>JAKELP010000033.1:11200000-11800000 GCA_029929735.1 Mimosa pudica | reverse complement strand
GCCCAAAAGAAACGGAAGTTTGATTTTTGTTCTTTGTAATCTCCTTTTTGCGTTTTAGCGCCCAAAGTATCTCAAGTGAAGTACTTTTGGTCAACAAACACCAAATGTTTGTCAAATGCCCCACCAAAACAAGTTTTAAGCCCAATTGCTCGTTTTAACCACTTAAAGGAACGCAAGTTTGGTTTTTGATCTTTGTAATCTCCTTTTTGGGTTTTAGCGCTCAAAGTATCTCAAGTGTGTTACTTTTGGTCAACAGACACCAAATGCTTGTCAAATGCCCCAGCAAAACAAGTTTTAATCCCAATTGCTCGTTTTAGGCCCAAAAGAAACACAAGTTTGGTTTCTGTTGTTTGTAATCTCCTTTTTGGGTTTTAGCGCCCAAAGTATCTCAAGTGTGGTACTTTTGGTGAACAAACACCAAATGTTTGTCAAATGCCCCACCAAAACAAGTTTTAAGACCAATTGCTCGTTTTAGCCACTGAAAGGAATGCAAGTTTGGTTTTGATCTTTGTAATCTCCTTTTTGGGTTTTAGCGCCCAAAGTATCTCAAGTGTAATACTTTTGGTCAACAAACACCAAAAGTTTGTCAAATGCTCAACCAAAACAAGTTTTAAGCCCAATTGCTCGTTTTAGCCACTTAAAAGAACGCAAGTTTGGTTTTTGATCTTTGTAGTCTCCTTTTTGTGTTTCAGCGCCCAAAGTATCTCAAGTGTGGTACTTTTGGTCAACAAACACCAAAAGTTTGTCAAATGCCACATCAAAACAAGTTTTAAGCCCAATTGCTCGTTTTAGCCACTTAAAGGAAAGCAAGTTTAGTTTTTTATCTTTGTAATCTCCTTTTTGTGTTTTAGTGCCCAAAATATCTCAAGTGTGTTACTTTTGGTCAACAAACACCAAACGTTTGTCAAATGAACCACCAAAATAAGTTTTAAGCCCAAAAGAAACGGAAGTTTGATTTTTGTTCTTTGTAATCTCCTTTTTGCGTTTTAGCGCCCAAAGTATCTCAAGTGAAGTACTTTTGGTCAACAAACACCAAATGTTTGTCAAATGCCCCACCAAAACAAGTTTTAAGCCCAATTGCTCGTTTTAACCACTTAAAGGAACGCAAGTTTGGTTTTTGATCTTTGTAATCTCCTTTTTGGGTTTTAGCGCTCAAAGTATCTCAAGTGTTTTACTTTTGGTCAACAGACACCAAATGCTTGTCAAATGCCCCAGCAAAACAAGTTTTAATCCCAATTGCTCGTTTTAGGCCCAAAAGAAACACAAGTTTGGTTTCTGTTGTTTGTAATCTCCTTTTTGTGTTTCAGCGCCCAAAGTATCTCAAGTGTGGTACTTTTGGTCAACAAACACCAAATGTTTGTCAAATGCCCCACCAAAACAAGTTTTAAGACCAATTGCTCGTTTTAGCCACTCAAAGGAATGCAAGTTTGGTTTTGATCTTTGTAATCTCCTTTTTGGGTTTTAGCGCCCAAAGTATCTCAAGTGTAATACTTTTGGTCAACACACACCAAAAGTTTGTCAAATGCCCAACCAAAACAAGTTTTAAGCCCAATTGCTCGTTTTAGCCACTTAAAAGAACGCAAGTTTGGTTTTTGATCTTTGTAGTCTCCTTTTTGTGTTTCAGCGCCCAAAGTATCTCAAGTGTGGTACTTTTGGTCAACAAACACCAAAAGTTTGTCAAATGCCACATCAAAACAAGTTTTAAGCCCAATTGCTCGTTTTAGCCACTTAAAGGAAAGCAAGTTTAGTTTTTTATCTTTGTAATCTCCTTTTTGTGTTTTAGTGCCCAAAGTATCTCAAGTGTGTTACTTTTGGTCAACAAACACCAAACGTTTGTCAAATGCCCCACCAAAATAAGTTTTAAGCCCAAAAGAAACGGAAGTTTGATTTTTGTTCTTTGTAATCTCCTTTTTGGGTTTTAGCGCCCAAAGTATCTCAAGTGAAGTACTTTTGGTCAACAAACGCCAAATGTTTGTCAAATGCCCCACCAAAACAAGTTTTAAGCCCAATTGCTCGTTTTAACCACTTAAAGGAACGCAAGTTTGGTTTTTGATCTTTGTAATCTCCTTTTTGGGTTTTAGCGCTCAAAGTATCTCAAGTGTGTTACTTTTGGTCAACAGACACCAAATGCTTGTCAAATGCCCCAGCAAAACAAGTTTTAATCCCAATTGCTCGTTTTAAGCCCAAAAGAAACACAAGTTTGGTTTCTGTTGTTTGTAATCTCCTTTTTGGGTTTTAGCGCCCAAAGTATCTCAAGTGTGGTACTTTTGGTGAACAAACACCAAATGTTTGTCAAATGCCCCACCAAAACAAGTTTTAAGACCAATTGCTCGTTTTAGCCACTTAAAGGAAAGCAAGTTTGGTTTTGATCTTTGTAATCTCCTTTTTGGGTTTTAGCGCCCAAAGTATCTCAAGTGTAATACTTTTGGTCAACAAACACCAAAAGTTTGTCAAATGCCCAACCAAAACAAGTTTTAAGCCCAATTGCTCGTTTTAGCCACTTAAAAGAACGCAAGTTTGGTTTTTGATCTTTGTAGTCTCCTTTTTGTGTTTCAGCGCCCAAAGTATCTCAAGTGTGGTACTTTTGGTCAACAAACACCAAAAGTTTGTCAAATGCCACATCAAAACAAGTTTTAAGCCCAATTGCTCGTTTTAGCCACTTAAAGGAAAGCAAGTTTAGTTTTTTATCTTTGTAATCTCCTTTTTGTGTTTTAGTGCCCAAAGTGTCTCAAGTGTGTTACTTTCGGTCAACAAACACCAAACGTTTGTCAAATGCCCCACCAAAATAAGTTTTAAGCCCAAAAGAAACGGAAGTTTGATTTTTGTTGTTTGTAATCTCCTTTTTGGGTTTTAGCGCCCAAAGTATCTCAAGTGAAGTACTTTTGGTCAACAAACACCAAATGTTTGTCAAATGCCCCACCAAAACAAGTTTTAAGCCCAATTGCTCGTTTTAACCACTTAAAGGAACGCAAGTTTGGTTTTTGATCTTTGTAATCTCCTTTTTGGGTTTTAGCGCTCAAAGTATCTCAAGTGTGTTACTTTTGGTCAACAGACACCAAATGCTTGTCAAATGCCCCAGCAAAACAAGTTTTAATCCCAATTGCTCGTTTTAGGCCCAAAAGAAACACAAGTTTGGTTTCTGTTGTTTGTAATCTCCTTTTTGGGTTTTAGCGCCCAAAGTATCTCAAGTGTGGTACTTTTGGTCAACAAACACCAAATGTTTGTCAAATGCCCCACCAAAACAAGTTTTAAGACCAATTGCTCGTTTTAGCCACTTAAAGGAATGCAAGTTTGGTTTTGATCTTTGTAATCTCCTTTTTGGGTTTTAGCGCCCAAAGTATCTCAAGTGTAATACTTTTGGTCAACAAACACCAAAAGTTTGTCAAATGCCCAACCAAAACAAGTTTCAAGCCCAATTGCTCGTTTTAGCCACTTAAAAGAACGCAAGTTTGGTTTTTGATCTTTGTAGTCTCCTTTTTGTGTTTCAGCGCCCAAAGTATCTCAAGTGTGGTACTTTTGGTCAACAAACACCAAAAGTTTGTCAAATGCCACATCAAAACAAGTTTTAAGCCCAATTGCTCGTTTTAGCCACTTAAAGGAAAGCAAGTTTAGTTTTTTATCTTTGTAATCTCCTTTTTGTGTTTGAGTGCCCAAAGTATCTCAGGTGTGTTACTTTTGGTCAACAAACACCAAACGTTTGTCAAATGCCCCACCAAAATAAGTTTTAAGCCCAAAAGAAACGGAAGTTTGATTTTTGTTCTTTGTAATCTCCTTTTTGGGTTTTAGCGCCCAAAGTATCTCAAGTGAAGTACTTTTGGTCAACAAACACCAAATGTTTGTCAAATGTCCCACCAAAACAAGTTTTAAGCCCAATTGCTCGTTTTAACCACTTAAAGGAAGGCAAGTTTGGTTTTTGATCTTTGTAATCTCCTTTTTGGGTTTTAGCGCTCAAAGTATCTCAAGTGTGTTACTTTTGGTCAACAGACACCAAATGCTTGTCAAATGCCCCAGCAAAACAAGTTTTAATCCCAATTGCTCGTTTTAGGCCCAAAAGAAACACAAGTTTGGTTTCTGTTGTTTGTAATCTCCTTTTTGGGTTTTAGCGCCCAAAGTATCTCAAGTGTGGTACTTTTGGTTAACAAACACCAAATGTTTGTCAAATGCCCCACCAAAACAAGTTTTAAGACCAATTGCTCGTTTTAGCCACTTAAAGGAATGCAAGTTTGGTTTTGATCTTTGTAATCTCCTTTTTGGGTTTTAGCGCCCAAAGTATCTCAAGTGTAATACTTTTGGTCAACAAACACCAAAAGTTTGTCAAATGCCCAACCAAAACAAGTTTCAAGCCCAATTGCTCGTTTTAGCCACTTAAAAGAACGCAAGTTTGGTTTTTGATCTTTGTAGTCTCCTTTTTGTGTTTCAGCGCCCAAAGTATCTCAAGTGTGGTACTTTTGGTCAACAAACACCAAAAGTTTGTCAAATGCCACATCAAAACAAGTTTTAAGCCCAATTGCTCGTTTTAGCCACGTAAAGGAAAGCAAGTTTAGTTTTTTATCTTTGTAATCTCCTTTTTGTGTTTTAGTGCCCAAAGTGTCTCAAGTGTGTTACTTTCGGTCAACAAACACCAAACGTTTGTCAAATGCCCCACCAAAATAAGTTTTAAGCCCAAAAGAAACGGAAGTTTGATTTTTGTTGTTTGTAATCTCCTTTTTGGGTTTTAGCGCCCAAAGTATCTCAAGTGAAGTACTTTTGGTCAACAAACACCAAATGTTTGTCAAATGCCCCACCAAAACAAGTTTTAAGCCCAATTGCTCGTTTTAACCACTTAAAGGAACGCAAGTTTGGTTTTTGATCTTTGTAATCTCCTTTTTGGGTTTTAGCGCTCAAAGTATCTCAAGTGTGTTACTTTTGGTCAACAGACACCAAATGCTTGTCACCAGCAAAACAAGTTTTAATCCCAATTGCTCGTTTTAGGCCCAAAAGAAACACAAGTTTGGTTTCTGTTGTTTGTAATCTCCTTTTTGGGTTTTAGCGCCCAAAGTATCTCAAGTGTGGTACTTTTGGTCAACAAACACCAAATGTTTGTCAAATGCCCCACCAAAACAAGTTTTAAGACCAATTGCTCGTTTTAGCCACTTAAAGGAATGCAAGTTTGGTTTTGATCTTTGTAATCTCCTTTTTGGGTTTTAGCGCCCAAAGTATCTCAACTGTAATACTTTTGGTCAACAAACACCAAAAGTTTGTCAAATGCCCAACCAAAACAAGTTTTAAGCCCAATTGCTCGTTTTAGCCACTTAAAAGAACGCAAGTTTGGTTTTTGATCTTTGTAGTCTCCTTTTTGTGTTTCAGCGCCCAAAGTATCTCAGGTGTGGTACTTTTGGTCAACAAACACCAAAAGTTTGTCAAATGCCACATCAAAACAAGTTTTAAGCCCAATTGCTCGTTTTAGTCACTTAAAGGAAAGCAAGTTTAGTTTTTTATCTTTGTGATTAGACCAAATTTCATACCTTTAAGCATGTGCATTTGAGCTTAATTAGTATGGTTTATTTGTTATATTTGATCATTATTGATACATTTTCATGCACATGCTTATGTATAAATATTTGAAGAATAATAGCCTTATTACTTGCATTTTATGGAACTAAGGGTATTTTGGTCATTTTGACTATGAGATATGTTTTTCATGTAGGGGGGGTCCCAAGTGGGCCCCACACACCCTTGGTGGAGCTTCAGTGGAGATAACTTGGCAAGAAAGAAGGCTAGATGAAGAGTACTCAAAGTCACATCCGGATGAAGGTTCACATCCGGAAGCATATTCACATTTGGAAGAGTACTCATATCAGGATGCAAGTTTACATCCGGGAGCAAAGTCACATCCGGAAGCTGAGCTACTTGAAGAAGCGGACTTCCATCCGGAAGTGGATTTACATCCGGAAGTGAACATGCTGGCGCTGGCGGACAAAGAGTTACATCCGGAAGTGGATTCTCATCCAGTGGATTCTCATCCGGAAGTAAATGTGCTTGCGCTTGCGATATGAAGTTTCACATCCGGAAGCTGAAGTCCATCAGCCAGCGAGTACATGAGCCAAACTGCACAATGTTCAGAAATGTCAACTACTTTTCAGAAGTCTTTGGTGCAGAGTTAATTTAAGGCAAAGTCAGCCCTGTAGCTTGAAAGTACTTGGAGAGCTTTCCAAATGAGGCAAAATTGGCGCCAAGGCCAAATTCAAGTCTGAAGGCCTCATTAAGGGTAAAAAGGGAAGCACAATCACTTGGAGAAAAAGGAGGAACCTTTGGAAATGCATGGAGATGAAATCTAGTCCACATTCATCCTAACCTTTACCAAATACCAAAAATACCCTTTGGGCGATAATCCCAAAGCTACTCACCACTATAAAACCCCAAAACGTAACTAACTTTTGTTAGAATCTTAAGTTTTGATGAAGACTAAAATATAAAGGATTAGACCAAGTGCCTAGGAAGCAATAGTATACTTAGGATCCCAAGTAAGAGTGCTTCCGGATGAAGATTTACTTCCGGTTAGATTAGGACTTGCGCATGCGGATGAATGCTTTCATCCCCCAGCGTCAGCAAGTAAATCACTAGGGATTTAACTTAGTCCATGAGAATTAGGTACACAAAACCTTAAGGCTAAGCTATGTTTCAATCGGAAGTGAGTTTGCTTCCTGTTAGACTTAGACTGGCGCAGAGCGATAGAATAGATATTACTCCAAGCGACAGTGAGTCTACTTCCCCAAGTGAAAGCGCTTCCTGTTAGAATTAGACTGGCGCAGAGCGACAGAATAGATATTACCCCAAGCGTCAGTGAGTCTACTTCCCCAAGTGAAAGCGCTTCCTGTTAGACTTAGACTGGCGCAGAGCAATAGAATAGTTATTACCCCAAGCGTCAGTAAGTCTACTTCGCCGAGTGAAAGCACTTCCTATTAGATTTAGACTGGCGCAGGTTGATAGACTAGATATAACCCCGAGCGTCAGCGGAAATGCAACATCAAGTGAAGTTGCTTCCTGTTAGATCTTGACTGGCGCAGACTGATAGAATAGATTTCACCCTAAGCGTCAGTGAATTCACCACGTCAAGTAAAAGTGCTTCCGATAGCTCAGTGACTAGCGCTGAGTGGTGGAATGAAATAGACTAAGCGAGAGCAAGTCATGGTGAACTAAATCCCTCATCAAGTGAATTTACTTCCGGATGTAGAAGTGCTTCCGGATACACCTTAGACTTAGGATCACCCACTGCATGAGACTATATGATTATATTGCTAAACTAACGTTCAAGTGCAGTACACTCAGTAAGGTTGCTTCCGGATGAGAAGTTGCTTCCGCAAGCAATCAGAATGTCTGAACGTTCAAAGAGATGCAGTGTCAGAATGCTTTTGTCAGAGCAGAGGTGTCAGGACTACTTTTCAGAGATAAAGCAAGTCAACCCTGCTATGCATTAATGAAGCATTAAATGGGCGAACGGTAACAAGGGAAAAACGGACATATTCAAACGGCTAGCCCACCTACCAAGAGTTCAAAATGCTTGAAGACTATATAAGGAAGCTCAACTTCATTTATGAAGAAGTTAATGATCTTCAAATATTCTTGAGCGAGAAAATCCTTATTCATTCAAGCTGCCCAGAAAAATGAAGAGCATTTAACACTTGGAGTGATTTTTCACCTACCTATTCTGTACTCACAGTAGTTAAGTCTCTTTCTGTTAAAAGAGCATTTATTGAACTTAAGTGTGTAACATCATTCGTTCTGTAAGAGAACTTAGTCAGAAAAGCCTTCAAGTGTAAACTTCAAACCCTTGCTTGGTGTGAGGGGGAGACAGTTAGATAGGTTACAAGTGAGCCAGTGTAAAACTTGTTGTAAGGTTGCAAGTGAGCCCGTAAAACTTGCGGTTGTAAGGTTTCAGGTGAACCCGATTTAAAACCTGAGTTATAGTGAAACTCTCGGCCTGGGTGGTTGAGGACTGGACGTAGGTCAGGTAGACCGAACCAGTATAAATCTTGTGTCATTTACTTTGAGTATTTATTTTTGAAGCACAATTCACCCCCCCCCCTCTTGTGCATCCATTACGTTCATTTGGTATCAGAGCGGGTCTTTCTCACTCGATTCCAACGAATCCGGAAAGCAAAGATCTAAGTAATGGATACGGAGTATGGTCTGCCAGATGTTGCTGTACAACCCAACAAGCCCCCAGGCTTCGATGGGCACAACTATACATTCTGGAAGTTCAGAATGGAAACCTATATCAAGTCAAGCGATATCAGACTATGGGACGTGATCGAACATGGGGATCAAACTCCCTTAGATGAGGAAGGATTTGCTAAGGCAAAAGCCAGATATACTGCTGAGGACTATGCTCTAGTCCAACTCAACCATAGGGCTATGCACTACATCCAGTGTGCTCTCAGCTACAAAGAGTTTCACAGGATCAGCCACCACAAAAATGCAAAGGATATGTGGGAGGCTCTTGAGGCTGCACACTCCGGAACCAGGGGAGTTAAAGCAAGACGTGTTGAGATGCTGGTGGAAGAATTCCACAAATTCGCCATGCTAAGCCCCACCGAGCCTATCAGAGATCTAGAGCTCAGATTCACCCATCTCATCAATAATCTAGCCTCGCTTGGTAAGGATATCCCTGAAAGAGAGCAGGTGAGCAAGATTCTGAAAATCTTGAAGGGTGACTGGATCACCAAAGTCACTATTCTGCAAGAAGTGCAAGGAGAATCAACCAGCTCCGTCACCGCTCTTTTTGGCTCACTTGCTGAATATGAGCCAACCTTGCTGGCTATGAGAGCTCCTCAAACCTCATCCAAGAGTAAGAACCTTGCTCTCGTTGCTCCCAGCAAAGAGATCAAGGACAATGATGAGGATGACGACGATGAGATGGACGATGAGGAGATGGCCCTGATGGTGAGGAAGTTCAGGAAATTCCTCAGGAAGAAGGAAGGCTATCAGAAAGGTGACACCAGCCAGAAGAGGGGATACAAGAAAGAGAAGGTCCCTGTGTGCTTTGAATGCAATAAGCCTGGTCACTTCAAGGCTGAGTGTCCCAGCCTGCAGAGGTCCAAAGGCAAGGATAAAAGAAAGGCACTCGTTTCCTCCATTTGGGTAAACAGCTCAGATGAGGAAGCAAGTGATGATGAAGAAGTTGCCAACCTCTGCCTGGTAGCTAGAGAAGAGGATGAGGAAGCATCTTCAGATCTTGACCTCACCAATGAAGAACATGAGGTAACTCTTCCTGAACTACAAGAGGCTTACAATGAGATTCATGAAGAATTCTCTAAACTATGTAAAGCCTATAAATTCTTGAAAACCAAAAAGGAGTCACTTGAGTCCAAGGTGGACTCACTCAGTGAGGAACTAGCGGAAGCTAGAAGATCTCCAATGGTGGATGGACAGGGTTCTCCTCAAGCAGAACCCAACATCCCAACACCTGAGAGCTGTCCAAATTGCAGCAAAATCTCAGAAGAAAATAATAAGCTGCAAAATGCCCTGCAGAAATTCACCAATGGTTCAGAAATGCTGAATATACTTTTAATGAACCAAAGGGCATATAGGAATAGGACTGGCTTGGGATATACCCTCAGGAAGAAAACGTGGGAAGAACCAAAAATAAAGTCTTACTTAAAGTTCTTCCATAAAGCCACCAGTCATAGCTCCTCACCTTTCAGCTTCTGTAATTACTGCAACAGGAAAGGACACTCGATGTCCACCTGTAATGCTAAAAAGCATGGAGCTAACAGCTCATACAAGTGGGTCCCTAAAGGAACCAGGGCTACAAAGGATTCTCCACCTGCAAAGGAAATCAAGAGAGGACAAGGATCCCAAGCCTGGAATCATCCCACTGGGAGAACCCAAGAGTCTAGAGCCAACACTAGGCCAAAGGCTCCAAATGTGTATAGGCACAAGGATAAGCCCAAAGCTAGGCCAAGGGTCCTAGACACTAATGACAAAGGACCCAAGAGAGGTTGGGTACCTAAAATTGCTTGATTGTTTCAGGTGTGTCTCAAGGCATCCAAGAACAAAAATTGGTACATCGATAGCGGATGCTCGAGACATATGACTGGAGACAGAGACAAGTTCAAGTCTCTGGTGATCAAAGATGGAGCCACAGTGACCTTTGGAGGAAATCAAAGTGGCAAGATCACTGGAGTTGGAGAAGTCGGACCAGTCAAAGATGTATATCTAGTGGACGGTCTCTGTCACAACCTGCTAAGTGTAAGTCAAAGCACGGACAAAGGTAACTGGGTAATATTTGATTCAAATGAGTGCTTAATAGTTGATAAGCAGGATCTGAATATAGATAAGGCCAACCTAAAATGCAAAATTAAGGCAATTAGAAATGGGAATCTATATACCTTAGATTTATGTCAACAGCTAGAAGAAAAATGTCTAATATCTAGTGACGAGAATAGCTGGCTTTGGCATAAGAGACTAGCTCATGTTAACTTTACTCAATTGGACATGCTAATTAAAAATGAGCTAGCTGTAGGTATTCCCCCTTTTAAGGTTAAGCATGATTTTATCTGTGAATCCTGCCAACAAGGAAAGCAAACAAAATCCTCGTTTAAAACCAAGAAGAGAGTCTCCACCAGCAGGCCCTTGGAACTAATCCACATGGATTTGGTTGGGCCAGCAAGAGTAAAAAGCTTGGGTGGAAACCTATATGCTTTAGTGGTGGTGGATGACTATTCAAGGTTTACGTGGACTTTGTTTCTTGCCTCTAAGCAAGATGCTTTTGATGCTTTCGTTGTCCTGGCTAAGAAAGTGCAGAATGAGAAGGATCTCAAAATCACAGCCATAAGGACAGACCATGGAGGAGAGTTTGAGAACCATAGCTTCACTGAGCTATGTGAGCAAAACGGCATTGAACATAACTTCTCAGCTCCGAGAACTCCTCAACAAAATGGAGTAGTCGAAAGAAAGAACAGGGTTCTGACGGAGATGGCTAGAAGCATGCTGAACGAGAAAGAAGTCTCTCAAATGTTCTGGGCGGACGCTATGAGCACTGCTTGCTATATCTCCAACAGAGCTTATGTTCGCAAGGGCTTGGATAAGACTCCATACGAGCTATATAAAGGAAGGAAGCCCAACATCAGCCATCTCAGAATATTCGGATCAAAATGCTACGTGCATAACAATGGGAAGGTAAATTTGGGTAAGTTTGATCCAAAGGCTGATGTAGGTATATTCATAGGATATTCCCTTAGGAGCAAAGCATATAGGATATACAACATAAGAACTAAAACTGTAGAAGAGTCCATGCATGTTGTATTTGATGAAACTCCTACATGGGGACAATCCACAGAAGATGATGAAGCACTTAACTTTCCAAATCTTCCATCATCTTCCTCACCACCAAAAGAAACAACAACAAGCTATCCCAAAGAAGAAGGTGAACCCAGTGATGTACCTAGTGGGCAACCCATGCCTGAGGAGGCACAGCTGCCAATAGCTAGGAGACATCACAGGGATCATCCTCTTGATCAAGTGCTTGGTGATGTTTCTTCTGGTGTCAGAACTAGAAGACAAGTTCAAAATGAAGTTGAGTTTGGAGCATTCCTATCTCAAATCGAACCAACTTCAGTTGAACAAGCTCTTGAGGACTGCGACTGGATTATTGCCATGCAGGAAGAGCTGAATCAATTTGAAAGAAGTCAAGTGTGGGAACTAGTCCCAAGGCCGTCTCATCAATCCATAGTAGGAACCAAGTGGGTCTTTAAAAACAAACTGGATGAGACAGGTCAAATCACTAGAAACAAAGCCAGACTGGTAGCTAAAGGATACAACCAAGAAGAAGGCATTGACTATGAAGAAACTTTTGCTCCAGTCGCTAGACTTGAGGCAATAAGGATTCTTCTAGCCTTTGCATCCATGAAAGGTTTCAGATTATATCAAATGGATGTAAAGAGTGCATTTCTTAATGGTTATATTAAGGAAGAGGTATATGTAGAACAACCTCCTGGCTTTGAAAACCATAAGAACCCCAAACATGTGTATAGATTAAAGAAAGCTTTGTATGGCCTGAAACAAGCCCCTCGAGCTTGGTATGAGAGACTCAGCAGCTTTTTGCTGGGCAAGGGTTTCTCAAGAGGCAAATTAGATAATACACTGTTTATCCTTCACAAAGATAGAGATATGTTAATTGTCCAAATTTATGTTGATGATATTATCTTTGGGGCAACTAACGAGAAGCTTTGTGAAGATTTCTCTAAGATTATGCAGGGTGAATTTGAGATGTCAATGATGGGAGAACTAACATTCTTCCTAGGCCTGCAAATCAAACAAAAGAAGAACGGAATCTTCATCTCCCAAACCAAGTACTGCAGAGAACTACTCAAAAAGTTTGGGATGGATGAATGCAAGGAGTATGATACTCCTATGAGCTCCTCAGCTGCACTCGACGCTGACGCCAAGGGTAAAAGTGTCAGCCTGCCCATGTACAGGGGAATGATAGGTTCCCTCCTATACTTAACGGCGAGCAGGCCTGATATTCAATTTAGCGTAGGCATGTGTGCTAGGTTTCAAGCCAACCCCAAGGAATCACACTTGACATGTGTTAAACGTATTCTGAGATACCTTGAGGGAACACAAGAACTTGGTCTTTGGTATCCCAGAGGTAACCAAGAGTTCTTGTGGGCTTATTCTGACTCTGACCACGCAGGTTATAAAACAGATAGAAAGAGCACCAGTGGACAATGCGCCTTCCTTGGTGGTTGTCTGGTGTCTTGGGCCAGCAAGAAGCAAACCTGCGTGTCCTTGTCATCCACTGAGGCAGAATACATTGCTGCTGCAAGTTGCTGTGCACAAGTGCTATGGCTGAAAAACCAGTTGAGAGATCTTGGCTTGGAGTTTCCTGAGGCGCCCATCCTCTGTGATAACACAAGCACAATTAGCCTCGCCAAGAATCCAGTTCAGCACACAAGGACAAAGCACATTGACGTCCGACATCACTTCATCAGAGACCATGTTCAAAAGAAGGATGTCAAGGTGCAGTTTGTTCCCACACAACAACAGCTTGCGGATATCTTCACCAAGCCTCTGGGGACTGACCAGTTTATTTTCATTAGAGGTGATTTGGGGATGGTAAACCCAAATGAAGTGTAATTATTTTTTTTTATCACTTACAACAATACTGACTTAGGCATCGGAGTGCCAATATATGTCCTTGCAGGTATTCAATGTTGAATCTTAAGTAAGTGCAACCGGAAGCAAAACCACTTCCGAATGATTACACACTGACGCTGGATGATCAAACCAAGAGAGCGCCAGCACAAGTCCAAGAAGACACGTCACTTCAGAAAACGCTTCAACTTCCAAATGAGACGTTTCGACTTCTCTGACAATATGAAGCGACACGTGTCATCAGGTATATCGTTCCAACTTAAGGCGTTTACGCTACCCAATGTGTGATAATGTGAAGGAGCATGACCTTTTTGCCCTTAGTGACTTTACCTATAAAAGGGACATCTCATTTCACACATTCTTCATTTTCATCTATGTTCTTCATATAAACATTTCATCAACCCCACAAAAATGGCCGAACCCTCTGAAGCAAACCCAGTTTCGAGGAAACCCTCCTCATCTAAGAAACACAAGTCCAAATCTGGGAAATCAAGCCATCAACATTCTGGAAAATCTGGGCATCGTGAAAGACATCAAGAACATCATGAAGTTTCTCGGCAAATTGCTCTAGGGCAGGATGAAAATATTCAAGGTCAGCCTGAAACTTCTGGTAGAATGGCAGAACTGTTAGTGGGTTCTAAGAAGAGGAAGTCCATCCCTAAGGAGGAGGCTGCGGCGATCAAATATGGAAAACCCTCTTTGATGATGCCAAAAGGGGGAGAGATGCATTGACCACTAGCCTTGCTACCCTGGGAGTTCCTTGATAAAGAAGAGCTTCAGCGAGAGGGAGAGAAAGAAGAAACAAAGAAACAACCCCCAGCCCAAAATTTTTTTTTGTTTACTTAGAAATGTTCATCTTTTCATGCATGTTCTCATATCTGCCTACTATACGCTCGCTGCTTGTAAATGTTATCTAATTATATGCTCTGACCTGTAACCTATGCTTATCAATAATATTTGTCTAAGTTACTTATTCTGAACTATTGTTTTTATTCTTCAGCTAATCCTTTCATATGAACTTAATCGATAAAGCTAAGTTTGTCATCATCAAAAAGGGGGAGAATGTTAGAATCTTAAGTTTTGATGAAGACTAAAATATAAAGGATTAGACCAAGTGCCTAGGAAGCAATAGTATACTTAGGATCCCAAGTAAGAGTGCTTCCGGATGAAGATTTACTTCCGGTTAGATTAGGACTTGCGCATGCGGATGAATGCTTTCATCCCCCAGCGTCAGCAAGTAAATCACTAGGGATTTAACTTAGTCCATGAGAATTAGGTACACAAAACCTTAAGGCTAAGCTATGTTTCAATCGGAAGTGAGTTTGCTTCCTGTTAGACTTAGACTGGCGCAGAGCGATAGAATAGATATTACTCCAAGCGACAGTGAGTCTACTTCCCCAAGTGAAAGCGCTTCCTGTTAGAATTAGACTGGCGCAGAGCGACAGAATAGATATTACCCCAAGCGTCAGTGAGTCTACTTCCCCAAGTGAAAGCGCTTCCTGTTAGACTTAGACTGGCGCAGAGCAATAGAATAGTTATTACCCCAAGCGTCAGTAAGTC
Organism: Mimosa pudica; assembly: GCA_029929735.1. Classification (NCBI taxonomy): domain Eukaryota; kingdom Viridiplantae; phylum Streptophyta; class Magnoliopsida; order Fabales; family Fabaceae; genus Mimosa; species Mimosa pudica. The sequence continues at coordinate 11,785,303 of JAKELP010000033.1, read as the reverse complement.
TACTTCGCCGAGTGAAAGCACTTCCTATTAGATTTAGACTGGCGCAGGTTGATAGACTAGATATAACCCCGAGCGTCAGCGGAAATGCAACATCAAGTGAAGTTGCTTCCTGTTAGATCTTGACTGGCGCAGACTGATAGAATAGATTTCACCCTAAGCGTCAGTGAATTCACCACGTCAAGTAAAAGTGCTTCCGATAGCTCAGTGACTAGCGCTGAGTGGTGGAATGAAATAGACTAAGCGAGAGCAAGTCATGGTGAACTAAATCCCTCATCAAGTGAATTTACTTCCGGATGTAGAAGTGCTTCCGGATACACCTTAGACTTAGGATCACCCACTGCATGAGACTATATGATTATATTGCTAAACTAACGTTCAAGTGCAGTACACTCAGTAAGGTTGCTTCCGGATGAGAAGTTGCTTCCGCAAGCAATCAGAATGTCTGAACGTTCAAAGAGATGCAGTGTCAGAATGCTTTTGTCAGAGCAGAGGTGTCAGGACTACTTTTCAGAGATAAAGCAAGTCAACCCTGCTATGCATTAATGAAGCATTAAATGGGCGAACGGTAACAAGGGAAAAACGGACATATTCAAACGGCTAGCCCACCTACCAAGAGTTCAAAATGCTTGAAGACTATATAAGGAAGCTCAACTTCATTTATGAAGAAGTTAATGATCTTCAAATATTCTTGAGCGAGAAAATCCTTATTCATTCAAGCTGCCCAGAAAAATGAAGAGCATTTAACACTTGGAGTGATTTTTCACCTACCTATTCTGTACTCACAGTAGTTAAGTCTCTTTCTGTTAAAAGAGCATTTATTGAACTTAAGTGTGTAACATCATTCGTTCTGTAAGAGAACTTAGTCAGAAAAGCCTTCAAGTGTAAACTTCAGACCCTTGCTTGGTGTGAGGGGGAGACAGTTAGATAGGTTACAAGTGAGCCAGTGTAAAACTTGTTGTAAGGTTGCAAGTGAGCCCGTAAAACTTGCGGTTGTAAGGTTTCAGGTGAACCCGATTTAAAACCTGAGTTATAGTGAAACTCTCGGCCTGGGTGGTTGAGGACTGGACGTAGGTCAGGTAGACCGAACCAGTATAAATCTTGTGTCATTTACTTTGAGTATTTATTTTTGAAGCACAATTCACCCCCCCCTCTTGTGCATCCATTACGTTCAACTTTCACACATCTGAACATCTGGTCTCTCACTTCACTTTCACTTTCTCTCTCCTCTAACAAACTCTCTCAACTCCATCTTCATCTTCTTCATCTCCGCCATGTCCATAATCTCACACCTACCTTCATCCGCCTTCATCTCCATGTCAGGCTAGATCGCCTAGCCTTCTTCTCCAAGGAAATGTGCTTGTAGACTCAACCTATGGCTTCATATGCTTGTAATTTTCTCTTTTAGGTTTCAAGCTAGATGTAAATTTTGGCTTATGTATGACCTTGATTAGGCGTGTATAGGTTAGACATCTAGTTTTAGGTGTTCTACTTTATGTTAGCTTGAAAACCTCTCTTGATTGTTGAGGACATGAAAACCGAGGCTTAATTCTTGTAGTTTCATACATGTATGTGTGTGCGATTAGCTCCTCTTACATTTGTGGAATGAATTTGTTTCCTAAATGCTAGATTTAGTGTTTAGAGTTGCTTTTGGTATGTTCTTGACTTGAAAGAGCTTAAGCCTTAATTAAATTAGTTAAACTCTTGTAGACTTCTTTGATTAAAGAGATCTTGAGAATTTAACTAGTTTATATTAAGAAGAACAAGTATATGAAGTCCGATTGAAACGTAAGCACGGAGTACTTGGAGAAGGAGGTACATCTCATCCATACTTTCACTCATTCACTTTTAATTCTGTTAGTTGTAGTTTTAATTAGTTTTAATTAGTCTTACATACAAAACCTGCACACAACCTGTTTGATAATTTGCTTAACTTGTAATTAATTGACCTAAGCAAGAGATAAAACAGAACTGTGAATTGACCTAGGACTTGCTGCTAACTACTGTAGTTTAATTCTTAGTTTTATTTGCTTTAGCTCTTTTTAGACGACGAAAAAGAGATAAATCAAATTGGCGCCGTTGCCGGTTTGGTTGAATTCTTTCTTGTCTTAGGTTTTTAGTTACATTTTCTTAGTTTTTGTTGTAGGTGATTTTTAGTTGTAGGTGTTGAGCATATTTCTGATTTGTTCTGAACATATCTGTGCTGTCTGTTGCATAATTGACTGCTCTAGTTAGTCAAACTGTTAGGCAATTGTTCAGAGTTTTGCTGGAAATTTTGTTTGCTATACTGGATTTTTGCTTGAATTGTTCTGGACTGGATATATTCTGTTTGTACTGGTGTTTTGTCTGTGATTCTGCTGGATTTTGTTGGATTTTACTGCATATAGTTGCACTAAGTAGCTTTGTATGAACCCTACCAGATCATTAGTGCCATTGGATAGAGAGATTAATAAGACTCTTCGAGAACTTAAGAAAAAGAAAAAGCACGAGAAGCAAGCTAGTAAGCAACCTGTAGGATCCACATCAAATCCACAAAATTCATCTGTAGCTTCTAATAACACATTCCTAGACCAGCATTTCATTATGGCAGACAGGCGAGAGGACCATAGAGAACATGAGAGGGAGGCAAGAGAGCATGAACATGAGCGTGAGCGACGTGAAAGGAGAGAGCAAGAGGATGAACATCATTTTGAGGGGGGTAGGCAATTACATGATGATGATAGACCTATGCGTGAGTTCACACAGTCATATGCATCATTTGCACCTCAAGGTTTTTATGCTAACCCCGCTAACTTTGAGATCAAAGGATCTCTACTTGCTCATCTGCCTAAGTTTACAGGTTTTCCGCATGAGGATGCTCACACGCACTTGCTTGGCCTCTATCATACTTGTTCCTCCATGAAGCCACCTAATGCAGACCTGGATGACGTTCTGTTGAGAGTGTTCCAGTTTTCCTTGGAAGGCAAAGCCAAGGAGTGGCTCTTGAATCTGCCTACTCATTATGCCACTCTTTCTTGGGAGCAGCTTAAGAAGGTGTTCTTAGACCGCTATTTTCCAATCTCAAAGATATCAAAGTTGCGGAAAGACATCACAGGTGTTCAGCAATTCTCTCAGGAGACATTCTATGAATATTGGAGCCGGTTCAATACCTTGGTGAACTCGTGCCCTAACCACAACATCTCCAAGGGCAATCTGGTGCAATACTTTTATGATGGCCTGGTGTCACAGCTCAAGATGAGTGTGGATGCTGCTTCTAATGGCTCACTTTTCAACTTATCAGCCAATGAAGGATGGAACTTATTTTCAACCATGGCCTCTAATCACCAGAATTTTTATGGACGTGATGCTCTGTATGGTGCTGCGCCAAAAGTTGCCTCAGTGAGTAGTGATGATAAGCTGTACAACTCTATTGAGAGGCTGACCGAGAGCCTCAGTCGGATGGACGGACGCTTCGTTCAGCCTACGCCTTGTGTTGATGATTCTATGGCCTTGGTGGCCTCATCCTGTAATCACTGTGGCTCGCCCATGCACTTATCCTCAGACTGTCCATCCCAAGCGGAAGTGGCGGCCATGTATAACAATCCTAGGCCTCAGGCCAAGTATGATCCCTACTCTTCCACTTACAATTCGGGATGGAGGGACCATCCGAACTTCAAGTGGGGGGGAGGTTCAAATCAAGCTATTAATTCTAACTCCTTCCAACCACAGCAACAGCCTAAGTGGGGGGGAGGTAACTACCAAGCTGCTAATGCCTATCCCTCACAACAAGGCTATGGTTCATATCAAGGGAGGCCTAACTCTAATGATCAGAGGTACAGGCCGAATCAACAAGCCAATGTTCCTCCTCCATTTATGAAGAATAATGATCCAGCTCATGCTCCTCCATCTAGTTCTTCAACATCTCAACAAGACATGATTTACCAAATGATGTCAAGTTTCATGGAGAAGTTTGAAGAGAGATTACAGAAGCAGGAAAATGCAGTGTCTCAAATGATGAATAACAAAGCTGAGCAGGACGCAAAGAAAGGTGGATTGCCATCTAATGTGGTGATCAATCCTCAGAACATTCATTCTATGAACTTAAGAAGTGGACGGAAATATGGTGATGCCTATGAATATGAGGAGGAAGAGGAGCAAACTCAACTACCTTTTGAGGCTGAGCAGAGTCAATTGAATGAGGGAGGTCACTCTAGCCTCCAGAATGATTTTGTTGGTGATCAGATGCATGAAAAGGCTGCACTGAGTTCTCCTCTTGATGAACCACTTGATGAGGCCGAGAGCCTGATTAAGAAGAGTGATGAAGCTGAGACCTCACAAGAGGAGAAGAGGAAGGAGATTGCAGAGGGAAAGCGCAAAGTTGGAGAATCTTCTTCGCAAAAACAACCTACTCAGCAAGGAGATGAGTCTCCTAAAGGTAAGTCTGTTGACCCTAAACATCTTCCTTTTCCTAACTCGTATGCTTTAGTTAAGAAACAACATGATGATGAGTTAGAAAAGGAAATGCTCAATTTATTCTCTAAGCTTGAAGTGAATGTACCTATGCTTGTACTGTTGAAACAAATGCCTAAATGTGCCAAGTTTTTAAAGGATCTGTGTACTAACAAGAGAGTTGGTAATTCTAGTAACAAGGTCCAATTAAGGACTAATGTTTCGTCTCTCTTGAAAGGGTACTTGCCCTCAAAGTGCAGAGATCCCGGATCTTTCACCATTCCTTGTCAGATAGGGAAACTTAGCTTTGGGAAGGCACTTCTGGATTTAGGGGCCGCTATTAATGTAATGCCTAAGGCCACCTACTTTGCACTAGGGTTGAAGAACTTGAGTGAAACCAGTGTTGTAGTTCAACTGGCTGATAGGTCCATTAAGAAACCCTTTGGCTTTATAGAAGACATTCTAGTGAAGGTTAGGGAACTAGTTTTCCCCGTGGACTTTTATGTACTTGATATGACCAGTGACACTAGTATGGATGATTCTTTGATCCTAGGAAGGCCATTTATGAAAACTGCCAAGATGGTGATAAGCTTAGAAGGGGGATTTGTTACAATGCAAGTGGGGAATCAAATAATAAGGTTTGATGTAGGAGAAGCCATGAGACATCCTCACGAGGATTATTCTCTCCTAGGGCTGAGTGTGGTTGATTCATTGATGCATGTGATTTATGATGAGCATGCTAATTCCTTTAAGCTGAATATGTTTGATAAGAGTGATACTCATATGTGCTATCATGATTCTTGTGCTAGTTTGATTTCTAATACATGCTTGCATGATGTTTTTAATGATTCATCTAGCATAGGAAGTACAGTAATTGAATTCATGGATTCCATGAATGTGAACTATGATTTTGATGATGATTGCACTTCTATATCTTCTTTGTCAAGCTACAACCCCTTGGAAGAGGGAAGTTTGCTCACTTTTGTAGGACAAACGAAGGATGGAGGTTGTGAATTCACAAAGGAAATTGAGGAGTCTAGTTCACAAAGGTTTGATATTGAAGAGTATGAAGCTTTAAGGAGAAGCCGCTTACACAAGCTGAGAGAGAAGCTTTATCTGAAAGAGCATGCGCTCGCTGACGGTCCACATGTTTCTACCCTGAGCGGCAGTGGTGATGCAGATTTAAATAAGAGTGCTGAGTGTTATGATGATTTATATGAACCTCAAGTACTGCAAGTTGAGATGCACACTTTGGTACCTTCTATCATTGAGCCACCTACGCTGGAGCTGAAACCTTTACCACCCAATCTTAAGTATGCCTATTTGCTTGCTGAAGGGAAGCTTCCAGTGATTGTTTCTAACGCTCTGTCTTCTCTTGAGGAAGGGAAGCTGCTTGAGGTACTCAGACGATATAAGGGGGCTATTGGGTGGACTCTAGCCGATCTTCCTGGCATGAGTCCTACCACCTGCATGCACCGGATCTTGCTTACTGATGATGCTAAGCCTGTGCGTCAACCCCAAAGGAGGCTCAATCCCTTAATACTTGATGTTGTGAAAATGGAGGTAGAAAAGCTCTTAAGTGCTGGAATCATCTACCCGATAAGCGATAGCGAATGGGTGAGTCCCATTCATGTGGTGCCAAAGAAGAGTGGGCTGACCGTGGTAAAAATGAAAAAGACGAGCTAGTACCTACACGGGTTCAGAACTCTTGGAGGGTATGCATTGATTACAGGAGGTTGAATGACTCCACGAGAAAAGACCACTTTCCATTACCATTCATTGATCAAATGTTGGAAAGACTAGCAGGCAAATCACCCTATTGTTTTCTGGATGGTTTTTCCGGGTACTTCCAGGTTCCCATAGCACCAGAGGACCAAGAAAAGACGACCTTTACTTGTCCATTTGGGACCTTCGCTTACAGGAGGATGCCTTTTGGTCTGTGCAATGCTCCAGGAACTTTTCAACGTTGTATGATGAGCATTTTTAATGATTTGCTGGAGGATGGCATAGAGGTGTTTATGGATGATTTCTCCCTCTATGGAGACAGTTTTGATGCTTGCTTGGTCAATCTTGAGAAAGCATTGGTTAGATGTGTGGAGAAGGGCTTGGTACTCAACTATGAGAAGTGCCATTTCATGGTGGATAAGGGCATAGTTTTGGGACACTTAGTCTCAAAGGAGGGCATACAGGTTGACAAGGCCAAGGTTGAAGTAATCTCTTCTCTACCCTTCCCTACTTGCTTGAAGGAGTTGAGGTCCTTTTTAGGACATGTGGGATTTTATCGAAGATTTATCAAGGGCTTCAGCCAAATTGCTGCTCCTTTATCTCATTTGCTTCAAAAAGAGGCCGAGTTTGACTTCTCTAGTGCTTGTAAGGAAGCCTTTGTTGAGTTGAAGTCAAGGCTTATTTCTCCTCCTATCTTGGTTGCACCTAATTGGGAGCTTCCTTTTGAGCTATCATGTGATGCTTCCAACGAGGCGTTGGGAGCTATGCTCGGCCAGAGGCATGATTCATTGCCGAGGGTGATTGCTTACGCATCTAAGACTTTGGATAGAGCTCAAAGGAATTATACAACAACTGAAAAGGAGTTGTTTGCCATTGTCTTCGGTCTAGATAAATTTCGGCAATACTTACTTCATTCCAAAGTAACTGTATTCACGGATCATGCAGCTGTTCGATATTTGTTATCTAAGCCACAAACAAAGCCCAGGCTTTTGCGATGGGTGTTGCTGTTACAAGAATTTGAGTTGGAGATCAAAGACAGAACTGGAAGAGAGAACTTGGTAGCTGATCATTTGAGCCGTTTACCAATGGATGTGGAAGGTGTTGATGATTCTTCTCTTGTTTGTGATACCTTCCCAGATGCCTTATTGTGTGCCTTGAATGCAAAGAAAGATCCTTGGTATGCTCATCTAGTGAATTACCTTGTTGCCGAAGTCACTTCACCCTCTCTGAATAAGCATCAAGTCCAAAAGTTGAAGAGGGATGCTGGTTATTATGTTTGGGATGAGCCACACTTATGGAGGTTATGTAATGATCAAATAATCAGGAAGTGTGTGCAAGATGATGAAGTCCCATCAGTCCTGGAGTTTTGTCATTCACTAGCTTGTGGAGGACACTTTGGTGCTAAAAAGACTTCAAGGAAGATTCTGGAGGCCGGTTTCTATTGGCCTACTCTGTTTAAAGACGCGTTTGAGTATTGCAAGTCTTGTGACAAATGCCAAAGGTTTGGAAGTATGGGGAAGAGACAGGAGATGCCTCAAGTGCCAATGCTATACTGTGATCCTTTTGATGTTTGGGGTATAGATTTTATGGGACCTTTTCCACCATCTAATGGCTACACATATATTCTGCTGGCAGTGGACTACCTATCTAGGTGGGTGGAAGCTGTGCCAACCAGAGCCAATGATGCGAGGGCTGTGTTGAAATTTTTGAAGTCTAATATCTTTTGCCGGTTTGGAGTTCCTAAGGCTTTGGTGAGTGATCAAGGGTCTCATTTCTGTAACAAGCTTATGTCTTCATTGCTCAGTCAATTTGGGGTGAATCACAAGGTTTCTACACCCTACCACCCCCAGACCAATGGAGAGGCTGAGGTGAGCAATAGACAGATCAAAAACATCCTTGAGCGAATTGTGAAGCCAAGTAGGAAGGATTGGAGCTTGAGACTTGAAGAAGCTCTCTGGGCATATAGGACTTCATTCAAGACTCCTATTGGCATGTCTCCTTATCGGCTCATATATGGAAAGGCTTGTCATCTACCAGTTGAGCTGCAGCACAAGTCTTATTGGGCAGTTAAATCTTGTATTGAGGATATGGATGCTGCTGCTCAAGAGAGGCAGTTGACTCTGAGTGAGCTTGAGGAACTGAGGAATGAAGCTTTTGAGAACTCAAGGATTTTGAAAGAAAAGACAAAGGCCATTCATGACAGTGGCATTTTGAGGAAGCAGTTCAAGGAGGGAGATCTTGTCTTGTGCTATCGTGTGAGATTCAAATTTTGTGGAGGCGGCAAGCTTAAAGACAAGTGGCAAGAACCTTATGAAGTGCTCAAGTCTCATGACTTTGGGATGGTTGAGATCAAGAATCTCAAGGATGGCCGTGTGTACAAGGTCAATGGCCACTTGCTCAAATTGTATAAGGAGAATTTCAAGCCTCCCTAAAGGTCGTTTCTTTCCTTTCCTCACTTATTCTTTTATTGCAAATTCTTAAGTGTGGGGGAAGGTGTTAGTATTAGAAAAAAAAAAAAAAAAAATTAGGATTATGTTTAAGTTTAGGATTTTGTTTAAGTTTGTTAGGTTGTTTAAAATAGTCTGAAAAATTTCACTAGTGCTGGGGGATGCCTATTTGTGTCAGGAAGTGTCATTGAGGAAATAGAGGATTTTGCATCCGGAAGTGCTTTTGCTTCCGAAAGCTCTCACTTAGACTTTGCTACTTAGGATCAGATTGTGTTTACTTTGCTTCCGCTAGGGGATGAAGCTCATTGTGCACAAGCGTCAATGCATCCGGAAGCAATTTTGCTTCCGGTAGCATGTTTGCTTCCGCTAGGGGTGAGATTAGAATCTGAACCTTGAGCGATTTCCTATAGCAGTTTTGCTTCCGGTAGCACTTTTGCTTCCGGAAGCCTAGCAGCTTGAGTCTGAATTCGGTTAGGCTTCCTGAGCGTCAGTGAGTAAAAAATATATATAAAAAAAATAATATTTTAGGTTGTGTTTAGTGTAGTCTTGTTAATAATATATGCATATGAGCCATTTGTTTGTTGGAACTGCCCTGCCCTTTATTTTGCTGCTTTGCTTTTAAAATGCATCTTCCTACTTGATTTGATTGGTCCATTGAGGACAATGCATGCTTTAAGTGTGGGGGAGGTGTATTATGTGTTTAAAAGTGGTCTGATTCAAAGCTTTCACACTTGATTTTTGGACTTATTTGGCATGATTTTCTTGAAAATTTAACTTGATTATGGCTCTTGAAAGCAAATGGAATTGTCCTCTAGTGTGTAAGTAGAATTTTTGGAATGATTACTTAAGGCATTGCATGGGGCACTTTTAAGGTATAAAGAGGGTGTAAGTTTCTCATTTAACTTTTCTTAGGGAGGAAGTGACTGATTAGAGTAAGCTATAAATGTGAGAAGCCTTCAACCGAATTGAGTGGGCCAATAGTTACTTGACCTCCTAGAACTTGTCCTAGCTCTTGTTCGAGATCACAATGCATGGCATGATTGAAAATGAAAGGGGTGTTTCTTTCTAAACCCTCATGACCCAAACACTAAGCCAACCAAATATTATCCTTTGATTAACCCCTTTGGGCCATTCACTTTTCTTTTCTACCACCTTGACCAAAGTGTGAATAAGTGATTGTAGCATATGCTTGCATTCATATTAGTATTGTATTGTTGTATCTTGTGGAAAGCAAGCTATATGAGTGAAGAACAAAAGATGGCCGAGAGCCACAAGAGAGGAAAAGAAAAGAGAAAATGGCCAAAGGCCAAAGAAAAGAAAAGAAAAAAATAATAAGGCCAAAGGCCTATCAAAAGAGAAAAAAAAGGAAGAAAGCACAAAGTGCTTAAGTATGCCAAAGGCATAAGATTGAAAAAAGAAAAGAGAGATGTAGCATGCTTTGTGAGGATTGATTTCATCGTATTGCATGCATATGTGGTGATTACTTGTTCATGTCATTGGTCATTGACTACTATCCATCATTCACCATTCATTATTAGCCTTCCATCTAACCCCAAAGTCCCCTAGATTTGGTTGTGCTATGCATAATAATGGGTGGAGAACTTAGAGCTATTACAAGCCTATGGTGATGGTCAAGTGCATTGAGCCATAGAGTGATCACAAGTCCTTAGTTAGGCATTTTTCCTAACTTGAGCGAATGAGTTAAACACTTTATCCGGTGAGGAAAAATCTCAATTGGCACTCCTCCTAAATTCTAGTTGATTGTTAAACTTGGATTCGCTTTGTATTCTTAGATTTGGCCCATGCGAAGCTTTAGGGAAAGGTTCAAGAAGATCAACTTGAACACTATGATAATTCCAATTGCCTTCATTATGCTTAATGATTGAGTTAATCTTTTACATGACTTTGCCCGGAGTGCAAAGCTTAAGTGTGGGGGATTTGATTAGACCAAATTTCATACCTTTAAGCATGTGCATTTGAGCTTAATTAGTATGGTTTATTTGTTATATTTGATCATTATTGATACATTTTCATGCACATGCTTATGTATAAATATTTGAAGAATAATAGCCTTATTACTTGCATTTTATGGAACTAAGGGTATTTTGGTCATTTTGACTATGAGATATGTTTTTCATGTAGGGGGGGTCCCAAGTGGGCCCCACACACCCTTGGTGGAGCTTCAGTGGAGATAACTTGGCAAGAAAGAAGGCTAGATGAAGAGTACTCAAAGTCACATCCGGATGAAGGTTCACATCCGGAAGCATATTCACATTTGGAAGAGTACTCATATCAGGATGCAAGTTTACATCCGGGAGCAAAGTCACATCCGGAAGCTGAGCTACTTGAAGAAGCGGACTTCCATCCGGAAGTGGATTTACATCCGGAAGTGAACATGCTGGCGCTGGCGGACAAAGAGTTACATCCGGAAGTGGATTCTCATCCAGTGGATTCTCATCCGGAAGTAAATGTGCTTGCGCTTGCGATATGAAGTTTCACATCCGGAAGCTGAAGTCCATCAGCCAGCGAGTACATGAGCCAAACTGCACAATGTTCAGAAATGTCAACTACTTTTCAGAAGTCTTTGGTGCAGAGTTAATTTAAGGCAAAGTCAGCCCTGTAGCTTGAAAGTACTTGGAGAGCTTTCCAAATGAGGCAAAATTGGCGCCAAGGCCAAATTCAAGTCTGAAGGCCTCATTAAGGGTAAAAAGGGAAGCACAATCACTTGGAGAAAAAGGAGGAACCTTTGGAAATGCATGGAGATGAAATCTAGTCCACATTCATCCTAACCTTTACCAAATACCAAAAATACCCTTTGGGCGATAATCCCAAAGCTACTCACCACTATAAAACCCCAAAACGTAACTAACTTTCACACATCTGAACATCTGGTCTCTCACTTCACTTTCACTTTCTCTCTCCTCTAACAAACTCTCTCAACTCCATCTTCATCTTCTTCATCTCCGCCATATCCATAATCTCACACCTACCTTCATCCGCCTTCATCTCCATGTCAGGCTAGATCGCCTAGCCTTCTTCTCCAAGGAAATGTGCTTGTAGACTCAACCTATGGCTTCATATGCTTGTAATTTTCTCTTTTAGGTTTCAAGCTAGATGTAAATTTTTGCTTATGTATGACCTTGATTAGGCGTGTATAGGTTAGACATCTAGTTTTAGGTGTTCTACTTTATGTTAGCTTGAAAACCTCTCTTGATTGTTGAGGACATGAAAACCGAGGCTTAATTCTTGTAGTTTCATACATGTATGTGTGTGCGATTAGCTCCTCTTACATTTGTGGAATGAATTTGTTTCCTAAATGCTAGATTTAGTGTTTAGAGTTGCTTTTGGTATGTTCTTGACTTGAAAGAGCTTAAGCCTTAATTAAATTAGTTAAACTCTTGTAGACTTCTTTGATTAAAGAGATCTTGAGAATTTAACTAGTTTATATTAAGAAGAACAAGTATATGAAGTCCGATTGAAACGTAAGCACGGAGTACTTGGAGAAGGAGGTACATCTCATCCATACTTTCACTCATTCACTTTTAATTCTGTTAGTTGTAGTTTTAATTAGTTTTAATTAGTCTTACATACAAAACCTGCACACAACCTGTTTGATAATTTGCTTAACTTGTAATTAATTGACCTAAGCAAGAGATAAAACTGAACTGTGAATTGACCTAGGACTTGCTGCTAACTACTGTAGTTTAATTCTTAGTTTTATTTGCTTTAGCTCTTTTTAGACGACGAAAAAGAGATAAATCACTTTGTAATCTCCTTTTTGTGTTTTAGTGCCCAAAGTATCTCAAGTGTGTTACTTTTGGTCAACAAACACCAAACGTTTGTCAAATGCCCCACCAAAATAAGTTTTAAGCCCAAAAGAAACGGAAGTTTGATTTTTGTTCTTTGTAATCTCCTTTTTGGGTTTTAGCGCCCAAAGTATCTCAAGTGAAGTACTTTTGGTCAACAAACACCAAATGTTTGTCAAATGCCCCACCAAAACAAGTTTTAAGCCCAATTGCTCGTTTTAACCACTTAAAGGAACGCAAGTTTGGTTTTTGATCTTTGTAATCTCCTTTTTGGGTTTTAGCGCTCAAAGTATCTCAAGTGTGTTACTTTTGGTCAACAGACACCAAATGCTTGTCAAATGCCCCAGCAAAACAAGTTTTAATCCCAATTGCTCGTTTTAGGCCCAAAAGAAACACAAGTTTGGTTTCTGTTGTTTGTAATCTCCTTTTTGGGTTTTAGCGCCCAAAGTATCTCAAGTGTGGTACTTTTGGTCAACAAACCCCAAATGTTTGTCAAATGCCCCACCAAAACAAGTTTTAAGACCAATTGCTCGTTTTAGCCACTTAAAGGAATGCAAGTTTGGTTTTGATCTTTGTAATCTCCTTTTTGGGTTTTAGCGCCCAAAGTATCTCAACTGTAATACTTTTGGTCAACAAACACCAAAAGTTTGTCAAATGCCCAACCAAAACAAGTTTTAAGCCCAATTGCTCGTTTTAGCCACTTAAAAGAACGCAAGTTTGGTTTTTGATCTTTGTAGTCTCCTTTTTGTGTTTCAGCGCCCAAAGTATCTCAAGTGTGGTACTTTTGGTCAACAAACACCAAAAGTTTGTCAAATGCCACATCAAAACAAGTTTTAAGCCCAATTGCTCGTTTTAGCCACTTAAAGGAAAGCAAGTTTAGTTTTTTATCTTTGTAATCTCCTTTTTGTGTTTTAGTGCCCAAAGTATCTCAAGTGTGTTACTTTTGGTCAACAAACACCAAACGTTTGTCAAATGCCCCACCAAAATAAGTTTTAAGCCCAAAAGAAACGGAAGTTTGATTTTTGTTCTTTGTAATCTCCTTTTTGGGTTTTAGCGCCCAAAGTATCTCAAGTGAAGTACTTTTGGTCAACAAACACCAAATGTTTGTCAAATGCCCCACCAAAACAAGTTTTAAGCCCAATTGCTCGTTTTAACCACTTAAAGGAACGCAAGTTTGGTTTTTGATCTTTGTAATCTCCTTTTTGGGTTTTAGCGCTCAAAGTATCTCAAGTGTGTTACTTTTGGTCAACAGACACCAAATGCTTGTCAAATGCCCCAGCAAAACAAGTTTTAATCCCAATTGCTCGTTTTAGGCCCAAAAGAAACACAAGTTTGGTTTCTGTTGTTTGTAATCTCCTTTTTGGGTTTTAGCGCCCAAAGTATCTCAAGTGTGGTACTTTTGGTCAACAAACCCCAAATGTTTGTCAAATGCCCCACCAAAACAAGTTTTAAGACCAATTGCTCGTTTTAGCCACTTAAAGGAATGCAAGTTTGGTTTTGATCTTTGTAATCTCCTTTTTGGGTTTTAGCGCCCAAAGTATCTCAACTGTAATACTTTTGGTCAACAAACACCAAAAGTTTGTCAAATGCCCAACCAAAACAAGTTTTAAGCCCAATTGCTCGTTTTAGCCACTTAAAAGAACGCAAGTTTGGTTTTTGATCTTTGTAGTCTCCTTTTTGTGTTTCAGCGCCCAAAGTATCTCAAGTGTGGTACTTTTGGTCAACAAACACCAAAAGTTTGTCAAATGCCACATCAAAACAAGTTTTAAGCCCAATTGCTCGTTTTAGCCACTTAAAGGAAATCAAGTTTAGTTTTTTATCTTTGTAATCTCCTTTTTGTGTTTTAGTGCCCAAAGTATCTCAAGTGTGTTACTTTTGGTCAACAAACACCAAACGTTTGTCAAATGCCCCACCAAAATAAGTTTTAAGCCCAAAAGAAACGGAAGTTTGATTTTTGTTCTTTGTAATCTCCTTTTTGGGTTTTAGCGCCCAAAGTATCTCAAGTGAAGTACTTTTGGTCAACAAACACCAAATGTTTGTCAAATGCCCCACCAAAACAAGTTTTAAGCCCAATTGCTCGTTTTAACCACTTAAAGGAACGCAAGTTTGGTTTTTGATCTTTGTAATCTCCTTTTTGGGTTTTAGCGCTCAAAGTATCTCAAGTGTGTTACTTTTGGTCAACAGACACCAAATGCTTGTCAAATGCCCCAGCAAAACAAGTTTTAATCCCAATTGCTCGTTTTAGGCCCAAAAGAAACACAAGTTTGGTTTCTGTTGTTTGTAATCTCCTTTTTGGGTTTTAGCGCCCAAAGTATCTCAAGTGTGGTACTTTTGGTCAACAAACCCCAAATGTTTGTCAAATGCCCCACCAAAACAAGTTTTAAGACCAATTGCTCGTTTTAGCCACTTAAAGGAATGCAAGTTTGGTTTTGATCTTTGTAATCTCCTTTTTGGGTTTTAGCGCCCAAAGTATCTCAACTGTAATACTTTTGGTCAACAAACACCAAAAGTTTGTCAAATGCCCAACCAAAACAAGTTTTAAGCCCAATTGCTCGTTTTAGCCACTTAAAAGAACGCAAGTTTGGTTTTTGATCTTTGTAGTCTCCTTTTTGTGTTTCAGCGCCCAAAGTATCTCAAGTGTGGTACTTTTGGTCAACAAACACCAAAAGTTTGTCAAATGCCACATCAAAACAAGTTTTAAGCCCAATTGCTCGTTTTAGCCACTTAAAGGAAATCAAGTTTAGTTTTTTATCTTTGTAATCTCCTTTTTGTGTTTTAGTGCCCAAAGTATCTCAAGTGTGTTACTTTTGGTCAACAAACACCAAACGTTTGTCAAATGCCCCACCAAAATAAGTTTTAAGCCCAAAAGAAACGGAAGTTTGATTTTTGTTCTTTGTAATCTCCTTTTTGGGTTTTAGCGCCCAAAGTATCTCAAGTGAAGTACTTTTGGTCAACAAACACCAAATGTTTGTCAAATGCCCCACCAAAACAAGTTTTAAGCCCAATTGCTCGTTTTAACCACTTAAAGGAACGCAAGTTTGGTTTTTGATCTTTGTAATCTCCTTTTTGGGTTTTAGCGCTCAAAGTATCTCAAGTGTGTTACTTTTGGTCAACAGACACCAAATGCTTGTCAAATGCCCCAGCAAAACAAGTTTTAATCCCAATTGCTCGTTTTAGGCCCAAAAGAAACACAAGTTTGGTTTCTGTTGTTTGTAATCTCCTTTTTGGGTTTTAGCGCCCAAAGTATCTCAAGTGTGGTACTTTGGGTCAACAAATACCAAATGTTTGTCAAATGCCCCACCAAAACAAGTTTTAAGACCAATTGCTCGTTTTAGCCACTTAAAGGAATGCAAGTTTGGTTTTGATCTTTGTAATCTCCTTTTTGGGTTTGAGCGCCCAAAGTATCTCATGTGTAATACTTTTGGTCAACAAACACCAAAAGTTTGTCAAATGCCCAACCAAAACAAGTTTTAAGCCCAATTGCTCGTTTTAGCCACTTAAAAGAACGCAAGTTTGGTTTTTGATCTTTGTAGTCTCCTTTTTGTGTTTCAGCGCCCAAAGTATCTCAAGTGTGGTACTTTTAGTCAACAAACACCAAAAGTTTGTCAAATGCCACATCAAAACAAGTTTTAAGCCCAATTGCTCGTTTTAGCCACTTAAAGGAAAGCAAGTTTAGTTTTTTATCTTTGTAATCTCCTTTTTGTGTTTTAGTGCCCAAAGTATCTCAAGTGTGTTACTTTTGGTCAACAAACACCAAACGTTTGTCAAATGCCCCACCAAAATAAGTTTTAAGCCCAAAAGAAACGGAAGTTTGATTTTTGTTCTTTGTAATCTCCTTTTTGGGTTTTAGCGCCCAAAGTATCTCAAGTGAAGTACTTTTGGTCAACAAACACCAAATGTTTGTCAAATGCCCCACCAAAACAAGTTTTAAGCCCAATTGCTCGTTTTAACCACTTAAAGGAAGGCAAGTTTGGTTTTTGATCTTTGTAATCTCCTTTTTGGGTTTTAGCGCTCAAAGTATCTCAAGTGTGTTACTTTTGGTCAACAGACACCAAATGCTTGTCAAATGCCCCAGCAAAACAAGTTTTAATCCCAATTGCTCGTTTTAGGCCCAAAAGAAACACAAGTTTGGTTTCTGTTGTTTGTAATCTCCTTTTTGGGTTTTAGCGCCCAAAGTATCTCAAGTGTGGTACTTTTGGTCAACAAATACCAAATGTTTGTCAAATGCCCCACCAAAACAAGTTTTAAGACCAATTGCTCGTTTTAGCCACTTAAAGGAATGCAAGTTTGGTTTTGATCTTTGTAATCTCCTTTTTGGGTTTGAGCGCCCAAAGTATCTCATGTGTAATACTTTTGGTCAACAAACACCAAAAGTTTGTCAAATGCCCAACCAAAACAAGTTTTAAGCCCAATTGCTCGTTTTAGCCACTTAAAAGAACGCAAGTTTGGTTTTTGATCTTTGTAGTCTCCTTTTTGTGTTTCAGCGCCCAAAGTATCTCAAGTGTGGTACTTTTGGTCAACAAACACCAAAAGTTTGTCAAATGCCACATCAAAACAAGTTTTAAGCCCAATTGCTCGTTTTAGCCACTTAAAGGAAATCAAGTTTAGTTTTTTATCTTTGTAATCTCCTTTTTGTGTTTTAGTGCCCAAAGTATCTCAAGTGTGTTACTTTTGGTCAACAAACACCAAACGTTTGTCAAATGCCCCACCAAAATAAGTTTTAAGCCCAAAAGAAACGGAAGTTTGATTTTTGTTCTTTGTAATCTCCTTTTTGGGTTTTAGCGCCCAAAGTATCTCAAGTGAAGTACTTTTGGTCAACAAACACCAAATGTTTGTCAAATGCCCCACCAAAACAAGTTTTAAGCCCAATTGCTCGTTTTAACCACTTAAAGGAACGCAAGTTTGGTTTTTGATCTTTGTAATCTCCTTTTTGGGTTTTAGCGTTCAAAGTATCTCAAGTGTGTTACTTTTGGTCAACAGACACCAAATGCTTGTCAAATGCCCCAGCAAAACAAGTTTTAATCCCAATTGCTCGTTTTAGGCCCAAAAGAAACACAAGTTTGGTTTCTGTTGTTTGTAATCTCCTTTTTGGGTTTTAGCGCCCAAAGTATCTCAAGTGTGGTACTTTTGGTCAACAAACACCAAATGTTTGTCAAATGCCCCACCAAAACAAGTTTTAAGACCAATTGCTCGTTTTAGCCACTTAAAGGAATGCAAGTTTGGTTTTGATCTTTGTAATCTCCTTTTTGGGTTTTAGCGCCCAAAGTATTTCAAGTGTAATACTTTTGGTCAACAAACACCAAAAGTTTGTCAAATGCCCAACCAAAACAAGTTTTAAGCCCAATTGCTCGTTTTAGCCACTTAAAAGAACGCAAGTTTGGTTTTTGATCTTTGTAGTCTCCTTTTTGTGTTTCAGCGCCCAAAGTATCTCAAGTGTGGTACTTTTGGTCAACAAACACCAAAAGTTTGTCAAATGCCACATCAAAACAAGTTTTAAGCCCAATTGCTCGTTTTAGCCACTTAAAGGAAAGCAAGTTTAATTTTTTATCTTTGTAATCTCCTTTTTGTGTTTTAGTGCCCAAAGTGTCTCAAGTGTGTTACTTTTGGTCAACAAACACCAAAAGTTTGTCAAATGCCCCACCAAAACAAGTTTTAAGCCCAATTGCTCGTTTTAAGCCCAAAAGAAACGGAAGTTTGGTTTTTGTTCTTTGTAATCTCCTTTTTGGGTTTTAGCGCCCAAAGTATCTCAAGGGTAGTACTTTTGGTCAACAAACACCAAATGTTTGTCAAATGCCCCACCAAAACAAGTTTTAAGACCAATTGCTCGTTTTAGCCACTTAAAGGAACACAAGTTTGGTTTTAATCTTTGTAATCTCCTTTTTGGGTTTGAGCGCTCAAAGTATCTCAAGTGTGGTACTTTTGGTCAACAAACACCAAAAGTTTGTCAAATGCCACATCAAAACAAGTTTTAAGCCCAATTGCTCATTTTAGCCACTTAAAGGAAAGCAAGTTTAGTTTTTTATCTTTGTAATCTCCTTTTTGTGTTTTAGTGCCCAAAGTATCTCAAGTGTGTTACTTTTGGTCAACAAACACCAAACGTTTGTCAAATGCCCCACCAAAATAAGTTTTAAGCCCAAAAGAAACGGAAGTTTGATTTTTGTTCTTTGTAATCTCCTTTTTGGGTTTTAGCGCCCAAAGTATCTCAAGTGAAGTACTTTTGGTCAACAAACACCAAATGTTTGTCAAATGCCCCACCAAAACAAGTTTTAAGCCCAATTGCTCGTTTTAACCACTTAAAGGAACGCAAGTTTGGTTTTTGATCTTTGTAATCTCCTTTTTGGGTTTTAGTGGTCAAAGTATCTCAAGTGTGTTACTTTTGGTCAACAGACACCAAATGCTTGTCAAATGCCCCAGCAAAACAAGTTTTAATCCCAATTGCTCGTTTTAGGCCCAAAAGAAACACAAGTTTGGTTTCTGTTGTTTGTAATCTCCTTTTTGGGTTTTAGCGCCCAAAGTATCTCAAGTGTGGTACTTTTGGTCAACAAACACCAAATGTTTGTCAAATGCCCCACCAAAACAAGTTTTAAGACCAATTGCTCGTTTTAGCCACTTAAAGGAATGCAAGTTTGGTTTTGATCTTTGTAATCTCCTTTTTGGGTTTTAGCGCCCAAAGTATCTCAAGTGTAATACTTTTGGTCAACAAACACCAAAAGTTTGTCAAATGCCCAACCAAAACAAGTTTTAAGCCCAATTGCTCGTTTTAGCCACTTAAAAGAACGCAAGTTTGGTTTTTGATCTTTGTAGTCTCCTTTTTGTGTTTCAGCGCCCAAAGTATCTCAAGTGTGGTACTTTTGGTCAACAAACACAAAAAGTTTGTCAAATGCCACATCAAAACAAGTTTTAAGCCCAATTGCTCGTTTTAGCCACTTAAAGGAAAGCAAGTTTAATTTTTTATCTTTGTAATCTCCTTTTTGTGTTTTAGTGCCCAAAGTATCTCAAGTGTGTTACTTTTGGTCAACAAACTCCAAACGTTTGTCAAATGCCCCACCAAAATAAGTTTTAAGCCCAAAAGAAACGGAAGTTTGATTTTTGTTCTTTGTAATCTCCTTTTTGGGTTTTAGCGCCCAAAGTATCTCAAGTGAAATACTTTTGGTCAACAAACACCAAATGTTTGTCAAATGCCCCACCAAAACAAGTTTTAAGCCCAATTGCTCGTTTTAACCACTTAAAGGAACGCAAGTTTGGTTTTTGATCTTTGTAATCTCCTTTTTGGGTTTTAGCGTTCAAAGTATCTCAAGTGTGTTACTTTTGGTCAACAGACACCAAATGCTTGTCAAATGCCCCAGCAAAACAAGTTTTAATTCCAATTGCTCGTTTTAGGCCCAAAAGAAACACAAGTTTGGTTTCTGTTGTTTGTAATCTCCTTTTTGGGTTTTAGCGCCCAAAGTATCTCAAGTGTGGTACTTTTGGTCAACAAACACCAAATGTTTGTCAAATGCCCCACCAAAACAAGTTTTAAGACCAATTGCTCGTTTTAGCCACTTAAAGGAATGCAAGTTTGGTTTTGATCTTTGTAATCTCCTTTTTGGGTTTTAGCGCCCAAAGTATCTCAAGTGTAATACTTTTGGTCAACAAACACCAAAAGTTTGTCAAATGCCCAACCAAAACAAGTTTTAAGCCCAATTGCTCGTTTTAGCCACTTAAAAGAACGCAAGTTTGGTTTTTGATCTTTGTAGTCTCCTTTTTGTGTTTCAGCGCCCAAAGTATCTCAAGTGTGGTACTTTTGGTCAACAAACACCAAAAGTTTGTCAAATGCCACATCAAAACAAGTTTTAAGCCCAATTGCTCGTTTTAGCCACTTAAAGGAACGCAAGTTTAGTTTTTTATCTTTGTAATCTCCTTTTTGTGTTTTAGTGCCCAAAGTATCTCAAGTGTGTTACTTTTGGTCAACAAACACCAAAAGTTTGTCAAATGCCCCACCAAAACAAGTTTTAAGCCCAATTGCTCGTTTTAAGCCCAAAAGAAACGGAAGTTTGGTTTTTGTTCTTTGTAATCTCCTTGATGGGTTTTAGCGCCCAAAGTATCTCAAGGGTAGTACTTTTGGTCAACAAACACCAAATGTTTGTCAAATGCCCCACCAAAACAAGTTTTAAGACCAATTGCTCGTTTTAACCACTTAAAGGAACGCAAGTTTGGTTTTTGAACTTTGTAATCTCCTTTTTGTGTTTTAACGCTCAAAGTATCTCAAGTGTGGTACTTTTGGTCAACAAACACCAAAAGTTTGTCAAATGCCACATCAAAACAAGTTTTAAGCCCAATTGCTCGTTATAGCCACTTAAAGGAACACAAGTCTGGTTTTTGATCTTTGTAGTCCCCTTTTTGTGTTTCAGCTCCCAAAGTATCTCAAGTGTGGTACCTTTGGTCAAGAAACACGAAATGTTTGTCAAATGAGCCACCAAAACAAATTTTAAGCCCAATTGCTCCTTACAGCCACTTAAAGGACCGCAAGTTTGGTTTTTGATCTTTGTAATCTCCTTTTTGGGTTTTAGCGCCTAAAGTATCTCAAGTGTAATACTTTTGGTCAACAAACACCCAAAGTTTGTCAAATGCCCAACCAAAACAAGTTTTAAGCCCAATTGCTCGTTTTAGCCACTTAAAGGAAAGCAAGTTCGGTTTTTGATCTTTGTAATCTCCTTTTTGTGTTTCAGCGCCCAAAGTATCTCAAGTGTGGTACTTTTGGTCAACAAACACCAAACATTTGTCAAATGCCCCACCAAAACAAATTTTTAGACCAATTGCTCGTTTTAGCCACTTAAAGGAACACAAGTTTGGTTTTGATCTTTGTAATCTCCTTTTTGGGTTTTGGCGCCCAAAGTATCTCAACTGTGGTGCTTTTGGTTAACAAACACCAAAAGTTTGTCAAATGCACCACCAAAACAAGTTTTGAGCCCAATTGCTCATTTTAGCCACTTAAAGGATCGCAAGTTTGGTTTTGATCTTTGTAATCTCCTTTTTGGGTTTTAGCGCTCAAAGTATCTCAAGTGTGGTACTTTTGGTCAACACACACCAAAAGTTTGTCAAATGCCACATTGATTTGACCTAAATGTCGCCCTAAAGGTCAATCAATAATTTTCTAAACTCAAATCCACTAAAAGAATAGCGGTGAGTAAAGGTCTTCTCTCAATTCAAGTTGTATCTTGCAAGTAAAAGGCTATGTTAGCCACGCAAATTAGAGTCACAAAGAGGCTGATTTTGATTTAAGTAACTACAAATTTAACCTAATAAAAGAGTACAAAAACCGAATTAAAGTGAAGAAATGTCAAGAAGAAACAACCTCCCTCTCCAAAGTACTTAGTGCTTTCATGAATTAGGCTTCGTGTCCTTGTTACACTTAATATAAACTAGTTAAATCCTTGAGACTTCCTTAATCAAAGAAATCTACAAGCATTTAACTAATTTAATCAAGCCTAAAGCTCTTTTAAGCTAAGAACATACCAAAAGAAACATTAAGTACTAAATCTAGCACTTAAGAAATACATTCATTCCACAAACATAATAGGAGCTAATCGCACACAAATACATTCATGAAACTACAAAAGATTAAGCTTAGGTTTTCATGTCCTTAACCTAAAAGAGAGATTTGTGAGCCAAAGTCAAATAGAACACTTAAAGCTAAATGTCCTAACCTAATGTAACCTAAATCTAGGAAAACATTAGGCAAAAAGATAAGTCTAGCTCACAAACCTAAAAGATTACATCAACAAGTACATGAGGCCAAATATGAAGATCTACAAGCACATTCCTTTGGAGAGAGAGATGATGAAGCTTAGCCACACATGGAGAAGGTGGAAGGAAGATGAATGGCGTGAGAATCCATGGAGGATGAAGCTTGGCCGAAAGTTTTTGGTGAGAATGGTGAAAAGGATGAGAGAAAAGTGAGAGAAAATGAGATGAAGAGAGAGAAAGGTATGTGGTCGTTGTCACAAATGAGAGGTTGGGGTTTTATTTAATGAAGTGAAGTTTGGGTTAATGAGAGTGATTAGGAGTTGATGAGTTGTCAAGTGGTGTAAATGGGTTGTCAAAAAGATATTTTTATGGTTATGGAGGGAGGTAGGCCAAATTGATGAGAGGTTAGGGAAGGAAGGGTATTTTTGGAATGTGGTGAGAAATGAGGATGAATGTGGTCATGAATTGGTCTAAATGCATTTCCAAAGCTTCCACCTTTTTCTCCAATTGATTGTGCTCCCAAAAATGCCCTTAATGATGCCTTCAACTTTGAATTTGAATTTTTGGCTCCATATTACCCCTTTTGGAAATGTGCAAATCCTTTGTTTTTGACAAAAGGGGTAACTTTTGTCTTATACCTTTGCCTTTCCCTCCAAGCCAATTCCTTGCACTCCAAGCTATCCCAAAGGGTTGTGGGGCCCACGTGGGACCCCCCTACACATGAAAACGCACAACTAGTCAAAAATGACCAAAATACCCTTGGTTACTTAAAATGCAAGTAATTAAGCTAGGATTTTCCATATAATCACCTATAAGCATGTGCACATAAAATCACCAATAATGATCAAATATAACAATTAAACCTCACTAATTAAGCTCAAATGCACATGCTTAAACATATAAATTTCGGTCCAATCAAATCCCCCACACTTAATCTTTGAACTCCGGGCAAAGTCATGCAAAAAGACTAAGTTAATCATTAAGCATAGTGAAGGCAATTGGAATTGTCATAGAGTACAAGTTGATCTTTTTGAACCTTTCCCTAGATCATCACATGGGCCAAATCTAAGAATACAAAGTGGAAACAAGTTTAACAAGTAACTAGAATTAGGAGGTGTTAGAATCTTAAGTTTTGATGGTGACTAAGGTCTAGTACTTAAGAGAACATAATCAGCACTTAGGAAGGATTAGATGACATGGTTAGAATCCTGAGTTAGATCACTTGAGAATGTAAGATCACTTCCGGATAGATTAGGACTTGCGCATGCGGATGAATGCTTTCATCCCCCAGCGTCAGCAAGTAAATATCTAGGGATTTAACTTAATCCATGAACCTTAGGTGCACAAACCCTAGGACTAAGCTATGGTTCAATCGGAAGCGAAGTTGCTTCCTGTTAGACTTAGACTGGCGCAGAGCGATAGAATAGATATTACTCCAAGCGACAGTGAGTCTACTTCCCCAAGTGAAAGCGCTTCCTGTTAGAATTAGACTGGCGCAGAGCGACAGAATAGATATTACCCCAAGCGTCAGTGAGTCTACTTTCCCAAGTGAAAGCGCTTCCTGTTAGACTTAGACTGGCGCAGAGCAATAGAATAGTTATTACCCCAAGCGTCAGTAAGTCTACTTCGCCGAGTGAAAGCACTTCCTATTAGATTTAGACTGGCGCAGGTTGATAGACTAGATATAACCCCGAGCGTCAGCGGAAATGCAACATCAAGTGAAGTTGCTTCCTGTTGGATCTTGACTGGCGCAGACTGATAGAATAGATTTCACCCTAAGCGTCAGTGAGTTCACTACGTCAAGTAAAAGTGCTTCCGATAGCTTAGTGACTAGCGCTGAGTGTTGGGATGAAATACACTAAGTGAGAGTGAGTTATAGTGAACCAAGATCCTTCATCTAGTAGTTTTACTTCCGGATGTAAAATGCTTCCGGATACATCATAGACCAGATCAGAACATAGTCTAAGTAAGACTACTTCCCATAGCAAATTTCCCACAACATGTATAGTTTTTACTATATCTGATTATATATATTGCTATGTTGGACTAACCAGTATGTGCAGAACTTAGTCACACTTGCGGATGCAAATGAGCTTCCGGATGGAAAGACTCTTGGCATTGGATTTCAGAGACTAACCCTTGCAGAGCAAGATTGCCACTTCCGGATGAACGATGATCATCCGTCAGCAAGAGTGCAAGAGTAAAAATCACATACTCGGAAGTCAGAATGCTTTGTCAGAGCAGAGGTGTCAGGACTACTTTTCAGAGATAAAGCAAGTCAACCCTGCTGAGCATTTAAGAAGATGTTCCTTCCAACGGTAACAAGAGGATAACAGACACATTCAAACAACATTGTTACCTACCAAGCATGAGGAGTATGAGAACATAATCTGAAGATTCACTCAAGGTGTCAAAGCTCATACTGCCCACAAAAGTCAGAGTCCATAAGAGAGCTTCTGATAGCAAGAGAGGATCCAATAGCAAAGCACTCTTATCATTCATGGACAAGTGCTTGGAAGACAAAGTTCCTCTATGTGATAGCAAGCAAAATGTTAGAGTCCACGAGCTTCAGATAGCAAGAGAGCTTCCGATAATGAGTCTCTTAACATCCTGGACTTATGCTTGAGGAACGAAGTCCTCTCTGACAGCAAGTAAGAGTCGGACCGTACAAAATGTTCAGATGTCAGAACGACTTTTGTCAGAATAATATTGCCAGAACAGTGTTGACAGAACAACTTGGTCAGAGCACCTTTTTGGATAAAGCAAAGTCAACCCTGCTGTGCACTAATGAGGACAACGTAAACAAGGCCCCAACGTCTATAATCAAACGGTCTTATTGCCTCTCCAACGGTTAGATATTCAGAGGCTGGTATAAAAGGGATGTTCTTCATTTCTGAAGAAGCGGGCTTGAAAAAGAGAGAGAGAACAAGGCTATTATCTGAAAAACACTATTCTACATTCCTCTCATCTTCTACTCTCGGACTTTGATATGTAATATTCTTAGAGAGTGATTTATTTGTACTTAAGTGAGTAACATCATCCACTCTTTGAGAGAGTTAGTTTTGAGCTTAAGTGTTTAACAAAATCAGTTCATAGAGTGAACATATTGTAATCTTACATTTTGTAAGGGGGAGCATTTAGAAGGTTTTCTAAATCTCCATAGGTTGCAAGTTAGCCCGTAAAACTTGCGTTTGTAAGGTTGCAAGTGATCCCGTAAAACTTGCGGTAAGGTTTGCAGGTGAACCCGTTGTAAAACCTGTGGGTTGTTAGGTGAACCCGTGCTCGTAAAACCTAAAGTGTAAAGGCTTCTCTTGTGCCCGGTTTAAACAAGAATAGTGGATTGGAAATCTCAGGTGTAGCCTGGGGACTGGATGTAGGTCTGGGTGACCGAACCAGGATAAATTTATGTGTGCATATATTTATACTTGATCATTCTATTTTGCATCACATAGCATACTGACTTGTGCATAGCATTATTTATTATCATCATCACCGAGCACAAGCAGTCTTCCGAAAAGAGTTTAAGTTTTATTCCCTCACCCAATTCACCCCCCCCTCTTGGGTGACAGCCACGTTTATCATTTGGTATCAGAGCAGGTCACTTGTTTAAAGGATCAAACGATCTCAAGTGCAAAGACCTTGGCTGATTTGGGTTAAAATGTTTTCCAAAGGCTTTGATCATACCATTCCACCTGTGTTAGAAAATATTGATTTTTGTTGGTGGAAAGCAAGAATGGAAAGTTTTATAAAATCCACTAGTTTGAAAATGTGGGATATTTTTGAAAATGATTTTGATTTCAAACCAAGAGGAAACTGGACTGAAAAGGAGAAAAATTTGTTTTCCTTAAACATTCGAGCAATGCAAATTTTATACAAAGGCTTAACTGAAAATGATTTCCAGAAAATCAAACATTGCTCTAGTGCTAGAGATATTTGGAATACTCTTGATATGATATATGCTTCTAACCCATCTCTTGAAAGCACAGCTGTCCAAAGCTCAACTCGTGCTCTTTGTGGATCATCTACTGATGAGCTTCTGGAAGCTGATATTGAGGAAGCAGGCTTCAGTGAAGAGAGTATTCATTTCTGCCTAGAAGATTCAGAAAGTGAGGATAGATCAAGAGTTCCTCTTATCCCAAAGAAGAGAACTCGTGGTGATGCAACTGCTGAAACCCACTGGTACAATCATAAGAAGCTGTCGGCCACCACAAGGGACAATGGTTCTGTCTCAAGGATGAGCTATCACAAAGATCCATTCAACTATCCTGAGAAGAACAAGGGAGAGTGGATTCCTCGATCATCATTGGAAAGGCTCTTGAATCCTACCTCTCAGAAGAAAGTGCTTCGAACCAAGGATAAGTATAGAAGATCTCCTTGGGTAAACAAGGGATCACTTAGCAACGAAGCATTTGATAGTAAAATCTCCTATGCTAATATTAGATGGACTTATTGAGATTTTTACATTAAGCATCCTAAGATGTGAACATTATATTCATCATTGAAGAAAGCTTAAAGAAATAAGTAATGTTCATAATCTACATGAGATCCATGACTATCTTGATCAAAAACCTTGTATATCCTTGTGCATATAGTCATGATAGATTCACCATGCCATACACATAGCAAGTAATCTCTAAGTGCATGTGAATTACATATAGCCTACAAACTGACCTTCAGATCCAGACTTGGATACAAAAGGAAGGAACTATCTGATATTTTGTAGGAAAGGCAATCCGGAGGTTCAGCAAGACAAGGGTGAAGATGAGTTATGGGCTAAAATGAACAAGGAACGTGAACAAAATCAGAGAAAGATAGGCTAAGATAGCCACCCCTCGGACTTGACCAGGATGTCACTGCTGCCCTCAGAAGGGAAATTGAAATGAAGCGGATTGCCCAAGCAGGAAGGCTCGCCCTTGGGGAAGCCATCTGATTCATGTGCCCCCAACAGTCTGCTGGCACAGAGGCAAACTTGAGATAGCACTAAGTGATCAACCTGCGGAGATACCCTCTGCTGAACCTGTGTCTCTCTCTGCGCCAGCACCTAATCTGAGTGAAGAGCTGTGTATGAAGTATGGGTTCAAGAGGCCAGAGATGCCAGTGGTAGTGATCACAAAGTAAATTCATCCCTCTGCACCAGCTCCAATCCATCCTATTAGCCTCAGCAAGACTCAGGACTGTACCTCATCTGAACAATTAGTCAAGTCTTGATAAGTATTCGTCACGCATAGATTTTGGTGCTGCTCTGAAAATAGAATCCTTGCATTGTCAACCAAAATCAAGCGAGCTACTGCTTGATGCGAATGGAGCTATGGTGATATCATTCTTACCCTCCTCTTTACTTGAATAATCTTTTGGGTAGTAAATGCATGATGAGCTAAACAGATTCTGATCCTCTTTAAACCTACATGACAACCGTACCTCATGATAGCACTCAAAAGCTATTTCTGATTTTCCATTTCATGTGGTATCTCTTGCATCAACTTTTTCAATGCATAAGCAGCTATGGTTTCGAGAACAATACATCCCTCTTAATTACATCTTTAAGTTCTCAATCTACTAATGATCTCAGTTCAAGTTTGTGGTTTAAGAATGTTGACACAGATTATTGAAGCTTGAACAATGAATATAACCAAGAGAGAATGACAACGAAAATGTCTCTTATCAAGATGTGTGGAATGGCTATACCAAACCTGAGAAACTTTGCCAATACACATGAGCATTTCTATCCCTTACATATTCTGTTGTGAAATTAAATGGATAGTCTCTCTCTTGTCTGACATGCATTAGAAATCTTAGGAAATGCCTTGAATTAAACCTTGCTAGATCTGTAAAACATGGCATAGTATCACAAGCATGCTATAATCTGTATTAATTTCAAGCTTGTTGATATCCTAAGAACAATGAGATCACATTGAGCATATCTAGAAGAACTCGAGCTAAAATTTGGAAATTATTCTCGTAATCATATGCTGAAATTTGGTTGTTTTTACGAATTCAATCCTAATCAAATTATTTTGTGAGGATGAAGATTCTCTTTTTCAAAATCTCATTATGTTATTAATTCACATGTCTTCATAATCTAACATGAACATCCTTGAGGCATATGTATTGAACTATACTTGCTTATGAAACTCTGAAAATATGCCACCTGTTTAATATTCTCTGTACTATCACATTGATATTTATCCATGAGAGTATAAATAGAGTTCATGTCTTGATAGTGAAACTATGTGAATGTATAGATAATTTCAAAATTAGTTTTCACATAATCATTGCTCATATCTTATTAAACCAATTAGCAAGCATGATTTCTTAAAATTATTAGCTTGTGCTGATTAACACAGATTGACTTGAATGTCCTGAGGATGGTCTTCAATGTTAAATCTTAAGTACTTTCACTGACCATCAGAAAGCATTTGTTTCCTCAAGCATATGCAGGACCAATCATCAAGTTTGAGCAAGGTTGCTTTCACAACAATCAGCGCCTTCGATAGCAGGCCAACTATTGAACCATGGGAAGAGTAGAGTGACTGCCCAGTCATGTCTACTTGTGGTTGTAGCTCAGCTTGCCGAAGCGAATCATCAAAGCACTTGCGCTAGGGGTTTCCACTTGAGATAGCACACCTCTTGAAGATGTCAGGAAGCATGCTTATCTGCGTATGATTCAGATTCCTGAGTCTAATAGAGCATGAGTACCCCTCATCTGTGGTAACATCTACACCTTACCATCTCTTACATATGATGCATACATGGCACTGGTAAGGGTGTCAACTTAGGATATTTCTCTCAATCTGCATTGACTTCAAAATCATTCACTGTCTTAGAAAATCATCCTAGCTCACACATCTGTATCCTCTAAATGACATGCTGGAAAGTAATTGATAACATACCTCTCTTATATGCTTCCTTTCTTGATTTAATGATGATTAATCTTAATATAGAAGAGAAGTAAGTGGACATTACCTGTTAATGATCCCTTGAAAATAGAGAGTCACATGCTGTCATCGATAATAAACTCTTAAGATGCTGTGATGCAATTTGTTTGGAAAATATTTTTGGCACTTTTAAAAACACAAATTTCATTTGATTTGATTTCATTTCATATGGTATCACAAATTTCATTTGGCATTCAATCATTTCCTTTGATACCACAGGTTCAAACTCACAGATCTCATTTGATTACATTTGGTATCAGATTTCATCTCATTTGAATTTAAAATCACATATTTCATTCGATATGTTTTGTATGTTTTGCTCTTGACTTAATCCTTGAAAAACATGTTTAGCTATCCCACATAATGATTAGGGCGAATACAATCATTTAGGATCATGAATCATTATTGCTTTCCTTGATAATTCTCGTACGTTGTATTGAATAAGTCTAGAACAAATCCTTATTAACGATACATAGGGAGAAATATTAGGTAGAAAGCCCATTCCGAGGAGAACGATAAAAGTATCCCCATCCCTAAGGCTAGCTTGCACCTGTTGGAATTTGATGAAGCCAAAAGGGGGAGAGAGATAGAGATGAGATGTCTAGAGATGGAGATGAGATGTCTAGAGATGAGATATAAGATGTCTAGCGAGAGATGAGACATGAGATGTCTAGAGCTGAGAGATAGATAAGATATCTAAGTTTAATTATAGCTCTGGGAGTGCTCTGGGAGTGATCTAAGTTTAATTATGTTCTCTAGTCATCTATGGGTTTGTCATCATCAAAAAGGGGGAGAATGTTAGAATCTTAAGTTTTGATGGTGACTAAGGTCTAGTACTTAAGAGAACATAATCAGCACTTAGGAAGGATTAGATGACATGGTTAGAATCCTGAGTTAGATCACTTGAGAATGTAAGATCACTTCCGGATAGATTAGGACTTGCGCATGCGGATGAATGCTTTCATCCCCCAGCGTCAGCAAGTAAATATCTAGGGATTTAACTTAATCCATGAACCTTAGGTGCACAAACCCTAGGACTAAGCTATGGTTCAATCGGAAGCGAAGTTGCTTCCTGTTAGACTTAGACTGGCGCAGAGCGATAGAATAGATATTACTCCAAGCGACAGTGAGTCTACTTCCCCAAGTGAAAGCGCTTCCTGTTAGAATTAGACTGGCGCAGAGCGACAGAATAGATATTACCCCAAGCGTCAGTGAGTCTACTTTCCCAAGTGAAAGCGCTTCCTGTTAGACTTAGACTGGCGCAGAGCAATAGAATAGTTATTACCCCAAGCGTCAGTAAGTCTACTTCGCCGAGTGAAAGCACTTCCTATTAGATTTAGACTGGCGCAGGTTGATAGACTAGATATAACCCCGAGCGTCAGCGGAAATGCAACATCAAGTGAAGTTGCTTCCTATTGGATCTTGACTGGCGCAGACTGATAGAATAGATTTCACCCTAAGCGTCAGTGAGTTCACTACGTCAAGTAAAAGTGCTTCCGATAGCTTAGTGACTAGCGCTGAGTGTTGGGATGAAATACACTAAGTGAGAGTGAGTTATAGTGAACCAAGATCCTTCATCTAGTAGTTTTACTTCCGGATGTAAAATGCTTCCGGATACATCATAGACCAGATCAGAACATAGTCTAAGTAAGACTACTTCCCATAGCAAATTTCCCACAACATGTATAGTTTTTACTATATCTGATTATATATATTGCTATGTTGGACTAACCAGTATGTGCAGAACTTAGTCACACTTGCGGATGCAAATGAGCTTCCGGATGGAAAGACTCTTGGCATTGGATTTCAGAGACTAACCCTTGCAGAGCAAGATTGCCACTTCCGGATGAACGATGATCATCCGTCAGCAAGAGTGCAAGAGTAAAAATCACATACTCGGAAGTCAGAATGCTTTGTCAGAGCAGAGGTGTCAGGACTACTTTTCAGAGATAAAGCAAGTCAACCCTGCTGAGCATTTAAGAAGATGTTCCTTCCAACGGTAACAAGAGGATAACAGACACATTCAAACAACATTGTTACCTACCAAGCATGAGGAGTATGAGAACATAATCTGAAGATTCACTCAAGGTGTCAAAGCTCATACTGCCCACAAAAGTCAGAGTCCATAAGAGAGCTTCTGATAGCAAGAGAGGATCCAATAGCAAAGCACTCTTATCATTCATGGACAAGTGCTTGGAAGACAAAGTTCCTCTATGTGATAGCAAGCAAAATGTTAGAGTCCACGAGCTTCAGATAGCAAGAGAGCTTCCGATAATGAGTCTCTTAACATCCTGGACTTATGCTTGAGGAACGAAGTCCTCTCTGACAGCAAGTAAGAGTCGGACCGTACAAAATGTTCAGATGTCAGAACGACTTTTGTCAGAATAATATTGCCAGAACAGTGTTGACAGAACAACTTGGTCAGAGCACCTTTTTGGATAAAGCAAAGTCAACCCTGCTGTGCACTAATGAGGACAACGTAAACAAGGCCCCAACGTCTATAATCAAACGGTCTTATTGCCTCTCCAACGGTTAGATATTCAGAGGCTGGTATAAAAGGGATGTTCTTCATTTCTGAAGAAGCGGGCTTGAAAAAGAGAGAGAGAACAAGGCTATTATCTGAAAAACACTATTCTACATTCCTCTCATCTTCTACTCTCGGACTTTGATATGTAATATTCTTAGAGAGTGATTTATTTGTACTTAAGTGAGTAACATCATCCACTCTTTGAGAGAGTTAGTTTTGAGCTTAAGTGTTTAACAAAATCAGTTCATAGAGTGAACATATTGTAATCTTACATTTTGTAAGGGGGAGCATTTAGAAGGTTTTCTAAATCTCCATAGGTTGCAAGTTAGCCCGTAAAACTTGCGTTTGTAAGGTTGCAAGTGATCCCGTAAAACTTGCGGTAAGGTTTGCAGGTGAACCCGTTGTAAAACCTGTGGGTTGTTAGGTGAACCCGTGCTCGTAAAACCTAAAGTGTAAAGGCTTCTCTTGTGCCCGGTTTAAACAAGAATAGTGGATTGGAAATCTCAGGTGTAGCCTGGGGACTGGATGTAGGTCTGGGTGACCGAACCAGGATAAATTTATGTGTGCATATATTTATACTTGATCATTCTATTTTGCATCACATAGCATACTGACTTGTGCATAGCATTATTTATTATCATCATCACCGAGCACAAGCAGTCTTCCGAAAAGAGTTTAAGTTTTATTCCCTCACCCAATTCACCCCCCCCTCTTGGGTGACAGCCACGTTTATCAGGAGGGAATGCTAAAAGAGATTTTCCTCACCGGATTTAAGTGTTTGCACTCAATCTCTCAAGTTAGGAATAATGCCTAACTAGGGTCTTTGTGATCACTCTTTGGCTCAATGCATTCCACCTCACCATAGGCTTGTAATAGTTCTTAGTTCTCCACCCATTAGTATGCGTGGCACAATCAAATCTAGAGGACTTTGGGGGTTGAATGGAAAACTAATAATGAGTGGTGAATGATGGATAGTAGTCAACGACCAATATTATAAACAAGTAGCTACCACATATACTTGCAATACAATAAATCCAATTCCCACAAAGCATGCTACATCTCTCTTTTTTTAAAGCACTTTGTGCTTCTCTCATTTTACTTTTCACTCTTATGCCTATGGCATACTCAAGCACTTTGTGCTATTTTTTTCTTTACTTAGGCCTTTGGCCTTATTTTTTTTTCTTATCTCTTGCTTCTCTTGGCCTTTGGCCATCTTTCTTTCTCTCTTTTTTTTATTAAGGCTCTCGGCCATACCCTTTTTTTTCACTCAAGTAGCATGCTTTTCACAAGATACAACAATACAACACTAATATAAATGCAAGCATATGCTATAGTCACTTATTCACACATTGGTCAAGGTGATAGAAAAGAATAGTGAATGGCCCAAAGGGGTTGAATCAAAGGATATTTAGGTTGGCTTGTGTTTGGGTCAAAAGGGTTTAGAAATGAAATGCCCCTTTCCTTTTTAATTGTACCATGCATTGTGATCTTGAACAAGAACTAGGACAAGTTCTAGGAGGTGAAATAACTATTGGCCCACTCAATTCGGTTGAAGGCTTCTCACTTTATGGCTTACTCTAATTAGTCTCTTCCTCCCTAAGAAAAGTTAAGTGAGAAACTAGCTTCCTCTTTATACCTTAAAAATGCCCCAAGTAATGCCCTAAGTAATCATTTCAAAAATTCTACTTACACACTAGAGGACAATTCCATTTATTTACTTTCAAGAACCATGATCAAGTTAAACTTCCTACACAATCATGCCAAATAAGTCCACAAATCAAGTGTTAAAGCTTTGAATTAGACCACTTTTAAGCACATAATACACCCCCCCACACTTAAAGCATGCATTGTCCTCAATGGGACCAATCAAATCAAGTAGGAAGGCATAAACAAAGGCAAGGCAGCAAGTAATAAGGCCGGGCAGTCCACGCATGCAAATGGTCATCATGAATTATTCACAAAAATAAACACTAAACACAACCTAAACACATGTTTATGATTTTTTTTCTTGGTTTTTTTTTCTTAACAACCTAAAACAACATACTAGAAAGTAAATCTAAACACAATCCTATTTTTTTCTACTATCAAATTTCTTCCCCACACTTAAGATGTTAAACTATGCAAAACAAGTGAGGAAAGGATAGAAACGACCTCTTATGGAGGCTTGAAATTCTCTTTGAAGAACTTCTTCTTTTGGCCCTTTGTGTGCTTTCGGCCACATGGAAGATTCTTGCTCAAACATGGCTCATCCACATCAAGGGTGGACTTAATCTTTGTCTCAAACATTCCTTTCTTGGACAACTTTTCCTTTGATCTCTCTTTGTTGTTGGAACTTTTCCTCCGGCTCACTTTTGCTTTTAAGCTATTCCTCATCAAGTTGTCCTTTAAATGCTCTAAGTCTCCATGAATAGCATGCTCCAACTTTCCTTGAAGCTCCATTTCGGTTTGCTTGACTTCCCAATAGTCCTTATGCATCTTAAATGAACCTACAACATGGGACAAACTCCCTTTTTGCAAGGGGTTGTAGGTATGCAAAGAAGATATACAAATGGAAGCAAAATGAGAAGCCAATGGCACATGCTTTGAGGAAAAACTATCATGCTTATTGTAAATCAATGTAGGCTCTTTAAATGTAACAAAATTTTCCCCATTCAAACCAATTGGGAAGGGAGAGCAATTCGACCTCTTTATCAAAGCAAGAGTGTCATACCTCAAAGGAAAATGGCCTTTAATCCTCTCCTTTGGTCTTCTAGCTCTTCCATGTACTTGAAGTCTTATTAGCAAATTTTGCACCTTCTTCTTAAGGACATCAAGTAGTGTAGGCTCACACATCTCATTTCCCAAATCTTTGCCTTTCAACTCAATATTCCTTTGAAGGACCTTCAATCGGACCACAAGCTTTTTGATCTCCGCCCTTGTGAGCTTCCCATTGAAGAAGTCTAACTCCTCTTGTGATGCATCAAGCTCTAAACTTCTTTTTAAATGCTTTTCGGCCTTCAACAAATCCAAGTTGGCCTTCTTCAACTTAGGAGTTTCCACAATGTCAACCATGGCCTTCTTCTTTTCCCAATAATCCTTATGCATCCTAAAAGATCCTACAACATAGAACAAACTTCCCTTTTGCAAGGGGTTGTAGGAATGCCAAGATAAACTCAATAAAAAACAAGGATAATCAAGATGCACATGGTTAGGTAGGACACTATTATGAAACATGGTGATCAATTTAGGCACTTTAAACATAACAAAATTTTGCCCCTTCAAAGCACTCAACCAAGGATCACCATTTGTCCTCCAAATGGAATTTGTGGACTCACTCCTTATAGCAAGATTCAAGTTGGAGGACTCTCCTTGCAAAGCACTTTCTTCATGCATGCTCCTCAACCGGCTCCTCCAATCCAAGATGGTATATGAGGTATAGAAATGCAAGTCTTCTTTCAATTGTACTCCGGCCTCCATCATGAGATCAAGCACCCCTTCCAACCTAGCTTTTTCCACAAAATTGAACAAATATCCCTTTTCCAAGGGGTTGTAGCTAGACAAGGAGTATGTAAATGTACCAACATCATCAAGATCAAAATTATCATGCTTGGGACTAGTAACATCAAGAGACATGCTCACAATACTAGAATCATCATCAAGAGAATTCATGCAAGCATCATCAACATTCACCAAGCATGAATCAAATGATCCTAAAGATGTATGCAAATCCTCATGTGAAAGCAAGCTCAAGGGAGTTACATGTTGTTCTACCACATTTTCAATCAACAATGGATATGGCCTACATGCTTCCTTATATATGCAAAGATTATATGAAGGCGTAGCATAAGTAGGCATTGGCTCAAGAACAACAAGCAATGGCACATTCAATTCAAGCATCGAAAACAAATCAAGGATTATATTTTGAACAAGCTCATGATATATCTTCTTCCCTAAGTTACATGAACTAGGAAAGGTAACAAGTGTAGGATCAAGAATTATACCTTGAGATGTTTGATGCACGATTTGAGAATAAGAGGAAACTCCAAGCTCTTGTGCCAATCGCCCTTCAACTTTGCATTCTTCTTTAAAAATTTCATTCTTTGTTGCTTCCTTTGGTGTAGATCGCTTGGCCTTCTCCTCATTTGCACCATTAGAAGTGAGGCATTCGGCCTCCACCACATTCTTAGTCTCCTTATTAATTTCAAAAGAGATAAGATGGTCTCCAACAAGCACAACACCCTTAGACTTGACCTCTTGGACCATAGTATTCAAAGTATGCTTGTCGGCCTCTTCATGTTCTTCCTCATGAACATGTGTTACTTGAGTATTAGGATGCTTTCCATCTTGCACAACATCCTTAGAATTGGTCTCTTGCACCATATCATGCATAAACTCCTTCTTGGTCTCTTGCTCCATGAGAAGAAAGCTCTCGGCCGCTTCACCATTGTCACCCTCCTCATGGTTTTCTAGGGTATTTGGGTGATGTTCAACATGTATATCATCCCTAGAAGTGGCCTCATCCATTGTGTCATTACCCAAGACAACATCTTTATGGGATGTTTGCAATTCTTTCAATTTTTTTCTATGGAATTCCATGAGAAGAGAAGACTTACCCTCATAACAATCAACACAAATACTCAACTCATCACATGAACAAGGCATAGAATCATCAAGATCATCACTAGGAGAAGTAGTAGGCAAGACACCATTAGACTCAAAGGTGCTAGGTGAATTTGCAACATTCATCTCAATCCTAGGATTAACTTCTTGGCACTCTCGAGGTTCATGCTCTTCTTCAACAAGGTAAGGAATTGATTCAACTTGAACTCTTCCTTCCAACTTCATGTCATTCAAAGAAGTATGATTTTCAACCATATTGGAAGGTAGGTCACCTTGCCTTGCCTCTTCCTCGGCCCTTTTATTCATCCATTGAGAAGCAAGTGAATAAATGTCCTCTTGCCTCCTTTTCAATTTAGAGTCTAACCCTTCCATCCTATCCATAATGGATGCACACATTTGCATCATCAAATCATATGTATTAGAAGAGAAAGAAGAATCTTCTTTTGGATGAGCATACTCATTTGGCACTTGAGCATGAAAGAAGTCATTTTGCTCCATGTGTGTAGGAAAAAAGCTTTGTAGAGGCTCTTGATGATCATAAAAATTTGGCCCATAACCATAAGGAGGTGAATTAGGCTCACATTGGCATACACATCCGGCCTTTGAGCACAAGAAGAATTGGGCCTCATTTGGTAAGGGTCATAATCTTGACATTGAGGAGGATACCCTTGTTGATCTTGAAAAGCATGATATGGAGTAGCATAACCTCATCCCCCCCACTTGAAGCTTGGATGGTCCATCCATCCTTGATGGTATGTGTTGGTGAAAGGGTTATGCTCTTGAAATGGAGGTCTTGGAGGCATTGCCGAAACATTAGTGCTTATAAATTCCCTCATTGACCCATGAAGTATGAACAATCCTCAATGAAGCAAGAATAGTATGTCATGACCTACAAAACAAGTCAACGACCACCAGCCAGCACAAACAGTATATTGATTTAACCTTTTTGTCGCCTTAAAAGATTAATCAAAACAATTCAATACTCTAATCCACTAGTTGTATAGTAGAGAGTATAGGTCTTTTCCTCAATCTAGGTTATAATCTTGCTAATTCTAGGAAATAAGCCACGCAAATTATCAATGGTTTGAGAATGATTTTTGTGATTAACAACTACTATTAATAACTAAAAATGTGAAATGTAACGAAAGTATAAGTGTGAAATTAAGAGTAGGAATCTCCTCCTTCAAATCTCAATTTGTGCAATCTCAATTGATAGGCCTCATGTGACAATTTCCTCTTAATTAACTAGCTTAAATTGGCCAAGACTCCTTAAATCTAAGAAGCTTTAGCTAGTTTAAACTAATTAATCAAGAAACCCTAGCTTAACCTTCATGCATTTTCATAGGCAACATAGAACCTAAATCTAGATTCTAATTATATGATTCACTTTAAAAAAAACAATTAAAATGTAAACACATATGATTGTTCTCATAAAGCTACAAAAATTATAAGCCTAATACACATGAAAATCAAGTTTCCTAGAAGTTAGGTTTACAAGTTTGAAGGATAAATGACATTTACATGGAAATCTCCACATAAAAATCTAGAACTAACACATCTAGAATCCTAGACATGAGAGAACTAAGGTGATTACAAACTTGAAAACCTAGAAAATGAAAATTCTCACACAAGGCCGAAATCTTGAAGCTCTTTGCACAAATCTTGACTTGAAGGAAGGAGAGGTATGCTTAGCCAAGCATGGATGTGGAGGAGATGAAGGATTTTCGTGATGAATCCATGGAGGAAGGTGGATTGGCCGTGAGTTTGGTGAAGGAGATGGAAAGAAGAGAGAAAATGGAGAGAAAGAAGATGAAGATGAAGTGGAAGTGAAGGAATGTGACAAATGAATGGGTTTTTGGGTTAAATAGGTGGTTAGTTGGTTGATGAGTTGGCAAATGAGGGTGGTGAGTTGTCAAAAAGATATTTTGATGGGAAATGGAAGGGAGTTAGGCGTGAGGTTGGTGATGAAAGGAAGGGTAAGAAGGGTATTTTAGGGATTAAGTGGAAAGTGTGGATGAATGTGGACTTGAACTTGGCTAGATTCATCCCCAAAGTTTGCTCCTTTTTCTCCTCATGATTGTGCTCCCAAAAATGCCCTTAATGAGACCTTCAACTTTGAATTTGAAGTTGGAGCCAAATTTGAGATTTGAATTTTGGGCTCCAATCTTCTAGTCCTTGCCTTTTCTCGAAGTCCCTCCTTTGAGGTGCCAACTTGGTTTCATTTTCCCTCCAAAAATGCTCTTCCTTGCATTCCAAGCTTGTCCAAGGGTTGTGGGGTCCACGTGGGACCCCCCTACACATGAAAACGCACAACTAGTCAAAAATGACCAAAATACCCTTGGTTACTTAAAATGCAAGTATTTAAGCTAATATTTTCCAATAATTCACACATAAGCATGCGCAATAAAATATGTCAATAATGATCAAATATAGCAAATAAACCACACTAATTAAGCTCAATTTCACATGCTTAGAGGGATAAATTTTGGTCCAATCAAATCCCCCACACTTAATCTTTGCACTCCTGGCAAAGTCATGTAAAAAGATTAACTCAATCATTAAGCATAGTGAAGGCACTTGG
This sequence comes from Mimosa pudica, assembly GCA_029929735.1. Classification (NCBI taxonomy): domain Eukaryota; kingdom Viridiplantae; phylum Streptophyta; class Magnoliopsida; order Fabales; family Fabaceae; genus Mimosa; species Mimosa pudica. The sequence goes on along the minus strand of JAKELP010000033.1, from coordinate 11,746,532 downwards.
AATTGTCATAGCATACAAGTTGATCTTTTTGAACCTTTCCCTAAAGCATCACATGTTAGAATCTTAAGTTTTGATGAAGACTAAAATATAAAAGAATAGACCAAGTACTTAGAGAGCAATAGGTTAACATAGGATCCCAAGTAAGAGTGCAACCGGATGTGGATTTACTTCCGGATAGACTAGGACTCGCGCACGCGGATGAATGATTTATCCCCCAGCGGCAGCGAGTAACTCACTAGGGAAATAACTTAGTCCATGAGCATTAGGTACACAAAACCTTAAGACTAAGCTATGATTCAACCGGAAGTGAAATTGCTTCCTGATAGATTTAGACTGGCGCAGGCTGACAGAATAGATTAACCCCAAGCGTCAGTGAATCAGCCTCGTCAAGTGAAATTGCTTCCTGTTAGATTTTGACTGGCGCAGGCTGATAGAATAGAATAACCCCAAGCGTCAGTGAAAAAGCCACGTCAAGTAAAATTGCTTCCTGATAGATTTAGACTGGCACAGACTGATAGAGGTGATATAACTTTAAGCGTCAGTGAATCAGCCACGTCAAGTGAAATTGCTTCCTGTTAGATTTAGACTGGCACAGGCTGATAAAAGAGATATAACCCTAAGCGTCAGTGAGTTCACCACGTCAAGTAAAAGTGCTTCCGATAGCTTAGTGACTAGCGCTGACTGTTGGAACGAAATACACTGAGCGAGAGTAAGTGATAGTGAGCTAAATCCTTCATCAAGTGGATTCACTTCCGGATGTAGAAGTGCTTCCGGATACACCTTAGACTTAGGGAACGCCCACTGCATGTGACTATGTGCTTATATTGCTAAACTAACATTCAAGTGCAGCACACTAAGTAAGGTTGCTTCCGGATGAGAAGTTGCTTCCGCAAGCAATCAGAATGTCAGAACGTTCAGAGATGCAGTGTCAGAATGCTTATGTCAGAGCAGAGGTGTCAGGACTACTTTTCAGAGATAAAGCAAGTCAACCCTGCTAAGCATTAATGAAGATGTACTTCTCAACGGTAACATGGGATTAACGGCTATATTCAAACGGACATATTCAACCTGCCGCCCAAGCCTTTGAAGTCGAGTATAAAAGGAACATCTACATTCAGAAGAGAAGAGAGAAGAATAGAGCCTATTGTCTGAAACATTGTATTCTACATTCCTCTCATCTTCTACTACTCTCAGATCTAGATTTGTAATATTATTAGATAGTAATTCAATTGTACTTAAGTGAGTAACATCATCTACTCTTAGAGAGAGTCATTTGTACTTAAGTGTTTATCACAATCAGTTCATAGAGTGAACATATAACCAAATCCTCTAATCAATAGAGGCTGTTCTAAAGCTTGTGCTTGAAGAACAGAATTGTTATCTTACAATAGTAAGGGGGAGCATTTAGAGGTTTTCTAAATCTCCATAGGTTGCAAGTTAGCCCGCAAAACTTGTGGTTGTAAGGTTGCAGGTGATCCCGTTGTAAAACCTGTAGTTGTAAAGGTTTGCAGGTGAGCCCGTTGTAAAACCTGTGGGTTGTTAGGTGAACCCGTGTTCGTAAAACCTAAAGTGTAAAGGCTTTCTTGTGCCTGGTTCAAACAAGAAGTTTAGTGGATTGAAAATCTCAGGTGGAGCCTGGGGACTGGATGTAGGTCTGGGAGTGACCGAACCAGGATAAACTCACTTGTGCATATTCTGCTTATTTAAATCCCCACACCAAGCACCACACCACTGCATACTCACTTGTGCTTGGGATGATTCATCGTCACTCTCATCAAGCACAAGGAGTAAAGTTTTAAAAAGGGAAAATAATAAGTTTTATTCTACCACCCAATTCACCCCCCTCTTGGGTGACAGCCACGCATTTCATTTGGTATCAGAGCAAGGTCACTTGTTTAAAGGATCCAACGATCTCAAGTGCAAAGACCTAGGCTGACTTGGGTTATAAAATGTGTTTTGAAGGTTTTGATCATACTATCTCACCCTTGTTAGAAAATACTGATTTTTACTTATGGAAGGGAAGGATGAAAAGTTTTATACTATCCGCGGATTTCAAAATGTGGGATGTCTTTGAAAAGAACTCTGATTTCAAACCAAAAGTAAACTGGACTGAAGAGGAGAAAAATTTATTTTGCTTAAACATTAGAGCAATGCAAATTTTGTACAAAAGTTTACCTGACAATGATTTCCAGAAAATTAAACATTGCTCTAATACTAGAGATATTTGGAACACTCTTGATGCTATGTATGCTTCTAATCAATCTCTTGAAATTAAAGCTGTCCAAAGCTCATTTTGTGCTCCCTGTGAATCTATCCTTGATGAGCTACTGGATGGTGATATAGAGGAAGCTAGCACCAGTGAAGAGAGTGTCGATCTCTGCCTAGAAGATTCAGAAACTGAAGAAAATGAGGTATCTAAACTTGAACCTTCTGAATTGCAAGATATGTATAATGAGCTACATAGTGAATTCTGTAAACTTGCAAAAGAAGTTCTAGGCTTAAGAAAAAGGAATAGGAAACTTGAAGAACTTATCCTTTCTTCTACAACCAAGGAGTCCAAGGTTCCATCCTTAAAGGAAGAATTTTCAAAAGACCCTGAGACTTCAAAAGTTGATTTAAAAGAAAACAGAGTCTTTGAAAACAGAATTGACCAACAAGATAACGATAGGAAATCCCATTCTGAATATCATTCCATTATCTATCATTATTGTGGTAGATCAGGTCATATTTCTCACACATGTAGTCTTAAGAAAAATTTACATGTGAGAAATAAATTTGTATGGATCCCTAAAGGACAAGTAAGGTCCAGCGCTAACCATGTAGGACCCAAGTACAAATGGGTACCAAAACTCCCTTCCAGTACCTTACTTGTGCAGGAAAGATCAAGAGTTTCTCTTGCCCAAAAGAAGAGAGCTCGTGGTGATGTCACTGCTGCAACCACCTGGTACAATCATGAGAAGCTTTGCACTACCACAAGGAACAAAGGTTTTGTCTCAAGGATGAGCTATCATAGAGTTCCACTCAACTATCCTGAGAAAAACAAGAGAGAAAGGATGTCTCAATCAACATGGAGAAAGCCTATGAATCCTATCTCTCCTAAGAAAGTGCTTCAGACCAAAGATAAGTATAGAAGATCTCCTTGGGTAAGCAAGGGATCACTTAAGGTTGAAGCATGCAATAGTAAAATCTCCTATGCAAATGTTAGATGGACTTATTGAGATTTTACATCAAGCATCATGTATATGAACATTATATGCCTTATAAGGGTTTCTCACAATGTTCATAGTCTACATACTGTCATGATTAAAATATATATATCCTTGAGAATACATGTTTGATTCACAACGACATATTCATAGTGAATGATTCTTAGATGTATACGAACTTTACACTCCCTACAAACTGACCTGTCAGATCCAAGTTTGGAGACTGAAAAATGGGAAAAAGGAATCATTTGGTATTTTGTAGGAAAGAAGATCCAAAGGAACAACAATATTCAAGATCATACCTGATCTGAGCAATGTGTCAAATCTGAATGAGCTGTTGTTTATACTGGGCTCCGAGTGCTACTGCTCCTGAGATTGAAAAGATCAAACACCACCTACCAAAATCAAACAAGCTGCTACTTGACGCAAATGTAACTTTGATTATAAAAGCTTGAGCGATATGGATGCACAAGAGAGAACATCAACAATTTTGCAGGTCCCTCAATGTTAAATCTTAAGTAAGTACAACCGGAAGCAAAACTACTTCCGGATGCTCTCGTGCTGGCGCTGAATGACTACTCAAGGCAACCAAGAGCGCCTGTCTAACCGGAAGCAAAACCACTTCCGGATGATCACTCACTGACACTGGATGATCAAGCCAAGAGAGCACCAGTGCCAGCCCAAGGGACACGTCACTTCAGAAACGCTTCATCTCCCTCTATGAGAAGGTGTGCCCTATCTGACAAGATGAAACGACACATGTCATAAGGTGCGCCGTTTCAATTAAACATTTTACGTTACCCAATGTGTAAACGTATGGTTTCATTTGAAAATATATGCCCATTTTACCCTTAGTAACTTTACCTATAAATAGGATGTCATTTTTCACTTTCACCTTTTACTTGCATCATTTTCACTCGCATCAGTTTCTCTGAAAACTCTCTTCATCTTCTTCATCGTGCTCTTCATTTTCTTTCGCACAACTCTTCGCATTTCATCTCTTCTTACCACCAACCTACACAAAAATGGCCGGATCTCATGAATCCAACCCAGTTACCCCGAAAACCTCTTCAACCAAGAAACACAAGTCGAAATCTGGGAAATCAAGTCACAAACATTCTGGTAAATCTGGGCATCGTGAAGAACATCGCGATGAACATCAAGAACACCTTGAAGTTTCTGGGCAAACACCGGGGCAGGATGAAAATATTCAGGGTCAGCCTGAAACTTCTGGTAGAGTGGCAGAACAGACAGTGGCTTCTGAGAATGAGCAAGCAAGGGAAGCCCAGAGAAAAGGGAAGAAGAAGAAGGTGCAATTTGCTGAAGAACCTTCTTCCAAGAGGCAGAGGGTTGAAGAAGATGACCCTACTGTATACAGAGATGGGGCATTGGAGAGTGTGGCCGCCAAGTTTGAGACATCCACTCCCATCTTCAACCATGGCCTGTTCATCGATCTGGACAAGATTGATGAACTAGGGTTCCCTCATCTGCGCCCTTACCTTGAGAGGTACTTGCCCTGGCTAGGGATCAACCAGGACTACAACGTCAACGTCCTGCGAGTCTTCTCCCAATCCCTCTCTGGCAGGGCTAAGTACAAGAAGGTGGATGGGAAAGAGCAAGTCCACAAACTCTCCTTCACTGCCACTGTAAGGGGGAGGACCTTCAGGTTCACTTGGAGGACCTTGAATGAGATGATGGGAATCACAGAAGAAGGTATGAATGAATGGATCTACCCTGAGTCTCACAAGTACAGCAAGGAGGAACTCGAGGCGTTGTATGGCACCAACAACAAGAAAGTATCCAAGATGTCTGACTCTAACAGGCTCTTGTACTACGTCTACTCCCGGATGATGACTCATAAGGGAGGCAATTTCAACGAGTTCACACTGCTGGACAACCCTTGGTTCCCCAGACTCCTCTCCCGCAAGCCAATCAACCCTGGCCAGTTGATCTGCCTTGAGCTTCAGCGCTGGATAAATAATGACAAGTCTGGCTACCTTCCCTATCCCACTATCATTTCCCTCCTCCTTGAGAAGCACCTGATCAAGGCCACATCTGTCGTGGAGGAAGAAAATGTAAAGTGTAAGCCTGTGGGAGCAACCAACATTGGGAAGATGGGCATCAAGTACATCAAGCCTGCTAAGCCCACTCACTCAGGATCACAGGCCGAGAGCGCCTCTCAGACTTCAGTCCCCTCTACATCTGGTGCAGGGGATCAAGAAGTGGACTCCCATGCTGGGCCAAGCCGTGCTGCAAGAGTGCCAGCCTCTGTTAGGCCTTTTGCCGAGGAATTAAAGGAAGAGCTTCTATTTAGGCTGCCTGAATCCTTGGTGGGTCCTCTCCGTGCTGAGTGTGACGCTGGTTTCCAGCACCAAGGGGAGCGGATCCAGCGGCTCGAGGACAGAGTGGGTCAAATCGAGAATCACCTTGCCAGGGTGGATGCAAAGTTAGATCTCATCCTCCAACACCTACAAATTCCCCAACCATCACAAGGTAACCTACCACCTCCTCCTCCTCCTCAAAACCCACCTCCTCCTCCTCCTAATCACCCTCAACTTCCCCCTCCTCCTCCACCTAACACTCAACAACCTCAACCACCACCACAAAATGACCAGCAACCCCCACCATCACCAAACAATGACCACCAATCCCAATCTTCCCCTACCCATGACCAGCAAACCCAAGACTCACCTCACCACTCTCCACGCCAATCCCCACTAAATTCTCCATCTCCACCTCCTTCACCCATTCTCTCACGCCCTGGCGCTCCTACACGCTCTCCACTCCGTCTCTCCAACCCTACCCATCCAAGCACTAGCCCCATAGGATCTGACATAGCCATTCACCCCCTCAGCCAATTCTATAGAGAGTATCCCCGCCTTCAACCACTCTCTGATGACCATTTACCATTTACTCCAGCCTCCACCAACTACAAGGAATACTCCTCCACTCATCCTTTTGAGGGTCTCTTAGTCACCCCCAATTGGTTCCCCAACCCTACTTCATCCGACCCTACCTCATCACCAGAAAGTACTCCATCTACCTCCTCCCCAGAAACCTCACCCCAACAATCTCCACCCTCCTCGTCCTCAAGTCCATCCCTGGCCCTCACCCTCTTTGATGATGCCAAAAGGGGGAGAGATGTAATGAACACTCTGCGCTTGTCAATGAACACAAGGGATGTCCTCAGCCAGCCATCCCTCTGGATTGAGGAAGATATAACAGTAGCACTTCGTCGTGCTATGGAGTCTCAAAGGCTGGGTGGTGCAGAAAGCCTTATAAGGGGAGAGGTCATCCGGTTCATGCAGCAGAAGAAAGCAGCTAAGCAAGGACCACAATGGGATATGGTTGTCTTTGAGCCAGAAAGTACCCAATCTTCACAGCCTGAGTCGTCTTCATCAGAGCCTTCTCCAACTAAGTCAAGCAAAAACATTGTTGAGGAGATTATGATGAAGTACGGGCTGAAGAGACCCAACCATCCTCCCATTGTGATAGCCAAGCCTGTTCCTGCATCCACTGGGCAAGAGTCTGAGATCCCTTCATCTGAGCAATCTTCTGATCCTCCTTCCTCGTCTGAGCCAACTGCCAAATTCAGTGAGCCCAGAAAGAAGGCCGTTGCTAGGAGACGTGCCAGGAAGATAATTGCCTCCACTGAATCTGATGAGAGTGAAGAAGAGACTCCATCTGACCTACCTGAGCAAGAAACTTCATCTGCCCAGGTTGAGCAAGAAACTCCAGTGGTTCAAGCAGTCCCAATTCTGAAGGAAGTCAAATTGGAAATTGAAGACATGACTCCTGAGGAATTTGAGAAGTTTGGATTCACAGACAAGCTATCCTTTGGTCAGATGGCTTGCCTCGATGCTGATAGAGCAAGTGTCATGCCCACTCCTCCAATTAGCAAGAGCAAAGGGAAGAGCAAAGGGAAAGGGAAAAGGAAAGCCCAGGAAGTTGAGGAGGATCCCAACTTCCCTGTATGGAACGTGAAAATCCGGGCTGTTCACTATCCCAATGGAGAGGTCTCCTACTTCGACGATGCTACTGGGTTCCCTGGGTATGAAGAAGTGGAGAACCTAAAAAGGGCATTCGAGGAGTCTATTGAATCAGAGAGGCTCAGAAGGGAAAGAGATGAAGAAGAGCTTCAGGAGATCATTGCCCAGATAAACCAGAATGTGCAGGAGGCCGAGCTAGCAAAACTGCAAAAAGAAAATGAAGAGAGGCAAAAGGAGAGGTAGAGGAAAAAGAAATACAAACCCTGAACCCCCAATCCAAACATTTGTTTTAACTTAGAAATTTTTCTTTTTGTTTTGTTTTCATGCATACTTTCATACTTGCTTAAAGTTATTTACATATATATGTTCTTTACTTGTAAATGTTATTTGATTATATACTCTGACCTGTAACTTCTGCTCATCAATAATATTTGTCTAAGTTACTTGTTCTTATCTATTGCTTTTATTCTTTTGCTAATCCTTCCTTATGAATTTAATCGATAAAACTAGGTTTGTCATCATCAAAAAGGGGGAGAATGTTAGAATCTTAAGTTTTGATGAAGACTTAAATATAAAAGAATAGACCAAGTACTTAGAGAGCAATAGGTTAACATAGGATCCCAAGTAAGAGTGCAACCGGATGTGGATTTACTTCCGGATAGACTAGGACTCGCGCACGCGGATGAATGATTTATCCCCCAGCGGCAGCGAGTAACTCACTAGGGAAATAACTTAGTCCATGAGCATTAGGTACACAAAACCTTAAGACTAAGCTATGATTCAACCGGAAGTGAAATTGCTTCCTGATAGATTTAGACTGGCGCAGGCTGACAGAATAGATTAACCCCAAGCGTCAGTGAATCAGCCTCGTCAAGTGAAATTGCTTCCTGTTAGATTTTGACTGGCGCAGGCTGATAGAATAGAATAACCCCAAGCGTCAGTGAAAAAGCCACGTCAAGTAAAATTGCTTCCTGATAGATTTAGACTGGCACAGACTGATAGAGGTGATATAACTCTAAGCGTCAGTGAATCAGCCACGTCAAGTGAAATTGCTTCCTGTTAGATTTAGACTAGCACAGGCTGATAAAAGAGATATAACCCTAAGCGTCAGTGAGTTCACCACGTCAAGTAAAAGTGCTTCCGATAGCTTAGTGACTAGCGCTGACTGTTGGAATGAAATACACTGAGCGAGAGTAAGTGATAGTGAGCTAAATCCTTCATCAAGTGGATTCACTTCCGGATGTAGAAGTGCTTCCGGATACACCTTAGACTTAGGGAACGCCCACTGCATGTGACTATGTGCTTATATTGCTAAACTAACGTTCAAGTGCAGCACACTAAGTAAGGTTGCTTCCGGATGAGAAGTTGCTTCCGCAAGCAATCAGAATGTCAGAACGTTCAGAGATGCAGTGTCAGAATGCTTATGTCAGAGCAGAGGTGTCAGGACTACTTTTCAGAGATAAAGCAAGTCAACCCTGCTAAGCATTAATGAAGATGTACTTCTCAACGGTAACATGGGATTAACGGCTATATTCAAACGGACATATTCAACCTGCCGCCCAAGCCTTTGAAGTCGAGTATAAAAGGAACATCTACATTCAGAAGAGAAGAGAGAAGAATAGAGCCTATTGTCTGAAACATTGTATTCTACATTCCTCTCATCTTCTACTACTCTCAGATCTAGATTTGTAATATTATTAGAGAGTAATTCAATTGTACTTAAGTGAGTAACATCATCTACTCTTAGAGAGAGTCATTTGTACTTAAGTGTTTATCACAATCAGTTCATAGAGTGAACATATAACCAAATCCTCTAATCAATAGAGGCTGTTCTAAAGCTTGTGCTTGAAGAACAGAATTGTTATCTTACAATAGTAAGGGGGAGCATTTAGAGGTTTTCTAAATCTCCATAGGTTGCAAGTTAGCCCGCAAAACTTGTGGTTGTAAGGTTGCAGGTGATCCCGTTGTAAAACCTGTGGTTGTAAAGGTTTGCAGGTGAGCCCGTTGTAAAACCTGTGGGTTGTTAGGTGAACCCGTGTTCGTAAAACCTAAAGTGTAAAGGCTTTCTTGTGTCTGGTTCAAACAAGAAGTTTAGTGGATTGAAAATCTCAGGTGGAGCCTGGGGACTGGATGTAGGTCTGGGAGTGACCGAACCAGGATAAACTCACTTGTGCATATTCTGCTTATTTAAATCCCCACACCAAGCACCACACCACTGCATACTCACTTGTGCTTGGGATGATTCATCGTCACTCTCATCAAGCACAAGGAGTAAAGTTTTAAAAAGGGAAAATAATAAGTTTTATTCTGCCACCCAATTCACCCCCCTCTTGGGTGACAGCCACGCATTTTATCACATGGGCCAAATCTAAGGATACAAAGCAAATGCAAGTTTAGCAAGCAACTAGAATCAAGGAGGAGTGCCAATTGAGATTTTTCCTCACCGGATTTAAGTGTTTAACTCATTCACTCAAGTTAGGAAAAATGCCTAACAAGGGACTTGTGATCACTCTTTGGCTCAATGCACTTAACCATCACCATAGGCTTGTAATAGCTCTAAGTTCTCCACCCATTATTATGCATGGCACAATCAAATCTAGAGGAATTTAGGGGTTGAATGGAAGGCTAATAATGAATGATGAATGATGGAAAGTAGTAAATGACCAATGATATAAACAAGTAATCACCACATATGCATGCAACACAATAAATCAAAGTCCAACAAACATGCTACATCTCACTTTTTTTTTCTAGCACTTTGTGCTTCTCTCATTTTTTTTTCTTTACACTCCTATGCCTTTGGCATCATAAGCACTTTGTGCTTTTCATTTTTTTTTTATTTAGGCCTTCAGCCTTATTATTTTTTTTCTTTTTCTTGGCCTTTGGCCACACATTTCTTTTCTTTCTTTTCAATGTGGCTCTCGGCCATCTTTTATTTCTCACATATAGCATGCTTTTCACAAGTTACAACAATACAACACTAATATAAATGCAAGCATATGCTATAGTCACTTATTCACACATTGGTCAAGGTGGTAGAAAAGAAAAGTGAATGGCCCAAAGGGGTTAAATCAAAGGGTAATATTTGGTTGGCTTAGTGTTTGGGTCATGAGGGTTTAGAAATGAAACGCCCCTTTCATTTTCAATCATGCCATGCATTGTGATCTTGAACAAGAGCTAGGACAAGTTCTAGGAGGTCAAGTTGACTATTGGCCCACTCAATTCGGTTGGAGGCTTCTCACTTTTATGGCTTACTCTAATTAGTCACTTCCTCCCTAAGAAAAGTTAAATGGGAAACTTACACCCTCTTTATACCTTAAAAGTGCCCCAAGCAATGCCCTAAGTGGTCATTCCAAAAATTCTACTCACACACTAGAGAACAATTCCATTTACTTTCAAGAGCCATGATCAAGTTAAATTTTTCAAGAAAATCATGCCAAATAAGTCCAAAAATTAAGTGTGTGAACTTTGCATTAAACCACTTTTAAGCACATAATACACCCCCCCACACTTAAAGCATTCATTGTCCTCAATGGACCAAGAAAATCAAGTAGGAAGATGCATTTCAAAGGCAAGGTAGCAAGATAAAAGGCCGGGCAGTCCAAGCATACAAATGGCCAATGCATGTATTATTCACAAAACTACACTAAACACATCCTAACACAATTTATAATTTTTTTTTTTTTTGGTTTTGCTAACAACCTAAAACAACATACTAAAACATAAACCTAAACAAAATCCTATTTTCTTCTAACAAATATCTTCCCCCACACTTAGAATAAGAGGAATGTAAAGCAAGTAAGGGAAGGAAAGAAACAACCTTTAGGGCGGCTTGAAGTTATCCTTGAAAAATAGGAATTTATGGCCATGAAGTTGGTGAAGTCGGCCAATTTGAAGCTTCTTCATTATGCTTTTACCAAAAGCATCGCATGAGGCTTGGAGCTTCCTAGTAAGTTCCCTTGCAGCCTTAATGAACTCCCAATATTCCTTGTGCATCCGAAAAGTGCCTACAACATGAAACAAACGTCCCTTGTGCAAGGGGTTGTAGGCAAACAAATATGGCATAGTAATGGTGGCTTCATGACAAAGAATAGGGAAATGGTTAGGGTTAGCATCAACAAAATCATGGAATGTATGCATAGGAAAATCATGAGACATGCTCTCAAGCTTAACACTTTCATCCAAATGATCAATCATGCAAACATTATCATGTACAAGAGAGCAAGAATCAAGAGTTGGCAATCGTGAAGTAACAAGATTATTTCCATGCATACGCAAAGTTCTAACATGTTGGCTTACCCAATCATCCATCAAGCCATCAATAAAGTTCAAGCCAAGCAAGGAATACCTCTCAAATGGATGTTGCATGGCTTCATAAACATTGAATGTGAACAATTGATCATCCACTTTCATTGTCATGAAGCCCTCATTAAAGTGGAGAAGTATGCTGGCTTCAATTGGCTTCCCGGGTTGCTGTGAACTTCCTCTAATTTGTGAGAGGCTAGCGCTCCCCTTTAAACCATCGTGAACAAGTAGAAGTTCATCAGAAGCACCTTGAGACTTAGGGTGCTTTTCATCATGCAATGCAACCCGACGCTCGATCTCATCCATTGGAGCATCACAAAATACAACATCATCGCCAGCGGTTGTAACAAATTCGAGTGTTTCTTTGGATTCCATTGCAACAACCAAATGGCTAGAAACATCATCATCAGTGAAATCTAAAAATTCATGAGTTAATGCACATGTATGGTCCGATAAAGAGGGAGTAGGAACATGCTTGACATCATCTAAAAATATATGATCATGATAAGGGAAAGTATCAAGCTCAAGTGAATCAATAGGTATGTGCATGACATGAGTGAATGCATCATCAAGCAAAGAATTAGACATGATCAAAGAATCTTCAAGTAATGGTACATTAAACTCATGAAAGCATGCATTCTGGTTAGGTTTAAGATTCACTTTCTCTTTTCTCCCACTCTCGGATGTGGGTGACGGACGCGGAGTCTCAACTTCTACCAAAATGGGCATATCATGTACCCTAGGATCGGCCTCATGGATCAATAGGAGTGCATCAACCGTCTCTTTACTAAATGAATTGGCCAATGAATCAAGAGAGGTGTTCATTCTATCCATCGTATCTAACATGTCTTTCAACTTGGCTATGAACTCCTCATTCATACTAGAAGAAGAAGAAGCTTGAGGAGCTTCATATAGTATAGAGGAATGAGGTGGTGGTTCATAGGGTGGGTGATCTATAAGAAAGGATGGGTCATGAGGTGGAAATGAGGTATATGGTCCATCATAATTATGAGGGGGAAATGGAGGAAGTGGTTCATCATAAGAAGCGAAAGGTGGATATGTAGAATATGATGTGGGATACTCATAATCATGATGGTATGGTTGAGGTGGAGGTGAATGGTATGCATGAAATGATTGTGGATAGGAAGTTGTGTGTGAATGTGGAGGACACCCTAAGAACTCATCCTCTTGACAAGGCATATATGAATGTGAAGGCATGTTGTGAGATCATGATATGATGCATGATATGCATTAGGAGAAGATTGAGAATGCATGGAAGGATGTTGTGCAAAATCATGATACGTGGCATGCCAATCCATGTTTCCTTCCTATATGCACAAGTACAACTTTGGTACCAAAACAATCCATTTTCTTGATGAATGATGTGTGAAAATGAATGCAATGAATGAGTGCACAATGTAGGCAAAAATTGCTCAAAGTGTGAGCACACTTCCAGCCAAGTCAGACACCTAAAATCCCTGCAAAACAAACCACCAAAACCAGCCAGCAAAAAAATACCAAACAGTCCAGCACAGTCCAGAAAAATTAAGTCTAAGAAGCACTAAAGTGAGTGCTTTCAATAGGCTTAGCAATGTAGCTCAAAACAAGCTTGCAAAAGTCCAAAGAGATGGACACAAGACCAGCCAAGATTAAGGCTCCAGAATAGCCTCAAATATGCTCAAGAAAGTCCTGCAAAGAGGTAGAAAAACCTGCACAAAGTCTAGCAAAACAAACCAAAACACAATGCAATTGTACAAAGTTCCGGTTAGAAAATGAAGGTAACTAGAGCACCTTCTTCACAGTAAATTCTAACCAAATTTTTGAGAACAACCAGGCAGATTGAAAGTGCAATTAACCAGCTTTCAAACAAGCCAAACACTGCTCAAAACAGATTAGTACAACGCAAACAGTTTTGGTTCAAAGTCAGCAGTGCAGACTACAAATCCAGAAACACAGGGCAGTTTCAAAAATTCACCCCGGACAGTATACACCGAAGTTTTGAGCAAATGATATACTAAAATAAAGCTCTAATCCTGTAGTTTCAGCAGTTAAAACAGTTTCAGAAAATTCGTTGTACGTTGTTCCCAGTTTTGAAAACAAGTTCTCTGAAATGTCAGTGTTGTCCAGCCAGTGTCAGCAAACAGGGTAGATTTGCAAAATTAATTCCAGAAAGTAGAGAACGAATTTTGAAACAAGTAATATATCCCTGGAAAGCTTAAGATGTGTAGTATAACCACAAGAAACAGTTTTGACAAAATCGAGCTACACAATTACAAGTTGCAAAAGTAAGCAAACTGGTCACACAGTGAACTTCCGGCTAACAGTCCAGTTTCAATGATTTGTTCCAGACAGCACAGAAGGAGTTTAGGTGCACACAATATATCACTAGAAAGCTTATAACCTGTAGTTTAAGCACCTAAAACAGTTTAGCCAGATTCTGGACAGATTGTTCCCAGTTTGCACAACAAGAAATCTGACCAAACAGGACTTCCAGACAGATTTTCCAGCAAACATGCAAGTAACTTCTTAAAACTTCCTAGGCTAACTAGAGCAGCCTAAAACACTTCAAATCAGTCACAGATGTCCAGAATACAAGTGAGCAATGTCCAGAATTCACAAAATCAGAATAATGCTCAAAATCACCAAAGTAACCGAATGGTAAACTAAACTACAACAAATTAAAATGTGACAACCTAAACCTAAAATTAGCAAGATTAATCCTAAATTGGCAACGGCGCCACTGGATTTAACCTTTTTGTCGCCTTAAAAGATTAATCAAAACAATTCAATACTCTAATCCACTAGTTGTATAGTAGAGAGTATAGGTCTTTTCCTCAATCTAGGTTATAATCTTGCTAATTCTAGGAAATAAGCCACGCAAATTATCAATGGTTTGAGAATGATTTTTGTGATTAACAACTACTATTAATAACTAAAAATGTGAAATGTAACGAAAGTATAAGTGTGAAATTAAGAGTAGGAATCTCCTCCTTCAAATCTCAATTTGTGCAATCTCAATTGATAGGCCTCATGTGACAATTTCCTCTTAATTAACTAGCTTAAATTGACCAAGACTCCTTAAATCTAAGAAGCTTTAGCTAGTTTAAACTAATTAATCAAGAAACCCTAGCTTAACCTTCATGCATTTTCATAGGCAACATAGAACCTAAATCTAGATTCTAATTATATGATTCACTTTAAAAAAAACAATTAAAATGTAAACACATATGATTGTTCTCATAAAGCTACAAAAATTATAAGCCTAATACACATGAAAATCAAGTTTCCTAGAAGTTAGGTTTACAAGTTTGAAGGATAAATGACATTTACATGGAAATCTCCACATAAAAATCTAGAACTAACACATCTAGAATCCTAGACATGAGAGAACTAAGGTGATTACAAACTTGAAAACCTAGAAAATGAAAATTCTCACACAAGGCCGAAATCTTGAAGCTCTTTGCACAAATCTTGACTTGAAGGAAGGAGAGGTATGCTTAGCCAAGCATGGATGTGGAGGAGATGAAGGATTTTCGTGATGAATCCATGGAGGAAGGTGGATTGGCCGTGAGTTTGGTGAAGGAGATGGAAAGAAGAGAGACAATGGAGAGAAAGAAGATGAAGATGAAGTGGAAGTGAAGGAATGTGACAAATGAATGGGTTTTTGGGTTAAATAGGTGGTTAGTTGGTTGATGAGTTGGCAAATGAGGGTGGTGAGTTGTCAAAAAGATATTTTGATGGGAAATGGAAGGGAGTTAGGCTTGAGGTTGGTGATGAAAGGAAGGGTAAGAAGGGTATTTTAGGGATTAAGTGGAAAGTGTGGATGAATGTGGACTTGAACTTGGCTAGATTCATCCCCAAAGTTTGCTCCTTTTTCTCCTCATGATTGTGCTCCCAAAAATGCCCTTAATGAGGCCTTCAACTTTGAATTTGAAGTTGGAGCCAAATTTGAGATTTGAATTTTGGGCTCCAATCCTCTAGTCCTTGCCTTTTCTCGAAGTCCCTCCTTTGAGGTGCCAACTTGGATTCATTTTCCCTCCAAAAATGCTCTTCCTTGCATTCCAAGCTTGTCCAAGGGTTGTGGGGTCCACGTGGGACCCCCCTACACATGAAAACGCACAACTAGTCAAAAATGACCAAAATACCCTTGGTTACTTAAAATGCAAGTATTTAAGCTAATATTTTCCAATAATTCACACATAAGCATGCAATAAAATATGCCAATAATGATCAAATATAGCAAATAAACCACACTAATTAAGCTCAATTTCACATGCTTAGAGGGATAAATTTTGGTCCAATCATATATCTATCCAGCGAAACAGTCCAGAATATAGTCCAGAATGGTACACAAAATTATCCAGCAAAAACAGTGCAAAACACCAAGGATGCGGTTAGAAAATGAAGGGAACTAGAGCACCTTCTTCACACAAATTCCAAACAAATTTTTCCATAATAACCAGGCAGATATAAAGAGCAAAGAACCAGCTTTCAAACAAACCAAACACTGCTCAAAACAGATAAGTAAAATGCAAACAGTTTTGGTTCAAAGTTGAGCAGGAAAATGCACAATTACAGCAAGTTTTTGACCTCTAGACAAACGAATACTGCACCAAAAATTTAGCACAATATATCAATCAAAAGCTTATTTAACACTGGTCAAAAGGAGCCAAAGATCATGCAAAACAGCGCAGAATAAGATCAAACAGAGTGGCTCCAAAGTTAGCAGTTCCGCAGGCAATTTCCAGAAAAACAGGGCAATTTCAAAAATTCACCCTGGACAGTATACAACGAATATAGAGACAAATAATATGTCAATAGAAAGCTCTACTCTTGTAGATTGTCCAGTTAAAACAGTTTCAAGAAATTCGTTGTGAGTCAGTACCAGTTTGGAAAACAAGTAAGCGGAAATTTCAGGATTTTCAGTGCAATTTTCCAGCAACTTAACACACAAATTGTACCACTATTTCCAGCAACTACCAGGCCAACTAGAGCAACCTATATACCTCCAAACAAGTCAAATATTCAGCTAAAAGTGATGCAAACACAAGATTTCAACAATTGGCACAAAATGCACACTTTAGCCAATTTACCACAAGTAATAACAACAAATTAAAATGTGACTACTAAAGCCTAAAACTAGCAAAGATCAACCTAAATTGGCAACGGCGCCACTTGATTTGACCTAAACGTCGCCCTAAAGGTCAATCAATAATTTTCTAAACTCAAATCCACTAAGAGAATAGCGGTGAGTAAAGGTCTTCTCTCAAGTCAAGTTGTATCTTGCAAGTAAAAGGCTATGTTAGCCACGCAAATTAGAGTCACAAAGAGGCTGATTTTGATTTAAGTAACTACAAATTTAACCTAATAAAAGAGTACAAAAACCGAATTAAAGTGAAGAAATGTCAAGAAGAAACAACCTCCCTCTCCAAAGTACTTAGTGCTTTGATGAATTAGGCTTCATGTCCTTGTTACACTTAATATAAACTAGTTAAATCCTTGAGATTTCCTTAATCAAAGAAATCTACAAGCATTTAACTAATTTAATCAAGCCTAAAGCTCTTTTAAGCTAAGAACATACCAAAAACAACATTAAGTACTAAATCTAGCACTTAAGAAATACATTCATTCCACAAACATAATAGGAGCTAATCGCACACAAATACATTCATGAAACTACAAAAGATTAAGCTTAGGTTTTCATGTCCTTAACCTAAAAGAGAGATTTGTGAGCCAAAGTCAAATAGAACACTTAAAGCTAAATGTCCTAACCTAATGTAACCTAAATCTAGGAAAACATTAGGCAAAAAGATAAGTCTAGCTCACAAACCTAAAAGATTACATCAACAAGTACATGAGGCCAAATATGAAGATCTACAAGCACATTCCTTTGGAGAGAGAGATGATGAAGCTTAGCCACACATGGAGAAGGTGGAAGGAAGATGAATGGCGTGAGAATCCATGGAGGATGAAGCTTGGCCGAAAGTTTTTGGTGAGAATGGTGAAAAGGATGAGAGAAAAGTGAGAGAAAATGAGATGAAGAGAGAGAAAGGTATGTGGTCGTTGTCACAAATGAGAGGTTGGGGTTTTATTTAATGAAGTGAAGTTTGGGTTAATGAGAGTGATTAGGAGTTGATGAGTTGTCAAGTGGTGTAAATGGGTTGTCAAAAAGATATTTTTATGGTTATGGAGGGAGGTAGGCCAAATTGATGAGAGGTTAGGGAAGGAAGGGTATTTTTGGGATGTGGTGAGAAATGAGGATGAATGTGGTCATGAATTGGTCTAAATGCATTTCCAAAGCTTCCACCTTTTTCTCCAATTGATTGTGCTCCCAAAAATGCCCTTAATGAGGCCTTCAACTTTGAATTTGAATTTTTGGCTCCATATTACCCCTTTTGGAAATGTGCAAATCCCTTGTTTTTGACAAAAGGGGTAACTTTTGTCTTATGCCTTTGCCTTTCCCTCCAAGCCAATTCCTTGCACTCCAAGCTATCCCAAAGGGTTGTGGGGCCCACGTGGGACACCCCTACACATGAAAACGCACAACTAGTCAAAAATGACGAAAATACCCTTGGTTACTTAAAATGCAAGTAATTAAGCTAGGAGTTTCCTTATAATCACCTATAAGCATGTGCACATAAAATCACCAATAATGGTCAAATATAACAATTAAACCTCACTAATTAAGCTCAAATGCACATGCTTAAACATATAAATTTCTGTCCAATCACACATCAAAACAAGTTTTAAGCCCAATTACTCGTTTTAGCCACTTAAAGGAACGCAAGTTTAGTTTTTTATCTTTGTAATCTCCTTTTTGTGTTTTAGCGCCCAAAGTATCTCAAGTGTGTTACTTTTGGTCAACAAACACCAAACGTTTGTCAAATGCCCCACCAAAATAAGTTTTAAGCCCAATTGCTCGTTTTAAGCCCAAAAGAAACGGAAGTTTGGTTTTTGTTCTTTGTAATCTCCTTTTTGGGTTTTAGCGCCCAAAGTATCTCAAGTGAAGTACTTTTGGTCAACAAACACCAAACATTTGTAAAATGCCCCACCAAAACAAGTTTTTAGACCAATTGCTCGTTTTAGCCACTTAAAGGAACGCAAGTTTGGTTTTGATCTTTGTAATCTCCTTTTTGGGTTTTAGCGCCCAAAGTATCTCAAGTGTGGTGCTTTTGGTTAACAAACACCAAAAGTTTGTCAAATGCACCACCAAAACAAGTTTTGAGCCCAATTGCTCATTTTAGCCACTTAAAGGATTGCAAGTTTGGTTTTTGATCTTTGTAATCTCCTTTTTGGGTTTTAGCTCTCAAAGTATCTCTAGTGTGGTACTTTTGGTCAACAAACACCAAAGGTTTGTCAAATGCCACATCAAAACAAGTTTTAAGCCCAATTGCTCGTTATAGCCACTTAAAGGAACACAAGTTTGGTTTTTGATCTTTGTAATCTCCTTTTTGTGTTTTAGCGCCCAAAGTATCTCAAGTGTGGTACCTTTGGTCAAGAAACACGAAATGTTTGTCAAATGAGCCACCAAAACAAAGTTTAAGCCCAATTGCTCCTTTTAGCCACTTAAAGAACCGCAAGTTTGGTTTTAGATCTTTGTAATCTCCTTTTTGGGTTTTAGCGCCCAAAGTATCTCAAGTGTGGTACCTTTGGTCAAGAAACAAGAAAAGTTTGTCAAATGCCCTACCAAAACAAATTTAAAGCCCAATTGCTCCTTTTAGCCAATTAAAGGACCGCAAGTTTGGTTTTTGATCTTTGTAATCTCCTTTTTGGGTTTTAGCGCCTAAAGTATCTCAAGTGTAATACTTTTGGTCAACAAACACCAAAAGTTTGTCAAATGCCCAACCAAAACAAGTTTTAAGTCCAATTGCTCGTTTTAGCCACTTAAAGGAAAGCAAGTTTGGTTTTTGATCTTTGTAATCTCCTTTTTGTGTTTCAACGCCCAAAGTATCTCAAGTGTGGTACTTTTGGTCAACAAACACCAAACATTTGTCAAATGCCCCACCAAAACAAATTTTTAGACCAATTGCTCGTTTTAGCCACCTAAAGGAACGCAAGTTTGGTTTTGATCTTTGTAATCTCCTTTTTGGGTTTTAGCGCTCAAATTATCTCAAGTGTGGTACTTTTGGTCAACAAACACTAAATATTTGTCAAATGCCCCACCAAAACAAGTTTTAAGCCCAATTGCTCGTTTTAACCACTTAAAGGAACGCAAGTTTGACTTTTGATCTTTGTAATCTACTTTTTAGGTTTTAGCGCCCAAAGTGTCTCATGTGTGGTACGTTTGGTCAACATACACCAAATGCTTGTCAAATGCCCCAACAAAACAAGTTTTAATCCCAATTGCTCGTTTTAGGCCCAAAAGAAACACAAGTTTGATTTTTGTTCTTTGTAATCTCCTTTTGGGTTTTAGCGCCCAAAGTATCTCAAGTGTGGTACTTTTGGTCAACAAACACCAAATGTTTGTCAAATGCCCCACTAAAACAAGTTTTTAGACCAATTGCTCGTTTTAGCCACTTAAAGGAACGCAAGTCTGGTTTTGATCTTTGTAATCTCCTTTTTGGGTTTTAGCGCCCAAAGTATCTCAAGTGTGGTGCTTTTAATTAACAAACACCAAAGGTTTGCAAATGCACCACCAAAACAAGTTTTGAGCCCAATTGCTCATCTTAGCCACTTAAAGGATCGCAAGTTTGGTTTTTGATCTTTGTAATCTCCTTTTTGGGTTTTAGCTCTCAAAGTATCTCAAGTGTGGTACTTTTGGTCAACAAACACCAAAAGTTTGTCAAATGCCACATCAAAACAAGTTTTAAGCCCAATTGCTCGTTTTAGCCACTTAAAGGAAAGCAAGTTTGGTTTTTGATCTTTGTAATCTCCTTTTTGTGTTTCAACGCCCAAAGTATCTCAAGTGTGGTACTTTTGGTCAACAAACACCAAACATTTGTCAAATGCCCCACCAAAACAAATTTCTAAACCAATTGCTCGTTTTAGCCACCTAAAGGAACGCAAGTTTGGTTTTGATCTTTGTAATCTCCTTTTTGGGTTTTAGCGCCCAAACTATCTCAACTGTGGTGCTTTTGGTTAACAAACACTAAACGTTTGTCAAATGCACCACCAAAACAAGTTTTGAGCCCAATTGCTCATTTTAGCCACTTAAAGGATCGCAAGTTTGGTTTTTGATCTTTGTAATCTCCTTTTTGGGTTTTAGCGCTCAAAGTATCTCAAGTGTGGTACTTTTGGTCAACAAACACCAAAAGTTTGTCAAATGACACATCAAAACAAGTTTTAAGCCCAATTGCTCGTTTTAGCCACTTAAAGGAACGCAAGTTTAGTTTTTTATCTTCGTAATCTCCTTTTTGTGTTTTAGTGCCCAAAGTATCTCAAGTGTGTTACTTTTGGTCAACAAACACCAAAAGTTTGTCAAATGCCCCACCAAAATAAGTTTTAAGCCCAATTGCTCGTTTTAAGCCCAACAGAAACGGAAGTTTGGTTTTTGTTCTTTGTAATCTCCTTTTTGGGTTTTAGCGCCCAAAGTATCTCAAGTGAAGTACTTTTGGTCAACAAACACCAAACATTTGTCAAATGCCCCACCAAAACAAGTTTTTAGACCAATTGCTCGTTTTAGCCACTTAAAGGAACGCAAGTTTGGTTTTGATCTTTGTAATCTCCTTTTTGGGTTTTAGCGCCCAAAGTATCTCAAGTGTGGTGCTTTTAATTAACAAACACCAAAAGTTTGTCAAATGCATCACCAAAACAAGTTTTGAGCCCAATTGCTCATTTTAGCCACTTAAAGGATCGCAAGTTTGGTTTTTGATCTTTGTAATCTCCTTTTTGGGTTTTAGCTCTCAAAGTATCTCAAGTGTGGTACTTTTGGTCAACAAACACCAAAAGTTTGTCAAATGCCCCACCAAAATAAGTTTTAAGCCCAATTGCTCGTTTTAAGCCCAAAAGAAACGGAAGTTTGGTTTTTGTTCTTTGTAATCTCCTTTTTGGGTTTTAGCGCCCAAAGTATCTCAAGTGAAGTACTTTTGGTCAACAAACACCAAACATTTGTCAAATGCCCCACCAAAACAAGTTTTTAGACCAATTGCTCGTTTTAGCCACTTAAAGGAACGCAAGTTTAGTTTTTTATCTTCGTAATCTCCTTTTTGTGTTTTAGCGCCCAAAGTATCTCAAGTGTGGTACCTTTGGTCAAGAAACACGAAATGTTTGTCAAATGAGCCACCAAAACAAAGTTTAAGCCCAATTGCTCCTTTTAGCCACTTAAAGAACCGCAAGTTTGGTTTTAGATCTTTGTAATCTCCTTTTTGGGTTTTAGCACCCAAAGTATCTCAAGTGTGGTACCTTTGGTCAAGAAACAAGAAAAGTTTGTCAAATGCCCTACCAAAACAAATTTAAAGCCCAATTGCTCCTTTTAGCCAATTAAAGGACCGCAAGTTTGGTTTTTGATCTTTGTAATCTCCTTTTTGGGTTTTAGCGCCTAAAGTATCTCAAGTGTAATACTTTTGGTCAACAAACACCAAAAGTTTGTCAAATGCCCAACCAAAACAAGTTTTAAGCCCAATTGCTCGTTTTAGCCACTTAAAGGAAAGCAAGTTTGGTTTTTGATCTTTGTAATCTCCTTTTTGTGTTTCAACGCCCAAAGTATCTCAAGTGTGGTACTTTTGGTCAACAAACACCAAACATTTGCCAAATGCCCCACCAAAACAAATTTTTAGACCAATTGCTCGTTTTAGCCACCTAAAGGAACGCAAGTTTGGTTTTGATCTTTGTAATCTCCTTTTTGGGTTTTAGCGCTCAAATTATCTCAAGTGTGGTACTTTTGGTCAACAAACACTAAATATTTGTCAAATGTCCCACCAAAACAAGTTTTAAGCCCAATTGCTCGTTTTAACCACTTAAAGGAACGCAAGTTTGGCTTTTGATCTTTGTAATCTACTTTTTAGGTTTTAGCGCCCAAAGTGTCTCATGTGTGGTACGTTTGGTCAACATACACCAAATGCTTGTCAAATGCCCCAACAAAACAAGTTTTAATCCCAATTGCTCGTTTTAGGCCCAAAAGAAACACAAGTTTGATTTTTGTTCTTTGTAATCTCCTTTTTGGGTTTTAGCGCCCAAAGTATCTCAAGTGTGGTACTTTTGGTCAACAAACACCAAATGTTTGTCAAATGCCCCACCAAAACAAGTTTTTAGACCAATTGCTCGTTTTAGCCACTTAAAGGAACGCAAGTCTGGTTTTGATCTTTGTAATCTCCTTTTTGGGTTTTAGCGCCCAAAGTATCTCAAGTGTGGTGCTTTTAATTAACAAACACCAAAGGTTTGTCAAATGCACCACCAAAACAAGTTTTGAGCCCAATTGCTCATCTTAGCCACTTAAAGGATCGCAAGTTTGGTTTTTGATCTTTGTAATCTCCTTTTTGGGTTTTAGCTCTCAAAGTATCTCAAGTGTGGTACTTTTGGTCAACAAACACCAAAAGTTTGCCAAATGCCACATCAAAACAAGTTTTAAGCCCAATTGCTCGTTTTAGCCACTTAAAGGAACGCAAGTTTAGTTTTTTATCTTCGTAATCTCCTTTTTGTGTTTTAGTGCCCAAAGTATCTCAAGTGTGTTACTTTTGGTCAACAAACACCAAAAGTTTGTCAAATGCCCCACCAAAATAAGTTTTAAGCCCAATTGCTCGTTTTAAGCCCAACAGAAACGAAAGTTTGGTTTTTGTTCTTTGTAATCTCCTTTTTGGGTTTTAGCGCCCAAAGTATCTCAAGTGAAGTACTTTTGGTCAACAAACACCAAACATTTGTCAAATGCCCCACCAAAACAAGTTTTTAGACCAATTGCTCGTTTTAACCACTTAAAGGAACGCAAGTTTGGTTTTGATCTTTGTAATCTCCTTTTTGGGTTTTAGCGCCCAAAGTATCTCAAGTGTGGTGCTTTTAATTAACAAACACCAAAAGTTTGTCAAATGCACCACCAAAACAAGTTTTGAGCCCAATTGCTCATTTTAGCCACTTAAAGGATCGCAAGTTTGGTTTTTGATCTTTGTAATCTCCTTTTTGGGTTTTAGCTCTCAAAGTATCTCAAGTGTGGTACTTTTGGTCAACAAACACCAAAAGTTTGCCAAATGCCACATCAAAACAAGTTTTAAGCCCAATTGCTCGTTTTAGCCACTTAAAGGAAAGCAAGTTTGGTTTTTGATCTTTGTAATCTCCTTTTTGTGTTTTAGTGCCCAAAGTATCTCAAGTGTGTTACTTTTGGTCAACAAACACCAAAAGTTTGTCAAATGCCCCACCAAAATAAGTTTTAAGCCCAATTGCTCGTTTTAAGCCCAAAAGAAACGGAAGTTTGGTTTTTGATCTTTGTAATCTCCTTTTTGGGTTTTAGCTCTCAAAGTATCTCAAGTGTGGTACTTTTGGTCAACAAACACCAAAAGCTTGTCAGATGCCACATCAAAACAAGTTTTAAGCCCAATAGCTCGTTATAGCCACTTAAAGGAACACAAGTTTGGTTTTTGATCTTTGTAATCTCCTTTTTGTGTTTTAGCGCCCAAAGTATCTCAAGTGTGGTACCTTTGGTCAAGAAACACGAAATGTTTGTCAAATGAGCCACCAAAACAAAGTTTAAGCCCAATTGCTCCTTTTAGCCACTTAAAGGACCGCAAGTTTGGTTTTAGATCTTTGTAATCTCCTTTTTGGGTTTTAGCGCCCAAAGTATCTCAAGTGTGGTACCTTTGGTCAAGAAACAAGAAAAGTTTGTCAAATGCCCTACCAAAACAAATTTAAAGCCCAATTGCTCCTTTTAGCCAATTAAAGGACCGCAAGTTTGGTTTTTGATCTTTGTAATCTCCTTTTTGGGTTTTAGCGCCTAAAGTATCTCAAGTGTAATACTTTTGGTCAACAAACACCAAAAGTTTGTCAAATGCCCAACCAAAACAAGTTTTAAGCCCAATTGCTCGTTTTAGCCACTTAAAGGAAAGCAAGTTTGGTTTTTGATCTTTGTAATCTCCTTTTTGTGTTTCAACGCCCAAAGTATCTCAAGTGTGGTACTTTTGGTCAACAAACACCAAACATTTGTCAAATGCCCCACCAAAACAAATTTTTAGACCAATTGCTCGTTTTAGCCACCTAAAGGAACGCAAGTTTGGTTTTGATCTTTGTAATCTCCTTTTTGGGTTTTAGCGCTCAAATTATCTCAAGTGTGGTACTTTTGGTCAACAAACACCAAATGTTTGTCAAATGCCCCACCAAAACAAGTTTTTAGACCAATTGCTCGTTTTAGCCACTTAAAGGAACGCAAGTTTGGTTTTGATCTTTGTAATCTCCTTTTTGGGTTTTAGCGCCCAAAGTATCTCAAGTGTGGTGCTTTTAATTAACAAACACCAAAGGTTTGTCAAATGCACCACCAAAACAAGTTTTGAGCCCAATTGCTCATCTTAGCCACTTAAAGGATCGCAAGTTTGGTTTTTGATCTTTGTAATCTCTTTTTTGGGTTTTAGCTCTCAAAGTATCTCAAGTGTGGTACTTTTGGTCAACAAACACCAAAAGTTTGTCAAATGCCACATCAAAACAAGTTTTAAGCCCAATTGCTCGTTTTAGCCACTTAAAGGAAAGCAAGTTTGGTTTTTGATCTTTGTAATCTCCTTTTTGTGTTTCAACGCCCAAAGTATCTCAAGTGTGGTACTTTTGGTCAACAAACACCAAAAATTTGTCAAATGCCCCACCAAAACAAATTTTTAAACCAATTGCTCGTTTTAGCCACCTAAAGGAACGCAAGTTTGGTTTTGATCTTTGTAATCTCCTTTTTGGGTTTTAGCGCCCAAACTATCTCAACTGTGGTGCTTTTGGTTAACAAACACTAAACGTTTGTCAAATGCACCACCAAAACAAGTTTTGAGCCCAATTGCTCATTTTAGCCACTTAAAGGATCGCAAGTTTGGTTTTTGATCTTTGTAATCTCCTTTTGGGTTTTAGCGCTCAAAGTATCTCAAGTGTGGTACTTTTGGTCAACAAACACCAAAAGTTTGTCAAATGACACATCAAAACAAGTTTTAAGCCCAATTGCTCGTTTTAGCCACTTAAAGGAACGCAAGTTTAGTTTTTTATCTTCGTAATCTCCTTTTTTTGTTTTAGTGCCCAAAGTATCTCAAGTGTGTTACTTTTGGTCAACAAACACCAAAAGTTTGTCAAATGCCCCACCAAAATAAGTTTTAAGCCCAATTGCTCGTTTTAAGCCCAACAGAAACGGAAGTTTGGTTTTTGTTCTTTGTAATCTCCTTTTTGGGTTTTAGCGCCCAAAGTATCTCAAGTGAAGTACTTTTGGTCAACAAACACCAAACATTTGTCAAATGCCCCACCAAAACAAGTTTTTATACCAATTGCTCGTTTTAGCCACTTAAAGGAACGCAAGTTTGGTTTTGATCTTTGTAATCTCCTTTTTGGGTTTTAGCGCCCAAAGTATCTCAAGTGTGGTGCTATTAATT
Source organism: Mimosa pudica (assembly GCA_029929735.1). Lineage (NCBI taxonomy): Eukaryota > Viridiplantae > Streptophyta > Magnoliopsida > Fabales > Fabaceae > Mimosa > Mimosa pudica. Next base: position 11,720,561 of record JAKELP010000033.1, on the reverse strand, counting down.
AACAAACACCAAAAGTTTGTCAAATGCACCACCAAAACAAGTTTTGAGCCCAATTGCTCATTTTAGCCACTTAAAGGATCGCAAGTTTGGTTTTTGATCTTTGTAATCTCCTTTTTGGGTTTTAGCTCTCAAAGTATCTCAAGTGTGGTACTTTTGGTCAACAAACACCAAAAGTTTGTCAAATGCCACATCAAAACAAGTTTTAAGCCCAATTGCTCGTTTTAGCCACTTAAAGGAACGCAAGTTTCGTTTTTTATCTTCGTAATCTCCTTTTTGTGTTTTAGTGCCCAAAGTATCTCAAGTGTGTTACTTTTGGTCAACAAACACCAAAAGTTTGTCAAATGCCCCACCAAAATAAGTTTTAAGCCCAATTGCTCGTTTTAAGCCCAACAGAAACGGAAGTTTGGTTTTTGTTCTTTGTAATCTCCTTTTTGGGTTTTAGCGCCCAAAGTATCTCAAGTGAAGTACTTTTGGTCAACAAACACCAAACATTTGTCAAATGCCCCACCAAAACAAGTTTTTAGACCAATTGCTCGTTTTAGCCACTTAAAGGAACGCAAGTTTGGTTTTGATCTTTGTAATCTCCTTTTTGGGTTTTAGCGCCCAAAGTATCTCAAGTGTGGTGCTTTTCATTAACAAACACCAAAAGTTTGTCAAATGCACCACCAAAACAAGTTTTGAGCCCAATTGCTCATTTTAGCCACTTAAAGGATCGCAAGTTTGGTTTTTGATCTTTGTAATCTCCTTTTTGGGTTTTAGCTCTCAAAGTATCTCAAGTGTGGTACTTTTGGTCAACAAACACCAAAAGTTTGTCAAATGCCCCACCAAAATAAGTTTTAAGCCCAATTGCTCGTTTTAAGCCCAAAAGAAACGGAAGTTTGGTTTTTGATCTTTGTAATCTCCTTTTTGGGTTTTAGCTCTCAAAGTATCTCAAGTGTGGTACTTTTGGTCAACAAACACCAAACATTTGTCAAATGCCCCACCAAAATAAATTTTTAAACCAATTGCTCGTTTTAGCCACCTAAAGGAACGCAAGTTTGGTTTTGATCTTTGTAATCTCCTTTTTGGGTTTTAGCGCCCAAACTATCTCAACTGTGGTGCTTTTGGTTAACAAACACCAAAAGTTTGTCAAATGCACCACCAAAACAAGTTTTGAGCCCAATTGCTCATTTTAGCCACTTAAAGGATCGCAAGTTTGGTTTTTGATCTTTGTAATCTCCTTTTTGGGTTTTAGCGCTCAAAGTATCTCAAGTGTGGTACTTTTGGTCAACAAACACCAAAAGTTTGTCATATGACACATCAAAACAAGTTTTAAGCCCAATTGCTCGTTTTAGCCACTTAAAGGAACGCAAGTTTAGTTTTTTATCTTTGTAATCTCCTTTTTGTGTTTTAGTGCCCAAAGTATCTCAAGTGTGTTACTTTTGGTCAACAAACACCAAAAGTTTGTCAAATGCCCCACCAAAATAAGTTTTAAGCCCAATTGCTCGTTTTAAGCCCAAAAGAAACGGAAGTTTGGTTTTTGTTCTTTGTAATCTCCTTTTTGGGTTTTAGCGCCCAAAGTATCTCAAGTGTAGTACTTTTGATTAACAAACACCAAATGTTTGTCAAATGCCCCACCAAAACAAGTTTTAAGCCCAATTGCTGATTAGACCAAACTTCATACCTTTAAGCATGTGCATTTGAGCTTAATTAGTGTGACTTATTTGTTATATTTGATCATTATTGCTACATTTTCATGCACATGCTTATGAATAAATATTTGAAGAATAATAGCCTTATTACTTGCATTTTATGAAACTAAGGGTATTTTGGTCATTTTGACTATGAGATGTGTTTTTCATGTAGGTGGTCCCAAGTGGGCCCCACATACCCTTGGTGGAGCTTTAGTGGAGATAACTTGGCAAGAAGGAAGGCTAGATGACAAGTACTCAAAGTTACATCTGGATGCAGGTTCACATCCGGAAGCAAAGTCACATCTGGAAAAGTACTCACATCAGGATGCAAGTTCACATCCGGAAGCTGAGCTACTTGAAGAAGGGAACTTCCATCCGGAAGTAGATTTACATCCGGAAGTGAACGTGCTGGCGCTGGCGGACAGTTTTGACATGCGGAAGCTGAAGTCCATCAGCCAGCGAGTACATGAGCCAGACTGCACAATGATCAGAAATGTCAACTACTTTTCAGAAGTCTTTGGTGCAGAGTTAATTTAAGGCAAAGTCATCCCCATGCAATGTCAACTACTTGGCGAGCATCTTTCCAAATGAGGCAAAATTGGCGCCAAGGCAAATTCAAGTCTGGAGGCCTCATTAAGGGCAAAAAGGGAAGCACAATCACTTGGAGAAAAAGGAGGAACCTTTGGAAATGCATGGGGATGAGATCTAGTCCATATTCATCCTAACCTTTACCAAATACCAAAAATACCCTTTGGGCCATAATTCCAAAGCTACTCACCACTATAAAACCCCAAACGTAACTAACTTTCAGAACAACTTCTCTCACTTCACTTTCACTTTCTCTCTCCTCTAACAAACTCTCTCAACTCCATCTTCATCTTTTTCACCTTCTTTACTTTGAAACCTCCGCCATGTCCAGAACCTCACACCTACCTTCATCCACCTTCATCTCCATGTCAGGCTAGATCGCCTAGCCTTCTTCTCCAAGGAAATGTGCTTGTAGAATCAACCTATGGCTTCATATGCTTGTAATTTTCTCTTTTAGGTTTCAAGTTATATGTAAATTTTTGCCTATGTATGTCTAGATCTAGGCTTATATAGGTTAGAGCATCTGTAATTTAGGTGTTCTACTTTATGTTAGCTTGTAATCTCTCTTTTGCGTTAGGAACATGAAAACCGAGGCTTAATTCTTGTAGTTTCATACATGTATGTGTGTGCGATTAGCTCCTCTTACATTTGTGGAATGAATTAGTTTGCTAAATGCTAGATTTAGTGTTTAGAGTTGCTTTTGGTATGTTCTTGGCTTGAAAGAGCTTAAGCCTTAATTAGATTAGTTAAACTCTTGTAGACTTCTTTGATTAAACAGATCTCGAGAATTTAACTAGTTTATATTAAGAAGAACAAGTAAATGAAGTCTGATTAAACGTAAGCACGAAGTACTTGGAGAAGGAGGTACCTTCCATTCCATACTTTCATACTTCTAATTCTGTTAATTGTAGTTTTTACTAGTTTTAATTAGTTTTAGATAAAAGCTTGCACACAACCTGTTTGATAATTTGCTTAACTTGTGATTATTTGACCTAAGCAAGAAATAAAACCGAACTGTGAATTGACCTAGGACTTGCTGCTAACTATTGTAGTTTAATTCTAGTTTTATTTGTTTTAGCTCTTTTTAGACGACGAAAAAGAGTTAAATCAAATTGGCGCCGTTGCCGGTTTGGTTGAATTCTTTATTGTCTTAGGTTTTTAGTTACCTTTTCTTAGTTTTTGTTATAGGTGATTTTAGTTGTAGGTTGTGAGAATACTTCTGATTTGTTCTGAAAATATCTGTGCTGTTTGTTGCTTAATTGGCTGCTCTAGTTAGCCAAACTGTTGTTAGGAAATTGTTCAGAATTTGCTGGAAATTTTGTTAGCTGTACTGGATTTTTGTTGAACTGTTTCTGGCTGGATACTCTGCTTGTACTGGTGGTTATCTTGTACATTTGCATCTAGTTGCACTTAGTGACTTTGTATGAACGCTACCTCATCCTTTGTGCCATTGGATAGAGAGATTAATAAGACTCTTCGAGAACTTAAGAAAAAGAAAAAGCACGAGAAGCAAGCTTGTAAGCCACCTGTAGGATCTACATCAAATCCACAAAATTCATCTGTAGCATCTAATAACACATTCCTAGACCAGCATTTCATTATGGCAGAAAGGCGAGAGGACCATAGAGAACATGAGAGAGAGGCAAGAGAGCATGAACATGAGCGTGAGCGACGTTGATTTAACTCTTTTTCGTCGTCTAAAAAGAGCTAAAACAAATAAAACTAGAATTAAACTACCGTAGTTAGCATCAAGTCCTAGGTCAATTCACAGTTCGGTTTTATCTCTTGCTTAGGTCAAATAATCACAAGTTAAGCAAATTATCAAACAGGTTGTGTGCAGGTTTTATATCTAAGACTAATTAAAACTAATTGAAACTACAACTAACAGAATTAGGTGAATGAGTGAAAGTATGGATGAGATGTACCTCCTTCTCCAAGTACTCCGTGCTTACATTTAATCGGACTTCATATACTTGTTCTTCTTAATATAAACTAGTTAAATTCTCAAGATCTCTTTGATCAAAGAAGTCTACAAGAGTTTAACTAATTTAATTAAGGCTTAAGCTCTTTCAAGCCAAGAACATACCATAAGCAACACTAAACACTAGATCTAGCATTTAGGAAACAAATTCATTCCACAAATGTAAGAGGAGCTAATCGCACACACATACATGTATGAAACTACAAGAATTAAGCCTCGGTTTTCATGTCCTTAACAATCAAGAGAAATTTCAAACTAACATAAAGTAGAACACCTAAAATAGAGATGCTCTAACCTATATAAGCCTAAATCTAGACATACATAGGCAAAAATTTACATATAGCCTGAAACCTAAAAGAGAAAATTACAAGCATATGAAGCCATAGGTTGATTCTACAAGCACATTTCCTTGGAGAAGAAGGCTAGGCGATCTAGCCTGACATGGAGGTGAAGGCGGATGAAGGTAGTTGTGAAATTCTGGACATGGCGGAGGTTTGCGAAGTGAAGATGAAGAAGATGAAGATGGAGTTGAGAGAGTTTGTTAGAAGAGAGAGAAAGTGAAAGTGAAGTGAGAGAAGAGTTCCCTGAATGTTAGTTACGTTTGGGGTTTTATAGTGGTGAGTAGCTTTGGAATTATCGCCCAAAGGGTATTTTTGGTATTTGGTAAATGTTAGGATAAATGTGGACTGGATCTCATCTCCATGCATTTCCAAAGGTTCCTCCTTTTTCTCCAAGTGATTGTGCTTCCCTTTTTGCCCTTAATGAGGTCTCCAGACTTGAATTTGGCCTTGGCGCCAATTTTGCCTCATTTGGAAAGCTCCCCAAGTACCTTCAAGCTGAAGGCCTGACTTTGCCTTAAATTAACTCTGCACCTGAGACTTCTGAAAAATAGTTGACATTTCTGATCATTGTGCAGTTTGGTTCTTGTACATAATGGCTAATGGACTTCAGCTTCCGCATATCAAGACTGTCCGCCAGCGCCAGCTGTTAGAATCTTAAGTTTTGATGGTGACTAAGGTATGATATGGTCTAGTACTTAAGAGAACATAATCAACACTTAGGAGGGATTAGATGACATGGTTAGAATCCTGAGTTAGATCACTTGAGAATGCAAGATCACTTCCGGTTAGATTAGGACTTGCGCATGCGGATGAATGCTTTCATCCCCCAGCGTCAGCAAGTAAATCACTAGGGATTTAACTTAGTCCATAAGAATTAGGTACACAAAACCTTAAGACTAAGCTATGTTTCAATCGGAAGTGAGTTTGCTTCCTGTTAGACTTAGACTGGCGCAGAGCGATAGAATAGATATTACTCCAAGCGACAGTGAGTCTACTTCCCCAAGTGAAAGCGCTTCCTGTTAGAATTAGACTGGCGCAGAGCGACAGAATAGATATTACCCCAAGCGTCAGTGAGTCTACTTCCCCAAGTGAAAGCGCTTCCTGTTAGACTTAGACTGGCGCAGAGCAATAGAATAGTTATTACCCCAAGCGTCAGTAAGTCTACTTCGCCGAGTGAAAGCACTTCCTATTAGATTTAGATTGGCGCAGGTTGATAGACTAGATATAACCCCGAGCGTCAGCGGAAATGCAACATCAAGTGAAGTTGCTTCTTGTTAGATCTTGACTGGCGCAGACTGATAGAATAGATTTCACCCTAAGCGTCAGTGAATTCACCACGTCAAGTAAAAGTGCTTCCGATAGCTCAGTGACTAGCGCTGAGTGGTGGAATGAAATAGACTAAGCGAGAGCAAGTCATGGTGAACTAGATCCTTCATCAAGTGAAAGTACTTCCGGATGTAGAAGTGCTTCCGGATACATCCTAGACTAAGTAAACTCCCACTTCATGTGATTGTGTGTTGACTTAATATACATAGCATGAATGACACACTGAGTCACTTAGGAAGACTTAGAATAAACTAACGAGACTTAAGCTGACTATTGGAATAGAGATCCCTTAGAGTCAGTAGACATTACACTAAGTCAGAACATAGTCTAAGTAAGACTACTTCCCATAGCAAACTTCCCACAACATGTATAGTTTTACTATATCTGATTATATATATTGCTATGTTGGACTAACCAGTATGTGCAGAACTTAATCACACTTCCGGATGCAACTGAGCTTCCGGATGCAAAAACTCTTGGCATTGGATTTCAGAGATTAACACTTGCAGAGCAAGATTGCTACTTCCGGATGAACGATGATCATCCGTCAGCAAGAGTACAAGAGTAAATGTCACATACTCAGAAGTCAGAATGCTTTCGTCAGAGCAGAGGTGTCAGGACTACTTTTCAGAGATAAAGCAAGTCAACCCTGCTGAGCATTTAAGAAGATGTTCCTTCCAACGGTAACAACAGGATAACAGATATTCAAACAACATTGTTACCTACCAAGCATGAGGAGTATGAGAACATAATCTGAAGATTCACTCAAGGTGTCAAAGCTCATACTACCCACAAGAGTCGGAGTCCATAAGAGAGCTTCTGATAGCAAGAGAGCATCCAATAGCAAAGCACTCTTATCATTCATGGACAAGTGCTTGGAAGACAAAGTTCCTCTATGATAGCAAGCAGAATGTTAGAGTCCACGAGCTTCACTTCAGTTAGCAAGAGAGCTTCCGATAGTAAGTCTCTTAGCATCCTGGACTTATGCTTGAGGAACGAAGTCCTCTCTGACAACAAGCAAGAGTCGGACCGTACAAAGTGTTCAGATGTCAGAACGACTTTTGTCAGAATAGTATTGCCAGAACAGTGTTGACAGAACAGCTTGGTTAGAGCACCTTTTTTAGATAAAGCAAAGTCAACCCTGCTGTGCATTAATGAGGACAACGTAAACAAGGCCCCAACGTCTATAATCAAACGGTCTTATTGCCTCTCCAACGGTTAGATATTCAGAGGCTGGTATAAAAGGGATGTTCTTCATTTCTGAAGAAGCAAGCTTGAATGGAAGAAAAAGAGAGAACAGAGCATTGTATCTGAAATATCATATTCTTCGTTCTACACATCTTCTACTACTCTCAGATCCAGATTTGTGATATTTTTCAGAGAGTAATTTTATTGTACTTAAGTGAGTAACATCATCCACTCTTAGAGAGAGTCATTCGAGCTTAAGTGTTTAGCACAATCAGTTCATAGAGTGAACATAGTGTAAACTTACAATTTGTAAGGGGGAGCATTTAGAGGTTGTCTAAATCTCCATAGGTTGCAAGTTAGCCCGTAAAACTTGCATTTGTAAGGTTTGCAGGTGAACCCGGTGTAAAACCTGTGGGTTGTTAGGTGAACCCGTGCTCGTAAAACCTAAAGTGTAAAGTCTTCTCTTGTGCCCGGTTTAAACAAGAATAGTGGATTGGAAATCTCAGGTGTGGCCTGGGGACTGGATGTAGGTCTGGGTGACCGAACCAGGATAAATTTATGTGTGCATATATTTATACTTGATCATTCTATTTTGCATCACATAGCATACTGACTTGTGCATAGCATTATTTATTATCATCATCACCGAGCACAAGCAGTCTTTCGAAAAGAGTTTAAGTTTTTATACCCTCACCCAATTCACCCCCCCCCCCCTCTTGGGTGACAGCCACGAATTTCATTTGGTATCAGAGCAGGTCACTTGTTTAAAGGATCAAACGATCTCAAGTGCAAAGACCTTGGCTGATTTGGGTTAAAATGTTTTCCAAAGGCTTTGATCATACCATTCCACCTGTGTTAGAAAATATTGATTTTTGTTGGTGGAAAGCAAGAATGGAAAGTTTTATAAAATCCACTAGTTTGAAAATGTGGGATATTTTTGAAAATGATTTTGATTTCAAACCAAGAGGAAACTGGACTGAAAGGGAGAAAAATTTGTTTTCCTTAAACATTAGAGCAATGCAAATTTTATACAAAGGCTTAACTGAAAATGATTTCCAGAAAATCAAACATTGCTCTAGTGCTAGAGATATTTGGAATACTCTTGATGTGATATATGCTTCTAACCCATCTCTTGAAAGCACAGCTGTCCAAAGCTCAACTCGTGCTCTTTGTGGATCATCTACTGATGAGCTTCTGGAAGCTGATATTGAGGAAGCAGACTTCAGTGAAGAGAGTATCCATCTCTGCCTAGAAGATTCAGAAAGTGAGGTATCTGGATCTGAAATTGAACTCTCTGATTTGCAAGATGCATACAATGAGTTATATACTGAATATTGTAAACTTGCAAAAGAACTTCTAGGCTTAAAAGAAAAAGATAGGAAACTTGAAAAACTAATTTCTTCTTCTACATCTAAAGTTTCCGAGGGTTCTTTTAAAGAACTAGTGGTTCCGATAGCTAGCCCACTATCGGTAGGGAAAACTTCAACATGTCTTGAAAAATGTTTTGATTGTGAACACGTGTTGAAGGAAAAAGAAAAGCTTTCAAAAGAAATTGAAATTTCAAAGGAACAAAAAGCTTTTCTAAAGAAAACTAATCATGATAATGATAGGAAGCCTCATTTTGATTATCATTCCATTATCTGTCATTATTGTGGTAGATTAGGACATATTTCTCACACATGCAGTCTTAGAAGAAATTCAAATGTGAGAAATAAGTTTGTATGGATTCCTAAAGGACAAGTAAGGTCCAGTGCTAACCATGTAGGACCCAAGTACAAATGGGTACCAAAACATCCTCCTAGTGCCTTACTTGTGCAGGAAAAATCAAGAGTTCCTCTTATCCCAAAGAAGAGAACTCGTGGTGATGCAACTGCTGAAACCCACTGGTACAATCATAAGAAGCTGTCGGCCACCACAAGGGACAATGGTTCTGTCTCAAGGATGAGCTATCACAAAGTTCCATTCAATTATCCTGAGAAGAACAAGAGAGAGTGGATTCCTCGATCATCATTGAAAAGGCTCTTGAATCCTACCTCTCAGAAGAAAGTGCTTCGAACCAAGGATAAGTATAGAAGATCTCCTTGGGTAAGCAAGGGATCACTTAGGAACGAAGCATTTGATAGTAAAATCTCCTATGCTAATGTTAGATGGACTTATTGAGATTTTACATTAAGCATCCTAAGATGTGAACATTATATTCATCAAAAAAAAAGGGGCTGAAGAAATAAGTAATGTTCATAATCTACATGCTGTCCATGACTATCTTGATCAAAAACCTTGTATATCCTTGTGCATATAGTCATGAAAGAAAATAGTTTATGCATTCACCCTGAGTTTTGAAAGATCCTTCTGAAATGCAAACTTTCAAAAATAGATTCTGATCCTCTTCAAACTTGCATGACAACTATACCTCATGATAGCACTCAAAAGTTATTTCTGATTTTCCATTTCATGTGGTATCTCTTGCATCAACGTTTTCAATGCATAAGCAGCTATGATTTCGAGAACAATACATCCCTCTTAATTACATCTTTAAGTTCTCAATCTACTAATGATCTCAGTTCAAGTTTGTGGTTTAAGAATGTTGACACAGATTATTGAAGCTTGAACAATGAATATAACCAAGAGAGAATGGCAACGAAAATGTCTCTTATCAAGATGTGTGGAATGGCTATACCAAACCTGAGAAACTTTCGCCGATACACATGAGCATTTCTATCCCTTACATATTCTGTTGTGAAATTAAATGGATAGTCTCTCTCTTGTCTGACATGCATTAGAAATCTTAGGAAATGCCTTGAATTAAACTCTGCTAGATCTGTAAAACATGGCATAGTATCACAAGCATGCTATAATCTGTATTAATTTCAAGCTTGTTGATATCCTAAGAACAATGAGATCACATTGAGCATATCTAGAAGAACTCGAGCTAATATTTGGAAATTATTCTCGTAATCATATGCTGAAATTTGATTGTTTTTGTAAACCGAATTTAGTCTTAAAATCAAATTATTCTGTGAGCATGAAAATTTCCAGTATTTCATTTTTGTGAGGATGAAGATTTTTTTTCCAAAATTTCATAGTGTTAATAATTCACTTGTCTTCATGATCTAACATGAACATCCTTGAGGCATATTTATTGAACTATACTTGCTTATGAAACTCTGAAAATATGCCACCTGTTTGATACTCTTTGTACTATCACATTGATATTTATCTATGAGAGTAAATAGAGTTCATGTCTTGATAGTGAAACTATGTGAACGTATAGACAATTTCAAAATTAGTTTTCACATAATCATTGCTCATATTTTCTTAAACCAATTAGCAAGCATGATTTCTTAAAATTATTAACTTGTGCTGATTAACACAGATTGACTTGAATGTCCTGAGGATGGTCTTCAATGTTAAATCTTAAGTTCTTTCACTGACCATCAGAAAGCATTTGTTTCCTCAAGAATATGCAGGACCAATCATCAAGTTTGAGCAAGGTTGCTTTCACAACAATCAGCGCCTTCGATAGCAGGCCAACTATTGAACCATGGGAAGAGTAGAGTGACTGCCCAGTCATGTCTGCTTGTGGTTGTAGCTCAGCTTGCCGAAGCGAATCATCAAAGCACTTGCGCTAGGGGTTTCCACTTGAGATAGCACACCTCTTGAAGATGTCAGGAAGCATGCTTATCTGCGTATGATTCAGATTCCTGAATCTAATAGAGTATGAGGACCCCTCATCTGTGGTAATATCTACACCTTACCATCTCTTATATATGATACATACATGGCATTGGTAAGGGTGTCAATTTAAGATGCTTTTCTCAATCTGCATTAACCTCAAAATCATCCTCTACCTTAGAAAATCATCCCAGCTTACACATCTGTATCCTTTATATGACACGCTGGAAAGTAATTGATAACATACCTCTCTTATATGCTTCTATTCTTGATCTTATGATGATTAATTTTTAATATGGAAGAAAAGTAGTGGACATTACCTGTTAATGATCCCTTGAAAATAGAGAGTCACATGCTGTCATCGATAATAAACTCTTAAGATGCTGTGATGCAATTTGTTTGGAAATTATTTTTGGCACTTTTAAAAACACAAATTTCATTTGATTTGATTTCATTTCATATGGTATCACAAATTTCATTTGGCATTCAATCATTTCCTTTGATACCACAAGTTCAAACTCACAGATCTCATTTGATTTCATTAGGTATCAGATTTCATCTCATTTGAATTTAAAATCACATATTTCATTTGATATCATAATCATCATTTTTAAACACATCAAAATTACTTTTGATATCATGTTAATCAATTCGAGAGGATCAAAATTACATTTGGAAAGAATTTTCACCTTCAAAAAGAAAACTGTTTTGTATGTTTTGATCTTAATTTAATTATGATTAGATTTGATGTATCAATATCTCCTTTGAAAAACATGTTTAACTATCCTACATAGTGTTTAGGGAGAATACAATCATTTAGGATCATGAGCCATTATTGCTGTTCCTTGTTAATTCTCGTACATTGTATTGAATAGTTTAGAACAAATCTTTATTAGCGATACATAGGGAGAAATATTAGGTAGAAAGCCCATTCCTATGAGAACGATAAAAGTATCCCCATCCCTAAGGCTAGCTTGCACCTGTTGGATTTTGATGAAGCCAAAAGGGGGAGAGAGATGAGATGTCTAGAGATGAGATGAGATGTCTAGAGATGAGATATAAGATGTCTAACTAGAGATGAGATATAAGATGTCTAGCTAGAGAGAGATGAGATGAGATGTCTAGAGATGAGATATAAGATGTCTAACTAGAGATGAGATATAAGATGTCTAGCTAGAGATGAGATATAAGATGTCTAGCGAGAGATGAGACATGAGAAGTCTAGAGCTGAGAGATAGATAAGATGCCTAGATTTTTGGGGAGAGAACTGGGGAAAGGAATATAGCTCTAGGATGAGTGATCTAAGTTTAATTATGTTCTCTAGTCATCTATGGGTTTGTCATCATCAAAAAGGGGGAGAATGTTAGAATCTTAAGTTTTGATGGTGACTAAGGTATGATATGGTCTAGTACTTAAGAGAACATAATCAACACTTAGGAGGGATTAGATGACATGGTTAGAATCCTGAGTTAGATCACTTGAGAATGCAAGATCACTTCCGGTTAGATTAGGACTTGCGCATGCGGATGAATGCTTTCATCCCCCAGCGTCAGCAAGTAAATCACTAGGGATTTAACTTAGTCCATAAGAATTAGGTACACAAAACCTTAAGACTAAGCTATGTTTCAATCGGAAGTGAGTTTGCTTCCTGTTAGACTTAGACTGGCGCAGAGCGATAGAATAGATATTACTCCAAGCGACAGTGAGTCTACTTCCCCAAGTGAAAGCGCTTCCTGTTAGAATTAGACTGGCGCAGAGCGACAGAATAGATATTACCCCAAGCGTCAGTGAGTCTACTTCCCCAAGTGAAAGCGCTTCCTGTTAGACTTAGAGTGGCGCAGAGCAATAGAATAGTTATTACCCCAAGCGTCAGTAAGTCTACTTCGCCGAGTGAAAGCACTTCCTATTAGATTTAGATTGGCGCAGGTTGATAGACTAGATATAACCCCGAGCGTCAGCGGAAATGCAACATCAAGTGAAGTTGCTTCTTGTTAGATCTTGACTGGCGCAGACTGATAGAATAGATTTCACCCTAAGCGTCAGTGAATTCACCACGTCAAGTAAAAGTGCTTCCGATAGCTCAGTGACTAGCGCTGAGTGGTGGAATGAAATAGACTAAGCGAGAGCAAGTCATGGTGAACTAGATCCTTCATCAAGTGAAAGTACTTCCGGATGTAGAAGTGCTTCCGGATACATCCTAGACTAAGTAAACTCCCACTTCATGTGATTGTGTGTTGACTTAATATACATAGCATGAATGACACACTGAGTCACTTAGGAAGACTTAGAATAAACTAACGAGACTTAAGCTGACTATTGGAATAGAGATCCCTTAGAGTCAGTAGACATTACACTAAGTCAGAACATAGTCTAAGTAAGACTACTTCCCATAGCAAACTTCCCACAACATGTATAGTTTTACTATATCTGATTATATATATTGCTATGTTGGACTAACCAGTATGTGCAGAACTTAATCACACTTCCGGATGCAACTGAGCTTCCGGATGCAAAAACTCTTGGCATTGGATTTCAGAGATTAACACTTGCAGAGCAAGATTGCTACTTCCGGATGAACGATGATCATCCGTCAGCAAGAGTACAAGAGTAAATGTCACATACTCAGAAGTCAGAATGCTTTCGTCAGAGCAGAGGTGTCAGGACTACTTTTCAGAGATAAAGCAAGTCAACCCTGCTGAGCATTTAAGAAGATGTTCCTTCCAACGGTAACAACAGGATAACAGATATTCAAACAACATTGTTACCTACCAAGCATGAGGAGTATGAGAACATAATCTGAAGATTCACTCAAGGTGTCAAAGCTCATACTACCCACAAGAGTCGGAGTCCATAAGAGAGCTTCTGATAGCAAGAGAGCATCCAATAGCAAAGCACTCTTATCATTCATGGACAAGTGCTTGGAAGACAAAGTTCCTCTATGATAGCAAGCAGAATGTTAGAGTCCACGAGCTTCACTTCAGTTAGCAAGAGAGCTTCCGATAGTAAGTCTCTTAGCATCCTGGACTTATGCTTGAGGAACGAAGTCCTCTCTGACAACAAGCAAGAGTCGGACCGTACAAAGTGTTCAGATGTCAGAACGACTTTTGTCAGAATAGTATTGCCAGAACAGTGTTGACAGAACAGCTTGGTCAGAGCACCTTTTTTAGATAAAGCAAAGTCAACCCTGCTGTGCATTAATGAGGACAACGTAAACAAGGCCCCAACGTCTATAATCAAACGGTCTTATTGCCTCTCCAACGGTTAGATATTCAGAGGCTGGTATAAAAGGGATGTTCTTCATTTCTGAAGAAGCAAGCTTGAATGGAAGAAAAAGAGAGAACAGAGCATTGTATCTGAAATATCATATTCTTCGTTCTACACATCTTCTACTACTCTCAGATCCAGATTTGTGATATTTTTCAGAGAGTAATTTTATTGTACTTAAGTGAGTAACATCATCCACTCTTAGAGAGAGTCATTCGAGCTTAAGTGTTTAGCACAATCAGTTCATAGAGTGAACATAGTGTAAACTTACAATTTGTAAGGGGGAGCATTTAGAGGTTGTCTAAATCTCCATAGGTTGCAAGTTAGCCCGTAAAACTTGCATTTGTAAGGTTTGCAGGTGAACCCGGTGTAAAACCTGTGGGTTGTTAGGTGAACCCGTGCTCGTAAAACCTAAAGTGTAAAGGCTTCTCTTGTGCCCGGTTTAAACAAGAATAGTGGATTGGAAATCTCAGGTGTGGCCTGGGGACTGGATGTAGGTCTGGGTGACCGAACCAGGATAAATTTATGTGTGCATATATTTATACTTGATCATTCTATTTTGCATCACATAGCATACTGACTTGTGCATAGCATTATTTATTATCATCATCACCGAGCACAAGCAGTCTTTCGAAAAGAGTTTAAGTTTTTATTCCCTCACCCAATTCACCCCCCCCCCCTCTTGGGTGACAGCCACGAATTTCACCAGCATGTTCACTTCCGGATGTAAATCCACTTCCGGATGTAAGTTCCCTTCTTCAAGTAGCCCAGCTTCCGGATGTGAACTTGCATCCTGATGTAAACTTGCATTCTGATGTGAGTACTTTTCCAGGTGTGACTTTGCTTCCGGATGTGAACCTGCATCCGGATGTGACTTTGAGTACTCTTCATCTAGCCTTCCTTCTTGCCAACTTATCTCCACTGAAGCTCCACCAAGGGTGTGTGGGGCCCACTTGGGACCCCCCTACATGAAAAACACATCTCATAGTCAAAATGACCAAAATACCCTTAGTTCCATAAAATGCAAATAATAAGGCTATTATTCTTCAAATATTTATACATAAGCATGTGCATGAAAATGTATCAATAATGATCAAATATAACAAATAAACCACACTAATTAAGCTCAAATGCACATGCTTAAAGGTATGAAATTTGGTCTAATCAAATCCCCCACACTTAAGCTTTGCACTCCGGGCAAAGTCATATAAAAGATTAACTCAATCATTAAGCATAGTGAAGGCAATTGGAATTATCATAGAGTACAAGTTGATCTTCTTGAACCTTTCCCTAAAGCTTCGCATGGGCCAAATCTAAGAATACAAAGCGAATCCAAGTTTAACAATCAACTAAAATTTAGGAGGAGTGCCAATTGAGATTTTTCCTCACCGGATAAAGTGTTTAACTCATTCGCTCAAATTAGGAAAAATGCCTAACTAGGGACTTGTGATCACTCTTTAGCTCAATGCACTTGACCATCACCATAGGCTTGTAATAGCTCTAAATTCTCCACCCATAGTATGCATAGCACAACCAAATCTAGGGGACTTTGGGGTTAGATGGAAGGCTAATAACAAATGGTAAATGATGGATAGTAGTCAATGACCAATGACATGAACAAGTAATCACCACATATGCATGCAATACGATGAAATCAATCCTCACAAAGCATGCTACATCTCTCTTTTCTTTTTCAATCTTATGCCTTTGGCATACTTAAGCACTTTGTGCTTTCTTCCTTTTTCTCTTTTGATAGGCCTTTGGCCTTATTAGATAACTTTTTTTTTTCTTTGGCCTTTGGCCATTTTCTCTTTTCTTTTCCTCTCTTGTGGCTCTCGGCCATCTTTTGTTCTTTACTCATATAGCTTGCTTTCCACAAGATACAACAATACAATACTAATATGAATGCAAGCATATGCTATAATCACTTATTCACACTTTGGTCAAGGTGGTAGAAAAGAAAAGTGAATGGCCCAAAGGGGTTAATCAAAGGATAATATTTTTGGTTGGCTTAGTGTTTGGGACATGAGGGTTTAGAAAGAAACGCCCCTTTCATTTTCAATCATGCCATGCATTGTGATCTCGAACAAGAGCTAGGACAAGTTCTAGGAGGTCAAGTAGACTATTGGCCCACTCAATTCGGTTGGAGGCTTCTCACTTTTATGGCTTAGTCTAATTAATCACTTCCTCCCTAAGAAAAGTTAAATGGGAAACTTACACCCTCTTTATACCTTAAAAGTGCCCCATGCAATGACCTAAGTAATCATTCCAAAAATTCTACTTACACACTAGAGGACAATTCCATTTGCTTTCAAGAGCCATAATCAAGTCAAATTTTCAAGAAAAATCATGCCAAATAAGTCTAAAAATCAAGTGTGAAAGCTTTGAATCAGACCACTTTTAAGCGCATAATACACCTCCCCCACACTTAAAGCATGCATTGTCCTCAATGAACCAATCAAATCAAGTAGGAAGATGTATTTGAAAGGCAAAGCAGCAACATAAAAGGCAGGGCAGTTCCAACAAACAAATGGCTCATATGCATGTATTATTAACAAGACTACACTAAACACAACCTAAAATATTATTTATTATTTTTTTACTCATTGACGCTCAGGAAGCCTAACTGAATTCAGACTCAAGCTGCTAGGCTTCCGGAAGCAAAAATGCTACCGGAAGCAGAACTGCTATAGGAAGTCACTCTAGGGTCAGATTCTAATCTCACCCCTAGCGGAAGCAAACATGCTACCGGAAGCAAAATTGTTTCCGGATGCATTGACGCTTGTGCACAATGAACTTCATCCCCTAGCGGAAGCAAAGTGAACACAATCTGATCCTAAGTAGCAAAGTCTAAGTGAGAGCTTCCAGAAGCAAAAACACTTCCGGATGCAAAATCCTCTATTTCCTCAATGACACTTCCTGACACAAATAGGCATCCCCCAGCACTAGTGAAATTTTTCATATTATTTAAACAACCTAACAAACCTAAACAAAATCCTAAACATATAAACATAATCCTAATTTTTCTAATACTAACACCCTCCCCCACACTTAAGAATGTGCAATAAAAGAATAAGTGAGGAAAGGAAAGAAACGACCTTTAGGGAGGCTTGAAATTCTCCTTATACAATTTGAGCAAGTGGCCATTAACCTTGTACACACGGCCATCCTTGAGATTCTTGATCTCAACCATCCCAAAGTCATGAGACTTGAGCACTTCATAAGGTCCTTGCCACTTGTCTTTAAGCTTGCCGCCTCCACAAAATTTGAATCTCACACGATAGCACAAGACAAGATCTCCCTCCTTGAACTGCTTCCTCAAAATGCCACTGTCATGAATGGCCTTTGTCTTTTCTTTCAAAATCCTTGAGTTCTCAAAAGCTTCATTCCTCAGCTCCTCAAGCTCACTCAGAGTCAACTGCCTCTCTTGAGCAGCAACATCCATATCCTCAATACAAGATTTAACTGCCCAATAAGACTTGTGCTGCAGCTCAACTGGTAAATGACAAGCTTTTCCATATATGAGCCGATAAGGAGACTGATTTAACCTATATGTCGCCTTCTAGGTCAATCAAAAATTCTAAACTCAACTACTAGGTAGTAGTGGTGAGCTAGGTCTTTTCACAATCTAGGTTAAATTCTAGCAAATTCAAGGCCAATAGTCACGCAAATTAACAAAATGTTTGAGAATGATTTTGATTTAAGAAACTAAAAATTAAAACTAGTGAAAGAGCTAATTGCCGAATTAAAAAGAGTGAAGAAATGAGTTTAGAGTCACCTCCCTCTCCAAGTACTTAGTGCTTTTGATGAATTAGGCTTCATAACCTTGTCACACTTAATTAAACTAGTTAAATCCTTAAGACTTCTTTAATCAAAGAAATCTACAAGCATTTAACTAACCTAATCAAGCCAAAAGCTCTTTTAAGCCAAGAACATACCAAAAGCAACACTAAATGCTAAATCTAGCACTTAGGAAACAAATTCATTCCACACATATACAAGGTAGCAAATCGCACACATATACATACATGGAACTACAAAATCTAAGCTTAGGTTTTCATGTTCTTAACACAAAAGAGAGGTTTTCAAGCTACAATCATGTAGAACACCTAAAATGAAGATGATCTAACCTATACAAGCCTAGATCTAGGACATACATAGGCAAAAATGTAAAACTAGCTTGAAACCTAAAAGAGAAAAATTACAAAGTCATGAAGCCAAATTTGTGTACTTGAAGCACTTTTCCTTGGAGAGGAGAGGAGAAGAAGCTTAGCCACACATGGAGGAGTGTAGGAGATGATGATTTCGTGATGATGCCATCAATGGAGGTGAAATCACGAAATGGAAGGGAAGAAGAAGATAAGAGAAGTTGAGAGGATTTGGGAGAAGAGAGAGAAAGTGAAAATGGAAGGATGTGTAACAAATGAGCTTATGAGATATTTATGTGAGTGTTTAGATTAGTTAATAAGGTGTTAAAGGATGCTAATGGGCTGTCAAGAAGGGTATTAGGTCGGCCAAGGTTTGATTTTTATGTGTATGTGGGTGTTAATGGCCAAGAGGTGTCATAAGGTGAAAGGAAGGGTATTTTGGGAATTTGGGGAAAATGTGGGTCAAATGTAGGGTAGGTTCATCCTCCAAAAATTCCTCCTTTTTCTCCTCTCCATTGTGCTACCCTTTTTGCCCTTAATGAAGCCTCCAACTTTGAATTTGAATTTTTGGCTCCATATTACCCCTTTTGGAAATGTGCAAATCCCTTGTTTTTGACAAAAGGGGTAATTTTTGTCCTATGCCTTTGCCTTTTGACTCCAAGTCAATTCCTTGCACTCCAAGCAACTCCAAAGGGTTGCCCTACAAGAGAAAAGCACCACATAGTCAAAAATGACCAAAATACCCTTAGTTACTTAAAATGCAAGTAATTAAGCTAGGATTTTCCATATAATCACCTATAAGCATGTGCACATAAAATCACCAATATTGATCAAATATAACAATTAAACCTCACTAATTAAGCTCAAATGCACATGCTTAAACATATAAATTTCGGTCCAATCAGAGACATGCCAATAGGAGTCTTAAATGAAGTTCTATATGCCCAGAGAGCTTCTTCAAGTCTCAAGCTCCAATCCTTCCTACTTGGCTTCACAATTCGCTCAAGGATGTTTTTGATCTGTCTATTGCTCACCTCAGCCTCTCCATTGGTTTGGGGGTGATAAGGTGTAGAAACCTTGTGATTCACCCCAAATTGGCTGAGCAATGAAGTCATAAGCTTGTTACAAAAATGAGAACCTTGATCACTCACCAACGCTTTAGGAACTCCAAACCGGTAGAAAATGTTAGACTTCAGAAATTTCAGCACAGCTCTCGCATCATTAGCCCTGGTTGGCACAGCTTCCACCCATCTAGAGAGGTAATCCACCGCCAGCAAAATATATGTGTAGCCGTTGGATGGGGGAAAAGGTCCCATAAAATCTATACCCCAAACATCAAAAGGGTCACAATATAGCATTGGCACTTGAGGCATCTCCTGTCTCTTCCCCATACTTCCAAACCTTTGGCATTTGTCACAAGACTTGCAATACTCAAACGCGTCTTTAAACAGAGTAGGCCAATAGAAACCGGCCTCCAGAATCTTCCTTGAAGTCTTTTTAGCACCAAAGTGTCCTCCACAAGCTAGTGAATGACAAAACTCCAGGATTGATGGGACTTCATCATCTTGCACACACTTCCTGATTATTTGATCATTACATAACCTCCACAAGTGTGGCTCATCCCAAACATAATAACCAGCATCCCTCTTCAACTTTTGGACTTGATGCTTGTTCAGAGATGGTGAAGTGACTTCGGCAACAAGGTAGTTCACTAGATGAGCATACCAAGGATCTTTCTTTGCATTTAAGGCACACAATAAGGCATCTGGGAAGGTGTCACAAACAAGAGAAGAATCATCAACACCTTCCACATTCATTGGCAAACGGCTCAAATGATCAGCTACCAAGTTCTCTCTTCCAGTTCTGTCTTTGATCTCCAACTCAAATTCTTGTAACAGCAACACCCATCGCAAGAGCCTGGGCTTTGTTTGTGGCTTAGACAGCAAATAACGAACAGTTGCATGATCCGTGAATACAGTTACTTTGGAATGAAGTAAATATTTCCGAAATTTGTCTAAACCGAAGACAATGGCAAATAATTCTTTTTCAGTTGTTGTATAATTCCTTTGAGCTCTATCCAAAGTCTTAGATGCATAAGCAATCACCCTCGGCAATGAATCATGCCTCTGGCCGAGCATAGCTCCCAACGCCTCATTGGAAGCATCACATGATAGCTCAAAAGGAAGCTCCCAATTAGGTGCAACCAAGATAGGAGGAGAGATAAGCCTTGACTTCAACTCAACAAAGGCTTCCTTACAAACATTAGAGAAGTTAAACTCGGCCTCTTTTTGAAGTAGATGAGATAAAGGAGCAGCAATTTGGTTGAAGCCCTTGATAAATCTTCGATAAAATCCCACATGTCCTAAAAAGGACCTCAACTCCTTCAAGCAGGTAGGGAAGGGTAGAGAAGAGATTACTTCAACCTTGGCCTTGTCAACCTGAATGCCCTCCTTTGATACTAAGTGTCCCAAAACTATGCCCTTATCCACCATGAAATGACACTTCTCATAGTTGAGTACCAAGCCCTTCTCCACGCATCTAACCAATGCTTTCTCAAGATTGACCAAGCAAGCATCAAAACTATCTCCATAGAGGGAGAAATCATCCATAAACACCTCTATGCCATCCTCCAGCAAGTCATTGAAAATGCTCATCATACAACGTTGAAAGGTTCCTGGAGCATTGCAAAGACCAAAAGGCATTCTCCTGTATGCGAAGGTTCCAAATGGGCAAGTAAAGGTCGTCTTTTCTTGGTCCTCTGGTGCTATGGGAACCTGGAAGTAACCGGATAAACCATCTAGAAAACAGTAGTGTGACTTGCCAGCTAGTCTTTCCAACATTTGGTCAATGAATGGTAATGGAAAGTGGTCTTTTCTCGTGGAGTCATTCAACCTCCTGTAATCAATGCATACCCTCCAAGAGTTCTGAACCCGTGTAGGCACTAGCTCATCCTTGTCATTCTTTACCACGGTCAGCCCACTCTTCTTTGGCGCCACATGAATGGGACTCACCCATTCGCTATCGCTTATCGGATAGATGATTCCAGCACTTAGTAGCTTTTCTACCTCCTTTTTCACAACATCAAGTATTAAGGGATTGAGCCTCCTTTGGGGTTGACGCACAGGCTTAGCATCATCAGTAAGCAAGATCCGGTGCATGCAGGTGGTAGGACTCATGCCAGGAAGATCGGCGAGAGTCCACCCAATGGCCCCCTTATATCGTCTGAGTACCTCAAGCAGCTTCCCTTCCTCAAGAGAGGACAGAGCGTTAGAAACAATCACTGGAAGCTTCCCTTCATCAAGCAAGTAGGCATACTTAAGATTGGGTGGTAAAGGTTTCAGCTCCAGCGTAGGTGGCTTAATGATAGAAGGTACCAAAGTGTGCATCTCAACTTGCAGCACTTGAGGCTCATAGAAATCATCATCAAACTGCGGCAGCTCATCAAAGTGACTAGAAAAAGTCAATGGCTGCTTCAGATCATCACAACAATTCGACCTCTTAGAGTTTGAGGCCTCAGCACTCTTATTTAAGTCTGCATCACCACTGCCGCTCAGGGTAGAAACATGTGGACCGTCAGCTAGCGCATGCTCTTTCAGATAAAGCTTCTCTCTCAGCCTGTGTAAGCGGCTTCTCCTTAAAGCTTCATACTCTTCAATATCAAACCTTTGTGAACTAGACTCCTCAATTTCTTTTGTGAATTCACAACCTCCATCCTTCGTTTGTCCTACAAAAGTGAGCAAACTTCCCTCTTCCAAGGGGTTGTAGCTTGACAAAGAAGATATAGAAGTGCAATCATAATCAAAATCATAGTTCACATACATGGAATCCATGAATTCAGTTACTGTACTTCCTATGCTAGATGAATCATTAAAAACATCATGCAAGCATGTATTAGAAATCAAACTAGCACAAGAATCATGATAGCACATATGAGTATCAATCTTATCAAACATGTTCAGCTTAAAGGAATTAGCATGCTCATCATAAATCACATGCATCAATGAATCAACCACACTCAGCCCTAGGAGAGAATAATCCTCGTGAGGATGTCTCATGGCTTCTCCTACATCATACCTTATTATTTGATTCCCCACTTGCATTTTAACAAATCCCCCTTCTAAGCTTATCACCATCTTGGCAGTTTTCATAAATGGCCTTCCTAGGATCAAAGAATCATCCATACTAGTGTCACTGGTCATATCAAGTACATAAAAGTCCACGGGGAAAACTAGTTCCCTAACCTTCACTAGAATGTCTTCTATAAAGCCAAAGGGTTTCTTTATGGACCTATCAGCCAGTTGAACTACAACACTGGTTTCACTTAGGTTCTTCAATCCTAGTGCAAAGTAGGTGGCCTTAGGCATGACGTTAATGGCTGCCCCTAAATCAAGAAGTGCTTTCCCAAAGCTAAGTTTCCCTATCTGACAAGGGATGGTGAAAGATCCAGGATCTCTGCACTTTGAGGGCAAGTACCCTTTCAAGAGAGACGAAACATTAGTCCTTAATTGGACCTTGCTACTAGAATTACCAACTCTCTTGTTAGTACACAGATCCTTTAAAAACTTGGCACATTTAGGCATTTGCTTCAACAGTACAAGCATAGGTACATTCACTTCAAGCTTAGAGAATAAATTGAGCATTTCCTTTTCTAACTCATCATCATGTTGTTTCTTAACTAAAGTATATGAGTTAGGAAAAGGTAAATGTTTAGGGTCAAGAATCTTACCTTTAGAGGACTCATCCCCTTGCTGAGTAAGTTGTTCTTGCGAAGAAGATTCTCCAACTTTTCGTTTTCCTTCAGCAATCTCCTTCCTCTTCTCTTCTCGTGAGGTTTCAGCTTCATCAAGTGGTTTATCAAGAGGAGGACTCAGTACAACCTCTCCATGCACATGGTCATCAACAAAGTCATTTTGAAGGCTAGTATAACCTTCCTCATTTGATATACTCTTCTCGGCCTCACAAGGTATTTGTCTTTCCTCCTCTTCTTCCTCATATTCATAAGCATCACCATATTTCCGTCCACTTCTTAGGTGCATAGAATGAATGTTTTGTGGATTAATCACCACATTAGACGGCAATCCACCTTTCTTTGCGTCCTGCTCAGCTTTATCATTAAACATTTGAGAAACTAAGGTAGTTACATCTTTCTTTAGACCTTCTCCAAACTTTTCCATTAAACTTGACATCATCTAGTACATAGTATCTTGTTGAGATGTCGAAGAACTAGATGAAGGAGCATGAGCTGGATCATTATTCTTCATAAATGGAGGAGGAACATTGGCTTGTTGATTCGGCCTGTACCTTTGATCATTAGAGTTAGACCTCCCTTGATATGAACCATAGCCTTGTTGTGAGGGATAGGCATTAGCAGCTTGGTAGTTACCTCCCCCCCACTTAGGCTGTTGCTGTGGTTGGAAAGAGCTGGAATTTGTGGCTTGGTTTGAACCTCCCCCCCACTTGAAGTTCGGGTGGTCCCGCCATCCCGGATTGTACGTGGAAGAGTAAGGATCATATTTGGCTTGAGGCCTAGCATTGGTATACATGGCCGCCACTTCCGCTTGGGATGGACAGTCTGAGGATAGGTGCATGGGCGAGCCACAGTGATCACAGGATGAGGCCACCAAGGCCATAGAATCATCAACACAAGGAGCAGGCTGAACAAAGCGTCCGTCCATCCGACTGAGGCTCTCGGTCAGCTCTCAATAGAGTTGTACAGCTTGTCATCACTAATCACTGAGGCAACCTTTGGCGCAGCACCATACAAAGCATCACGACCATAAAAATTCTGGTGATTAGAGGCCATGGTTGAAAATAAGTTCCATCCTTCATTGGCTGATAAGTTGAAAAGTGAGCCATTAGAAGCAGCATCCACACTCATCTTGAGCTGTGGCACCAGGCCATCATAAAAGTATTGCACCAGATTGCCCTTGGAGATGTTGTGGTTGGGGCACGAGTTCACCAAGGTGTTGAACCGGCTCCAATATTCATAGAATGTCTCCTGAGAGAATTGATAAACACCTGTGATGTCTTTCCGCAACTTTGATATTTTTGAGACTAGAAAATAGCGGTCTAAAAACACCTTCTTAAGTTGCTCCCATGAAAGAGTGGCATAATGAGTTGGAAGGTTCAAGAGCCACTCCTTGGCTTTGCCCTCTAAGGAGAATTGAAAGACTCTCAACAGAACATCATCCAGGTCTGCATTGGGAGGCTTCATGGAGGAGCAAGTGTGGTAGAGGCCAAGCAAGTGCGTGTGAGCATCCTCATGGGGAAATCCTGTAAACTTAGGCAGATGAGCAAGTAGAGATCCTTTGATCTCAAAGTTAGCGGGGTTAGCATAAAAACCTTGAGGTGCAAACGATGCATATGACTGTGTGAACTCACGCATTGGTCTATCATCATCATGTAAATGCCTACCCCCCTCAAAATGATGTTCATCCTCTTGCTCTCGCCTTTCACGTCGCTCACGCTCATGTTCATGATCTCTCGCCTCTCTCTCATGTTCTCTATGGTCATCTCGCCTTTCTGCCATAATGAAATGCTGGTCTAGGAATGTATTATTAGAAGCTACAGATGAATTTTGTGGAGTTGATGTGGATCCTACAGGTTGCTTACTAGCTTGCTTCTCGTGCTTTTTCTTTTTCTTAAGGTCTCTAAGAGTCTTATTAATCTCTCTATCCAATGGCACTAGTGATGTGGTAGGGTTCATGCAATTCACTAAGTGCAACTATATGCAATGGAAACAAAACAGCCAAGCAATTAGTCTCTGCAAAACAAATCAGCAAGACAAACACCAATACCAGCAGAATGTGCAGCAGAATCCTGAAAATCCGGCAAAATCAAAGACAAAACCACCAGTACAAACAGAATATATCCAGTCCAGAACAATTCAAGCAAAAATCCAGTACAGCAAACAAAATTTCCAACAAAACTCTGAACAATTTCACAATTTCCTAACAACAGTTTGGCTAACTAGAGCAGCCAATTAAACAGCACAGATATGTTCAGAACAAAGTAGAAGTATGCTCAAAACCTACAACTAAAAATCACCTACAACAAAAACTAAGAAAATGTAACTAAAAACCTAAGACAAGAAAGAATTCAACCAAACCGGCAACGGCGCCAATTTGATTTAACTCTTTTTCGTCGTCTAAAAAGAGCTAAAACAAATAAAACTAGAATTAAACTACCGTAGTTAGCAGCAAGTCCTAGGTCAATTCACAGTTCGGTTTTATCTCTTGCTTAGGTCAAATAATCACAAGTTAAGCAAATTATCAAACAGGTTGTGTGCAGGTTTTATATCTAAGACTAATTAAAACTAATTGAAACTACAACTAACAGAAGTAGGTGAATGAGTGAAAGTATGGATGAGATGTACCTCCTTCTCCAAGTACTCCGTACTTACATTTAATCGGACTTCATATACTTGTTCTTCTTAATATAAACTAGTTAAATTCTCAAGATCTCTTTAATCAAAGAAGTCTACAAGAGTTTAACTAATTTAATTAAGGCTTAAGCTCTTTCAAGCCAAGAACATACCATAAGCAACACTAAACACTAGATCTAGCTTTTAGGAAACAAATTCATTCCACAAATGTAAGAGGAGCTAATCGCACACACATACATGTATGAAACTACAAGAATTAAGCCTCGGTTTTCATGTCCTTAACAATCAAGAGAAATTTCAAACTAACATAAAGTAGAACACCTAAAATAGAGATGCTCTAACCTATATAAGCCTAAATCTAGACATACATAGGCAAAAATTTACATATAGCCTGAAACCTAAAAGAGAAAATTACAAGCATATGAAGCCATATGTTGATTCTACAAGCACATTTCCTTGGAGAAGAAGGCTAGGCGATCTAGCCTGACATGGAGGTGAAGGCGGATGAAGGTAGTTGTGAAATTCTGGACATGGCGGAGGTTTGCGAAGTGAAGATGAAGAAGATGAAGATGGAGTTGAGAGAGTTTGTTAGAAGAGAGAGAAAGTGAAAGTGAAGTGAGAGAAGAGTTCCCTAAAAGTTAGTTACGTTTGGGGTTTTATAGTGGTGAGTAGCTTTGGGATTATCGCCCAAAGGGTATTTTTGGTATTTGGTAAAGGTTAGGATAAATGTGGACTGGATCTCATCTCCATGCATTTCCAAAGGTTCCTCCTTTTTCTCCAAGTGATTGTGCTTCCCTTTTTGCCCTTAATGAGGTCTCCAGACTTGAATTTGGCCTTGGCGCCAATTTTGCCTCATTTGGAAAGCTCCCCAAGTACCTTCAAGCTGAAGGCCTGACTTTGCCTTAAATTAACTCTGCACCTGAGACTTCTGAAAAATAGTTGACATTTCTGATCATTGTGCAGTTTGATTCTTGTACATACTGGCTGATGGACTTCAGCTTCCGCATATCAAGACTGTCCGCCAGCGCCAACATGTTCACTTTTGGATGTAAATCCACTTCCGGATGTAAGTTCCCTTCTTCAAGTAGCCCAGCTTCCGGATGTGAACTTGCATCCTGATGTAAACTTGCATTCTGATGTGAGTACTTTTCCAGGTGTGACTTTGCTTCCGGATGTGAACCTGCATCCGGATGTGACTTTGAGTACTCTTCATCTAGCCTTCCTTCTTGCCAAGTTATCTCCACTGAAGCTCCACCAAGGGTGTGTGGGGCCCACTTGGGACCCCCCTACATGAAAAACACATCTCATAGTCAAAATGACCAAAATACCCTTAGTTCCATAAAATGCAAATAATAAGGCTATTATTCTTCAAATATTTATACATAAGCATGTGCATGAAAATGTATCAATAATGATCAAATATAACAAATAAACCACACTGATTAAGCTCAAATGCACATGCTTAAAGGTATGAAATTTGGTCTAATCAGAGGTGAAAGGCAAGAGCAAGAGGATGAACATCATTTTGAGGGGGATAGACAATTACATGATGATGATAGACCTATGCGTGAGTTCACACAATCATATGCATCATTTGCACCTCAAGGTTTTTATGCTAACCCCGCTAACTTTGAGATCAAAGGATCTCTACTTGCTCATCTGCCTAAGTTTACAGGGTTTCCGCATGAGGATGCTCACACGCACTTGCTTGGCCTCTATCATACGTGCTCCTCCATGAAGCCTCCCAATGCAGACCTGGATGACGTTCTGTTGAGAGTGTTCCAATTCTCCTTAGAAGGCAAGGCCAAGGAGTGGCTTTTGAACCTTCCTACTCATTATGCCACTCTTTCTTGGGAGCAGCTTAAGAAGGTGTTCTTAGACCGTTATTTTCCAGTCTCCAAGATATCTAAGTTGCGGAAAGACATCACAGGTGTTCAACAATTCTCTCAGAAGACGTTCTATGAATATTGGAGCCGGTTCAACACCTTGGTGAACTCGTGCCCCAACCACAACATCTCTAAAGGCAATTTGGTGCAATACTTTTATGATGGCCTGGTGCCACATCTCAAGATGAGTGTGGATGCTGCTTCTAATGGCTCACTTTTCAACTTATCAGCCAATGAAGGATGGAACTTATTTTCAACCATGGCCTCTAATCACCAGAATTTTTATGGACGTGATGCTCTGTACTGTGGTGCGCCAAAGGTTGCCTCCGTGAGTAGTGATGACAAGCTGTACAACTCTATTGAGAGGCTGACCGAGAGCCTCAGTCGGATGGATGGACGCTTTGTTCAGCCTACTCCTTGTGTTGATGATTCTATGGCCTTGGTGGCCTCATCCTGTGATCACTGTGGCTCGCCCATGCACCTATCCTCAGACTATCCATCCCAAGCGGAAGTGGCGGCCATGTATAACAATGCTAGGCCTCAAGCCAAGTATGATCCCTACTCTTCCACGTACAATCCGGGATGGAGGGACCATCCGAACTTCAAGTGGGGGGGAGGTTCAAACCAAGCTTCAAATTCCAGCTCCTTCCAACCACAGCAACAGCCTAAGTGGGGGGAGGTAACTACCAAGCCCTAATGCCTATTCCTCACAACAAGGCTATGGTTCATACCAAGGGAGGCCTAATTCTAATGATCAAAGGTACAGGCCGAATCAACAAGCCAATGTTCCTCATCAATATATGAAGAATGATAATCCAGCTCATGCTTTGCGAAACAATATGGAGGGATCTCAAGCCTGTGTTCCTCCATCTAGCTCTGCGACATCTCAACAAGACATGATTTACCAAATGATGTCAAGTTTCATGGAGAAGATTGAAGAGAGATTACAGAAGCAGAAAAATGCAGTGTCTCAAATAATGAATAACAAAGCTGAGCAGGACGCAAAGAAAGGAGGATTGCCGTCTAATGTGGTGATTAATCCTCAGAACATTCATTCTATGAACCTAAGAAGTGGACGGAAATATGGTGATGCATATGAATATGAAGAGGAAGAGGAGGTGATACAGTTACCTTGTGAGGCTGAGTAGAGTATATTGATTGAGGGAGGTCACTCTAGCCTCCAGAATGATTTTGTTGGTGATCAGATGCATGGAGAGGCTGTACTGAGTCCTCCTCTTGATGAACCACTTGATGAGGCCGAGAGCCTGACTAAGAAAGGTGATGAAGCTGAGACCTCAAAGGAAGATAAGAGGAAGGAGATTGCAGAGGGAAAGCGCAAAGTTGGAGAATCCTCTTCGCAAGAACAACCTACTCAGCAACGAGATGAGTCTCCCAAAGGTAAGACTCTTGACCCTAAACATCTCCCTTTTCCTAACTCATATGCTTTAGTTAAGAAACAACGTGATGATGAGTTAGAAAAGGAAATGCTCAATTTATTCTCTAAGCTTGAAGTGAATGTACCTATGTTTGTACTGTTGAAGCAAATGCCTAAATATGCCAAGTTTTTAAAGGATTTGTGTACTAATAAGAGAGTTGGAAATTCTAGTAGCAAAGTCCAATTAAGGACTAATGTTTCGTCTCTCTTGAAAGGGCACTTGCCCTCAAAGTGTAGAGATCCTGGATCTTTCACCATCCCTTGTCAGATAGGAAAACTTAGCTTTGGGAAGGCACTTCTGGATTTAGGGGCAGCCATTAACGTCATGCCTAAGGCCACTTACTTTGCACTAGGATTGAAGAATTTGAGTGAAACCAGTGTTGTAGTTCAACTGGCTGATAGGTCCATAAAGAAACCCTTTGGCTTTATAGAAGACATTCTAGTGAAGGTTAGGGAACTAGTTTTCCCCGTGGACTTTTATGTGCTTGATATGACCAGTGACACTAGTTTGGATGATTCTTTGATCCTAGGAAGGCCATTTATGAAAACTGCCAAGATGGTGATAAGCTTAGAAGGGGGATTTGTTACAATGCAAGTGGGGAATCAAATGATAAGGTCTGATGTAGGAGAAGCCATTAGACACCCCCACGAGGATTATTCTCTCCTAGGGCTGAGTGTGGTTGATTCATTGATGCATGTGATTTATGACGAGCATGTGAATTCCTTTAAGCTGAATATGTTTGATAAAATTGATACTCATATGTGCTATCATGATTCTTGTGCTAGTTTGATTTCTAATACATGCTTGCATGATGTTTTTAATGATTCATCTAGCATAGGAAGTACAGTAACTGAATTCATGGACTCCATGTATGTGAACTATAATTTTGATGATGATTGCACTTCTATATCTTCTTTGTCAAGCTACAACCCCTTGGAAGAGGGAAGTTTGCTCACTTTTGTAGGACAAACGAAGGATAGAGGTTGTGAATTCACGAAGGAAATTGAGGAGTCTAGTTCACAAGGGTTTGATATTGAAGAGTATGAAGCTTTAAGGAGAAGCCGCTTACACAAGCTGAGAGAGAAGCTTTATCTGAAAGAGCATGCGCTCGCTGACGATCCACATGTTTCTACCCTGAGCAGCAGTGGTGATGCAGACTTAAATAAAAATGCTGAGGCCTCAAACTCTAAGAGGTCGAATTGTTGTGATGATCTGAAGCAGCCATTGACTTTTTCTAATCACTTTGATGAGCTGCCGCAGTTTGATGATGATTTCTATGAGCCTCAAGTGCTGCAAGTTGAGATGCACACTTTGGTACCTTCTATCATTGAGCCACCTACGCTGGAGCTAAAACCTTTACCACCCAATCTTAAGTACGCCTACTTGTTTGATGAGGAGAAGCTCCCAGTGATTGTTTCTAGCGCTTTGTCTTCTCTTGAGGAAGGGAAGCTTCTTGAGGTACTCAGACGATACAAGGGGGCCATTGGGTGGACTCTGGCCGATCTTCGTGGCATGAGTCCTACTACCTGCATGCACCGGATCTTGCTTACTGATGATGCTAAGCCTGTACGTCAACCCCAAAGGAGGCTCAATCTCTTAATACTTGATGTTGTGAAAAAGGAGGTAGAAAAGCTACTAAGTGCTGGAATCATCTACCCGATAAGCGATAGCGAATGGGTGAGTCCCATCCATGTGGTGCCAAAGAAGAGTGGGCTGACCGTGGTAAAGAATGAACAAGATGAGCTAGTGCCTACACGGGTCCAGAACTCTTGGAGGGTATGCATTGATTACAGGAGGTTGAATGACTCCACGAGAAAAGACCACTTTCCATTACCATTCATTGACCAAATGTTGGAAAGACTAGCTGGCAAGTCACACTACTGTTTTCTTGATGGTTTCTCCGGGTACTTCCAGGTTCCCATAGCACCAGAGGACCAAGAGAAAACAACCTTTACTTGCCCATTTGGAACCTTCGCATACAGGAGAATGCCTTTTGGTCTTTGCAATGCTCCAGGAACCTTTCAACGTTGTATGATGAGCATTTTCAATGACTTGCTGGAGGATGGCATAGAGGTGTTTATGGATGATTTCTCCCTCTATGGAGATAGTTTTGATGCTTGTTTGGTCAATCTTGAGAAAGCATTGGTTAGATGTGTGGAGAAGGGCTTGGTACTCAACTATGAGAAGTGCCATTTCATGGTGGATAAGGGCATAGTTTTGGGACACTTAGTCTCAAAGGAGGGCATTCAAGTTGATAAAGCCAAGGTTGAGGTGATCTCTTCTCTACCTTTCCCTACAAGCTTGAAGGAGTTGAGGTCCTTTTTAGGACATGTGGGATTTTATCGAAGATTTATCAAGGGCTTCAGCCAAATTGCTGCTCCTTTATCTCATCTACTTCAAAAAGAGGCCGAATTTGACTTCTCTAGTGATTGTAAGGAAGCCTTTGTTGAGTTAAAGTCACGGCTTATCTCTCCTCCTATCTTGGTTGCACCTAATTGGGAGCTTCCTTTTGAGCTATCATGTGATGCTTCCAATGAGGCTTTGGGAGCCATGCTCGGCCAGAGGCATGATTCATTGCCGAGGGTGATTGCTTATACATCTAAGACTTTGGATAGAGCTCAAAGGAATTATACAACAACTGAAAAAGAATTATTTGCCATTGTCTTCGGTTTAGACAAATTTCGGCAATACTTACTTCATTCCAAAGTAACTGTATTCACGGATCATGCAGCTGTTCGTTATTTGCTGTCTAAGCCACAAACAAAGCCCAGGCTCTTGCGATGGGTGTTGCTGTTACAAGAATTTGAGTTGGAGATCAAAGACAGAACTGGAAGAGAGAACTTGGTAGCTGATCATTTGAGCCGTTTGCCAATGGATGTGGAAGGTGTTGATGATTCTTCTCTTGTTTGTGATACCTTCCCAGATGCCTTATTGTGTGCCTTAAATGCAAAGAAAGATCCTTGGTATGCTCATCTAGTGAACTACCTTGTTGCCGAAGTCACTTCACCGTCTCTGAACAAACATCAAGTCCAAAAGTTGAAGAGGGATGCTGGTTATTATGTTTGGGATGAGCCACACTTGTGGAGGCTATGTAATGATCAAATAATCAGAAAGTGTGTGCAAGATGATGAAGTCCCATCAATCCTGGAGTTTTGTCATTCACTAGCTTGTGGAGGACACTTTGGTGCTAAAAAGACTTCAAGGAAGATTCTGGAGGCGGGTTTCTATTAGCCTACTCTGTTTAAGGACGCGTTTGAGTATTGCAAGTCTTGTGACAAATGCCAAAGGTTTGGAAGTATGGGGAAGAGACAGGAGATGCCTCAAGTGCCAATGCTATACTGTGACCCTTTTGATGTTTGGGGTATAGATTTTATGGGACCTTTTCCACCATCTAACGGCTACACATATATTCTTCTGGAGTGGACTACCTATCTAGGTGGGTGGAAGCTGTGCCAACCAGAGCCAATGATGCGAGGGCTGTGTTGAAATTTTTGAAGTCTAATATCTTTTGCCGGTTTGGAGTTCCTAAGACTTTGGTGAGTGATCAAGGGTCTCATTTCTGTAACAAGCTTATGTCTTCATTGCTCAGTCAATTTGGGGTAAATCACAAGGTTTCTACACCCTACCACCCCCAAACCAATGGAGAAGCTGAGGTGAGCAATAGACAAATCAAAAACATCCTTGAGCGTATTGTGAAACCCAGCAGGAAGGATTGGAGCTTGAGACTTGAAGAAGCTCTCTGGGCATATAGGACTTCATTCAAGACTCCTATTGGCATGTCTCCTTATCGGCTCATATATGGAAAGGCTTGTCATTTACCAGTTGAGTTGCAGCACAAGTCTTATTGGGCAGTTAAATCTTGTATTGAGGATATGGATGCTGCTGCTCAAGAGAGGCAGTTGACTCCGAGTGAGCTTGAGGAGCTGAGGAATGAAGCTTTTGAGAACTCAAGGATTTTGAAAGAAAAGACAAAGGCCATTCATGACAGTGGCATTTTGAGGAAGCAGTTCAAGGAGGGAGATCTTGTCTTGTGCTATCGTGTGAGATTCAAATTTTGTGGAGGCGGCAAGCTTAAAGACAAGTGGCAAGGACCTTATGAAGTGCTCAAGTCTCATGACTTTGGGATGGTTGAGATCAAGAATCTCAAGGATGGCCGTGTGTACAGGGTCAATGGCCACTTGCTCAAATTGTATAAGGAGAATTTCAAGCCTCCCTAAAGGTCGTTTCTTTCCTTTCCTCACTTATTCTTTTATTGCAAATTCTTAAGTGTGGGGGAGGGTGTTAGTATTAGAAAAATTAGGATTATGTTTGTATGTTTAGGATTTTGTTTAGGTTTGTTAGGTTGTTAAAATAGTCTGAAAAAAAAAAAAAATTTTCACTAGTGCTTGGGATGCCTATTAGCTTGTGGAAGTGTCATTGAGGAGATAGAGGATCTTGCATCCGGAAGTGTTTTTGCTTCCGGAAGCTCTCACTTAGACTTTGCTACTTAGGATTAGATTGTGTTCACTTTGCTTCCGCTGGGGGAGGAGTTCTTGCTTCCACAAACGTCAGTGCATCCGGAAGCAATTTTGCTTCCGGTAGCATGTTTGCTTCCGCTAGGGATGAGACTTACAATCTGAACCAGAGTGACTTCCTATAGCCATTTTGCTTCCGGTAGCATTTTCGCTTCCGGAAGTGACTTGAGTCTAAATCCAGTCAGGATTCCTGAGCACCAGTGAATGAAAAAAAAAATATCATACTATACATGTGTCTTAGGTTGTGCTTAGTATGTTTTTGTTTGTAAATAATACATGCATAGGCCATTTGTATGCTTGGACTGCCCGGCCTTTTATGTTGCTGCTTTGCCTTTAAAATACATCTTCCTACTTGATTTGATCGGTCCATTGAGGACAATGCATGCTTTAAGTGTGGGGGAGGTGTATTATGTGCTTAAAAGTGGTCTAATTCAAAGCTTTCACACTTGATTTTTGGACTTATTTAGCATGATTTTTCTTGAAAATTTGACTTGGTTATGGCTCTTGAAAGCAAATGGAATTGTCCTCTAGTGTGTAAGTAGAATTTTTGGAATGATTACTTAGGGCATTGCATGGGGCACTTTTAAGGTATAAAGAGGGTGTAAGTTTCTCATTTAACTTTTCTTAGGGAGGAAGTGACTAATTAGAGTAAGCCATAAATGTGAGAAGCCTCCAACCGAATTGAGTGGGCCAATAGTTACTTGACCTCCTAGAACTTGTCCTAGCTCTTGTTCGAGATCACAATGCATGACATGATTGAAAATGAAAGGGGCGTTTCTTTCTAAACCCTCATGACCCAAATACTAAGCCAACCAAATATTATCCTTTGATTAACCCCTTTGGGCCATTCACTTTTCTTTTCTACCACCTTGACCAAAGTGTGAATAAGTAATTATAGCATATGCTTGCATTTATATTAGTATTGTATTGTTGTATCTTGTGAAAAGCAAGCTATATGAGTGAAAAACAAAAGATGGCCGAGAGCTACAATAGAGGAAAAGAAAAGAGAAAATGGCCAAAGGCCAAAGAAAAGAAAAGAAAAAAATAATAAGGCCAAAGGCCTATCAAAAGAGGAAAAGAAAGAAGGCACAAAGTGCTTAAGTATGCCAAAGGCATAAGATTGAAAAAGAAAAGGGAGATATAGCATGCTTTGTGAAGATTGATTTCATTGTATTGCATGCATATGTGGTGATTACTTGTTCATGTCATTGGTCATTGACTACTTTCCATCATTTATCATTTATTATTAGCCTTCCATTCAACCCATAAGTCCCCTAGATTTGGTTATGCTATGCATATTAATGGGTGGAGAATTTAGAGCTATTACAAGCCTATGGTGATGGTCAAGTGCATTGAGTCAAAGAGTGATCACAAGTCCCTAGTTAGGCATTTTTCCTAACTTGAGTGAATGAGTTAAACACTTTATCCGGTGAGCAAAAATCTCAATTGGCACTCCTCCTTAATTTTAGTTGATTGTTAAACTTGGATTCGCTTTGTATCCTTAGATTTGGCCCATGCGAAGCTTTAGGGAAAGGTTCAAAAAGATCAACTTGTACACTATGATAATTCCAATTGCCTTCATTATGTTTAATGATTGCGTTAATCTTTTTACATGACTTTGCCCGGAGAGCAAAGATTCAGTGTGGGGGATTTGATTAGACCAAATTTCATGCCTTTAAGCATGTGCATTTGAGCTTAATTAGTGTGGCTTATTTGTTATATTTGATCATTATTGCTACATTTTCATGTACATGCTTATGTATAAATATTTGAAGAATAATAGTCTTATTACTTGCATTTTATGAAACTAAGGGTATTTTGGTCATTTTGACTATGAGATGTGTTTTTCATGTAGGGGGGTCCCAAGTGGGCCCCACATACCCTTGGTGGAGCTTTAGTGGAGATAACTTGGCAAGAAGGAAGGCTAGATGACAAGTACTCAAAGTTACATCCGGATGCAGGTTCACATCCGGAAGCAAAGTCACATCTGGAAGAGTACTCACATCAGGATGCAAGTTCACATCCGGAAGCTGAGCTACTTGAAGAAGGGAACTTCCATCCGGAAGTAGATTTACATCCGGAAGTGAACGTGCTGGCGCTGGCGGACAGTTTTGACATGCGGAAGCTGAAGTCTATCAGCCAGCGAGTACATGAGCCAGACTGCACAATGATCAGAAATGTCAACTACTTTTCAGAAGTCTTTGGTGCAGAGTTAATTTAAGGCAAAGTCAGCCCTGCAGCTTGAAGGCACTTGGGGAGCATCTTTCCAAATGAGGCAAAATTGGCGCCAAGGCAAATTCAAGTCTGGAGGCCTCATTAAGGGCAAAAAGGGAAGCACAATCACTTGGAGAAAAAGGAGGAACCTTTGGAAATGCATGGGGATGAGATCTAGTCCATATTCATCCTAACCTTTACCAAATACCAAAAATACCCTTTGGGCGATAATTCCAAAGCTACTCACCACTATAAAACCCCAAACGTAACTAACTTTCAGAACAACTTCTCTCACTTCACTTTCACTTTCTCTCTCCTCTAACAAACTCTCTCAACTCCATCTTCATCTTTTTCACCTTCTTCACTTCGAAACCTCCGCCATGTCCAGAACCTCACACCTACCTTCATCCACCTTCATCTCCATGTCAGGCTAGATCGCCTAGCCTTCTTCTCCAAGGAAATGTGCTTGTAGAATCAACCTATGGCTTCATATGCTTGTAATTTTCTCTTTTAGGTTTCAAGCTATATGTAAATTTTTGCCTATGTATGTCTAGATCTAGGCTTATATAGGTTAGAGCATCTGTAATTTAGGTGTTCTACTTTATGTTAGCTTGTAATCTCTCTTTTGCGTTAGGAACATGAAAACCGAGGCTTAATTCTTGTAGTTTCATACATGTATGTGTGTGCCATTAGCTCCTCTTACATTTGTGGAATGAATTTGTTTCCTAAATGCTAGATTTAGTGTTTAGAGTTGCTTTTGGTATGTTCTTGGCTTGAAAGAGCTTAAGCCTTAATTAGATTAGTTAAACTCTTGTAGACTTCTTTGATTAAACAGATCTCGAGAATTTAACTAGTTTATATTAACAAGAACAAGTACATGAAGTCTGATTAAACGTAAGCACGAAGTACTTGGAGAAGGAGGTACCTTCCATTCCATACTTTCATACTTCTAATTCTGTTAATTGTAGTTTTTACTAGTTTAAATTAGTTTTAGATAAAAGCTTGCACACAACCTGTTTGATAATTTGCTTAACTTGTGATTATTTGACCTAAGCAAGAAATAAAACCGAACTGTGAATTGACCTAGGACTTGCTGCTAACTACTGTAGTTTAATTCTAGTTTTATTTGTTTTAGCTCTTTTTAGACGACGAAAAAGGGTTAAATCAATTGCTCGTTTTAACCACTTAAAGGAACGCAAGTTTGGTTTTTGATCTTTGTAATCTCCTTTTTGGGTTTTAGCGCTCAAAGTATCTCAAGTGTGGTACCTTTGGTCAACAAACACCAAAAGTTTGTCCAATGCCACATCAAAACAAGTTTTAAGCCCAATTGCTCGTTATAGCCACTTAAAGGAACACAAGTTTGGTTTTTGATCTTTGTAATCTCCTTTTTGTGTTTTAGCGCCCAAAGTATCTCAAGTGTGGTACCTTTGGTCAAGAAACACGAAATGTTTGTCAAATGAGCCAACAAAACAAATTTTAAGCCCAATTGCTCCTTTTAGCCACTTAAAGGACCGCAAGTTTGGTTTTAGATCTTTGTAATCTCCTTTTTGGGTTTTAGCGCCCAAAGTATCTCAAGTGTGGTACCTTTGGTCAAGAAACAAGAAAAGTTTGTCAAATGCGCTACCAAAACAAATTTAAAGCCCAATTGCTCCTTTTAGCCACTTAAAGGACCGCAAGTTTGGTTTTTGATCTTCGTAATCTCCTTTTTGGGTTTTAGCGCCTAAAGTATCTCAAGTGTAATACTTTTGGTCAACAAACACCAAAAGTTTGTCAAATGCACCACCAAAACAAGTTTTGGGCCCAATTACTCATTTTAGCCACTTAAAGTATCACAAGTTTGGTTTTTGATCTTTGTAATCTTCTTTTTGGGTTTTAGAGCTCAAAGTATCTCAAGTGTGGTACTTTTGGTCAACAAACACCAAAAGTTTGTCAAATGCCACATCAAAACAAGTTGTAAGCCCATTTGCTCGTTTTAGCCACTTAAAGGAACACAAGTTTAGTTTTTGATCTTTGTAATCTCCTTTTTGTGTTTTAGCGCCCAAAGTATCTCAAGTGTGTTACTTTTGGTCAACAAACACCAAAAGTTTGTCAAATGCCCCACCAAAATAAGTTTTAAGCCCAATTGCTCGTTTTAAGCCCAAAAGAAACGGAAGTTTGGTTTTTGTTCTTTGTAATCTCCTTTTTAGGTTTTAGCGCCTAAAGTATCTCAAGTGTAGTACTTTTGGTCAACAAACACCAAATGTTTGTCAAATGCCCCACCAAAACAAGTTTTAAGCCCAATTGCTCGTTTTAACCACTTAAAGGAACACAAGTTTGGCTTTTGATCATTGTAATCTCCTTTTTGGGTTTTAGCGCCCAAAGTATCGCAAGTGTGTTACTTTTGGTCAACAGACACCAAATGCTTGTCAAATGCCCCAGCAAAACAAGTTTTAATCCCAATTGCTCGTTTTAGGCCCAAACGAAACACAAGTTTGGTTTCTGTTGTTTATAATCTCCTTTTTGGGTTTTAGCGCCCAAAGTATCTCAAGTGTGGTACTTTTGGTCAACAAACACCAAATGTTTGTCAAATGCCCCACCAAAACAAGTTTTAAAACCAATTGCTCGTTTTAGCCACTTAAAGGAATGCAAGTTTCGTTTTGATCTTTGTAATCTCCTTTTTGGGTTTTAGCGCCCAAAGTATCTCAAGTGTAATACTTTTGGTCAACAAACACCAAAAGTTTGTCAAATGCCCAACCAAAACAAGTTTTAAGCCCAATTGCTCGTTTTAGCCACTTAAAAGAACGCAAGTTTGGTTTTTGATCTTTGTAGTCTCTTTTTTGTGTTTCAGCGCCCAAAGTATCTCAAGTGTGGTACTTTTGGTCAACAAACACCAAACATTTGTCAAATGCCCCACCAAAACAAGTTTTTAGACCAATTGCTCGTTTTAGCCACTTAAAGGAACGCAAGTTTGGTTTTGATCTTTGTAATCTCCTTTTTGGGTTTTAGCGCCCAAAGTATCTCAAGTGTGGTGCTTTTGGTCAACAATCACCAAATGTTTGTCAAATGCCCCACCAAAATAAGTTTTAAGCTCAATCGCTCGTTTTAACCACCTAAAGGAACACAAGTTTGGCTTTTGATCATTGTAATCTCCTTTTTGGGTTTTAGCGCCCAAAGTATCGCAAGTGTGTTACTTTTGGTCAACAGACACCAAATGCTTGTCAAATGCCCCAGCAAAACAAGTTTTAATCCCAATTGCTCGTTTTAGGCCCAAACGAAACACAAGTTTGGTTTCTGTTGTTTGTAATCTCCTTTTTGGGTTTTAGCGCCCAAAGTATCTCAAGTGTGGTACTTTTGGTCAACAAACACCAAATGTTTGTCAAATGCCCCACCAAAACAAGTTTTAACACCAATTGCTCGTTTTAGCCACTTAAAGGAATGCAAGTTTGGTTTTGATCTTTGTAATCTCCTTTTTGCGTTTTAGCGCCCAAAGTATCTCAAGTGTAATACTTTTGGTCAACAAACACCAAAAGTTTGTCAAATGCCCAACCAAAACAAGTTTTAAGCTCAATTGCTCGTTTTAGCCACTTAAAAGAACGCAAGTTTGGTTTTTGATCTTTGTAGTCTCCTTTTCGGGTTTTAGCGCTCAAAGTATCTCAAGTGTGGTACCTTTGGTCAACAAACACCAAAAGTTTGTCAAATGCCACATCAAAACAAGTTTTAAGCCCAATTGCTCGTTATAGCCACTTAAAGGAACGCAAGTTTGGTTTTTGATCTTTGTAATCTCCTTTTTGTGTTTTAGCGCCCAAAGTATCTCAAGTGTGGTACCTTTGGTCAAGAAACACGAAATGTTTGTCAAATGAGCCAACAAAACAAATTTTAAGCCCAATTGCTCCTTTTAGCCACTTAAAGGACCGCAAGTTTGGTTTTAGATCTTTGTAATCTCCTTTTTGGGTTTTAGCGCCCAAAGTATCTCAAGTGTGGTACCTTTGGTCAAGAAACAAGAAAAGTTTGTCAAATGCCCTTCCAAAACAAATTTAAAGCCCAATTGCTCCTTTTAGCCACTTAAAGGACCGCAAGTTTGGTTTTCGATCTTTGTAATCTCCTTTTTGGGTTTTAGCGCCTAAAGTATCTCAAGTGTAATACTTTTGGTCAACAAACACCAAAGGTTTGTCAAATGCACCACCAAAACAAGTTTTGAGCCCAATTGCTCATTTTAGCCACTCAAAGTATCGCAAGTTTGGTTTTTGATCTTTGTAATCTCCTTTTTGGGTTTTAGCGCTCAAAGTATCTCAAGTGTGGTACTTTTGGTCAACAAACACCAAAAGTTTGTCAAATGCCACAGCAAAACAAGTTTTAAGTCCAATTGCTCGTTTTAGCCACTTAAAGGAACGCAAGTTTAGTTTTTGATCTTTGTAATCTCCTTTTTGTGTTTTAGTGCCCAAAGTATCTCAAGTGTGTTACTTTTGGTCAACAGACACCAAATGCTTGTCAAATGCACCACCAAAACAAGTTTTAAGCTCAATTGCTCGTTTTAGCCACTTAAAGGAACGCAAGTTTAGTTTTTGATCTTTGTAACCTCCTTTTTGTGTTTTAATGCCCAAAGTATCTCAAGTGTGTTACTTTTGGTCAACAAACACCAAAAGTTTGTCAAATGCCCCACCAAAATAAGTTTTAAGCCCAATTGCTCGTTTTAAGCCCAAAAGAAACGGAAGTTTGGTTTTTGTTCTTTGTAATCTCCTTTTTGGGTTTTAGCGCCCAAAGTATCTCAAGTGAAGTACTTTTGGTCAACATACACCAAATGTTTGTCAAATGCCCCACCAAAACAAGTTTTAAGCCCAATTGCTCGTTTTAACCACTTAAAGGAACGCAAGTTTGGTTTTTGATCTTTGTAATCTCCTTTTTGGGTTTTAGCGCTCAAAGTATCTCAAGTGTGTTACTTTTGGTCAACAGACACCAAATGCTTGTCAAATGCCCCAGCAAAACAAGTTTTAATCTCAATTGCTCGTTTTAGGCCCAAACGAAACACAAGTTTGGTTTCTGTTGTTTGTAATCTCCTTTTTGGGTTTTAGCGCCCAAAGTATCTCAAGTGTGGTACTTATGGTCAACAAACACCAAATGTTTGTCAAATGTCCCACCAAAACAAGTTTTAAAACCAATTGCTCGTTTTAGGCACTTAAAGGAATGCAAGTTTCGTTTTGATCTTTGTAATCTCCTTTTTGGGTTTTAGCGCCCAAAGTATCTCAAGTGTAATACTTTTGGTCAACAAACACCAAAAGTTTGTCAAATGCCCAACCAAAACAAGTTTTAAGCCCAATTGCTCGTTTTAGCCACTTAAAAGAACGCAAGTTTGGTTTTTGATCTTTGTAGTCTCTTTTTTGTGTTTCAGCGCCCAAAGTATCTCAAGTGTGGTACTTTTGGTCAACAAACACCAAACATTTGTCAAATGCCCCACCAAAACAAGTTTTTAGACCAATTGCTCGTTTTAGCCACTTAAAGGAACGCAAGTTTTGTTTTGATCTTTGTAATCTCCTTTTTGGGTTTTAGCGCCCAAAGTATCTCAAGTGTGGTGCTTTTGGTCAACAATCACCAAATGTTTGTCAAATTCCCCACCAAAATAAGTTTTAAGCTCAATCGCTCGTTTTAACCACCTAAAGGAACACAAGTTTGGCTTTTGATCATTGTAATCTCCTTTTTGGGTTTTAGCGCCCAAAGTATCGCAAGTGTGTTACTTTTGGTCAACAGACACCAAATGCTTGTCAAATGCCCCAGCAAAACAAGTTTTAATCCCAATTGCTCGTTTTAGGCCCAAAAGAAACACAAGTTTGGTTTTTGTTCTTTGTAATCTCCTTTTTGGGTTTTAGCGCCCAAAGTATCTCAAGTGAAGTACTTTTGGTCAACATACACCAAATGTTTGTCAAATGCCCCACCAAAACAAGTTTTAAGCCCAATTGCTCGTTTTAACCACTTAAAGGAACGCAAGTTTGGTTTTTGATCTTTGTAATCTCCTTTTTGGGTTTTAGCGCTCAAAGTATCTCAAGTGTGTTACTTTTGGTCAACAGACACCAAATGCTTGTCAAATGCCCCAGCAAAACAAGTTTTAATCTCAATTGCTCGTTTTAGGCCCAAACGAAACACAAGTTTGGTTTCTGTTGTTTGTAATCTCCTTTTTGGGTTTTAGCGCCCAAAGTATCTCAAGTGTGGTACTTATGGTCAACAAACACCAAATGTTTGTCAAATGTCCCACCAAAACAAGTTTTAAAACCAATTGCTCGTTTTAGGCACTTAAAGGAATGCAAGTTTCGTTTTGATCTTTGTAATCTCCTTTTTGGGTTTTAGCGCCCAAAGTATCTCAAGTGTAATACTTTTGGTCAACAAACACCAAAAGTTTGTCAAATGCCCAACCAAAACAAGTTTTAAGCCCAATTGCTCGTTTTAGCCACTTAAAAGAACGCAAGTTTGGTTTTTGATCTTTGTAGTCTCTTTTTTGTGTTTCAGCGCCCAAAGTATCTCAAGTGTGGTACTTTTGGTCAACAAACACCAAACATTTGTCAAATGCCCCACCAAAACAAGTTTTTAGACCAATTGCTCGTTTTAGCCACTTAAAGGAACGCAAGTTTTGTTTTGATCTTTGTAATCTCCTTTTTGGGTTTTAGCGCCCAAAGTATCTCAAGTGTGGTGCTTTTGGTCAACAATCACCAAATGTTTGTCAAATTCCCCACCAAAATAAGTTTTAAGCTCAATCGCTCGTTTTAACCACCTAAAGGAACACAAGTTTGGCTTTTGATCATTGTAATCTCCTTTTTGGGTTTTAGCGCCCAAAGTATCGCAAGTGTGTTACTTTTGGTCAACAGACACCAAATGCTTGTCAAATGCCCCAGCAAAACAAGTTTTAATCCCAATTGCTCGTTTTAGGCCCAAAAGAAACACAAGTTTGGTTTTTGTTCTTTGTAATCTCCTTTTTGGGTTTTAGCTCCCAAAGTATCTCAAGTGTGGTACTTTTGGTCAACAAACACCAAATGTTTGTCAAATGCCCCACCAAAATAAGTTTTCAGACCAATTGCTCGTTTTAGCCACTTAAAGAAACGCAAGTTTGGTTTTGATCTTTGTAATCTCCTTTTTGGGTTTTAGCGCACAAAGTATCTCAAGTGTGGTACTTTTGGTCAACAAACACCAAAAGTTTGTCAAATGCCATATCAAAAAAAGTGTTAAGTCCAATTGCTCGTTTTAGCCACTTAAAGGAATGCAAGTTTAGTTTTTTATCTTTGTAATCTCCTTTTTGTGTTTTAGTGCCCAAAGTATCTCAATTATGTTACTTTTGGTCAACAAACACCAAAAGTTTCTCAAATGCCATACCAAAACAAGTTTTAAGCCCAATTGCTCGTTTTAAGCCCAAAAGGAACGGAAGTTTGGTTTTTGTTCTTTGTAATATCCTTTTCGGGTTTTAGCGCCCAAAGTATCTCAAGTGTGGTACTTTTGGTCAACAAACACCAAAAGTTTCGCAAATGTCACATCAAAACAAGTTTTAAGCCCAATTGCTCTCTTTAGCCACTTAAAGGAACACAAGTTTAGTTTTTTATCTTTGTAATCTCCTTTT
The DNA here is from genome assembly GCA_029929735.1 of Mimosa pudica. NCBI lineage: Eukaryota > Viridiplantae > Streptophyta > Magnoliopsida > Fabales > Fabaceae > Mimosa > Mimosa pudica. Next base: position 11,677,373 of record JAKELP010000033.1, on the reverse strand, counting down.
TGTGTTTTAGTTCCCAAAGTATCTCTAGTGTGTTACTTTTGGTCAACAAACACCAAACATTTGTCAAATGCCCCACCAAAACAAGTTGTAAGGCCAATTGCTCGTTTAGCCACTTAAAGGAACACAAGTTTGGCTTTTGATCATTGTAATCGCCTTTTTAGGTTTTAGCACCCAAAGTATCGCAAGTGTGTTACTTTTGGTCAACAGACACCAAATGCTTGTCAAATGCCCCAGCAAAACAAGTTTTAATCCCAATTGCTCGTTTTAGGCCCAAAAGAAAACAAGTTTGGTTTTTGTTCTTTGTAATCTCCTTTTTGGGTTTTAGCGCCCAAAGTATCTCAAGTGTGGTACTTTTGGTCAACAAACACCAAATGTTTGTCAAATCCCCCACCAAAACACGTTTTAAGACCAATTACTCGTTTTAGCCACTTAAAGGAACACAAGTTTGGTTTTGATCTTTGTAATCTCCTTTTTGGGTTTTAGCGCCCAAAATATCTCAAGTGTGGTGCTTTTAGTTAACAAACACCAAAAGTTTGTCAAATGCACCACCAAAACAAGTTTTAAGCCCAATTGCTCATTTTAGCCACTTAAAGGAACACAAGTTTTGTTTTTGATCTTTGTAATCTCCTTTTTGGGTTTTAGCGGGCAAAGTATCTCAAGTGTGGTACTTTTGGTCAACAGACACCAAATGCTTGTCAAATGCCCCAGCAAAACAAGTTTTAATCCCAATTGCTCGTTTTAGGCCCAAAAGAAAACAAGTTTGGTTTTTGTTCTTTGTAATCTCCTTTTTGGGTTTTAGCTCCCAAAGTATCTCAAGTGTAGTACTTTTGGTCAACAAACACCAAATGTTTGTCAAATGCCCCACCAAAACAAGTTTTAAGCCCAATTGCTCGTTTTAACCAGTTAAAGGAACGCTAGTTTGGTTTTTGATCTTTGTAATCTCCTTTTTGTTTTTTAGCGCCCAAAGTATCTCAAGTATGGTACTTTTGGTCAACAAACACCAAACATTTGTCAAATGCCCCTCCAAAACAAGTTTTAAGCCCAATTGCTCGTTTAGCCACTTAAAGGAACGCAAGTTTGGCTTTTGATCATTGTAATCTCCTTTTTAGGTTTTAGCGCCCAAAGTATCTCAAGTGTGTTACTTTTGGTCAACAGACACCAAATGCTTGTCCAATGCCCCACCAAAACAAGTTTTAATCCCAATTGCTCGTTTTAGGCCCAAAAGAAACACAAGTTTTGTTTTTGTTCTTTGTAATCTCCTTCTTGGGTTTTAGCGCCCAAAGTATCTCAAGTGTAGTACTTTTGGTCAACAAACACCAAATGTTTGTCAAATGCCCCACCAAAATAGGTTTTAAGCCCAATCGCTCGTTTTAACCACTTAAAGGAACGCAAGTTTGGTTTTTGATCTTTGTAATCTCTTTTTTAGGTTTTAGCGCCCAAAGTATCTCAAGTGTGTTACTTTTGGTCAACAGACACCAAATGTTTGTCAAATGCCCCAGCAAAACAAGTTTTAATCCCAATTGCTCGTTTTACGCCCAAAAGAAAACAAGTTTGGTTTTTGTTCTTTGTAATCTCCTTTTTAGGTTTTAGCGCCCAAAGTATCTCTGATTTAACTCTTTTTCGTCGTCTAAAAAGAGTTAATACAAATAAAACTAGAATTAAACTACAGTAGTTAGCTGCAAGTCCTAGGTCAATTCACAGTTCGGTTTTATCTCTTGCTTAGGTCAAATAATCACAAGTTAAGCAAATTATCAAACAGGTTGTGTGCAAGCTTTTTATCTAAAACTAATTAAAACTAGTAAAAACTACAACTAATAGAATTAAAAGTGTGAAAGTATGGAATGGAAGGTACCTCCTTCTCCAAGTACTTCGTGTTTACATTTAGTCAGACTTCATATACTTGTTCTTCTTAATATAAACTAGTTAAATTCTCGAGATCTCTTTAATCAAAGAAGTCTACAAGAGTTTAACTAATTTAATTAAGGCTTAAGCTCTTTCAAGCCAAGAACACACCAAAAGCAACTCTAAACACTAGATCTAGCATTTAGGAAACAAATTCATTCCACAAATGTAGGAGGAGCTAATCGCACACACATATATGTATGAAACTACAAGAATTAAGCCTCGGTTTTCATGTTCTTAACGTAAAAGAGAGGTTACAAGCTAACATAAAGTAGAACACCTAAATTACAGATGCTCTAACCTATATAAGCCTAGATCTAGACATACATAGGCAAAAATTTACATATAGCTTGAAACCTAAAAGAGAAAATTACAAGCATATGAAGCCATAGGTTGATTCTACAAGCACATTTCCTTGGAGAAGAAGGCTAGGCGATCTAGCCTGACATGGAGATGAAGGTGGATGAAGGTAGGTGTGAGGTTCTGGACATGGTGGAGGTTTGCGAAGTGAAGGAGATGAAGAAGATGAAGATGGAGTTGAGAGAGTTTGTTAGAGGAGAGAGAAAGTGAAAGTGAAGTGAGAGAAGAAGTTATGAAAGTTAGTTACATTTGGGCTTTTATAGTGGTGAGTAACTTTGGGATTATCACCCAAAGGGTATTTTTGGTATTTGGTAAAAGGTTAGGATGAATGTGGACTAGATCTCATCTCCATGCATTTCTAAAGGTTCCTCCTTTTTCTCCAAGTGATTGTGCTTCCCTTTTTGCCCTTAATGAGGCCTCCAGATTTGAATTTGACATTGGCGCCAATTTTGCCTCATTTGGAAAAATGCTTCCCAAGTACCTTCAGGCTGCAGGGCTGACTTTGCCTTAAATTAACTCTGCACAAAAGACTTTTGAAAAGTAGCTGACATTTCTGAACATTGTGCAGTCTGACTCTTGCACTCGCTGACTGATAGCCTTAAGCTTCCAGATGTAACACTTCGTCCGCCAGCGCCAGCACGTTCACTTCCGGATGTAAGTTCCCTTCTTTAAGTTTCTCAGCTTCCGGATGTAACTTTGCTTCCGGATGTGAACTTGCATCCTGATGTGAGTATGCTTCCAGATGTGAACCTGCATCCGGATGTGACTTTGAGTACTTGTCATCTAGCCTTCCTTCTTGCCAAGTTATCTCCACTGAAGCTCCACCAAGGGTATGTGGGGCCCACTTGGGACCCCCCTACATGAGAAACACATCACATAGTCAAAATGACCAAAATACCCTTAGTTTCCATAAATGTAAGTAATAAGGCTATTATTCTTCAAATATTTATACATAAGCATGAGCATGAAAATGTACCAATAATAATCAAATATGACAAATAAACCACACTAATTAAGCTCAAATGCACATGCTTAAAGGTATGAAATTTAGTCCAATCAATCTCAAGTGTGTTACTTTTGGTCAACAGACACCAAATGCTTGTCAAATGCCCCAGCAAAACAAGTTTTAATCCCAATTGCTCGTTTTAGGCCCAAAAGAAACACAAGTTTGGTTTTTGTTCTTTGTAATCTCCTTTTTGGGTTTTAGCACCCAAAGTATCTCAAGTGTGGTACTTTTGGTCAACAAACACCAAACATTTGTCAAATGCCCCACCAAAACAAGTTTTAAGCCCAATTGCTCGTTTAGCCACTTAAAGGAACGCAAGTTTGGCTTTTGATCATTGTAATCCCCTTTTTAGGTTTTAGCGCCCAAAGTATCTCAAGTGTGTTACTTTTAGTCAACAGACACCAAATGGTTGTCCAATGCCCCACCAAAACAAGTTTTAATCCCAATTGCTCGTTTTAGGCCCAAAAGAAACACAAGTTTTGTTTTTGTTCTTTGTAATCTCCTTCTTGGGTTTTAGCGCCCAAAGTATCTCAAGTGTAGTACTTTTGGTCAACACACACCAAATGTTTGTCAAATGCCCCACCAAAACAGGTTTTAAGCCCAATCGCTCGTTTTAACTACTTAAAGGAACACAAGTTTGGTTTTTGATCTTTGTGATCTCTTTTTTAGGTTTTAGCGCCCAAAGTATCTCAAGTGTGTTACTTTTGGTCAACAGACACCAAATGCTTGTCAAATGCCCCAGCAAAACAAGTTTTAATCCCAATTCCTCGTCTTAGGCCCAAAAGAAACACAAGTTTGGTTTTTGTTCTTTGTAATCTCCTTTTTGGGTTTTAGCGCCCAAAGTATCTCAAGTGTGGTACTTTTGGTCAACAAACACCAAATGTTTGTCAAATGTCCCACCAAAACAAGTTTTAAGACCAATTGCTCGTTTTAGCCACTTAAAGGAACGCAAGTTTGGTTTTGATCTTTGTAATCTCCTTTTTGGATTTTAGCGTGCAAAGTATCTCAAGTGTGGTACTTTTGGTCAACAAACACCAAATGTTTGTCAAATGCCCCACCAAAACAAGTTTTAAGACCAATTGCTCGTTTTAGCCACTTAAAGGAACGCAAGTTTGGTTTTAATCTTTGTAATCTCATTTTTGGGTTTTAGCGCGCAAAGTATCTCAAGTGTGGTACTTTAATTTTGGTCAACAAACACCAAAAGTTTGTCAAATGCCATATCAAAACAAGTGTTAAGTCCAATTGCTCGTTTTTGCCACTTAAAGGAACGCAAGTTTAGTTTTTTATCTTTGTAATCTCCTTTTTGTGTTTTAGTTCCCAAAGTATCTCAACTGTGTTATTTTTGGTCAACAAACACCAAAAGTTTGTCAAATGCCCCACCAAAACAGGTTTTAAGCCCAATCGCTCGTTTTAACTACTTAAAGGAACACAAGTTTGGTTTTTGATCTTTGTGATGTCTTTTTTAGGTTTTAGCGCCCAAAGTATCTCAAGTGTGTTACTTTTGGTCAACAGACACCAAATGCTTGTCAAATGCCCCAGCAAAACAAGTTTTAATCCCAATTCCTCGTCTTAGGCCCAAAAGAAACACAAGTTGGTTTTTGTTCTTTGTAATCTCCTTTTTGGGTTTTAGCGCCCAAAGTATCTCAAGTGTGGTACTTTTGGTCAACAAACACCAAATGTTTGTCAAATGTCCCACCAAAACAAGTTTTAAGACCAATTGCTCGTTTTAGCCACTTAAAGGAACGCAAGTTTGGTTTTGATCTTTGTAATCTCCTTTTTGGATTTTAGCGCGCAAAGTATCTCAAGTGTGGTACTTTTGGTCAACAAACACCAAATGTTTGTCAAATGCCCTACCAAAACAAGTTTTAAGACCAATTGCTCGTTTTAGCCACTTAAAGGAACGCAAGTTTGGTTTTAATCTTTGTAATCTCCTTTTTGGGCTTTAGCGCGCAAAGTATCTCAAGTGTGGTACTTTAATTTTGGTCAACAAACACCAAAAGGTTGTCAAATGCCATATCAAAACAAGTGTTAAGTCCAATTGCTCGTTTTTGCCACCTAAAGGAATGCAAGTTTAGTTTTTTATCTTTGTAATCTCCTTTTTGTGTTTTAGTTCCCAAAGTATCTCAACTGTGTTATTTTTGGTCAACAAACACCAAAAGTTTGTCAAATGCCCCACCAAAACAAGTTTTAAGCCCAATTGCTCGTTTTAGGCTCAAAAGAAACGGAAGTTTGGTTTTTGTTCTTTGTAATCTCCTTTTTGGGTTTTAGCGCCCAAAGTATCTCAAGTGTAGTACTTTTGGTCAACAAACACCAAATGTTTGTCAAATGCCCCACCAAAACAAGTTTTAAGCCCAATTGCTCGTTTAGCCACTTAAAGGAACGCAAGTTTGGCTTTTGATCATTGTAATCTCCTTTTTAGGTTTTAGCGCCCAAAGTATCTCAAGTGTGTTACTTTTGGTCAACAGACACCAAATGGTTGTCCAATGCCCCACCAAAACAAGTTTTAGTCCCAATTGCTCGTTTTAGGCCCAAAAGAAACACAAGTTTTGTTTTTGTTCTTTGTAATCTCCTTCTTGGGTTTTAGCGCCCAAAGTATCTCAAGTGTAGTACTTTTGGTCAACAAACACCAAATGTTTGTCAAATGCCCCACCAAAACAGGTTTTAAGCCCAATTGCTCGTTTAGCCACTTAAAGGAACGCAAGTTTGGCTTTTGATCATTGTAATCTCCTTTTTAGGTTTTAGCGCCCAAAGTATCTCAAGTGTGTTACTTTTGGTCAACAGACACCAAATGCTTGTCAAATGCCCCAGCAAAACAAGTTTTAATCCCAATTCCTCGTCTTAGGCCCAAAAGAAACACAAGTTGGTTTTTGTTCTTTGTAATCTCCTTTTTGGGTTTTAGCGCCCAAAGTATCTCAAGTGTGGTACTTTTGGTCAACAAACACCAAATGTTTGTCAAATGTCCCACCAAAACAAGTTTTAAGACCAATTGCTCGTTTTAGCCACTTAAAGGAACGCAAGTTTGGTTTTGATCTTTGTAATCTCCTTTTTGGATTTTAGCGCGCAAAGTATCTCAAGTGTGGTACTTTTGGTCAACAAACACCAAATGTTTGTCAAATGCCCCACCAAAACAAGTTTTAAGACCAATTGCTCGTTTTAGCCACTTAAAGGAACGCAAGTTTGGTTTTAATCTTTGTAATCTCCTTTTTGGGCTTTAGCGCGCAAAGTATCTCAAGTGTGGTACTTTAATTTTGGTCAACAAACACCAAAAGTTTGTCAAATGCCATATCAAAACAAGTGTTAAGTCCAATTGCTCGTTTTTGCCACCTAAAGGAATGCAAGTTTAGTTTTTTATCTTTGTAATCTCCTTTTTGTGTTTTAGTTCCCAAAGTATCTCAACTGTGTTATTTTTGGTCAACAAACACCAAAAGTTTGTCAAATGCCCCACCAAAACAAGTTTTAAGCCCAATTGCTCGTTTTAGGCTCAAAAGAAACGGAAGTTTGGTTTTTGTTCTTTGTAATCTCCTTTTTGGGTTTTAGCGCCCAAAGTATCTCAAGTGTAGTACTTTTGGTCAACAAACACCAAATGTTTGTCAAATGCCCCACCAAAACAGGTTTTAAGCCCAATCGCTCGTTTTAACTACTTAAAGGAACACAAGTTTGGTTTTTGATCTTTGTGATGTCTTTTTTAGGTTTTAGCGCCCAAAGTATCTCAAGTGTGTTACTTTTGGTCAACAGACACCAAATGCTTGTCAAATGCCCCAGCAAAACAAGTTTTAATCCCAATTCCTCGTCTTAGGCCAAAAAGAAACACAAGTTGGTTTTTGTTCTTTGTAATCTCCTTTTTGGGTTTTAGCGCCCAAAGTATCTCAAGTGTGGTACTTTTGGTCAACAAACACCAAATGTTTGTCAAATGTCCCACCAAAACAAGTTTTAAGACCAATTGCTCGTTTTAGCCACTTAAAGGAACGCAAGTTTGGTTTTGATCTTTGTAATCTCCTTTTTGGATTTTAGCGCGCAAAGTATCTCAAGTGTGGTACTTTTGGTCAACAAACACCAAATGTTTGTCAAATGCCCTACCAAAACAAGTTTTAAGACCAATTGCTCGTTTTAGCCACTTAAAGGAACGCAAGTTTGGTTTTAATCTTTGTAATCTCCTTTTTGGGCTTTAGCGCGCAAAGTATCTCAAGTGTGGTACTTTAATTTTGGTCAACAAACACCAAAAGTTTGTCAAATGCCATATCAAAACAAGTGTTAAGTCCAATTGCTCGTTTTTGCCACCTAAAGGAATGCAAGTTTAGTTTTTTATCTTTGTAATCTCCTTTTTGTGTTTTAGTTCCCAAAGTATCTCAACTGTGTTATTTTTGGTCAACAAACACCAAAAGTTTGTCAAATGCCCCACCAAAACAAGTTTTAAGCCCAATTGCTCGTTTTAGGCTCAAAAGAAACGGAAGTTTGGTTTTTGTTCTTTGTAATCTCCTTTTTGGGTTTTAGCGCCCAAAGTATCTCAAGTGTAGTACTTTTGGTCAACAAACACCAAATGTTTGTCAAATGCCCCACCAAAACAAGTTTTAAGCCCAATTGCTCGTTTAGCCACTTAAAGGAACGCAAGTTTGGCTTTTGATCATTGTAATCTCCTTTTTAGGTTTTAGCGCCCAAAGTATCTCAAGTGTGTTACTTTTGGTCAACAGACACCAAATGGTTGTCCAATGCCCCACCAAAACAAGTTTTAGTCCCAATTGCTCGTTTTAGGCCCAAAAGAAACACAAGTTTTGTTTTTGTTCTTTGTAATCTCCTTCTTGGGTTTTAGCGCCCAAAGTATCTCAAGTGTAGTACTTTTGGTCAACAAACACCAAATGTTTGTCAAATGCCCCACCAAAACAGGTTTTAAGCCCAATTGCTCGTTTAGCCACTTAAAGGAACGCAAGTTTGGCTTTTGATCATTGTAATCTCCTTTTTAGGTTTTAGCGCCCAAAGTATCTCAAGTGTGTTACTTTTGGTCAACAGACACCAAATGCTTGTCAAATGCCCCAGCAAAACAAGTTTTAATCCCAATTCCTCGTCTTAGGCCCAAAAGAAACACAAGTTGGTTTTTGTTCTTTGTAATCTCCTTTTTGGGTTTTAGCGCCCAAAGTATCTCAAGTGTGGTACTTTTGGTCAACAAACACCAAATGTTTGTCAAATGTCCCACCAAAACAAGTTTTAAGACCAATTGCTCGTTTTAGCCACTTAAAGGAACGCAAGTTTGGTTTTGATCTTTGTAATCTCCTTTTTGGATTTTAGCGCGCAAAGTATCTCAAGTGTGGTACTTTTGGTCAACAAACACCAAATGTTTGTCAAATGCCCCACCAAAACAAGTTTTAAGACCAATTGCTCGTTTTAGCCACTTAAAGGAACGCAAGTTTGGTTTTAATCTTTGTAATCTCCTTTTTGGGCTTTAGCGCGCAAAGTATCTCAAGTGTGGTACTTTAATTTTGGTCAACAAACACCAAAAGTTTGTCAAATGCCATATCAAAACAAGTGTTAAGTCCAATTGCTCGTTTTTGCCACCTAAAGGAATGCAAGTTTAGTTTTTTATCTTTGTAATCTCCTTTTTGTGTTTTAGTTCCCAAAGTATCTCAACTGTGTTATTTTTGGTCAACAAACACCAAAAGTTTGTCAAATGCCCCACCAAAACAAGTTTTAAGCCCAATTGCTCGTTTTAGGCTCAAAAGAAACGGAAGTTTGGTTTTTGTTCTTTGTAATCTCCTTTTTGGGTTTTAGCGCCCAAAGTATCTCAAGTGTAGTACTTTTGGTCAACAAACACCAAATGTTTGTCAAATGCCCCACCAAAACAGGTTTTAAGCCCAATCGCTCGTTTTAACTACTTAAAGGAACACAAGTTTGGTTTTTGATCTTTGTGATGTCTTTTTTAGGTTTTAGCGCCCAAAGTATCTCAAGTGTGTTACTTTTGGTCAACAGACACCAAATGCTTGTCAAATGCCCCAGCAAAACAAGTTTTAATCCCAATTCCTCGTCTTAGGCCCAAAAGAAACACAAGTTGGTTTTTGTTCTTTGTAATCTCCTTTTTGGGTTTTAGCGCCCAAAGTATCTCAAGTGTGGTACTTTTGGTCAACAAACACCAAATGTTTGTCAAATGTCCCACCAAAACAAGTTTTAAGACCAATTGCTCGTTTTAGCCACTTAAAGGAACGCAAGTTTGGTTTTGATCTTTGTAATCTCCTTTTTGGATTTTAGCGCGCAAAGTATCTCAAGTGTGGTACTTTTGGTCAACAAACACCAAATGTTTGTCAAATGCCCCACCAAAACAAGTTTTAAGACCAATTGCTCGTTTTAGCCACTTAAAGGAACGCAAGTTTGGTTTTAATCTTTGTAATCTCCTTTTTGGGCTTTAGCGCGCAAAGTATCTCAAGTGTGGTACTTTAATTTTGGTCAACAAACACCAAAAGTTTGTCAAATGCCATATCAAAACAAGTGTTAAGTCCAATTGCTCGTTTTTGCCACCTAAAGGAATGCAAGTTTAGTTTTTTATCTTTGTAATCTCCTTTTTGTGTTTTAGTTCCCAAAGTATCTCAACTGTGTTATTTTTGGTCAACAAACACCAAAAGTTTGTCAAATGCCCCACCAAAACAAGTTTTAAGCCCAATTGCTCGTTTTAGGCTCAAAAGAAACGGAAGTTTGGTTTTTGTTCTTTGTAATCTCCTTTTTGGGTTTTAGCGCCCAAAGTATCTCAAGTGTAGTACTTTTGGTCAACAAACACCAAATGTTTGTCAAATGCCCCACCAAAACAAGTTTTAAGCCCAATTGCTCGTTTAGCCACTTAAAGGAACGCAAGTTTGGCTTTTGATCATTGTAATCTCCTTTTTAGGTTTTAGCGCCCAAAGTATCTCAAGTGTGTTACTTTTGGTCAACAGACACCAAATGCTTGTCAAATGCCCCAGCAAAACAAGTTTTAATCCCAATTCCTCGTCTTAGGCCCAAAAGAAACACAAGTTGGTTTTTGTTCTTTGTAATCTCCTTTTTGGGTTTTAGCGCCCAAAGTATCTCAAGTGTGGTACTTTTGGTCAACAAACACCAAATGTTTGTCAAATGTCCCACCAAAACAAGTTTTAAGACCAATTGCTCGTTTTAGCCACTTAAAGGAACGCAAGTTTGGTTTTTATCTTTGTAATCTCCTTTTTGGATTTTAGCGCGCAAAGTATCTCAAGTGTGGTACTTTTGGTCAACAAACACCAAATGTTTGTCAAATGCCCCACCAAAACAAGTTTTAAGACCAATTGCTCGTTTTAGCCACTTAAAGGAACGCAAGTTTGGTTTTAATCTTTGTAATCTCCTTTTTGGGCTTTAGCGCGCAAAGTATCTCAAGTGTGGTACTTTAATTTTGGTCAACAAACACCAAAAGTTTGTCAAATGCCATATCAAAACAAGTGTTAAGTCCAATTGCTCGTTTTTGCCACTTAAAGGAATGCAAGTTTAGTTTTTTATCTTTGTAATCTCCTTTTTGTGTTTTAGTTCCCAAAGTATCTCAACTGTGTTATTTTTGGTCAACAAACACCAAAAGTTTGTCAAATGCCCCACCAAAACAAGTTTTAAGCCCAATTGCTCGTTTTAGGCTCAAAAGAAACGGAAGTTTGGTTTTTGTTCTTTGTAATCTCCTTTTTGGGTTTTAGCGCCCAAAGTATCTCAAGTGTAGTACTTTTGGTCAACAAACACCAAATGTTTGTCAAATGCCCCACCAAAACAAGTTTTAAGCTCAATTGCTCGTTTTAACCACTTAAAGGAACGCTAGTTTGGTTTTTGATCTTTGTAATCTCCTTTTTGTGTTTTAGCGCCCAAAGTATCTCAAGTATGGTACTTGATTTATCTCTTTTTCGTCGTCTAAAAAGAGCTAAAGCAAATAAAACTAGAATTAAACTACAGTAGTTAGCAGCAAGTCCTAGGTCAATTCACAGTTTGGTTTTGTCTCTTGCTTAGGTCAATTAATTACAAGTTAAGCAAATTATCAAACAGGTTTTGTGCAGGTTTTATATCTAGAACTAATTGAAACTACAACTAACAGAATTAGGTAAATGAGTGAAAGTATGGATGAGATGTACCTCCTTCTCCAAGTACTCCGTGCTTACGTTTAATCGGACTTCATATACTTGTTCTTCTTAATATAAACTAGTTAAATTCTCAAGATCTCTTTAATCAAAGAAGTCTACAAGAGTTTAACTAATTTAATTAAGACTTAAGCTCTTTCAAGCCAAGAACATACCAAAAGCAACTCTAAACACTAAATCTAGCATTTAGGAAACAAATTCATTCCACAAATGTAAGAGGAGCTAATCACACACACATACATGTATGAAACTACAAGAATTAAGCCTCGGTTTTCATGTCCTCAACAATCAAGAGAGGTTTTCAAGCTAACATAAAGTAGAACACCTAAAACTAGATGTCTAACCTATACACGCCTAATCAAGGTCATATATAAGCAAAAATTTACATCTAGCTTGAAACCTAAAAGAGAAAATTACAAGCATATGAAGCCATAGGTTAATTCTACAAGCACATTTCCTTGGAGAAGAAGGCTAGGCGATCTAGCCGGACATGGAGATGAAGGCGGATGAAAGTAGTTGTGAAGTTCTGGACATGGCGGAGATGAAGAAGATGAAGATGGAGTTGAGAGAGTTTGTTAGAGGAGAGAGAAAGTGAAAGTGAAGTGAGAAGAGATGTGTTCCGATGTGTGAAAGTTAGTTACGTTTTGGGGTTTTATAGTGGTGAGTAGCTTTGGGATTATCGCCCAAAGGGTATTTTTGGTATTTGGTAAAGGTTAGGATGAATGTGGACTAGATTTCATCTCCATGCATTTCCAAAGGTTCCTCCTTTTTCTCCAAGTGATTGTGCTTCCCTTTTTGCCCTTAATGAGGCCTCCAGACTTGAATTTGGCCTTGGCGCCAATTTTGCCTCTTTTGAAAAGCTCCCCAAGTGCCTTCAAGCTGCAGGGCTGACTTTGCCTTAAATTAACTCTGCACCAAAGACTTCTGAAAAGTAATTGACATTTCTGATCATTGTGCAGAATAGCTCATGTACTCGCTGGCTGATGGACTTCAGCTTCCGAATGTAAGACTTCATATCGCAAGCGCGAGCATATTCGCTTCCGGATGAGAATCCACTGGATGAGAATCCACTTCCGGATGTAACTCTCTGTCCGCCAGCGCCAGCATGTTCACTTCCGAATGTAAATCCACTTCCGGATGGAAGTCCGCTTCTTCAAGTAGCTCAGCTTCCGGATGTGATTTTGCTTCCGGATATGAGTACTCTTCCAAATGTGACTTTGCTTCCGGATGTGAACCTGCATCCGGATGTGACTTTGAGTACTCTTCATCTAGCCTTCCTTCTTGCCAAATTATCTCCATTGAAGCTCCACCAAGGGTGTGTGGGGCCCACTTGGGACCCCCTACATGAAAAACACATCTCATAGTCAAAATGACCAAAATACCCTTAGTTCCATAAAATGCAAATAATAAGGCTATTATTCTTCAAATATTTATACATAAGCATGTGCATGAAAATGTATCAATAATGATCAAATATAACAAATAAACCATACTAATTAAGCTCAAATGCACATGCTTAAAGGTATGAAATTTAGTCTAATCAGTACTTTTGGTCAACAAACACCAAACATTTGTCCAATGCCCCACCAAAACAAGTTTTAAGCCCAATTGCCCGTTTAGCCACTTAAAGGAACGCAAGTTTGGCTTTTGATCATTGTAATCACCTTTTTAGGTTTTAGCGCCCAAAGTATTTCAAGTGTGTTACTTTTGGTCAACAGACACCAAATGGTTGTCCAATGCCCCACCAAAACAAGTTTTAATCCCAATTGCTCGTTTTAGGCCCAAAAGAAACACAAGTTTTGTTTTTGTTCTTTGTAATCTCCTTCTTGGGTTTTAGCGCCCAAAGTATCTCAAGTGTAGTACTTTTGGTCAACAAACACCAAATGTTTGTCAAATGCCCCACCAAAACAGGTTTTAAGCTCAATCGCTCGTTTTAACTACTTAAAGGAACGCAAGTTTGGTTTTTGATCTTTGTAATCTCCTTTTTAGGTTTTAGCGCCCAAAGTATCTCAAGTGTGTTACTTTTGGTCAACAGACACCAAATGCTTGTCAAATGCCCCAACAAAACAAGTTTTAATCCCAATTGCTCGTCTTAGGCCCAAAAGAAACACAAGTTTGGTTTTGTTCTTTGTAATCTCCTTTTTGGGTTTTAGCGCCCAAAGTATCTCAAGTGTGGTACTTTTGGTCAACAAACACCAAATGTTTGTCAAATGTCCCACCAAAACAAGTTTTAAGACCAATTGCTCATTTTAGCCACTTAAAGGAACGCAAGTTTGGTTTTGATCTTTGTAATCTCCTTTTTGGGTTTTAGCGCGCAAAGTATCTCAAGTGTGGTACTTTTGGTCAACAAACACCAAAAGTTTGTCAAATGCCATATCAAAACAAGTGTTAAGCCCAATTGCTCGTTTTAGCCACTTAAAGGAATGCAAGTTGAGTTTTTTATCTTTGTAATCTCCTTTTTGTGTTTTAGTTCCCAAAGTATCTCAACTGTGTTACTTTTGGTCAACAAACACCAAAAGATTGTCAAATGCCCCACCAAAACAAGTTTTAAGCCCAATTGCTCGTTTTAGGCCCAAAAGAAACGGAAGTTTGGTTTTTGTTCTTTGTAATCTACTTTTTGGGTTTTAGCGCCCAAAGAATTTCAAGTGTAGTACTTTTGGTCAACAAACACCAAATGTTTGTCAAATGCCCCACCAAAACATGTTTTAAGCCCAATTGCTCGTTTTAACCACTTAAAGGAATGCTAGTTTAGTTTTTGATCTTTGTAATCTCCTTTTTGTGTTTTAGCGCCCAAAGTATCTCAAGTATGATACTTTTGGTCAACAAACACTACTGGAAATAAGGTCTTTCACGACCACAATTTTGGGCTTTTCACGACCACAAATAGGTGGTCGTGGAATCCCGCGTCGTAAAAAAGTGTGTTTTTCACGACCACATGTTTGTGGTCGTGATAGATAGGACCTATCACGTCCACAGTTGGATAAAAATGGACGTGGTAGCCTCTTAGGAGGCACCAAATTTGGTGCCTCCTAAGAGGCTACCACGTCCACACTTGATAAGTGTGGACGTGGTAGCCTCTTACTAAGAGGCTACCACGTCCACACCTATCAAGTGTGGACGTGGTAGGTGGACGTGATACCCTATCACGTCCACACTTAGGAAGTGTGGACGTGATAGGGTATCACGTCCACACTCCCTTATGTGTGGACGTGAAAGGGGGGTTTTTTTTTTTTTTTACTTTTTGTAAATGCATTTTATAGCCATCTGCATTCTTGCAGATCATTTACAAACCACTGTCAATACCATACTACAGCACAATACAGAATACCAGAGCAATTGCAAAAACGTATCCCATAAATATTACCTTATTACTTAGACAACAAAATACAAAAGGCATAATCTAAGTTTTATATCTTTGCCTTACTAGTAATATAAGTTCAAAATTTAGCTACAACAATCTAAGCCTATACAATTTCTGCCTCACATAGTGGTTAAAAATTCTGCAAGTGCGTTTCGTACAAAGTCAATATCTTCATCTTGTTTAAACGAGTCAGTACTAAGTCCATAAAGTCCTTCCAAAAGCTGCAACATAATTAAACAATATTAAAAAAGACAAGGAAAGTACCACTTACAATTAGAAATCACTATTTTCTTGGAGATATATGTTAGAAGTGTGCATACCTTTTGGAATTTCCTCCCTTGCTTAATTTGATCTTGATATACAATATCCAGCATGTATTTGCAGACATAGTATCCGCACTCTACAGCGCCCCGCTGTCTTGGACACTGATAAATCACAGATAATATCAGCAATTATCATGGTAGTTCGGATATGACTAAAAGCAATATAAATGAAAATGAATATAAAAATTGCTTTTACCTTTACGTTTATAACATTAATCGAAGTCTGACTAGCTGTGTAATAA
Organism: Mimosa pudica; assembly: GCA_029929735.1. Lineage (NCBI taxonomy): Eukaryota > Viridiplantae > Streptophyta > Magnoliopsida > Fabales > Fabaceae > Mimosa > Mimosa pudica. Next base: position 11,662,080 of record JAKELP010000033.1, on the reverse strand, counting down.
TCAGTATCTTGAGCATCATAACGGGGGCGAAATAAAGAGTGCCGCAATCAAGGCCCATCTGCAGCTCCACGTGCATTAACACCATGGAATCCAATCAGATGGTAAACCTTATCTTGAATGGCTGTAGCTGTCTTTTCCAATAACATTCTGAAGTTCTTCCTTTGCTGCTTCCATCACCACATGAAAGTCTACATGCCTATATCTTCCCCTGATAACAATTGATAATTCAGATTCATTCACAGGGATTGACCACGCTAATATGGTGTTTTCGGGGAACAAGAGAGGGCAAATAAAATGTTAAAGCTTATTAATGAAAACTGATAGAGAAAATAGGCATAATGCAAGGACCAATAACTTAATCAGAGCTTTCCTTTCACTGGATATTTTTTAGACAAGATTTTTAAGCACTGAATTGTGGTTAAAAACAAAAGCATCTGTTTGGATTCGCAAGAATTAGCCTTGGTGTGTAGAAACTACATTCAAATCATGCAATTTTGTCACGACTTAAACACAGCTTTTGAAATTTGTGCTGATTCTGAAAGTTCTTCTACCAACAAAATAGATGCCAACTCACCGAATACAATAAAAGTATCAGCCATTCATTCTTTCATCCACTTACCAGAAATGAGTTTTAGACCAAACAGCAGAAGGATAGGCTGGGCTTGCAATGCCGTGCATTATCCTTGCAATGGCTCTTGGTGTGAATTTGGCCTGTGAATTGCTCTGTAGAAAGACCTGGTCATCCGAAGGGAACAAGTAATTTTACTCTTCCATATACATGATATGTGTCAAGCACAGATTCTAAAAATGAAGTTTATGCAAATATAACAACACACCTTTATATCTGCCCGCAAAAATGGACTGCAAATGTAGATATTGAAAATATGAGTAAGATGATTAGCATAGAGCAGAATTTTTTACTAGTCAACACAATATAACATGATTATGAACCAACTTGGATATAGCATTTAGATTTAAAGAAACCAAAAAGTGTAAAACCTGCTTTGATCCAACTTCTTGGAGAAGGAATTATTATCAACCCCAGCAAAGTAATCTAATATTTTCCTTTGCAAGCATGGTGTATGATCGGAACCACTGCAACCTGAAGTCTTATCACAAATATTTACTGCATAATATGCCGCATCATACATTGCATCCAGTTTCCGTACCTATTCAAAATGAAGAAACATTAAGTGAGCCTAATCAGTTATAAGCGAATTTGGCTGTTACAAATGTGACCTGTGTTGTGTCACATGCTAATTGATTGTAATTGTTATCAAGAGTTCATATATATGGGGTGAATGCTAGACATTATAAGTACACTCCACCCATAAAGCCAAAACACATTGCAGAAGACCAAAGGAAGTCAAAGTGGGAGAGAAGGACTGATGACCTATAAAAGGCACACGGTTATATATGCAAAGAGACAGAGGTCAGAGGGAGACATCGTAAATTAAAAGTGCAAGAAACATAGAGTTGTAAAGGGCCTTTAACTAGCGAACTGAGTTAAAAAAGGTAGAAGTATCCATAAAGAGAATTGGATAGGGGTAGAGAGCTCTAGCCTCTCGAATGCTAGCAAGTGTCTTGTTCTTTAGATGTGAACTGGTGTCTGAAGTTGGCTTATGTCATTGTGTTTATTTAATAGGTGAGTTAACTCGTGTGAGTTGGTGTGTTGTATGCTTCTAGGAGGAGGAACTCCCAATTAACACAATATATCCTTCGTGTGTGTCATTGTTTTCTTTTGGCTTTTACTACTTTGTGCTTAACTGTGAAGAAAATATCCTGTGAGTGATGAATGGTTATTTCAGACTGAATCTTGTTATTTGGGTCAGGTTTCTTTTGTGACTCAACTCTTGAACCAGAACTAGAATATTTTTCACATAGAAGAACCTGTTATATAGGCTGCGTCAAGGTTTGTGCATATAGGAGTGATATCAATAACAGTATCACAAGAACAACACGAACCGCAAGAAAACATGCATTTGATATTATTGTTGAAAACAAAAGGGTTTTGCCAAAATAAAAGTCTTCTCTTTATTCATTGATGTGATTACATACTTATAATATAAAAGTTTCCTAAAAGATAATCAAACTTCTCCTTCAAGTTTACCTAATAAGACATAATATTCTTATTCTCTAAATATTTCCTAATACTATAATTATTTCCTAATAATCTTCTAACAATTATGAATGAATGCAAATATCAGCACACCAAGCTGAATAAATTTGTTTCTAACTCAAAGCTTAACTTTATGAAGATTAAAACTAATCACCTTTGATCTTTCAAACTCATATAACCACTGTGTCAGATTTTCTGACAACGCAAGATAATCTGTTGGTGCTTTATCAATTATATAGCAAAAGGCCGAGTCCTTCATCTCAAAGGCTATTTCTCCACGAAACTGAAAAAATATCACAATGAAGTTTTATAATGCATGTATCATAATATGAAATAAAGAACAAATATTCATGATTATAAAAAGCACAAAACGTACTATTGCTTGTATGAGATAGATGAAAATGATTTGAATGGCATAAAAGACAGTGAAAATATGAGAACTCTTGAGGTAATTCATGAATTACATATAAGAAAGCCCAAGGGGTAAAATGTAGGAATTATAATACAAATAATCAACTGCTAATCACATGAAAAGATGGATTTAGCAGGATCTGATGTATTATCTGCTGGCAAAAACATCCACAAATTTACATATTTGTACATTGTCCAATGTCATCACTAATGCTTATTTCTTTATGGGCTCTTCACTGATCTTAACAGCATTATACAGTGACTGGAGGTTCAATGCAGATCTGTTTAGAAGTATTATTCTTAAGCATTAGAATCCTTACTTTGCGAATGGATAACAACTGAGTCTATGAAACCAAATAAACTCCATTTAATTTGAAAACCTTGACTATCTATATCTTTAACACCAAAAATTTGGAATCTAAAACATTAAGTTACTTGAAAAAAAAACTAGTCAAGTTTGAAACGGTTATGAACTCATGTGAATTCGTAAAAACATGAATTTTCCAATCAGCCAAACCTTTAGATTGTGCAACTGATTTGATATTTCACCAACTGTAACTCCCATGTCATTAGCTACAGAAGGCATGTCAAAGACATATAGCCCTTGCTTATTTTCAGACCTGAAAATCAAATAAAAAAATTGAGCCAAACAAGATATTTCATATTTGTAAATTGATAGCAATAAACTGATTTTCTTATTAATTATGATCAGAAAAAGGGGTTTTGGAATTGTAAGGAAATGCTAACATAATGTGAAAAAAATATGACTAAAAGCGCGGAAATAGACGCTAAAGTAATTTTGGGAATTTCAAGGGGTTTCGGACCTCGAGATAAGGAGACTTAGTGGTGGGATGAGAAAGTCCAAGAAAAGGTGTGGAATAAGAAGAATGTTTCAAAGTCATACACTTGTGTAATAGTGACGAAAATTGGGAAAAGTACCATTTAGCTAAAAAGGATGCTAAGAAGACCGTGAGTGAGGCCCGTGCTAAAACATATGAAGGGTTTTATAAGGAGTTCGGTACAAAAGCTGAGGAACAAAAGGGACACAGGAACATAAAATTGGGGTAGCTTAAATAATGATGTTGAGATGGATGTGTGGTCATACAAGAAAGAAAGGATAAGATTCAGAATGATCATATATGAGAACGAGTTAGAGTGGCTACCATTACTGAGAAAATGGTAGAAAATTGTTTGAGGTGGTTTAGCCATGTCAAAAAAGGCCAATAGATGCGCCAATGAGGAAGGTAGACCAAACAACTTGTAGTCCAATTAAAAAAGGAAAAGGGATACCAGGACAAACACTCGAGAAACTAATAGAACACCTATTGGTGAATAATATACCAAAAGAATTGGTTACTGATAGAGCACGATAACGATCCATGTAGTTGACCACATGTAGTGGGATAAGACTTTGTTATAGTTGTATAATCGGAAAAAGCCATATCCCAAACAACTTATCATTTAGCATAGATGTCTATTGGAATCCAATCCAACTCCACCGCCAAGATTGATATTAGAACCAAACAGAGCAGAAACCCAAAAACAGAAAAAATTATTTATAATAATTTCATAAAAAAAATCTTTACCTTTTCAGTATCGCAGCAACGACAGAGTCCTTTTGGGCAAGTAATGGAGGGGCAGTCTGCAATGTGAAAATTTGATGCATCTACAGTTACTCAATTATTTCCATATGTAATGTATTAAAAATTAATGCATTTCTCTGAAGTTCATTTGGCTAGATAAACATAAGATTTAGTTGTATTCTCTAGGCTTATGATTAGCCAATTGATAACTAGTTTGCCAAGTTATGGACGTTTCAGTGAGCTAATCATGTCTACTCGCATGTATTGAAAGGATTTTCACACACATTGTGAAAACTTAAGGTGCAAGTGGTAGTTATCTGTGGAAGTAAACGCAAGTATTGCACATCACCCAGCTCCAAGCGTGTCAAAAGTGTCAGCATCACCTAGAAAAAGATAATATTAGTTAAGAGTTTAGCTCCAAAGGCCAGTTTCAGAGTCAATTTAATCATGGTTTGAATGCAGAGACAACCTTCACTCTTTTCAGAAACTTAACATCCAAAAAGTTCACAATTTTGCACAAGTACGATTATCATCTACAGTAAAAACTACACAACTGATTTTGAACTTAGAGCGCATTTGGAAGCATTAGCTCAGGGACCATGTTAATTATTTTCTACTCATTCAACGGAGTAAGCAAATTTTTGAGCTAATCAGGATGACCGTAAGAGTAAATTTTCATGCATAGTATCTTTTTCAAATTATGATCAGAAAATCAAAATGACTAGGAAATGTGAAGGGTGTGTAGAATTTTGAAGTACACAATATTTAAGTTCTGATATGTTGAGTACAATACCTCTTCCTTCAAGTCAAACCTCCGTGAAGCAGATTCTTTGATCAAGGAACATATTTGGCCGTTGATCCTATGAGCAGGGAATACTTCACAGAGAAACTTGTTCACTGCATACTCATCTACTCCATCACTGAGGACAAAAACAGTGCATTCACTTGATAGCAGTGTAACAATCCAAAATAACGTTGAGACTTGTAAAGGGTTATCTTACCTGTACATTAGACTACGAAGTTTGACAAATGTCTCATCATCATAAAATAGGTGGCAAAAAGACAACCTCCCATCCCTTCCAGCACGCCCAATCTCCTACAGATTATCATTCTCTATTTATACAAAACCTAAGAAAGAACCTGTGGCAATTAGAAATTTACTCCTTTTGGTCCTTATTATAAGGCACTAACTACCAATTCTCACAAACCAGGGATTAGTAGTTGAGTTATTAAATCTAGGCATGAATGTTTCATTTTTCCAACTTTTCCCTTCATTAAATGATATGACCCAACTTTATCAAATTTGGACATCCATTAATGACAGCGATAAAGTGGGATAAACGCAATTAATGCAGCGGTTTGTGACTTATAATAAGGACCAAATTCTTTGGTAGTTGGTGCCTTAAAATAAGGACTAGAGGGAGTAGAATATAAAGATCTACCTGAACATACTGCTCAGGACTTTCTGGCAGACTGTAATGAATTACCTGAACATAGAGGTAAACAAATTTAAAGGATCAATATAGAAAGATCACCTGTATTGTAATAAATACCATGCAAAAGATGAAATGTTTACAGAATGGCATTTTGAAGTGCATAATGCCAATAACAAACAACTGAACCCAGGGTGAGCATGATAACAAGAATACACATATCTAGTGAACTTTTACTGTTTCATTAGTAAAAATGAAGAAATCTAACTGTTATGACTTACAGCTCCAACATCCCTTTTGTCTAATCCCATGCCAAATGCAACAGTGGCAACAACCTTCACAAAAAATCACAAGGCGCATAAATTGACAATTTAAAGTGTCATTTGAATCACCAATAGAGAGGATAAATGCAAAATAGTCTTTAATTATTCAAATGCATGTGTACACCTTAAAATATATCATCAGTAAAAAATGAACTAACCACTCTGATCTTGTTAGAACCAAACAACTCCTGTACATAGCTTCGCTCCTTTGCAGGGATACCGCCATGATAACTCTAGATAGCATAGTAATAAATTTTCATCAGATCTAACATTCAACAGAGAAATCTATGGTATCATATATCAAAAGCGTAAACATGGAGCTAACCTTCGCAGAGATATTGTTATCACTCAAGTATTTGCTAATCATATCAACTTCAGACTGGAAAAGAAAAACACAATAATAAATGGCCTGTAAAATTCAAAAAATCCTAGGATATGTGCCAACACTAAAATATAGTCAACTTCTCCAGCATAAATTTTACACATTTAATAAAACGATTAGCTGGAACAGAGATTATTGCAATACTATCACATGAATATTCCAATAACTCTTAGCTTCTACAGTATTCATAACCCACAAGATTGTATACACACCTGAAACTTGCAGTATATAATGATGCTTTGAACTTCCGTATATGGGGGAGACTTGATTAGCACCAACAAGTCTTTAATTCTATCAAAATTAACAATGTTGAATAATCAATATCTCAAGCATGACAATTCCAGATCCAAAGTTCAATAAAGGAGCCTTTAACATGCCTATTTTTTGCTAAGGAGACCGATAAATGCAAATTGTCCGTTAACTGTGTCTTCTGAATAAGATTTATGCGAGGAATATCTAAAGCGGACATAACAGAATTTAAAGTTATGGTTGTAGCAGTTGCTGTCATTGCCAGAAAAGAACCTGCATTTAGCTTGTTGTGGAGAAAAGATGCCCTCAGTCTCATGAATGAAGGGCGAAAATTGTGTGACCTGCAAACAGGTTGAATTGTCAAGATAAGGTTTGTACAAATATGTTGAAACCATCAAATGGCATCAGAATCTACTCACCATTCAGATATACAATGGGCTTCATCAACCACAACAAGAGATACAGTTAAAGCGGTAGAAATGACTGACAAAAAATCTTCATTCAGCAACCTCTCTGGTGAAACAAAAAGCACCTAAATACAAATCATAAATGTAAAATCAAGCTTTAGAGAGTGGCATAGACCAAATTTGTGATTGACTGACATGAGTTTATATCACCATTAAACGCAATAAGAGGATCGCAGTGTTAAGTAAAGGAATATACAATACGCCTGCATATGAATTGATACCATTACATGCAATAACATAAATAAAACTGGAATACAGAAACATATTTCAGCAAAAGAAAATGAGAGAAGGTACACATAAAGCAAAAACCACAACCAATTCCTAATAACCTCACCTTTAATACACCCTCTTGAAGATTCTTCAGCGTTTCAGAGGTCTCTTCAGGACTCTATCACAATCAAAGATAAAAGGTCGCATCACAAACAAACATCGAATAAAATAAATTACTTCCCTTGGAGAACAAGGAACAAAACTAAGCTACCTGACTACTGCATAGAAGTCCTCCATTAATCATAGGAGGCAATTTCCTATGCTGATCAATCATCAATGCAACCAATGGACTAACAACGAGTGTAATTCCAGGTAAAATCATTGCAGGTAACTGATAACACAGCGACTTTCCTGCACCAGTGGGCAAAATAAGCATAGTGGACTCTCCATTAAGCACCATCTTTATTGCCTCCAACTGACCATCCCTAAAAGAATCATATCCATAAACTAACTTCAACAACTTCACCAAATTCTCATCACACAGATCCTCTCTAACCTCCGAAACCACCTCATCAATCACTTTACTATCGAATTCTCTGCCTCTTCCACGAGAATCCCTCGACTTCTTTTGCGCAACAAACACGTCCTCCTCACACTCAATGGACGAATTAACTCGGCCCTCATCATCTCCATGCTTCGATTTAAATTTATTCCTCGCGTAATTTCTACGCTTACTATACGCGAAATTCCTCTTTTTACCATTGTTTCTAAACTTCCACCTCTTACTATTCAAATTCAACCTCACGAAATTCCCCTCATTACTACATTTTCTCACCTTCACAGATGGCACTTCCACATTAGCACCAATCAAATTAGGATATCTCTTCCCTAATTTCGCCACGTTCCTCACTGGAACAGAAATTTCATCTCTCTCTTTCTCTAAGCCATGATTAGACTCAAAATCAAGAGGAGACGCATTATTCACAGATTCGTCTGTAAAACTAAGAGAAGGCCTTCGGATTTTCGAGAAAGGCGTCGATTTGGAGAAGAAACCAGCCGGTAGGGTTTCAAAGGAGTGTGAATTTGAGAGATGAGTGGCACATTGAGGAGGTCGACGAATCTGGAAGGGCAAATTGGGAATACTAAAAGAGTTAGAGGAAGAAGGTTCTTGTTGAGTGGAGTCTTGTTTAGAAGACGGTTTTGGTTTTGGTTTTGGCTTTGGTTTTGGAGAAGGGCAAAGTGGTAATTTGGATTTGGAAGATTTTTTGTTGGGAATGGGAAGAGGTTTGGGGAATTCTTCCCTGGGTGGAGTAGCAGAGACGTGAGAAGCGTCTGAGTCTGAATCGGAATCCATTGTTTAGTTTTTTTTTTTTTTTTGAGGTGGTGAATGAAGGAAGAAGATTATTATTGGAAATGGCGAGATTCAAAATGACGCGCGTGTTTCAATTTGGAACTTCTATGATTGAAATTTCCCGCCAACACGAGCGAGCTCTTTCCTTACTGTGTGGACTGTGGACTGTGGAGGGTTGGTTTGGGAAATTGTGCAACGCTCTAAGCCCACTATAGTATGGGCCTCATCTTTCATGGACAAACTGTTTCAAGTATGTTCCCACAATCCGACTCTTGATTTGGGCAAATGAAAGAAAAGGGTTTCCTTTTTACCAAAAAAAAGAGAGGAGTGAAAATGCTATGGGGAAATCTCAGAGGGAAAGTTGAATATAAAAAATCATTTTAGTTAGTTCAATAGTTGGATTAATTAGTAGTGCAGTATCGTTTTTAACTAATTGAGATCCTCTTTCTAGAATTTTGAAATTCAAATGTCATTTCTTTAGGATTTCCCCAAATGCAATTAACAGTTGAAATATTTTTGTTAATATTTCAATGTTCTAAAAATAGTCTTGTATGTGGCTAGGATTTTAAGTATTTTTCATTAAAATTTACTATTTTAAAATTGCTTTTGGTGCATTTATCACCCTATACTATTTTTGTTAATCCAACAGTATCAGAGGCAGAATGACACAACTATGTTTGATCGAAGGTTCCATGAAGAGTTAAATTCATTTCACAATGAAGTGAAAAAGCTGAAGAAAGCACATCAATTGTAGGAAAATGAAGAGGAAGAGGTGGTAGGTTAAATTCAGAGTTGCAATGGGAGCCTTGTTAATGGGCTCGTCTATGTGAGCATTGTATTTTTCAAAGGATAAAATTGGACCATTTTAATTATTTTACGTTTAAAATTGTGCCCAGTGTTAATTTAGGGTGTTCAATGGTCCATAGTGATTACTTGAAGTGTAAAATACGGTCATTGCTCTTATTAAAAAGAAGGAAGGATGTGTCTACTTTCAATCACATTTTGACCAAGAAAAGCCTAACAACAAATCTAAGGAAAAATCAAAATGCTTATTTTGTCTCAAGTCAACTTAATTACTATATATGAGCTATAGCCTCCCCTTATTCCGTTCTCTAGCAATGTTGTTCCGGTATCATTAGTATTATTTTCAGAATTAAGGGACTTGTAATCTAATAGTATGACATCTCCTCCTTTAGGTAAGAAGTTGTAGGTTCGATCTCACTTGTAACCTCAACCTGTCAGTGCTTATCCCTTTGATTAAAAAAATATCATTTTTAACCCCTTTTTTGTAGCTTAATTGCACTTATCTAATTGACTTCAACTGGTTTACCTAAGGAGCATCTCACTATTTGGAATGTTCATAAGCGTAACATTGACTTCAACTGCTGGGCTCCTTCGGTTACACATATCATTGCTCAAGATGTTGTCTTCCTCATCGCCCTTTTACTTTACTTTACTTTAGATTTTTTTGCTTTCTTTTTTTTGGTCTCATAGATTTTCTTGCTTTCAGATGACCAATTTACCGCATTTCCATTTCTTTTCCAAGACATTGTTAGAACTATGTAATCTTATTTAATTAATATCATTTTGTCTTTTTTATAAAAAAAATGCACCTATCAAACACAATGTGATATAGTAAGTGGCAAAAATGTCTTTGGACATATGGGATATATTGCACAAAAGTCCTTTATCACTTGCTGAGGATAAGTAGTTAAGTCATAAGTGCATTGTTTGGGACTTTGCAGTAGTATATTTTCTTTATTGGAACTCTAGTGCAATTTTTCCATTACAATTTCATAACAAAATCTGGAATTTTCGCAAGGGCAGTAACTCAGAAGTGAACATGTAGTCATGTACGCCGTGTGATTTTCCTTACCACACTCACCATGTCCATCTCTCTCTTTTTGAAACTCTAAACAAACAAAAAAAAAAAAAAAAAAAAAAACAGAAAGAATGAATGACGAAAATAGTGATACGGGACAAGAGAGCAAGTATTGCTGCATTTCTCACGAGTTCTTCCGCGTAGCCTCATCAAACAAGGACAGAATCGCCATAATCCATGCCTCCGGTGGGGCCCAACTGTCCAAGCAATTTCGTCAAAATTCTTCTCCCTCCAATTCCGTTGGAGACTTTGCAGATTCCTTAGGCAAGTCCGTGACTTCGATTTCTCCGCCTATGTATCACGGTGACTCATGCTACACATACTCACGTATATTGAACGCCGTTCGCTCCCTTAGCTCTCGCCTTCGCTCTATCCTTCTCGGTTGTGATGATCCTCATTTAATGACACCTAATACTCAAGGTTCGTTCACTTTTCTCTTTTTTCTTGAACTGTAATTAGAGAAAGTTCGATTATAATTCTTCTGCCTAGTTGTTGAGAGGAATGTGAATAATTTTAAGCTGTCTAGAAGGTTTTTGCAAATGCTCAGGAAAGCCACGTATATTTGGTAATTCTACCTGCTAGTTCCATTTCTGAATATGAGAGCAAGTTGATTTTGTTTAAAGAAATTTAGGAAGCTAAGTGAGAATGTATTTTGTGCAGGATTAGATTATACTCCCTCTGTTTCTAAATACTTCCTCCGGTCCTAAATATAAGACATAGTTGACTTTTTTGGAAAATCCTAAAAAAACAAAATAAGTTAATTATAAATTGATTTTCCTAATTTTATCCCTTAGACTAGTTTATTTTACATATAAACTAATGGATAATCTAAAAATATGTCATAATTTAATAACCTATTTCGCAACCTTAATCTCTCAAAAAAAAGTCAACTAGGTCTTATATTTAGGACTGGAGGGAATATAAATAATGGAGCGAGTTGACTTTTTTTGGAGAATCTTAAGAAAGCAAAATGAATTACTTGTTATAAGTCAAATAAATTAGTTTAGAGAAAAAATTTGGGAAATTCAATTTTTAATTACCTTGTCTTGTTTAGCTTTCTTAGATTCTTCAAAAAAGTCAACTTGCTCTTATATTTAGGAATGAGGGAGTAGGATAGTATCAAAAACTAATTCAGAGAAAAACTTGAGCCAAATCAATTTATAAGTAACTTATTTAGCTGCTACGAATAAGTCAACAGGTCCTATATTATTTGAAGTACTATTTCTTTTGATTGAGGACATTAGTTGATGAATATATGCTACTTAAATACCAGGTTAAGTAAAGATGATGTCTAATATCACGTTGATTTCTCATACCTTTATTTCAGGACATGATGATGTCAATAGGGGAAAAGGAATTTTTTTTCAAACAGCTGAGACTTTGGTCCTGCCTAATGCAGATGCAGAGTCTGCTTCTCCGGGAACAAAGCACAGACCAAAGATAGTTGGAATATATATGCTACCTTCTGTAGAATATATTGTTGCTGTGCTTTCTGTTTTGAGGTGTGGAGAAGCTTTCTTGCCCCTGGATCCTTGTTGGCCTAGTAGAAGGATACAATCAGTTGTTTCTTCTTCAAAAGCTGATCTCATTATAAGGTCACAATTTCCATTTGGTAAATGTAACTTAGATCAACATGGTGAATCCCTCTGGGATGTACATTTCGGCAATTGTCCTATTTTAAACTTTTCTTTGGTAGAAAACCTTCCAGAGTGTAAAGCAGATTTGGCGTGGTCTTGTGAAAACGATAAAAAGAGATCCTTTTGTTATCTGATGTACACTTCCGGATCAACTGGAGAACCTAAAGGAGTATGCGGCACTGAACAGGGTAATGTGTCACTTGTTTTAGTGATTGCAAACATCATTATTTGATTTTAGTTTGGTGAAATAAAGTGTGATTTTTGAATCGGCCAGTTTACTTTCTCCTGTACAACATATTTTTTGAACTGACTTCTGTACAACATATTGAAAGAAGCCTATATCACTATTTCCAATTATGAGCAGTTCTCTTTGGTGATAATTTCTACATGCTAGAGTTAAATAAGCTTTATTACTGACAATTTTAGGTTATTGAGGATACTGTTCTGGACACCAATTATTTTTATAGAAAAATATGGTCACTGACATAAGAAAAAAGGAATGGGTTTAATGAGAAGCGAATAATAGGTGGCTATTTTTCTTCCCTTTTTGCTTATGCCCAAAGATGGGAAAGATGACTTAATTTTTTCTCAGTTCTGTTCTTTCATTAAGCCTCTTTGGTAAAATTTAACTGAATAGAGCTAAGGAGACTTCAAAACAAAAAATCTCAAACAAGGGAGAAATAATGGCCTGGCAGTCTCTATCTTTACCCTTTCATTCATGTTCCCCTTATTCCTCTTATTGTGAAGTCCAAACATAGTCTCATTGCCTTAGCATTTTTGGCAACTTTGAAATTTTTGTTTGACTCTGTTTAGGATTTGTTCTTACTAGCCACTATCCAGTTGATTAGAATTCTTCTGCTATCATTCTCCATTCTTTTTTTTTGTAGCTGATTATTGCCTGATGAATGATTTCTGTAGCATTTTTCCAACATGAAGAATATAATTGTGTGTATATGGTGTCACAATTTCTTACATTCTTTTAGGTCTCTTAAATAGACATTTTTGGATGCAAGGAATGTATCCATTAGAAGGGCGAGATTTACTGTTGTTTAAGTCATCAATCAGCTTTGTTGACCATCTACAAGAATTTCTCAGCACTATTTTGACTGCCAGTGTGCTTGTCATTCCTCCCTTCTGTGAGATGAAAGACAATGTATATTCTTTGATTGATTTTCTGCAGGTATAATGCTATCTGAGCCTGTGTCTACATTTCATCATTGTTAATTCTATATCTTTTATTGACTTCTTGTCACAATTTATGAATACTGCTGCAGTTGTCAATTTCCTTCCTTTAAACCAATACCTCTGTGTGTCACCCCAATTATGTTTAGCCATTGTTTTAATAACTTGCTGACCTGTTGCTTGTTACGGGAGAAATGCTGAAATTGCAATATTCTCACCAATTCAGTACATGTTTGAGAGAAAAAGTTTGTTAGTTAAAGTAGAAAGAGATCATACAATATATATTGTTGAATTATGTGGAAACAAATTGACTGAATAGTCCGATGATTATTTCATTGATATGATATGATATGATATTCATAATACAAAAGCTTCCTAAAAGATAATAAACTTCTCATACAAGTTTACCTAATATAATTCCCTAATAACTTAATTTCCTAATACTATAATTCATAATTATGACTAAGATTCTAGTAATATAAAATAGGAAATACTAATATTAACTCTCTAATTCTAACACTCCCCCTCAAGTTGGACTATGGATATTTTTCATATCGAACTTGCTCACAAATCTTCATTCTTCAATCCTTTTCAACAGATCAATTGGGCAATGGTGAGACTTCTCTTCATAGAGAAGAAACAACGAACACAACCAATAAAAGGGCGTGAACAACAGAATCTGGGCCTGAGCCTCAATCATTGTGTCTTCGTATGTGGGGAATGACCATCCCAACTTTGGAAACTCTGTGTTGGGAATAATCGTCCCATCGCAAATCTTCATTCTTTAACATCTTTTTCATGTATGTTTGAAATAAATGTCCCATCTTTACATCCTTATACATGGGAAATGCCATCACATCGTAAACAATTTTTTATGTGAGAAATGACTATCTCACTAAAAACAACTTATGCGTGGGGAATATCTAATCGCAATATACATACACATGTATGTGGGGAATGACCATCCCACCGTACTATGCTCCTCAACAATGCCAATCATCTTCACCGATGAAAGGTTCTTTTGCTGGTCTTCCTGACTTGTACTTGTTTCAGTCTTAGAGTTATTTGCCTAACTTGTACTTGTTTGAGTCTCAGAGGCCGATTTGCCTGACTTGTACTTCTTTGTAGTCTCATAGGTTGGTCTGCCTAGCTTGTACTCTTCTGTTTATTTCTCTTTCCCCCTTTTTTCTGACTGTTTTTTACTAAAAAAATAAAAGACTCTTTTTGCTACCCTTTTTTCTTGACTCTTTTTTTGTTTTTGACCTTTTTTCTGATTTTTTTACTCTTTTTTCTTTGATATATTTTTAACAGAAAACCCTAAAAGTAGAAAAAACACAAAAAGTAATGCGCTAACAAAATTCAACACAACACTCGGGAAAAAAACTTCGAACAGCAACGACCACAATGAAAGACAAACAAAAGATGATTTGCAGGAAGAATTCCAGCAGAGTCTCGGACGAAGATGCAAACTCGAAATGAGATGATGATGGATCACAGGTTTCTTGTTTAATTCAGATATGGAACTTCAGATGGTGCTTTTGATCTCGGATCTGGAACTGAAGAAGCAATCTCAAACTTTGCTCTTATTTTTGACTCAGACTCAAACTGCGTTCAGGGTTTGGAGGACGAAATTGAGGAGTATTTTTCTGGGTTCTGTAACTTCAAATAGCGACAAAACAGAGGAGGAGAGGAACTCTTTTATTAGGGTTTGTGACTACAAAGGCAACTAATTGGGTGCCTAGGGATCAGACTAAGTTTGGTTAACCTAGCTCTGGTATCATGTGGAAACAAAGATGACTAAATAGTCCGATGATTATTTCATTGATATGATATGATATTTATCTTACAAAAGAGGAAGAGGGAGACCAAGATGAACTCTTAGGGAACTTATAAACGTGACCTATTAGTGAATAATATACCCAAAGAAAATGAGAGCATAATGGCGCTGTATGATCCTTGTAGCCGACCCCATGTAGTGAGATAAGACTTTGTTGTTGTTGTTGTTTTATTTTGGTTAACAAGTGACCAACTAAGAATATGACATTCTCGATTACATGATGATATGAGTCTTTGGTCATCATTCTTATAGATTAATAAAAGGTACAATTGCACTTAAGTCCCAAACAAGATATTTAATATTAGATAGGTCAATTGACAACTTTTTCACTAGTTAACCAAAACTACTTTTGATGTTAATAATGGTTATTAACAACTCCTTGGGATCTCTATGTTTGGGACAAGTGTGCAATTGTCCCTTTAGTTATGCATGCTAGTTATATGGCCTTAGAAATCTGTTTGCACGCTAATATTTTGATTCTTGTTGTGGTGCATTTAAATCTGATTAAATTTGATTCTGAACATGTGAGAAAACAATTGTGATTATAAATAACAAATTAGACGCACTTGGCAACCGTTGATGGTAAATGGTGACAAAATTTCAGCATTAGGACTTATTAACAATATTTTTTGTTTGCATGATGGTTGTCTACAAATCTCATGATACACTTGGCAATGTAGTCAACATATAGCGCAAATGAGACTTCATCATCTACAACAAAAGAGACTTCATCTAGAAAACATAGATTCAGTGGTTGAAGAAAATTGGATTAGCTTGAAGATTGTGTTGGTTTCTGTAGCTATTGTTTATGTGCTATGAGAGTTTGTAGCTATTGTCTTTGTATCTGCGTTTGTGTGAAGTTTTTTACTATCCTCTTATCTATTTATTTTAGGGCAAAGGGGCAAAACTAGCCACCGTAATTTTCCAAATGGACAACTTTGGCACCCGTGAATTGGATGGTGCAAAACCGGACATTATAAAGCAAAATGGGACAAATTTAGCCACGCCGTTAAACTTAACGGCGTGGTTAAATTTGTCCCATTTTGCTTTATAATGTCCGGTTTTGCACCATCCAATTCACGGGTGCCAAAGTTGTCCATTTGGAAAATTACGGTGGCTAGTTTTGCCCCTTCACCCTTTATTTTATCAATATTATCGCTCCATTGGCCCTTAAAATGGTTTCCTAAATTATTAGGGGTTAGCAGTGCGAACAGGGGAACTTTAAGGATTTAATAAAAAAAAATTTAGGTACCAAATTAAATATTGGGGGAAAGTATAAGTGCTTGCAAAATAGTTTACCCAACATATTTTATTGGGGATGCATTACTCTATTTAGTAGTACCAGTTTGTCATGATATTGATATTCTTATGATATTTTTCGTTTTGTTTATCTTCAACACAGTATTAAATGCTTCTGTAGGCTTATTTTATTAACAGGCTTACAGCAGTTCCATCACTTTTGAGTACAATTCTTCCTGGGCTGCAAAATCATGCTGGCATGCGGGTTCAAAGTTCATTGAAATTGCTTGTGCTCAGTGGTGAAAGTTTTCCTTTAACCTTGTGGAAGATGCTTTCTACTGTCTTACCAAATACATTGATCTTGAATTTATATGGAAGTACTGAGGTGAGAACTTTTGAAAATCTGTCTGGTGTGAAATTTGATTTATAATTTGAATTTACTATTTGTCTCCCTGATTCTGATAAGCTCATGCTATTCACAGTTCATAATAAATATTATTGTTCCATATGTGAGAAGGGTTCTCATAAATAGTCCAGTTTTGCTGGTTAGAAGCTTGCTATGGTCCTTCTTTGTTGTGTTTTGATTATATGCAGTTATTTTTAATAATTAACACCAATGACATCTTCTTAGCTTATATCTTTTTCTATTTTGCCAATCCTAGTTTATATCTTTATTTTTATCATCATGTTTTAATGCTTTTTTTCCTTTCTCTGTTTTGATGTTAAGGTCTCAGGTGATTGTACATATTTTGATTGCAAGAGGCTGCCATTAATCTTGAAGTCAGAGATGCTATCAAGTGTGCCGATAGGTATGCCTATTTCCAACTGTGAGGTTCTGCTTCTTGGTGAAAATGATGCATCAAGTGAGGGAGAAATATATGTTGGTGGTTCCTGCATTTCTAGAGGTTATTATGGTGCGACTAATTTACCATCTGATGACTTCGTGGAATTGCATCAAAATAATGGCTGCAGAGATTCTACTGGCAGTTATCTAAAGCAATTATACTTTAGAACTGGTGATTTAGCCAAAAAGTTACCGAGTGGTGACTTTGTATTTTTGGGAAGAAAGGACCGCATAATGAAAGTCAATGGACTACGTATTGCTCTTGAAGAAATTGAAAATTTACTCAGGGAACATCCAAATATAAATGATGCTGCTGTAATTTGTCAAAATGAACAAGGTCAAGTTGTTCTTCTGAAAGCATTTATTGTACTAAAAGAAGAAGAAAGGCCTAGTGAATTACTAATACCTTCAATCAGAAGTTGGATGAACAATAACCTTCCATCAGCTGTGGTTCCAAATCGTTTCATCTTTATGGAATCATTTCCCTTGACTGCTAGTGGTAAGGTTAATTATGAGTTGTTGGTGGATCCAGCTTTATTTACTAAGCATGTTGATGATAAGGCCGGTAACATAGTATGCTGCACCCTACTACAACTTGTCATGAAGGTATGCTTTTCTAGTTTTACCTGACAATCTATCCATGTAATTTATCCTCTTATTTTCTTCCATGGCACTGATGGTGGCATGGAAGTAAGGGTTGTGTTAGGCCCAAGAAATATTGGGGCAGGGTTTATAAGAGGAGGGACAAGGTTGTGCGGCCCAATAAGAGTTTGGAGAATGAAACAGCAAGTGAGGAAGGATATGGCCAAAAAGGGGGGAGTGGGGACCACTGTCTGACATGAGCAGTGTAGTGCGTATAAGTGCTAAAAGTTTTGGAGTGCCAGGGCAGCCAATGAGAGGCATTTTCTTGGGAGGGGAGCCTGGTACCTCGAATCTGCAGGCAGGAGGGTGATTCCTTTTGGGGATAGTCCTATAGTAGTTTATTTTTCTTTTCTTTATTGAGCATTCTGAATTCCACTAAGTCTCCAACTTATAAGGAGGCATTGTACTGTGATTTGCCAGTATTTCCGAATATCAAGGGAGGAATATTACTGTTGGGCTTTATTTCATTTCTTGATTTGACAGGGAACCCACCAATTGGTATCAGAGCGGTAGATACTGGGCATGGTAAACACGAGAATGGAAGGCAGATTAGAACAGCTAGAGAAGAATGCCGAGGATAACTTGAGGGTTCAGGCAGCGCTGGCGGGAAGGCTCACTGGGATTGAAGCTTCACTGGCTAACATCCTAGAGTCCTTGAGATGGAGGAGAACGCCGTCACCACGACGGCAAAGACATGAAGGAGACGAAGGAGAACGAAGGGAAGAAAGGGAGACGGCTTTGCACAGGAAGCTGGAGTTACCCCTGTTCGATGGGGAGGATCCGCTGGGTTGGATATTCAAAGTGGAGCGTTATTTCTCTGTGAATGGGGTTGAGGAACCAGAAAAAGTGGACGCTGCCATAGTGAGTTTGGAAGGGAAGGCATTAACGTGGTTCCAATGGCTCGAGGCACGAACTCCGGTGAGACAGTGGCCGGAATTTAAGAAGGAAGTGGTTGAACGTTTCCATTGTAAGCAGATGGGGGATGAGTGGGAACAGCTTCTAGCGCTTAAGCAGACGGATTCCATGGAAGATTATAGAGAGAAATTCGAGATGTTGTCAGCTCCCTTGAAGGATGTTACCGAGGAAGTGTTGGTGGGCGCTTTCTTGAACGGGATGAAGCACGACATCCGATGTGATGTCAAACTCATGCACCCACAAAACCTTAAGCAACTCATGACCTTTGCTGCTCAGGTAGATGATCGGAATGCTGTAAAGGAGAAGATGGAGGATAGAAGGGGAAGAGTGAGTTACGGAGAGGGTGGCCAAGGACGGTGGAGAGAGCACAGGACTTCGGTGCCGAGGTATAGTGCCTCTGACACGTGGAAGGGAGGAGGGTGGTCTGGAGCTACAAGGTCGGAGCCCACTAAGAATGAAGGAGTAACCAAGCCCATATCCCCAGTTGGGTCGGCGGCCCAAAGTAGAACAGGTAGCAGTAGTGGGAGTGTTGGGCCTCGCAGGAGGTTTGATGAGGCCGAAATAGAAAGGAGAAGACAACTGGGCCTCTACTTTAAATGTGATGAGAAATTTAGCCCAAACCACCGATGCAAGAATAAGAGATTCCAGCTTATTTTATTAGAAGAAGGGGAGGACCAGGCCCACGATGAAGGCCTAGAAGAGTATGAGGATGCCCTAGATGAGCCTGGAGCTAAGGGAATGGCTGCGATGGAATTATCTGTCTCCACTGTGGTGGGAATAACAGGGCAACGCACACTTAAGTTACGAGGGCAATTACAAGAGAGGGAGGTCTATGTGTTGATCGATTGTGGGGCC
The DNA here is from genome assembly GCA_029929735.1 of Mimosa pudica. NCBI lineage: Eukaryota > Viridiplantae > Streptophyta > Magnoliopsida > Fabales > Fabaceae > Mimosa > Mimosa pudica. The sequence continues at coordinate 11,642,519 of JAKELP010000033.1, read as the reverse complement.
ACACACAATTTTGTTGCTCAAGAGTTGGTGTCCGCCCTGAACTTGCCCACCATACAAGTACCCATGTACTCCGTCACCCTGGGGGATGGCCGGAAGCTCTACTCGGACTCGAAATGCCCTAACATCACGCTAAAATTGCAAGGGATGGAGGTTACACAGCCTTTCTACCCCTTCTGCTTAGGCGGCGTTGATTTGGTTTTGGGAGTGGAGTGGTTAGAAACATTAGGAGAAACAAGGATGAACTGGCGCCAATTATATATGAAGGTTGCTGTGGGGAAGGAATGGGTGTGCTTGAAGGGCGACCCCCAATTATCGCGAGCTCAAGGCTCCCTGAAATCAGTCATGAAATTGATGAAGGCGGAAGGAATTGGGTATATCGTGGAACTGAGAACCCTTTGTGCTCAAGGAGAGGAGGTAGTCACAGCTCCGGATGAGGAAATTATGCAGATCCTATCCGAGTTTCCAGAAGTCAGTGCTCCAATGGTGGGGTTGCCTCCTCGGCGAACTCGCGATCATGCTATTGTGGTAAAGGATGGAGCTCCGCCGGCCAATACGCGACCATACAGGTATGGGTTCCACCAGAAAACTGAGATTGAGAAATTAGTCAAGGACATGGTGAGTGCAGGGATTATACAGCCGAGTACGAGTCCTTTTTCGAGCCCAGTTTTGCTAGTTAAGAAAAAGGATGGGAGCTGGCGATTCTGTGTGGACTACCGAGCTCTCAATAGGATAACCATACCGGATAAGTACCCAATTCCGGCTATCGATGAGCTGCTGGACGAGTTGGGGGGAGCGGCCATTTTCACCAAGCTGGATCTTAAATCAGGGTACCATCAGATTAGAATCCGAGAAGGAGATGAGCACAAAACTGCCTTTCGCACTCATGACGGCCATTATGAATTTAAGGTGATGCCTTTCGGACTTACTAATGCCCCTTCCACGTTTCAATCACTGATGAATGATATTTTTAGAGAGCATTTGAGGAAATTCATTCTAGTATTTTTTGATGACATATTGGTGTATAGCAAAGATAGAGAGGCTCATATGGGACACTTGAGGGAGGCCTTAAGGCTTTTGCAGCAACATCAACTAGTGATCAATCCCAAGAAGTGTGTGTTCTGTCAACCTCAAATAGAATACTTAGGGCACATCATATCAGCCAAGGGGGTTAAGGCTGACCCTGCGAAAATAGAAGCTATGATTAAGTGGCCGGTACCGAAGAATTTGAAGTCCTTGAGGGGGTTTTTAGGCCTCACGGGTTACTACCGCCGGTTTGTGCAAGGATATGGGAAGATAGCAGCACCATTGACTCAACTATTGAAGAAAGATTCCTTTAAGTGGGGTGAGCCGGCACAACAAGCCTTTGAGGCCCTCAAAGTAGCTATGACCACCTTACCGGTGCTAGCTACACCTGATTTTGCCTCGCCATTTGAGATAGAGACTGATGCCTCCGGGAAGGGGATTGGGGCGGTGCTGTTACAAGGGGGACGGCCAATAGCCTATTTCAGCCAAAAGTTATCCGAAAGGCACCAACAACTCTCGGTCTATGAGAGAGAACTAATGGCATTAGTGTTAGCAGTGAAAAAGTGGCACCATTACCTTTCAGGGAGCCCTTTCATCATCAAAACAGACCAGAAAGCCTTGAAATACCTGCTGGAACAACGTGTCTTAGCTCCTGATCAGCAGAAGTGGATCACCAAACTCATGGGTTATCAGTTTGAAATACAGTACAAGCCAGGCCGAGAGAATCGTGTGGCGGATGCATTATCTAGGCAGGAAATTGAGGGGGAGATGCACGCCATTACGTTGTGGCAGAATAATGGCATGGGAGCATTGGAGGATGAGGCTATGAAGGATGAAGAATTAAAGGGGGTTGTCCAACGGCTAGTTGAGGGCAACAACCCTCCACCCGAGTATACTCTGAAAGCTGGTACTTTGTTCTATAATAACAAGCTGGTGATGTCTCGGCACTCCCTTAAGAAGCATGAGTTGATCCGTGAGTTCCATGACTTGCCATTTGGGGGGCATTCAGGGTTCCTGAGGACTTACAAGAGGTTAGCAACGGTGGTATATTGGAAAGGGATGAAGAAAGATGTACAAGATTATGTGGCCAAGTGTGAAATCTGTCAACGCAACAAGTACTCGGCACTTACCCCTGCTGGGCTGTTACAGCCACTACCAATTCCCAGTGCTGTTTGGGAGGATGTGAGCATGGATTTCATTGGGGGGTTGCCTAGAAGCTCTCGGTATGACTCCATCTTGGTGGTGGTGGATAGACTTACCAAGTTTAGCCACTTTATTCCTCTTACTCACCCTTATGAGGCTAAGACCGTGGCGGATTTGTTCATTCGCGAGATAGTCCGGTTACATGGGTTCCCAAGTTCAATCGTGTCGGACAGAGATAAAGTATTCACAAGCCAGTTTTGGGATGAGATGTTTCGCTTAGCAGGCACTACTCTCAAGCTTAGTTCCTCATACCACCCAGAGACGGACGGCCAAACGGAAGTGGTCAATCGGTGTTTGGAGACGTACTTGCGCTGTTTTGTGGGTACAGCTCCTAAGAAGTGGTCCAAGATATTGCATTGGGCTGAATATTGGTTCAACACCACATACCATGGCTCCACACAAGTCACCCCATTTAAGGCCCTATATGGAAGAGATCCACCGCCACTCCTCAAATGGAAAGAAGGCACCTCACGAGTGCAAGAGGTAGATCAGCAATTGGGCGAGCGGAATCAGATTCTGGATGAATTAAAAGAGCAGCTGGTCAAGGCTCAGAATAGAATGAAAAATCAAGCAGATAAGCATAGAAGGGATGTGGAGTTTAAGAAGGGAGATGCGGTCTACCTTAAGATTAGGCCATACCGATACAGGACATTAGCTCGGAGGACCAATGAGAAACTTTCTCCTCGCTACTATGGACCATACACCATTGTGGATAAGATTGGGTTGGTGGCCTATCGACTTCAGTTACCAGATACAGCCAAAATTCATGATGTATTTCATGTGAGTCAGCTCAAGAAGGCCTTAAAAACCACAGCCGTTGCACAACCCCTGCCTAAGGAATTGACCGAGGAAATGGAATTGAGGGTCAAACCTGAAAAAATTGAGGAAGTTAGAAGCACCAGCAAAGGGCAGATACAGCTGTTGGTCAAGTGGGAAAATTTGCCGGATCATGAAAATACTTGGGAAGACTTGGAAGTCATCTTGGACCAATTCCCAGATTTCCACCTTGAGGACAAGGTGTGCCTTGAAGGGGTGGGAGATGTTAGGCCCAAGAAATATTGGGGCAGGGTTTATAAGAGGAGGGACAAGGTTGTGCGGCCCAATAAGAGTTTGGAGAATGAAACAGCAAGTGAGGAAGGATATGGCCAAAAAGGGGGGAGTGGGGACCATTGTCTGACATGAGCAGTGTAGTGCGTATAAGTGCTAAAAGTTTTGGAGTGCCAGGGCAGCGAATGAGAGGCATTTTCTTGGGAGGGGAGCCTGGTACCTCGAATCTGCAGGCAGGAGGGTGATTCCTTTTGGGGATAGTCCTATAGTAGTTTATTTTGCTTTTCTTTATTGAGCATTCTGAATTCCACTAAGTCTCCAACTTATAAGGAGGCATTGTACTGTGATTTGCCAGTATTTCCGAATATCAAGGGAGGAATATTACTGTTGGGCTTTATTTCATTTCTTGATTTGACAGGGAACCCACCAGGTTGTATACAATATTGAAGCAAGTATGTCATTCACAATAAAGGAGAATAATAAAAAGATGAACACAGGGTAGAGTAGGCTTAAACATGGGCTTCATACAAAAATTATCATAGCTGTATGGTGTTTTTAGAAGTTTACAAACGTGTAATGATAACAATGGGAAAACAATATCTCTATCATTCACTGCCTTATTAGTTTCTTTGTTAGTTAACCAGTCCTTTTCCAAGCCTTCTGTATTGTCACCTTTATTGTAGTATAACCTTGGGTTTGTTGGGAGTGCTTACGAATTTCTTGCATGTCTTTTTGCTCATCATTCATCTATGGTTTCGAAAGGGAAGACTCATCTTGAACTTCTGAATTTGTTTTCTTCATCTCAGTCTTCCTGCAAGGCTGCTACCTTCCTCTCTAAAAGTGGTTACCTCCTCTCTAAATCTGTCTCTTAAGCTGGTAGACTTCTCTCTAAACATTGGGAGATCACTAGTATGTTGTGGCACTTTTTTCTCGTAACTGTTGACCCATGCTCAAACACTATTTTTGCATCTCTTGGGTCATCCATTTATGCCAAGAAAGATGTAGCTTTTATATGACAAATGGATAATTGTAGAAGAAAAGGAGAAAGAGAGTCTACTACAGAGTGAAAGAAAGAGAAAGTGGAATAACTGAATAATTCAAGTGTCCAAATATAACTGATAGAATTGATGATTACCCTTATTTATATATCATGGGAAATCCATATCCTAATGAAATATCTAGTCAAATCCTTAAATAACTTATCCAAATTCAACACTAATATATAATATTATCAACCCTAATATTTCTTAAGTGTTAGAATCAGAGATATTGTTTCCTATTTTGTCTTGATTATTATTTCCAATTACGTTACACTAGATTCTTAGGCATTTCATTCTCTGACCATATGCTGATTGTAATCTCATTTTATTTCTTTTCTTCTCCCTCTTCTTTTTTATATATTGTAACCTTCCTCACTATTCTTCATATTGATAAAATACAAAGTATTCTCTTCTCCCCAATCTCAAACATGGTATCAAAGCATAGAAGGGTTTTGTTCGAACCAAAAATGAGAGAAAAACGCTGAAAAAAGGCCGCCTTCAAATCTGAAACAAAGAGGGAAAAAAGGTGTCTATAATCAACTAGGGTTTTGTTTTTCCGGCGAGTGAGCATACACCGCCGCCCTAGCCATGGTCGAAACTGTCTAATCGGCCAACCCTTGAACTCCAGCGTCATTTTGAGCAGTGTGTGAACCTCACACACCATCATAGCTAGAGCACGTGAGACCTTCACACCATCGCAAGCCTCCACGCGTCGCCGCTGGAAATCACCAGAAACATTGGAAGTCACTCCTTTTCTTATAAAACATGAATCCTCAGGATTTTCCTCCATTTTTTGGGTCATATTCTCTTAACTCCAATATTCTAGATCCAAAATCAAAGGCTTTCATGACCGGAAGTTCTTTAAAGACAACAAAAATTGCTCCAGAATCAACAAGTGATGATCATCAACCACAAACTTTATGACAACAACTATCTCCAATGGTCCCAAAGTATGTTGAGATACATTAGGGGAATAAGGAATGAGAAATATATCAATGGAGAAACACCTCAACCAGATCCTGAAAATCCTCAATTTGATACATGGTTTGCTGAAAATAACTAGGCAATGATTTGGTTATGCAATTCAATGACTAATGAAATTAGTTTTAGTTCTGTTAATGCAAATACTATAAAGAGATTTGTGATGCAGCCAAGTGCACTTATTTGAATAATACAACAACTTTGCTTCAAATAAAGAGGCAACTTCGAGATCTCAAACAAGGAGAGATGTCTATGACCCAATACTATAGCGCCTTGCAACGAATCACACAATAATTAGATTTGTTTGAAAGTTCATCCATGGAAAAATGTTGAAGAGCACAGTATTACAAAAAAATCAGTGGAGCAAGGAATGATACATGGTTTCCTCCTATGATTCATTTGATGCTTATGATGATGTGCAAGGTAGAATAATGAGAGTGAAACCCTTGCCACCCTTGTTCTTCGGTCTTTAATCTAGTTCAGTTTGAAGAGAGCAGAAAGCAACTGACTCTGAGTAGTCAAGTTCCAATTGAGGGATCTTCCTTAGTTGTTAAAGGCGGGCCTTTATAGAAAAGAGAAAAGAAAGGCAACAAGTACTACAATTACTGCAAAATGAAGGGTCACACTTAGGATGAATGTTGGAATGGCAAACCTCTGAACACCAATTCAAAATTCTAGCAAAAAGGGAGATGCAATTTCATTGAAAATGAGCATAAGGATGATTAGTTGAGCAAGGAGGAAATGCAAATGTGGAGAAAAATTCTTGAGAAACAAAATAAATCTCAGGTAGTTCTTAATGTGGATCTTGTTCAATCAGGTGATTCTATAATAGCCCTTAGTGTTGTGATGACTGCTGATGATACATGGATTGTTGACTTTTGTTAGAATTATGTTTTTTATTTTAGTAGAATCTAAGTCATAATTATAGAATAAGGATATGATATTATTTGATTAGGAGAATAAATTAGGGTAGATCTTTTTTATTTTATGTATCATGTAAATCCCTATAATCAAGGGATAAATTGGGGGTCTCATGTACTATATAATGAAGCTAATACTAAGAGAAATGCATCAGACTTTTTCCCAATCTTCTGTTTCCACATGGTACCAGAGCTAGGTCAAAGAAAAGAAAAGAAGTTTAGTTTTTAGTCTGATCCCTAGGCACAAGTGGCCTTTGTAGAAGAAAAGAAAAAAAAATATATCTTGTCTTCTCTTCCTGTACGTCACTCCCAAAACTGTGTCACCACCATTAGTAGTCCAAGGGTTCGATCGAACCTGTCCATCTGAGTTTCAGATCTCAGCCACCGTAGTCGTCCGATTTGAGCCGCCGCAGTCGTCGTCCGATTCGAGCCTCCACCACCGCCGCCATTCGATTAGCGCTTCCGCCGCTGCCGCCGTCCGATTAGAGCTTCCGTCGTCGCCGCCTTCGTCCGACACAAGCCGAAACCAGAGCACGAATTTCTTTTTCCTCCAGACCAGAGTTTCATGTTCGCCGACCAAAGTCTCAGTCATCATCATCTTCGTCGTTATTTTTTGCTTGTTGTTATTCGTGTTTGTTGCTCGTCGTTTTTGTTCTGCGTTGTTTATTTTTTTTTTTTTCCTTTCGTTGTTGTTTCTGTACTCTAGTCACTAGGAAAGTCTTGTAAAAAAAAAAACAAAAACAAAAAAAAAAACAAAAAAAAAAAAACAAAACAAAACAAAAAATATGGAATCTAAAGTTGGTGCTATTATTGATGGCACCATTGTCTCTGAAAAACTCACTCCTCATAATTATCGAGATTGGGCACAAGCCATGTTACTCGCAGTTGGTGGGCGTGGAAAACTTGAAATTCTCACCGGTGAAGCTAAGCAACCAAGTGATTCTAAAGTCGATGAGTTGAAACAGTGGAAAATTGATAATGCCATGGTTTCATCTTGGCTTATAAATGCGATGACTTCTCAACTGAAAAAGAGTTTTATGTATCTTCCGTCGGCATATGAAATTTGGGTCGCGATTCATGATTCTTATGTTGACTCAAAGGATTTGTCTCATATCTTTGATATTCAACGTCGAATTTGGAAGTCTTTTCAAGGCTCTAGAGGAGTTACCGAGTATTGGCTAGAGCTAAATGGGCTTTGGCAAGAATTAGATCTCCTTAATCAAGAGGAGTGAAAGTGTTCGACGGATGCAGCAAACAGAAAGAGAAGTCTTGAAATAGAACGTATTCTTCTATTTCTAGCAGGTCTCGAACCGGAGTTTAAAGATGTTCGGAGTAGAATTCTGGGCCAGACAAAGTTGCCCTCAATTCGAGAAGTATATGCTGAAATCCGTCGTGAGGAATCTTGTAATCACGTTATGTCAAAGGAACAATCATCATCTGTTCCTGAAATCTCAGCTTTGGTTACTAAACCTGAAAGGCCATTTTGTGATCACTGTAAGAAGGATGGACATACCCGCAACCGTTGTTGGGATATTCATGGGAAACCTGCAGATTGGAAGCCTCGTCAAGACAATTATAAAGCAAAACAAGTGCTCCCAGAGAATGGTTCAGCGGCATCCTCACAGTCAGCTACATCAGTTAGTAATGAGCAATTAGCTCAAATCATTGATATGTTGAAAGGCATGCAAGTCCAGCAGATTGCCTCTTCCTCTTTTGTTCAAACTGAACCGGTCCTTGGTGAAGATGATTGGCAGTTTTGATTGTTGTGAAGCATAGTATGATGGGATGGTCATTCCCCACATACATGCATGTGTGAATTGCGATGGGATGGTCATTCCCCACGCACAAAGTGTTTTTTTTGTTGTTAGTGAGATGGTCATTCCTCACATGTTGTTTACGATGGGACGGTCATTCCCCACGTAATATAAAAAAAAAAAGAAAAAAAAAAGAAAAATGAAGAATAAAGTTTGTAACCAAGTTGGACCATGGTCCAACTTGAGGGGAGTGTTAGAATTATGTTTTTTATTTTAGTAGAATCTAAGTCATAATTATAGAATAAGGATATGATATTATTTGATTAGGAGAATAAATTAGGGTAGAATCTTTTTTATTTTATGTATCATGTAAATCCCTATAATCAAGGGATAAATTGGGGGTCTCATGTACTATATAATGGAGCTAATACTAAGAGAAATGCATCAGACTTTTTCCCAATCTTCTGTTTCCACAACTTTGAAGCTACAAATCACATGATTGGAAATAGAGGATTATTCAAAACTCTTAGATTGTGCCTTGAAAATCTTATAGTCAAAGTTGTCAATGGAGTAATTACAAATGTTGCAGGGATTGTGATGGGGACTTTGTATGGGCGAAGTCCCACATTGAGTAGAATGGGATGCTTGGTGTGGTATTTAAGCCCTTAGCTCTCCCTCCCTAACAGCTAGCTTTTGGGGATGGGCTCTCCAAGGGCTTGGGTCCCATCAATGGTATCAGAGCCGGTTGTCGACCTATCGGAAAGGGCTACCTACGGAGGGTTCTGACCGGAGGGGCTGACCGGCAAAGAGGCCGAGTGAAGCGCCGAGTGAAGTGCCGTAGAGTGGAGCCGCCGAGACGTCGGCTTTCCGGGGAGGGTGTATTGATGGGGACTTTGTATGGGCGAAGTCCCACATTGAGTAGAATGGGATGCTTGGTGTGGTATTTAAGCCCTTGGCTCTCCCTCCCTAACAGCTATTTTTTGATGATGGGCTCTCCAAGGGCTTGGGTCCCATCAGATTGGTTTTGTTATTTTAACAGAATACTTAGAAATACACAATGTTCTCTTTGTCCCTACTCTTGTAATTTGATATTTGTGAGCAAATTGATTAAAAGTAAGAAATGGATAGTGGTTTTTGATTGCATTGGGTGTATTTTTCAAGATTGAACTCAGGGAGGACGATTAGGAGTCATAAGGGATGAGATGAACTCTCTAAGGGATGAGATGAACTCTTCCATGATTTTTGCTTAGTCCCCTGTTCACTCAATTCTTACTTCTCCTTTTTTAATTGTGTCTTCTTCATATAAAAATAAAGTAAATTATATCAAATTTATAGTATTCATTTTTACAATAGTTGCGTAATATGTACACTCACATAACATGTGACTTGTACACCTTAAAAATATATATTGTGAGAAATCATGTGTCCACTTTAAAGCAATAGTTCTATCAGCATAATGAAGCAATTGATTTATAGTTGGTTTAACAGCATTTTCTTTTTCCGATGAAACATAACAGGCATTTGCTGATGCTTTAATGGTAGAAGAGCTTCGGAATGATGATGATTTCTTTAACATGGGTGGGAACTCGCTTACTGCTGCACATGTTGCTCACAGTCTGGGGACAGATATGAGACTTCTTTATTACTATCCAAGTCCTTTTAAGTTGTGCATGGCGCTTCTTAAGGAAAGGGGATCATGCACTTTGCATAAAGACCTTAATACTTGTTCTAAATTTATCGCAGACACACAGAAGTTTATTTCTTCCCATCTTTCTCAAAATGCTTATTCTCTTCATGAACCAATGGGTATTTCTGATCGTGATAGCACTAGTTCTTTTCCTTTCAAACGTTTGAGGAGGGATCATACCATGGATTTTATTACATCAGGAGGTGATGGGTCTATCCCGTGGTTTTCGTCATCCATGAATTTATCATGTTCAGTTAGCCGATGCAACAAGGTCTTGTTTAGTCAGCAACATGGAATAATTAATAAACATCAAACAACTTGGTCTGTACAAGTAGCTAGAAGTGAAAGAGCACATATGAAGAACTTATGGAAGGTTTACATGGAATCTTGTGTTGATGCATCACCGATGGTTGTATTTAGAAGCTCAGAAATTTATTTATTCATTGGATCTCACTCCTATAAATTTCTTTGTATAAATGCCAGAAGGTAAATCATTATAGCTTATTAACTTTTGTAAATCATTGCTATTTTGGTGATTGATCATAATTAGTTTTAGTGCATTGGTTGAATCTATTTTTCTAGAAATACTCATTCAATGATCGTAATTCCTTGTGAACTTGATATAATATTCTGTTCCCGAATGTTTTCAAAAATATGAATGTCAGATAATATCCGCTCAACTGAATGACCTAGCATGTGTAACTAGCTAGAGAATGCCACAATTTTTTTTACCTTATTAGATAATGGAGATTAATTTTAACTTCACACCAAGAAAAGAAAAGAAAAGAAAAAGGAAAACACTTAGTCATATCCTATTCTCTCACAATATTTTGAATACTCCCATCATTTGTAATATTCAGCTACTACTTTGATGTTCTCGTCCAAAATTTAGCCTGTACAATCTAAAGGATTGTATCTAAATTGGACCAGACAAGCATTGACATCTCTTTGTTTGGATCCATTTCCAACAAACAAAGAGGTGAATATTCATTGATGTTAATGAGGTGCAATTTATTTCTTGTTAGGATTGAAGTTTATCTTGTGTAAAGTGTCCACATCTGTTTTGACTTGCTGGTGGTTGCTGAACATTCACTGATGTTAATGAGGTGAATGCCTATTGGTCCAAATAAATAAATAAATACTCCCTCTCTTTTCTAATTTAAGACCTAGTTGGGGATTTAGTCCATTTTATTTTAAGGTTACACTAATTAGCATGCCTCATTGATTAATACATACTTTAATGTTACACTATGGTGTCTTGGGGATATCATGTCATATTTGATATGACCAACTAATTTATCTTGTTTCCTTTATATATCTAAATCAGTTAAGTTGCTCTCATATTTAGGATTGGATGGTGTAGTATTTGTTGTAATTAGGTAGAATTGTAGTGAGTAAATATTGGGTAGATATTAGATTTATTTCTTGTAATCTTTTTCTTCATTTTGTGTGGTGTTTCTCCTTTCTTTTATTTGTGTCCTACATACTTCTGCATTCAATAGATGGAGATTTTCTGTTCATATTTACAACCCTTGTACCATTAATGCCACATGCTTGATATTTAAACTTAAATGAAATGGTTAAGAATATGTTAACAATGCCAATGTCATGTATTCTCTTCCAATCTTTAAAATATCACTTTTGATTGGAAGATTCAAATTTTTTTCTCTCGTGTCATCTGAAATTTAATTTGCATAAACTGAATTTGTGGAATCTAGATTAGGCCTGAGAAGAATTGACATTTCTGTTTTGATCCATTTCCATGGCTTGATTCTGTATGGCTTCTTGAGTTGTTTGTAACTTTTGTACCCTTTCTTGTACCTTCTTTGGTTGAACAATAGGATCATTGGAATTTATTTAATAGAAATTATGAAATGTATTCCTTATATAATTAAATATCTTTGGGCTTGAACTATAAATTAGAATCATAAATTCATCTTCTAACACTATGAAGTTATACTAAATAATTGATTCAGTGGTTTTGTTCAGTGGGAGATCAAACTGGAAGGACGGGTTGAATGTTCTGCAGCAATTGTTTGTGACTTTTCCCAGGTTTAATTTCATATGTGAACAGTGAACATCTAAAGTTACTTTAATGGATAGATTTTATGGATTCTATCCATTTGTTCTAACATATGGCATCTCTCCAGGTTGTTGTTGGATGTTACAGCGGGAAGATATATTTTCTTGATTTTTCCACCGGAAATATTTGTTGGAGCTTTCAAACTTCTGGAGAGGTATTTGGTTTTAATGCTGGATCGAGTTTATTTTTTCTGTTATTTAAGGTTTACTAGTGTGTCTTTAAAGTTTATTATATAGACATGACTTATATTTAGAATGTAGATGCTACGAGCATATAAATTTCACACTAAGTCACTGCAAAGACAAATCAAAGAATTCTGTAAAGAATAGGTGAAAGAAAGCACGTTATATTCCTTTCTTTTTTTTAATGAAGGAATGTAATTATGACACGTGGACGACGCTCATTGGTGGGTCTGTCTAGTCATGGGAAAATTGGACCACTTTGGTTACTTCAAGGGTGAAATTGTACCCAGTGTTAATTTAGGGTGTCTAGTGGTTTAGAGTGGTTAATTGAAGGGCGCGAATAGGGTCATTACCCTAATATATTCTAAAACCTAACTCCCTTATTTATATACAACCTAGTCAACAACACAAGCTGGGCATAATGAACCTTTAAGTAACACAACTAATTCTTATGTTGCTGATTATTTACTAATCAAATGTACAATAGTGTGACTGGCCATTTGACAGTGATCATACCAAATTTTACTTCTTTTCTTGTTTATAGTCGTACTTGGTGTTCTGGAGTTGTTATTGAAGTTTCTAGAAGTTCCACAAGTAGTTAGCCCGGCACATTTGTAGGCCTTTCTTACTGTTAATCGTTCCTTGCTGGGTTTTATTCCTACTTTGTTTCCCCCTGATCTCTATCATTTTTTATGTTGTTCATACTTATTTATTACATCCCCCTCATTTAAATCTCATTTCGCGGTGACACTTAACTAATAGTATTGCGTAATCCAACTGGCTTTTCCCTGTCTGTACGTGTTGTTACTACTCACAATATTTTGTACACCACGTTCAATTCTAAATATGCAAGATGTGCCTCTTTTCAAGAATCTGTTTCTATGACCCATCATCTTCTGCTCAGCTCCAGGTGGGCTTCTAATTGGTCCAGTTGCTGCCTAAATTTGGACAATATATTAAAGGGCAAAAGTGCTGATCTAATAATTAACTATTTCGGTTTGGGCAAAAATAATAAGTGACTGTTTCGCGGTGCATAAATAATAACTAACTTTGTGACCCGGTGCAAAAATGATAAAACCGGTGCTATGTGTTATTTTGTAATTATGTGGTACCTTATTGATATTGTTTTTCAAAGTGAAAATACCACTTTATCCCCTCTCAATTAGACTTAAACCTATTGTCTTCTTCCTTGCCCCTCTCCTTCCTCTTTCCCTTCCGAAAAAACACTCATCATCCCCACCCTCTTCCTCAACCACTGCCACCATTAACAAGCAGCGCAAGCCCATTATTTCCATACAAGATTCTTTCATTCCTTGCAAACAATCAGCTCAGAATCTTAATTTATGTTTTCAATTTCCATTGAAGTTATTGGTGCAGCTGAATGTATATTTTGTCTTTTATTTATTTATGGATACAACAGGAAAAAATGGCTGGAAAACTGAACAAGGGGAGGGGCAAGAGAGCGTCACACAATACTGTGAATTCTTCCAATCCCTCAGAGACAGTTGTTGTATGATTGTATCTGATGTTCCTGTAGAGGGCAATTCTGGGAATTCACCTTTTTCACACCCCACGCCGTTTCCTCCACCGATCCACTCCTCCACAACCACTCCTCCACCAACATCGATCACCACCAAATCTCTGTTAACCATCACCGCCGACCCTTTTCAGTTTACGGCTGCCGTCTCCTCCGCCGTAACACCACTTTTTCAACCATCCAAAGCTCCCACCGAAGCTCTTCAATCTCCTTCGCTGTAACATTAATTAAAATTGCAGAAAATAACAACAGATGAAAGCAAAGCCAGAATAATATAAATACACATGAATGAATATAGTTGGGAGGGGAAGGAGGTTTTTGGGAAGGGTGGTCTTGATAGTGGTGGCGGTTGATGGGTGTTTTTGGGAAGGGGAAAGAGGAAGGAGAGGAGGAAGGAAGAAGGATGCAGACAAGAGGTTTAAGTTTAATTGGGAAGGGTAAAATGGTATTTTCACTTTGAAAAATAATATCAATAAGGTTCAACATAATTACAAAATAACACATAGCACCGGTTTTATCATTTTTGCACCGGGTCACAAAGTTAGTTATTATTTATGCACCGCGAAACAGTCACTTATTACTTTTGCCCAAACCGAAATAGTTAATTATTAGATCAGCACTTTTTCCCTATATTAAAATACTGATTCACTGTCCTTTTTCCTTGTTATACCTCGAGAATAGATTTTTGGGATCAAATGACATTATTTGATTATTCTTAGCCTTCCATGTTTTATATTTCAAATAAGTTGAGCCTAGCATTTTTATTTCACTTGTCAAGTTTCCTTCTTTCTCACACTCAAGTACCCTTTCCGATACAAACGTACCTAATCATGTACCCACTCCTAATGGGTAGTTGGCCCCATTGAGTTTGTGGCCTGTGACATTTTCCTATGATTTTCATGAGTTGTTAGCATTTAATTTGGGCGTGGTGTTGGAAGGATTATGGTTGTTTGAAACCTAATATATATGGACCTGTTTGGATTAGCTTCTGGAGAATAGCTTTTGCGAAAATAGCTTTTTCAAAACAGCTTTTGAGTAGAATAGCTTTTCTGGAAAATAGATTTTGATAAAATGAGAGTGTTTGGATAAAGTGTCAGTAGAATAGCTTTTTGAATGTCAAATTACCATAAAGGACAATGTCACCCAAAAATTTATGGTAGTGTTTGTCAAATTACCAAAAATTTGCTTTTTGAATAGCTTTTTGAATGTCAAATTACCAAAAAATTTCTGAAAAGAAGAAAATTCCAGCTTTTCCTCAAACCTAGGTTTTGGACCTGAAACCTAGGTTTTGGACTAAAAATAGCTTTTTCAGATTTTTGGTAGTGTTTGGCAAATTTTGGGTGAAACCTAGGTTTTGTTTCCAGAATAGCTTTTCTGAAACTATCTAAACAGGCCCATATATGTGTAGGCATAGTTGAGGTTTGGGAGGAACAGCTTTGATACCATCTGAAATGAAGAATACACAATTTCTCTTCTCCCTTTTGATTGACACCCAAATAGTATGAGTTCCACTACCATGCAAAATACAAGATTGAACTAGTAAAAATATTTACAAGAACTTTGATCAGAAACTGCTGCAATACTAAGCACCAGCACATAATTTTTTTGGTCTGAATTCTGGATAAACAAACATACATTAGGTAGGGACTATTACCAGATGTTATAATGCTATGTTTTAACCGCTTTGAATTCTGACCAATGTTATATAACAGAAACCGAAAACAATAATCGTAAAATAAGTATACCCAATGAATAAGGAATAAGTTGATAGTACCTTTCTAATCCTATCTATTCAATTCTTAATTTTTGTACATTTTGATATATCTATTCTTCTTTCTGTTTCGTACTGTTGTTAATTATTTTACATTTTTAATGGTACTATTGAATATTTATTCTCACTGATCTGACCTACAGTTTTAATTATATTTATTTAATTCCTAATCCTTTTTTGGTTGAAATTATGAAGGTTAAATCACAACCAGTTTTACATACAAGCAGACAATTGATATGGTAATTTTCTTTGACTTCTCAATTATAATCAGGTGTCTCAATTATAGCCAGAACCAGAAAAGGCATTAGCTAATAAGAAAGACAGATTGCTTTATGTTTGTGTCGTTTTTAAACTATACTATCTAGGTTGTTTTTTTAGATGAACTATCTGGATTTTCCCTATTTATGAATTGTTTTGAGTTCCTCCCATTCTCCATTTTCTGTGTTGCGTGAAATTTAATATGAATATATTGGTCATTTTAATTCTTGGATTGACATTTTATATGGGATTTGCAGGTGTGGCACACATGACCATCACTTATATGCTCTTGATTACAAAAAGCATTGCTGTGTTTATAAGCTACACTGTGGAGGCAGTATTTATGGATCGCCTGTAATTGACGAGGTACTTCCTTTGAAATTGGTATTGCACTATCAGTTTATGAGATGAATCTTAGTTTACTTTTCTTATCTTGTATATAAATGGTGGGTAGAGCACTGTTAGCTGTCTTTATGTAATCTTGCATCACGGTTGAAAACTATTATAGCTATTATGGGATAATTTGATTATTTGATGAGAGATGAGATAAGAATATCCCAGGTTTATGGATGATTATTATTTTGGTTGTGTATTAATAATTAATAATATCAACAATAATTCATTAGAAACATTGGGTATTTTGATGAATTTTTACTATAGTTGTAGTTTGATTAAAAAGATCTGGGATTTAACGCACAATTTCATAAAACTTCCCTTTGCCCTCCTTACTTGTTCTGCACTTCTCTACCCACCAAAAATTGTATCCAATTGCAGTATGTTTTTAAAATTTGTTTTATGACCTAATATCTTTTAAATATATCGTGTGACAAATGCTCCCCCCCCCCCCGGCCTTTTCTTTAATGACTGCATACCACATAGTACTTTTTTAGGTGGCTTTATTAGGGGAGTTGGTTCTTTAACATTTAAAATGTGACTCTTGCCTCCAAAAGGTTAATATCAAGTAATGTAGACATTTACTGCTAGACTTCTATCAAACACATTAAAGGGAGCACAATAGTCTCTTATTTACTGACTTTTGGTGCAATGTATTTCTTCAGTTTAGCGCAGGTCATAAGGTCTGATGTTTAGTGACTTGCTAATATTTTTTTAAGCCAAATATGTTTTTTCTACTTTTTGTTACTTTTCATTGTAGCTTCGTGGTGCACTTTATGTTGCTTCAACTGGTGGCCGTGTGACAGCTATATCAATTACGGTATGATGGATTGAATTCCTTAGAAACTTGATCATTTGGGATGGTGTTCTGTATTGAAATATGCAATTGAGACATGGTCAAACTGAAAATTTTTAGGACGTTTCATTTACTACTTTGTGGCTTCATGAGGCAGAGGTCCCAGTTTTTGGTTCTCTGGCTGTTTCTCAGAATGGAACAAGTATGTGATGCTCCTTCTTCTGTTAGCTGTCAGTTATAGCATCAAGCATATCATAAAAATACTTTCTTCTTATGCCAATGTGATTTTCCACTTCACCATTTGCAGTTATATGTTGCTTGGTAGATGGGCATGTTCTTGCATTGAATCCAGACGGATCCATACTTTGGAAGGTATGAATCTCATTAGTATTGTAATCTTTATATATATTCTACCAGGTTGATCTAACTTGACGCTACATGTATTGGGTTCATCTTAACCAGAAAACAACTAAGGGCCCAATATTTGCTGGAGCGTGTGTATCCTCGGCTCTTCCATCCGAAGTATGTTATCTTTTTGGATTATGGAAATATAATTTCAATTTTAATGAAATGAATCTCTTCCTTTTCACCAATGTTTTCTCATCACCAAATACTAGGCTATTCACGATGCAGTGCAACTATATTGTTATTTGTCTCAACTATTTTTAAAAAATAATGTCATTTAGAAGACATATATGAGAATTTTCAAGGCAAGTATTTTGTTTTCCAATACAAATTAAATGAAGGTATTTTTAAGACATTAAATGAATAAAAAACAATAAAAAAGAATAAAGAGCAACAAGGCCTTATCATACTAGGTGATTTGGCTACATGGATCTACGACCCTATTGTATTTATTAAAAACCATATTTTTGGAGAAATTATCAATCAAAAGATCTCACTCAATAACTTTGTTTAGTACTCCCTCCGGTCCCTAATATAAGAGTCAGTCGCCAAAAAAAACGCTTCTTAAGAAAACATGTGAATGTTAGTTGGGTGTCTGGAGTTAATGTTTCTTTTCCAATATTGTCCATATTTATTATGGCACTTTAAAGAGAGAGAATTACATAAGCATTAATAAATATGAAAGAGAGTAAGGGGCAAAGTAGGAAAAAAACATTAAATGAGGAGAGAATATTAGATGAGCTCTTATATTAGGGACCAAAATCATTCAAATTTTGGGCTCTTATTATATTAGGGACCGGAGGGAGTACCATCTTAGGACTTGCTACTTGATCAACCTCCTTCATTGATAAATCTAATCGCCTTCTTTGAATGTGTTCAAACAACCACATTTGATTTTAGGGCGAAGGCTCGAAAATAATACATAACTATTGGTCAGGGAACAAAAATAGTACATAACTCTTCTAAGGTTCACAAATGATACTCAACTATTGAGCATGAGATCAAAAATGATATATTCAATAATATGACAATAAGATTAAACATGAAAGTCCAAAATGCTCTTATAAACTTTTTTTCTCCTTCTTCTTCACCCTCTCCTTCCTTCTTCCTTCTCCAGCAGTTCGTCGCTGACCGTCAAGGAGATTACTGCTCCACCTCTACTGACTCCAAGAAGCCCACCTTCGACCTCACCCACTCCACCCACCTCTCCCCCGGCCTCTAGATATGCTTTTATTATTGTTATTTAATTTATAAGGGCATTTCAGACTTTTCATGTCTAATCTTATTGTCATATTAGTGAAAATATCATTTTTGATCCCATGGTAAAAGTTGGGTATCATTTGTGTACCTTAGAATAGTTATGTACTATTTTTGTTCCTTGATCCATAGTTATATATCATTTTTGGGTCTTCGCCCTTGATTTTATACAATTTTTTCCGCAATAAATGCTACAATAACTATTCTTCTTATACAAATGATTACAAATCTTATCTGTATGAAAACTCATCAATATCTACATCCTTAGCTCTGTTACCCCACCTTATGCCCATATCCCTTGTAGCATTGTGTATCTCATATTTTTTCATAAAAAAGGTTACATATACTCATACATCATACAAATAACAAATGTGTTTTTTTAAAAAATTATATAAAAGCACAAACATATATATTCGGGACTGGACGGGATCAGTACGACCCCATCCCTTGTCCTATCTCGTCCTAAATATGAATTTTGTCCCGTTTCAAAAATTTGCGGGAGAAATTTCCTATTTCAAAAATTCACAGGACGGGATGGTCTGGGGAGGACAATCAGGACAAGAAAAATTTACACAACCCTAGGAACTACTTCCAAAATACATGAAGAAATTTCTAAAGCAAATGTGTGAAATAAATCCCTATATTTATTTTGTAAATGGAACATTTGTAAATACTTTCATGTGTGTTGGAAATTAGCATACTTATCTTGGAAATTGTCTTATTTGTCTTGCAAATGACATATTGTCTTGGAAATACCTTTATTGTTCAAGCATTGTAGATCCACGCGCGCCTTCCAAACGCCTCCATATTTGTTTGAAGGGTAAAGGTGCACAAATATACGTGGTAAATTGTAAAAAGAGCACCAAACATCATGGTAATTTTAAGGGTGCAAAAATATACACGGTAAACTATAATGGGGCACCTCGCCATTTGTGTTCTTCACTCCCATGACATTGGGTGCCCCTTTACAATTTCTATGTATAGTTTTGCACTTTTTTACAATATAACATGCATATTTTTGCTCCATTTTAGTTTACCATGTATATTTTTACACCTTTAAAATTATCATGATGTTGCGTGCCCCTTTTATAATTTACAATGTATATATTGCAACTTAACCCTTTTTTTGAAATATGCATACTCTTCTTGAGAGTTATCATATTTGTTTTACAAATGATTGGGTCATAAAGTCACTTGACCCTCAAAGTTTTATTTCATTCCCCTTAGGAGTTGCATTGATGAGCATTTTATGTACTATTTGACATCAAATCGCTACAGTAGGGAGTAAGTAATTTTCTCTTGTTTTATTTTTGTTCATTCTGTTATAGGTTCTTGTATGCTCCAGAGATGGAATTGTGTACTCATTTGAACCGGTAAGAGTAGTGGATATTTTTTTGAACTATTATGTTATATTATCTTAGAACTAAAAAGTGCTAGATGAAACTCATGGTCAAAAGAAACAAAATAAATAAATAATTGCTGTCGATTTCCTACGCCGGAGGGTTTTACCACTCTTCATTGCCACATTGTACTGTCTCGGAAAGTATGAAATAAAGATGAGTGTGAACGTGCAACTATATGAAAAACAGTTAACCAAAGTTGTGACTGGCACAAATTTTGAGGTGCAAATATACCAATTGACATTTTTTAGGTGCACTTTTACCAACGCCATTAGTACTCTCTCAAACAGCTGTTAGCATCCACACATGTGGTGCCTCGTCGATCGGCCATACCCTGAAATGGACAAATGAATCTAGATAAAAAAAATGCCACACCACCTATCAACCTTTCTAAAGGAGTAAAAAATGACTCCTAATGAATCATCTTCATCTTCCCTGTTAAAAGCAAGCTACTCAACTGAAATCACATGCAAAGGGATGAACTCAAAGTGTTCAACCCTTCATCCTACTCAATTGAAAGTCCGTCAGACTCACCCTTAAGATCTCATCTTAAGTGGAAAACATGGATAGAGCCACAACCGACAACCACAATCATAACCACAACAATCAAGGATAAAATCAGGAGCATGATCTATCCAAGTTTTCTGCTGTTTCTGAGATCTTTAGGGTGAGTCTGACAGACCTTCAATTGAGTAGGATGAAGGGTTGAACACTTCAATTTCATCCCTTTTGCTTGTTATTTTAGTTGAGTACCTTGCTTTAATGGAGATGAAGGAGTCATTTTTTACAGCTTTAAAAAAGGTTGACAGGTGATGTGGCATTTTCTTACTAGGATTCATTTGTCCATGTCAGTGTATGGCCGACCAATGTGGCGCCACATGTGCAATGCTAAAAGCTGTTTGAGAGAATACTAATGGCGTTAGTAAATTTGCATCTAAAAAATGTTATTTGATATATTTGCTGCTCAAAAATGTTTTGTGTCAGTCACACTTTCATTTAACTGTCTTTGGTATATTTGTACCTTCGCCTTAAAAATGACAAGGTTGAATAATTTTAGTTGCATTTGTTGACTTAATCTAGGAGATGGGTGATCTTCAATGGCAATACAATGTTGGGGATCCAATTACTGCATCTGCCTTTGTTGATGAACACTTGCTTCTCATGTCTAATTTATCCCGTCCTTCAGACAGGTAATTGTATCAGTCTAATCATATTATCTTCAATGTGAATAGAAGAAAAGTCAACTCTGAAGCATGAGTAAACTCTGAATCATATTATCTTCAATGTGATTTTCCAAGTAAAGATGTGTATTTTTCTATTAACGATTTACCCTTTAATTACCTAATATCATTTGTCAAAATTGAAATCCACTTTCGAAAATTTGCTTAGAAAGTATTTTAACCATTTAATGTTGAGCATCTAAATTTTCTCTATTTAGAAACTTAAGCCATATAGAATAATCCCTAGTTAACACTTGCCTGCTGTGCATCACATCAAACTGTACAAAAACATTGCTCATGCTTTTGCATTGTCAAGTTGCGATGTCCATATTTTCGGAGAATATGCTAGACTAAATATCCGTAGTTTGTGATATTTGTGTCAGCAAACGTGCCAAGTTATTGAAAAATATTTTGCTCTTTCAGGTTAATTTGCATTTGTTCCAGTACTGGAGGTATACATGTTCTTAGAGTCAACTCGAAAGAAGTTGAAGATAGTGATCAACCAAGAACCAGTGTGGAAGAATTTTCTAGGCTAAACCTGGATGGAGATATATTCTCTTCGCCTGTAATGATTGGTGGCAGAATTTTTGTGGGATGCAGGGATGATTACTTGCATTGCATTTCTCTTGAAATCCCGTTAGTATCTTGAATGATAAAGATTACTATCATTTACTCCTTCCGGTCCTACATCTACGTATTTAGCGAAAATGGATTTG
The DNA here is from genome assembly GCA_029929735.1 of Mimosa pudica. Taxonomy (NCBI): domain Eukaryota; kingdom Viridiplantae; phylum Streptophyta; class Magnoliopsida; order Fabales; family Fabaceae; genus Mimosa; species Mimosa pudica. The sequence continues at coordinate 11,620,846 of JAKELP010000033.1, read as the reverse complement.
GTCCTAAATATTAGACGCTTTTCTAATTCATACCAATTTTCCCCAAATTTTTCTTATCAATGTTCATGGACACACAAGAGAGGCAGGGTGGGGGTAAAAGTACATGATTAGGCACATTGTCAATATCATGTTATGATTAAATAGTTTAACATCATCAATCTAATCAAATTAGAAAAATATGTCTTATATTTAGAACTGGTTGAAGTATATAATAATTCCTTTTTGTTGAAATATACTGGTATCTAGTGATAAAATGCTCAGCATGTTGGTGAGGATTTTTTTTCCTTTTAGTTGTCTAATTCCATGTTTCCATTTCTTAGATAGGCATTCACTTGTGTTGCTTAAACCTGATTTTTTCCTTATCATGTTAGGCAGTTGCAAATCTTTTGTATTGTTGCATGACACTGACTATTAGTACCGTCGGCCGATGTAACCATCGATTTGCGCAAATCGATAGGTTAATTGTACGGGTTCCTCGGATTGCAAAGGAACCAGGGATATTTTTCACATTTTAGAGTGGTCCCTTTTTATGCTTTTAGATTTGAGACTGGGCACAGTGTCAATCACGTTTATTTCTGTTTATTGAGAGATGGATGTATCTGTACTGTATATATGTGTATATATTATGTGGATATGCAGGTTTTGAAAACTGTGGTACCCTGTAGATGCTCCACTACCCCATTTCTGAGTCTCACAGTGAGTTAAGAGGTGATTACTGAGACATGGTTTTTGTCTCACCCCATTCCCTTTATCTTTTTCAGGTGATCATGCCCAGGGGGAGGCGCAGAGGAAGGGGAAGGGGCCGTCTGGCCCATACTGAGTTAGTAAGTAGGCCAGAGGTGATTCCTATAGGGATTTATATCGCCATTTCGCTAGGCTGCACCAGCTTCTGCATTATTGAATGTTATTTTGATTGTATTGTAATATTTGAATGTCGAAGTACTTGTTATGCGACATATTATGTGAAGTGTTTGTGATATTAAATATTGATACTGTTATTATGATAGTTCAGGAATTATTATGACTGCAATGACAGTTGTACTCTAGCAGTTTACTGAGGACTTATTGTTATAGGTGGTTGTTTGATGGATCGTGGTCAGGGAGTACTGTTACCTAACTTGAGTAGGTGGTATATTGATTGTTTATTGTATGATTGTGGTATATTGATTGTTTATTGTATGATTTTATGTGTCCTTGTATATGATTATATTAGATGGGCCTCGCTCTAATATGGTTTATTATTGTGTAGTTTGGTTAGTTCTTTTTCTAACCATGTTAGGTGATTTTTTCTAAGATGGTTAGATTTAGACTATTGTGTTGCATGTGTGATTCATTAGGTGATGATGGTTCTTTTGCTAATTATGTTAGAAGATTCTCTTTTCTAACATAGTTAGATAGGTAATCTCTTATTAATAGAGAAATTCTTTTACTAACTATGTTAGGTGAATCTTTTACTAACATAGTTAGACTTAATTGTTTGGATTGTTTTGATTAGCAGTGAGTTAGGGTAAGATTAATATTATGTTAATAGGAGGTACGTTTCACACTTCAACTCCAAATAAACATGTAAGATGTTATTACATTAAAACTCAATTGCATACCAACTTTATCCACCACAAACAAAATCGTTCATGCATTACAAACCAACATAATTCCTTATTGCACACTCCTCATATAAATACTCACACACACACGCACACACAAATTTCAGTATACCACATAAAACCAAATCCATTTGACAGAGGAGAGGGCAAAGAATAAAATCAACACCCTCACATGTACATGTAACCACCCTAACATCAATCCCACAATCATAACAACATCACAACAGAATCCTAAACTAGCAATTTAGAAATTTTTGGACCTGAAGTCCTCTTATACATGGACAGATTAGGGCTGTCCAATCTTAGGGTTTTCATAGGAACCATCAAATTCTTAATCCACTACCAAATCTGTCTCAAAACACACAAAAATATAAAGTTTAATATTATTCTAGCTTATTATTTGATCCAAACTTCAGAACTACCCCCAATCAGTTACTCAAATCTTACTCGAAAACTCGAAGAAAGAGGCATAAATCGAAAGAGAAAGTTACCCAAACTCGAATATGTACTTGTATGCCCAAAAGGAGCCGGTGCCGCCATGAATCGTTGTCAGAACTCGCCGGACAAATGAAGGGCAACACTGACAGAGAGAACGAAGAACGAACGAAAATAGTGAGGAAAAATGGAGGTGGAAGGAGAAGTGACTCGAAGAACGAAGAGAATGCTTGAAGCTCACCTTTTTCCGCCGCTGTATGTCGCCCAACTCACCGAAAAACTCAAAGACGACGGAGGGAGTGAGCCGTGAGAAAAGAGGAAGGGTTGAAGTTGGATTTTGAGAGTAAGGAAAACGAATGGAGAGTGTGAGGGAGTGGCCACGCCGGCGACGACTTCCACCGCCATGTCCGCCGTCCCAGCGGCGGGTGAAGGAGAGAAGAAGAGAAGTCGAAGGGTGGGGGAGGAGAGGGAGAGAGAGAGAGAGAGAGAATGAAATGGAAGAAGGTGATGATGTGTTTATTTATAATTTAGGAAAAAATTACAATTAACTACCCTAAGGTTTAATCGTAATTATATTTCTAGCCCAGAAGTTTGTATATATTACTATATCTCCTTCTTTCCATCATAATATTATCTACTATCCCAAATACTTGTTTATGAAAGTTTCTAACTCCAAATGATTATTTTAACTATATTTCCTTAAATTCCAAAAATTAAGATTTATTATTCATAAATTGCCCAGAATATCCTAAAAATTCTCCCTAAAACTCTAAATTTTCCTAAATGAATCATGAATAATTTCTCATTATCCTTAATCAAAATTTGGGATGTTACAGTTAGTTTTTAGTTTGTTATTGTATATTTAGGATCACTAGTGAATTTGTAACATATTGTTACTAATTCTCTAATTAACCAATAATATCTATTTCAATTCATTAATCTCTTTACTAACTATGATAGAAAAAGAAATATCCATAATAACAATATATCTATCATAGTTAGAAAAAGAGTTTTCTAATCATTTTATATATTATCCATGTTAGAAAATAATTTCCTAATATAATACGAATACTATCATGGACAATTATTACTTGCATTTTAAGAAGTCAAGGGTATTTTGGTCATTTGTGATTATGTGTGCTATTTTATTTGTAGGGGGTCCCACGTGGGCCCCACACACCCTTGGAGGAGCTTAGGTGGGAAGGAGAAGACTAGTTGGCATCACATGTCGACATAAAGCAACTACCAATTTTGGTAAAAGGAAGGAAAAACACTTTGTGAAGCATCTTTCCATAAAGGGAAAAAATGACTCCAAGTTCAAATTTGAAATTGGAGGCCTCATTAAGGGCAAAAAGGGAAGCACAATGGAGAGGAGAAAAATAAGGAATTTTTGGAGGATGGATCTAGACCTCATTTAGGCCACATTCAACCACATTTTACCACAATAACCAAAATACCCTTCATCCCTCTCATGACATACCCATTCGGCCACTCCTTTAAACACACACTTCCACCATCACTTTGCTTAAGTCTTCATCTCCACTTCATTAAACCTTCATTTAAGTGACAGTTGAGTTTAATTTGGATTTAATTTGGGTGATAATCCCAAAGTTAAACACACACATAAGTTCAAATGTCACATTACTCATTCATTCGTACACTTCACTTTCTCTCTCCATCTTCATTTCTCTCAACTCTCTCCTCACCAAACAAAACTTCCTCTTCCATTTTCACGAATTGATGGCCTCATCAACACCATTCCTCCTCCATTTCATCATCTCCATGAGTGGCTAATCTCTCCTCTCCTTCCTTCAAGTCAAGATTGTGCAATGTAACACCAAATTGGCCTTGTGTGAGAATTTTCATTTTTAGGTTTCAAGTTTGTAATCATGTTAGTTCTCTTATGTCTAAGATTTTAGGCATGTTAGAATTAGGATTTCATGTGGAGATTTCCATGTGGAGTTCATTTAATCTTCAAATTTGTAACCTAATTCTTAGATCTTGATCTTCATAGGTGTTAGGTATATACATTTTGTAGCTTCATGTGAACAATTAGTTGTGCTTACATTTTAGTTGTTTTTTGAAGTGAATCATATATATAGAAGTTAGTTTGGACTTTTATCTTACCTATGGAAATGCATCAAGGTTAAGCTAGGGTTTCTTGATTAATTAGTTTAAATTAGCTTAAGTTTCTTAGATTTAAGAAGCTTAGGCCAATTTAAGCTAGTTACATTAAGAGAAAATTATCACATAAGGCCTATTAATCAAGTTTACACAATTGAGATTTGAAGGAGGAGGTTCCATCTCTTGATTTCTTCATCTTTTACATTGGGTAACTTTAGTGTTCTTAACATTTTGATTTTAGCTAGTTGATTTGATAATCATATCTCACCTCATTGTAATTTGCGTGACACATTAAGCCTAGCACTTGCAAGATTTGAACTAAAATTGAGAAAAGACCCTTACTACCACTAGCTACTAGTGTGTTTAGTATTGAATTGAATATTGATTAATTCCTTGGGCGACATAGAAGTAAACAGGGGTGAAGACATATGATATGAAGTATATTTCGTTAAAATTGTGTTACAATTAAGTGTGTGCATGTATAATCACAACCAACTTGGCATGGTGAGATGAGATTGAGATTTGTCAATCCACATTTTTTGCGTGTATTTAATAAATTCTAACAATTAATATAAATCATAGAATTTAATAAATTCTAACATTTAACTTAAATAATAATAACACCTATGCCAATTTTTTTTGTTTCAATACCTATGCCAATTTTATTTGTCAACAATCAAGGTGCAGATTTGGCTTCAATACTTAATCATTTTGATAATTATTCATTGAAATCATTCATTTGAATTTCTTTTTGATAGCATTTGATATAAAAAGGAAGAAATTTTCCTGACATTATTGCTTGAAATGATGCTTGTAAGATGGAAATGAAATGATGGGTATAATGTGGATATGATATGTCAATGTTTGTTTTTTCAAATAAAGGATGATTTTATTATGTACAAAATATCATTACACTATGTGGCTTGCTGGAAGCTTATACAAGAGAGAAACAGTAAGATCTAAATCAGCTTTCATATGTTGAATTCTTGCTCAATGTTGCATGATGTGTCAATGATAGTGAAAAGGAAACCCATTTATTTGAAATAAAAAAGAAGATTTGATCATGACAAATGACTCTCCACGCGAATAAAAAATTAAATAAATGAAGCGTAAAGTCTATTTAAAGGAGGGAAGAAACAAGAATGAGGCGATATCAATCAATCAACTATATATCATCTATATATATTTAAAATTTGTGGGAGGGTTTTCATTGGTCCACTTGACATGAAAACATTTATCATTGGTGCATTTGGTGCTTCCTTTATTAATGATTAGGATGACATATCTTCTTGATTCTCTCTCTTCATGTCTTAAATGTAAATTTCCTACTTATGTATGCCCAAATCAATTCATATTCAATTTATATTTCATTTTGAGTATATATTTATAAATGTCATTTTGATTCATAATGAACATGGATTCAAGGGATAATATTGTTGAGCGTTATACATAGCCATATTTTATGGGCAACATGTTTTTAATACGATATATTTTGGAAGGTTGAGAAATTTATTTTCATAATAGTTGAATTATTACATGTAATATAAATTGACTTTGTTTAGTAAAATTGTTTCATTAATAAATCATAAAAACTCCATGAATTCATGGGAGAATTTTTTTGAAGATTATAAGCAAATACTACCTCCGGTCCTAAATATAGGACCTAGATAACTTTTTTTTTGGAGAAGTTAAGGTTGCAAAATAGTCTATTAAATCATGACATATTTGATATATTTTTAGATTATCCATTAGTTTATAAGTAAAATAAACTAGTTTAAGGGAAAAAATTAGGTAAATCAATTTATAATTAACTTATTTTGCTTTTTTTCAGCATTTTTCAAAAAAGTCAGTTAGATCTTATATTTAGGTCCGGAGGGAGTATATCTTAGGTGTATGGTTTTTTGAAAAAGACATATTTTGAAAGGTTTCATAATAGTTAAATTATACATGTAGTATAAATAAATTTTTTAGTTAAATTTCTTTTAGTAACAAATCATAAATACTACATCATCAATGGGAATTGAGGAGACACTAATTTTTAGCGTCATATGCATTATATTTTAGGGTGTGACGAGTTTCTAAGAAGATATATTTTAATTTGGAAGTGCGAGCGACTAATTTTCATATTAATTGAAGTAATACATGTAATATAAATTAATTTCTTCAAAAAACAATTTCATTAACAAATCATAAATATAAATTTTACATCATAAATGGAGATTCTAATGATAATAATTTTAAGGGTTATAAGTAAATATATTTTAGGTTAGGGGTTCTGAAAATATATGTTTTGAAAGGGTGACAGTCTTATATTCATAATAGTTGAAGTATTACATGTTTAATATAAATTAATTATTCTCATAAAGTTTTTCATTAATATATTATAAATATCGTATCATGAATGGGGATTTAGGAACAATAATTTTATTCATATATGAAGATATATTTTGGGAGGGTGGTGTTATAAGAAGATATATTTTGGAAGAGTAAGATGTTTATATTCATAGTAGTTGAAATATTACATTTAATATAAATTAATATTTTTATAATTTTTTAATTAGCAATGTTCCAAATTCTACATAATGAATGGGGATTCAGGGACAATATTTTTAAGTATTATAGGTAGATATATTTTAGGGGTGGGGGGTTTTCTTTCAAGATATATTTTGGAAATATGGGAGACTTATTTCCATAGTAATTGAGGTATTACATGTAGTATAAATAAATTTTTTTCCTAAATTTTTTATTAAGGAATTGTAAATACTTCATCATGAATTTCGGGGAGAATATTGTTAAGGCTTATGATTGGATATGTTTTAGGGATGAGGGTTTATGAGAAGATATATTTTGAAAGAGTGGGGCATATTTTAATAGTTTTGGAAGTATTACATGTAGTATAAATTAATTTGTTTTTTCAATTTTTTTATTAACATATCATAAATACTACATTATGAATGGCAAGTTAGGAACAATATTCTTAAGCATTATAAAATTCATTTCTAATTTACATTAACATTTAACTCCTTTTTTAGTATTATGAAGTTTTTCTAATTTCCATTAACATTTAATTCCTTTCCATTTTAAAATGATAGCATTGCTCTTTCTTACCAAACTTTGTGTAATGGCACAAGGCTTCACACAACATTTTTTGTGAAAACATTTCATCAAGTTTGTTGCTCCGAGTGACACGCATAAGCATTAGACAAGAGGTATTGATTCACCGGGTGAATATGAACTCTTATTATTCTAAACTTCTTTTAAAATGAGTAGAAGACAATTTCCGACTATCATTTCCTTTGTAATGACTATAAACCAAGATCAGGGACAATCAATGAAAAATGTTAGTTTATATTTGTCAAACACTGTTTTTTTCACATGTGCAACTATATGTTGCTATGTCGATGGTTAAATATCTAGATGGTTTGAAGATTATCATCCTTAATTAGTTCCTATATAATTAATAAGTGTTATGTAGAAACTGTTTATTGAATAAAAATTACTTTAATTAGTTTCATGTATAATTAGTATGTGTTCACATCTATTGATAAACTTTTATAAGGCAATATGACATAAGTCTCGTGCAACGCACGGGGTAACAAGGTAGTTGGATAAATTCATCCCATATACATCATTTTCACAATTTCATAACAGGAAAACAATAACAATGAGTTAATTCATACTTAATATTATCAGAACATATACACAAAATTACAACTATTAGTGTTTAAATAGGTGAATCCGAGCTGTGGGCTTTCAGCCCGTTAGCCTTGCTCCACTATTTGGGAATCTTTATAAAAACAATTAAAATAAAAAAAATCATTAATTCAAGGCATGAATAATATCATTAATATTAATATTAAGTTACAATACAAACAATAATAAATTATTAATCAATGTTAAAATAATAAATTATGTATATACTTAAACAAGTTACACATACAAGAGAAACTACTCAACAATAAAATAACTTTTTAGGCAGCTCCATTAACAACAATAACAAAATAACAATTATGATCGAGAATTTAACATACCAGATATAAGTAATTTGATCCAAAGTTTCTCCATAAATTTGATATGTGGAAAGCAACCTATAAATCGTCTTTAAAATATTACATTATATTTAGAATTTCTGATTGATGTCTTTCAAACGTTGTATACTCTAATTAATTATTAAAAAACATATGGCTTTCCATGCCATCTTAGGAACCACCAATTGATTCATTTTGATTCAATGAGTCCTAATCCAGAAAGCAGACCAGACTATATATGTTCTCCGAATGCCAAAACAGAAACAGAAACACATAGATATATACCTATATTTGAATGAAGGGTTAAAAAATAATGCATTTCTTTAATAAATAAGTAAAAACGTAAATACCTACATATATCAAATATCTACATCTATCAGGCACATATTTTTCATCATTATCTTTTCTATTATTGTGTGTATGTGTGAGAATAAATACTCATCTGGTCCCCAGTGTAGGACCACATTTGGGAATTGATATTTGTCCTAAATGTTGGACTTATATTTAGATTTTGTTAACTTAGCTTTCTCATGTTACGCTATGGGTATGAACACAATAATAATTGAGAAAGAGAAATGTAATAAGGATATAAACTTGTTTTAGGAAAAATAATATATCAATAACTAAAAATATTTGTAACAATCAAAAAAATTAAAAAGTATAATATTATAATAATTTGTTATATTAATAAAAGGGTTAAGGTGCATTTTTATTACTTTAGAATATAGCAAAGTGCACTTAACATAATACACAATATTGTGGTCAATTTGTGGTAACCAAGAATTATTTTCGTGGCTTATTTAGTAACGACGTTAAATAAGTTAAATTTGACCGTTATGTGTCAAATTTTGACCTTTAAATTGTGCGGTAAAGGAGCATTTTCAATACTCTAGAATATAGAAGGAGCATCAAACATAATATACAATATTTAAACACCATAAACAACTAAGTCACAATATTATTCAAAGTGTCAAATAATTAAACACTACAAAGTTATAAAGATCCATAGACTATCCTAATATCATGCATGTATAAACTAATAAGTCATTAGTATTTTACATATATAAAAAGTGTAAGCAAAAAATCATAAACTAAATAGGTTGGCCTTATTGAGTTAAAATGGGTTGGTCATACTGGCTTGACACAAATTAAAACGGGTTGGTCATACTGGCTTGACTCAAATTAATGACCCTATGAAGTAATAGAAGAAGAGTTACTTCTATCTAATTACATAGTTATAAACTCAAAATAATGTTCGTTACATTGTCATTTCAATATACATATATTACATCATTATGTCACATTAGATTTTATCTTACAAAAGTGAGTTTTAGCTAACGAATTACTAGATAAGCAATGACAATAATTTTTAGTTATCACAAATGGACTAAAATATTGTATATTATGTTTAGTGCTCATTCTATATTCTAGAGTACTGAAAATGCTCCTTTACCCCACAATTTAACGGTCAATATTTGACACATGACGGTCAAACTTAACTTATTTAACGTCGTTACTAAATAAGCCACGAAAATAATTGTTGGTTACCACAAATGGACCACAATATTGTGTATTATGTTAAGTGCACTTTGTTATATTCTAGAGTACTAAAAATGCACTTTAACCCTTAATAAAATAAAATTTTGAAAAATTATGTAAACTAAAATATTTTATATAAAAATAAATATCATATCTAAGTGAAGTTCAAATTATTATTTCTTGCTGAAAATTTTCAAATACGAATTTCGTAGGATAAATAAATTTGGTGAAAAGGTCATCATATTACACTTGACTAAATTTTTTCTTTCTGAAATTTCAGTAATTATCAAAGGAGTTCTTTCAATTGGAAAATATTGTTAGTAATTTTCCATGGAGTAGATAATCCAACTTTAATCTAATTGGCTAGCCTAAGATTATTGACCGTAATTCTTTTGGTAATTTTATTCCATGGCCAAATCTGTTGGTAGCCGGTTTTTCAAGTACACTCTTTATTACCGTTTTTTAAGTGCATTTAGCAAACGTCCACACCAATCGGCCAGCCTTGTACTATAAATTATATATATTATATATTTTGACCGAATTGTCTATAAATAAATTGGAGTTCATATTGTGATTTGCATCTTCAACACAAGTTCCATTAAAAAAAGTCCATCAAATATTTGTGCGTGTTCCAATTGGGAGTGATATTTCTCATCACTTTAAGCTTTGCAAAGCATCATCATCCCATCAATTATGAGCCTCCATTAGAAAATTTACATGCTAAAGAAATATCCCCACATGGTTACCATTCTCCATCTGTGAACAATAACCCACCATCACCACCCATTGATGATTACCCACCCATTGATGATTACCCAACAGGACCCATTCACAGTTACCCGTCATACTCATCTGCGCTGAAATTCCAATCATCCAAGAGGAATCTGATGCCAACCAAAACATGACGAACCACCGGTTCATTCTTAGTGAACGTGGAAAACCGCCAAACTACAAACCCCTAGCTATACCTGTGTATCATAAGTCACATGTGGAGAAGCCACATGCTTTCAGTCCTTGTGTGTTCAAAAATAAGGCAGTGGCATAAGATTTTTATCAATATGCATTTTGTTATTATAAATAAAAGAGAGAATATAAGATTGATCTTTCTCTCTACTAGACGTCTTCATTAAGTGTTTCGTCATATTATGTTTATGTTGGCCTTCTTTTCTTGTTTAGTATGTGTACTATATGATTGGTATCCCACTTATTGTAACTTCAGCTCTTGTTTAGAGCGGCTTCCAACGAGTACGGATCAAGTTGCTATGTGATTGGTATCCCACTTATTATGTCTTAGCTTTAAATTTTCACCTACTATGTCTCATGTGTTCTCTCATTCTTCACCAAGGTATAATATGAAAATGAAATACTCACTCCAGTCCTAAATATATTATCTATATAGGAAGATGAGTTTGGATCTAAATAATAGATAAATTGTCTTATATATACCAACTCTTTCCTAATTTTCCCTTACTGATGCTCTTCAATAATTGACAATTAAAATGGGAATATGAGAATAGAGGTAGATACGTAAAGAGTGTTAATAATGTTATATGATGAATTTAACTAACATTCTTAATCTTAACCTGTTCAAAGTAAATAAATAGGTCGTATATTTAGGACTGAAGGAAATACTTATCTTACAAATTTATTGTTTTTAGTTTGACCCACGTTGTTGTGAAATTTGTTTCTTTTAAAAAAGAGGGATGATATATATAATAAAATTGGCAAATGATAGTTCAATTCAAAATATAAATTATTATGGAAAAAAGATGACCACCACAAAACCAGTATATGAACCCGACATATAAAAACACATGGCAGAAAAAATATTACTCCATCCGGTACTAAATATAAGATCACTTTCAAATTTCAATTTGTTTCTAAATATAAGTAACTTTCTAATTTTTCAACTCTTTTTTCCCAAATATAACCTAATAATGTTTATCTATAATAAACAAGTAAGAGAAGGAGAAGGAGAGTGAGAATAAATGTATATGGCCAGTTAGGATATATTAGTAATAATATGTTCTAATAACTACTTTAAACAGAATCATTAGTCCAATCAAATTAAGAAAGTGATCTTATATTTATGAACAGAGGAAGTATTTGTCAAGTCACCTTTTAAGTTGTTTCTAGATGTAATTGTAATAACTATTACCCACTGTTTGCTTGGAAAGAACTGGGAAAATGGAATTGGAAATGCAAAATGGAAATTTACATATATCTCGGGGACCACAAGTTTTCTCTCTCCATCTCACACTTTTACCCCTTACACTAATTTCCTATTCCATCTCCATTATCTCAATTCCATCCATCCAAACTCACCCTTAATTATTAAACCAATATTGGATATTAAAATAAATATGGCCATGTCTAAATATCTGGCAAAAAATGCACCCTCCAATCTCAAACCTCACACAAGATTTTATTCATTCTAGTCTCTTATTTTTATGAAGTGTACATGTTTTGAGTTCTTTAAACCTACCGTTATGTCAATAAAAATTTTATATGTTGAATTGAAATTTGTTTTTGTATTTTTCCATTTATGTTTTATTTCTATAGTTTCAAATCATGATTTTTATTCTCATGATTTTTTAGTTATTCATTGGTATCAAATGATACTACCAATACACTAATCCAATTTACGATAATATATGCCACAATGTGGGAACTTCATTACCTCTAAATAGTCATCATGATGACTACAATTACAATTGTTAGTTTATCTTGACACTTACCCTTAGGTTTATTTTCATCTAAAAATGTTGATGCTGAAAAATATGTCATTTTGGCTAGAGCTGTTCAAGTACGAATACGTAACCAAACGGCTCTTTTTGAGACCCAATAGTAGAAGAACGAGATGACATTACTTTTTATCGTAGGACTAGTATTGGTATTGAGAGTGTTATGAACAGACCAAGACAAGGCTAAGACATAAACTAGAACTCAAACATCCCAATTTTATTTGACACGATCTAACATACCAAGAAACAAAATAAAGAAAAAGCACATGTGTGTATTTCTTTATACTGTAATTACTAATAATCTAATATTATTTATTTCTTAATATCACTCATACTCATACTCTCTGATTCTTTTCTATACTTAAACATACATGTAGAATTTTAAGGGTGTCTAGAGATTTGGTACTTGAATGTATATAGGAGACACATGTTTATTTTCCACATACATATAAATCAAATTAGAACAAACTTGGACACCATTTGGAACTTTTAAGGAATGTGGAAGAATGGTGGAGGAGAAAAGATAGATGTGCCTACTAAATGGTCAACTCCAAAATGCAAATGATTAAATCACTCGAATAAGCATGATAAAAAAAATCAATTAAACTATTCCTAAATATAGGACCTAGATAACTTATTTTTTTGGAAAGATTAAAGTTGCGAAATAGGTTATTAAATCATGACATATTTGATATCTTTTTAGATTATCCATTAGTTTATAGGTAAAATAAACTAGTTTAAGAGAAAAAATTAGGTAAATCAATTTATAATTAACTTATTTTTTACTTTTTTTAGGATTTTTCAAAAAAATCATCTAGGTCCTATATTTAGGAACGGAGGGAGTATTTTATATGAAGAAAGAGAAACAAATTTTGGTATCCATCTTAGAATTTTTCACTCTCTATCGCTTTAAGAAAGATTATGGCTTAGTAATAATAAGGATGTGTGAGCTCAAATGTAGCCATTTTTGTCTGGTGATTTCTCAATTGTGAAATCACCATTGAGAAATCACCAAACATTGATTACTATTACTTGGTCTTTTATGAGAGATGATGGTTCTGAAAGATTTGATGTTGATGTTCTGTAGTTTTATCTCTTAGATCCATATCTCTTCCTTCTTCGTTAATTGTGGTAGTTGGTACTTTTCTTCAACGACTCTTTTATGTGTCTAACAATAACTTCATAGTATGTAGGTTTGACACGTTCTGCAGAAACATGTTTAATGTTGTACATGACATGAGCTCCATCGCCTGATCAATTATAGCGCTATGTTCGCTCATTGCTTTTAACGTCTATTCGCACACGATCTGATTATGCTCAGAATAAGACCATGCTCAGAATAAGACCTATACACTTGAATAAAAGGGTGTGGCTCGCCATGTGGCTAAAAGGGCAGAGCGACACTAGAAATGTCTTTGTCGTCTCTCCACTAGCTTGTCGAATGGCAAGCCAGAGGCGAGCCGTCGTTGACAACAAAATTTAACTTAATCTTTTAGGGTTTTTTCAGGCCTATTTAAGGTTCTAAAAACTCGAAACATAATTTCAAGCCTCCTTTCCACGAAAATAAGGTGACTCTCTAGGATTCTCACCATTTCTCTCAAATCTTACTCATCCATCATCAATTTCCATCATAAATCACCTCTATTTTTCACCTTATTTCCTCGTCTACTATCTTCCACACATCATTTCCACTTTTTTCTTCTTCATTTCTCCTTCCTCATGGCACAACCATCTTGGGTGTTGTTGGGCAAATTTCTTTCTCCATGGTTTAATAGTTCTTGGTACTTTGGTAGTGCGAAGATAGTCAATCATTTCAATGGCTTACATAGGGGAGTTTACTTCTTCTTATGCTTTTTTCTTGTGTATTTAGATTTGTTGTTGTTTTTCTTTTGTATACTTGGATTGAGCCATATTGTTTTATTTATATTTTGATTGGAACATTTGCATTAAATATTGATTTTGATTATCTAATGATATGTATATTTTACTTCCTACGATTTATTCATGAAACTATGCATGTTTTAAGTGGTTGCTTGGTTTGTGTAATTAATGTTTCATTTTGAATGCTATATGTATGAAGTTTCCAATTTTGTAGAAGCACATGAAGATCCAGGAGAACCATGTCAATTGTGCTTGAGTGAATGTTGTCTAGCCTTTTAGGCTTGTCTATAAAGATGAAGAGAGTGTGCCCATGTGAGAAATATGGGCATGAAGTCAACCATGATAGTGTTGCTCTTAGGATCTGTGAAGGAAGGCTGAAGCTACCAGGGTGCCTTCCTAAAATTCAGTATATGTAGTAGCTGCGATTGATGAAAAATCAATGAACTATAACATTTGTTTTTATGGTGTTGTTGTCTTCGAAGTGTAATCCACCAATCGGCAATAGAAATGTTTGAGGAGCTAGGAATGTGGATATGTTTACCATTGTCATCCAGTCTTGTATCATTGCTTTGCATGCTCTTTAGCCAGGTTAGAGTCAGGAATAATGAGAATTGGATGGTCGGCTTCCTCAGCAGACTTCTCATGGAATGAGATACACTCCTTTATGAATTCCTCAATTGTCAATTCCAATGCATTGAATTCTTTGGTCTCTTGATATAGGAGAGTTAAGGCTACTTATACCATTAAGTGAGAGTGGATCCAGGGAAAACATGATTGAGAGTGGCTAGGTCAAGGTGGTGACTAGGTGACCATTTGCAGCTTGAGGATTTGAATTGGTGGGAGTTTGAAATCCTAAATCGATGGAAGAGTCATCTGAGAGGAGGATTGGATTGGTTAAATCATTATGTCTAGGAGAGATTTTAGAGTAGATAACCTGATCAAGATTAGTGAGAAAATCGTTTGGACCAAGCATTTGGAGATACGCTATATAATCAGGATCCTCTTGAGAGGCATCAGCATTATTAAGATCAGATTCTTGTTGCAAGGGATTAACAACATTCACAGTGCCTTCATCCATGGACTACACCTCTGTGTCCTTAGCTTGACCCACACCTTCATAGTGATTAAAAGGGGAATCCTCCTCAGAAGTGTCATCATTAGAAAAGTGGAATATGTCCTCATATCTACCAGTGTTCAACAGAACATTCTATGACAGGGCCTCAAAAACAAAGTATCTGAGCTTATGCCTATTAAATTGGATCCGGGTTGAGCCTCTAGTGAGATGGGCATGTACCCAATTTTGCCAAATTAGCTCAGTTGTTCTAGCATTAATGCTACATACGAAGCGGGTACCAAACTGGTCTTCAGAGAGCATGGAGATTCCAACTACATTCCCCAGATCAACAGCTATTGCTAGGACATGGATATCTAAAGAAAGGCTCCAAAATTGGACCCAAACAGGGATTGCAATAACCCTCATTGAATGAAGGGTCAAATTGGGTTGGAGCCTATCAATCACTAACGTAACAGTGAGTTGTCAATGGACCAAGGTCCATTGTCAATCACAAAATCCAGATCAGGTTGTGTGCTAAACTTGATCAAAAAGTAGTTGCCCACTTGCCCTTCAATCCAGAAGGGAGAATCCAGTTTCTAAAGGCGCGAAAGCCTATTTCCCAATTGGTCAGAAGCGAAGGAGCGTGTATCCACTATGGCCACAATGCCATGGTGTTCAAGCTCAGCTCTTTTGTGTTCAACAAGATTTGGGTCGAAGGAAAGGGATGGGGATAAGAAGGAAGACTTGGTTCGAAGGAAATGGATGAGGATGAGAAGTTAATATGATTGAATCCTGGTGGGAAGGCCATGAGCTCAAAGAGGAATGAAAGGTGTGTTGATGAGATAAACCAAGTATTGAGATGAAGTATGGGAGAGACACATGAGATGTATGTCGCCAGGGATGAAATATGAGGGAACATAGAGTGAGTAGATTATATGACGAGGGATTTTATAACTGTAGCCAAGAAGGAATGTCAAACGTTGGCTTAGGGAGTGATGAGAGACGAGTGGTAGACTAGAAAAGAGATGAAAGTTAGCCTAGAGACTATTTTATGTACATTTAAGCAAGGCAAATCCTTAGGGAGGGGATGGTGACTCAAGAAATGTAGGCATGCAAAGGGCTGCCATTCAAGAGCGAACTCATGTAATAATTAATTCCTTTTTCCGATTTTGAGCACTATTAATAGGTGGTAGGCTAATTAATACTTGGTGAAGTTTAAGACCAATTAGGGGATGAGAGAACTAAAAAACCTATTGAAAAGCAACATACTAGGATTTCGAAGTGGTAAATACATAAGATTGCATATTTTATAGAGTCCAGAGAAGAGAAGTGAATAAACATGATAAAAGAAGCAATTTTCAATTAAAAACCTAACAGGAAAAGAGGCATGCGAGCAAACCCATTCAAATTCAGCTGGCAGTTGAAGATGGTGAGAAAGGATATTGAGATTGGATATTACTCACTAGAGCAGAGCAGATGTAGATTAGGCAAACTTCTATGAGCAACACAACTCTCGTGAAAACCTAATTCGAAGAACTGGTAGGATATAGAGTGCTTGTGCTATATAGGTAGTGTTATTCATTGAAGAAAATGGTAGGCGGATCATGAAATCTACATGGGAAAAACGAAGTACCCATAAGAAATCAAACAAAACGAAAACTCTTGTGGAAGAAAAATTTCGTCAGACTCAACTTCTCTCTCTAGAGTTTCTCACTCTAGGAACTTTTTTAGTAGGTCCCATGTTTTTTGATCAGCAACAACAGTAGGTCCAATAATTGAATTCTAAGTTATATAAAGAAGGGCGAAGGCGCAAAAATAATACTCCCTCCGTTCCTAAATATAAGATCACTTTGGGGAAGTGGATAAGTTTCTAAATATAAGATCACTTCCTATTTTATCTCAAGTTTTACCTAAACTACCCTTATACTAACTCTTTTCATTGAAAACCCCTCCTCCTTTTAAAGTTAAGTAATTGAGGGGATTTTGGGAAGATCATGTAATTTTATTTTCTTCCTTAATCTCCCCAAATTAACCAAAGTGATCTTATATTTAGGAACGGAGGGAGTATATAACTATTGGCTAAGGAATAAAAATAGTACATAACTATTCCAGGGTACAAAAATGCTACCCAACTTTTACTATGAGATCAAAAATGATATTTTCACTAATATGACAATAATATTAATTAGATATGAAATGTTCAAAATGCCCTTATAATTAAATAAACTTTTACCGGGGCAATGTTTAATTTATAAGGGCATTTTGGACATTTCATGTCTAATATTATTGTCATATTAGTGAAAATATCATTTTTGATCGCATGGTAAAAGTTGGTACTACCTCCGGTCCTAAATATAAGACCTAGATAACTTTTTTTTGGAGAGATTAAGGTTGCGAAATATGTTATTAAATGATAACATATTTAATATATTTTTAGATAATTCATTAGTTTATAGGTAAAATAAACTAGTTTAAGGGAAAAAATTAGGTAAATAAATTTATAATTAACTTATTTTTTTGCTTTTTTAGGATTTTCCAAAAAAGTCATCTAGGTCTTATATTTAGGACCGGAGGGAGTATCATTTTTGTACCTTGGAATAATTGTATACTATTTTTGTACGTTGGCCAATAGTTATGTATCATTTTTGGGTCTTCACCTGGAAACAAATGCAAGTATGCAACTACTCAATTCCCTTCTTTATTTTCATGGGCAGCTGATTCAGATTTACCGTTATACCCTTGTCTGCCACGTGGCAGCTGGTAATTGGCCCAAACCCACTAAATAAATATGCAGCCTAAGTATTATCGCCCTCCGTGCGATGTTCGGAGCTTCCGATGCACCTAACAGTAACACTCTTCGTTAAGTGACACACCATTTCTCATTTAAAATCCCATTATCTCATTCTCACCACCATTTTCACATCTGGCTTCTTCTCTTTCTCCTTCCATTTTCACTGTTAGGAGGGTTTTTCGAGCTTTCATGGCTTCCATTGCAGCATCTCACTCTGTTGCTCTCAAAACCCCTCTCGTTGCCCCCAAGTTTGGAGCCTCTTTTGACACAAAGTTAACTCATCTTCATTTCAATCAACTTCAGTCTTTTCCCGGAATTCAGTGCAGATTTGATAGATCATTTGGATCCTCTGGTAATGATTTTCATTTTGAAATTTTGAAATTTTAGTGTGTGGTGTCTGGATTGGCTGATGTTTTGACTTTGTTAGAATTGTTTTTTTTTTTTGGGGGGGGTTATAGTTTTTTTTTAAGAAAAATGGAAATGGGGTTCATTTGTGGGATTAAACTCACTACAATTTTTAACGTTTGTGTCATTTTTCAATTGAAACTTTAGAGCTGTATTGTATTTGGCTATATTCTTGATGTTCCCCTATGAAAATATTTTTTTTCCCTAGTTTCTTGACTAAACAGTAAGCTCAGTTGCCATGGGTTTGAATCAACCCTAAAAGTAGAAAAAGTAGAGAGATACTAACTTCCTTAACACACTCACCAAGTGGGGATCGAATTGGGCTGTCCCTTTTTTTTTTTTTTGAATTTATATGTATTGTTTAAATAGAAGGCCCGATTTGGCTCAATAGTAAGCTCGCTTGTTGCGGGTCTGAGGTCGCGGGTTCAAATTAGTCTCTATGCATAAAGTATAGCTAAGACTGCCTAGTATATTCTCTTCCCCACCACCCTCACCAAGTGGAGACTAGAACTGGGTTTACCCTTTATGTATTGTTTGATTAGTTAACAGTACACTTTTTTGATGTAGAAGATAGTAATCTGTTGTATCTAATTTTTTTCTTATTCTTGTGCTCCTTACATTGCATTTGAGTTTTATAGATTTGGATGTAATAATGAGGAATGCTAACTCAGTCGCATGTATCCACAAACACAGGTATAAGAGCTCAAGCTGCCACTCTTGAGGAAGCAGTGACTGGAACTGCTCAAAATGTAGAAGCACCTGTTGTTGTAGTGACTGGAGCCTCCAGAGGTATTGGTCGAGCAATTGCCTTGTCTTTGGGTAAAGCTGGTTGCAAGGTTAGTGGTTACTTTTCCATTTGAAAAGCCATAGCTATTGGCCTCATTTTTATACAATTCAAACTGCCAATAGTTTATCATACCTGCAAGTAAATTATTGGGGCTTTCTATTACAGGTCCTTGTTAATTATGCAAGATCATCCAAAGAGGCAGAGGAGGTGTCTAAGCAGGTAGAATTTATGTGCATTTATTGTATCATACTTTGCCATACCTTGCTGCTTTTAGAAATGGTTGAGTGTAATCTGTTTGGAATCAAATACATATACTCCCTCCGTTCCTAAATATAGGACCTAGATGACTTTTTTGAAAAATCATAAAAAACGCAAAAAATAAGTTAATTATAAATTGATTTACCTAATTTTTTCTCTTAAACTAGTTTATTTTACCTATAAGCTAATGGATAATCTAAAAAGATATCAAATATGTCATCATTTAATAACCTATTTCGCAACCTTAATCTTTCCAAAAAAAAGTTATCTAGGTCTTATATTTAGGAACGGAGGGAGTATATGATATCAGAAGTTACTTTATGCCTATTTCTTGATTAATTCATTGATCATTTTGCTAAGTGTTTTTGAATCAGTTGCTTCTATGCTGTGATTTTTTGCTTTACAAAGTTGCATACAAGGTTGCTAAAAACGTAGATAAAAAATTGACCATGTATTTGGCTCATTATATATTGATGATATTTGCTTTAGTCATTCTTCAGTATTCTTAACTGGTGATTCACTAAATTATGTTGATTTATTTGATTATTTCTTGCAGATTGAGGCATATGGCGGACAAGCTCTTACATTTGGGGGAGATGTTTCTAATGAGGCAGATGTAGAGACTATGATTAAAACTGTAAGTAAATATTTTTTACTTTATTTTTGACAGGTAATATTGTATGTTTTTGGCCTATTCACTTTCACATTTGCAGGCAGTTGATGCTTGGGGAACTGTTGATGTGTTGGTGAACAATGCAGGTAACCTAGATCAATAACATACTTGCTCTAAGCGTATTTTGTTATCAAATGTCATACATACTCTAATAAAAATGGCCCTGTTCAGGAATCACAAAGGATGGTTTGTTAATGAGAATGAAGAAATCTCAATGGCAAGATGTTATTGATCTCAATCTCACTGGTGTTTTTCTTTGTACTCAAGTATGTTCAGAACTCAAGTTAATGTTCAGTTAAGTGTATATTTTCATCAATATTAAAAAAAATATATTAAACTATTTTTTGAAGCTCAGTTTATTTTGTACAGGCAGCTGCTAAAATTATGATGAAGAAAAGGAAGGTGACAGATAAGCCCATTTAAATTCCCCCTTATTAATTTACCAGTTATGGCTGTTTTTTCTCTATTCTTTACTTTAATAGTAGACGTGCCCCACAATATGTGAGCAAATTGTGAGATATTGTATTTCTATTCTATTATATGGGAAGTTAAATCCTAGTATTTTTAGCACCAGTTATAGTTTCTAAATTCTAGTTTTTTGCTTTCATATTCATTAAAAAACAACCATCAGATCTAACAATAACTGAAGTTTTCTACAGGGAAGGATAATCAACATTGCATCAGTTGTTGGTCTAGTTGGCAATGTTGGACAAGCCAATTATAGTGCTGCTAAAGCAGGAGTAATTGGCCTGACGAAAACTGTTGCAAGGGAATACGCAGGCAGAAACATCAATGTAATACATAAAATTCTAGTATATCTCTATAGGCTGTCCAAGATGATACCTTCTGATGGAATTTAGCCATAACTTGGTGTTTGTTTTCAGGTCAATGCTGTTGCTCCAGGGTTTATTGCATCAGACATGACTGCCAAACTTGGAGATGACATCGAGAAAAAAATTTTGGAGTCAATCCCACTAGGTGGGAGTGAATAAATTACTTTACGCTCTAGAGAGCTGAAATTTATTTGGAGCTTTATATTTTTGAGATGCTAATAACTTGCTTATTCCACTTCGGATTCAGGAAGATATGGACAGCCAGAAGAAGTGGCTGGACTGGTGGAATTCTTGGCTCTCAATCCTGCTGCCTGTTACATGACTGGACAGGTGATTTTACTGCCTTCATGTTTTTTTTTAATAAGATAAATCCTGGCTTAGACTATTTCACTATTGTTTTTGGTTGATCCATGAAACTTTGATGGGATATTCAGATATAAGATAATTCCAATATTTTGTTGGCAAGAATCCTTTTATCAGACTGGTAAATTTAGGTGGAAATGATGATATCATTATTTTAGATATCAACAGTTTTTTAAGCAATTATGGTATTCGCAAATATGGTTTCTTAGGCTTCTACAAAGCCTACTGATGTTTTCCTAGCCTGCTTATTAGTTGACCTTTATAATATTTTTACTTAGTAAAATTGGTCTCCTTTTTCTCTTAACAACAAAACAATGATGAAAAGGAATTCAAGTCATGTTACCTATCCTATCATCTCATTGTTTCAGTTCTCTTTACAAGTAGTTGTTACTTGCTTATCAAATTTCCTATATTTCAGGTGTTAACTATTGATGGAGGAATGGTGATGTAAATCAGCTGTCAACCTTTCTGGGAAACTGAATTTTTGCCTTCTTAGTGTTCATCCTTATGAGTATGGCAAACCAAAACGGCAGTTATTAGAATTCTAATTATTGCTCAAGATAGTAAATCTTGGTAATATATAGTAGAGTTCTAGTTGTTTTGACTGAATCAAAGAGTACACTCCCAATAGGCATTTTCTTAGGCTGCTGTACTTGGCATCTTGTTGCATTTCGGTATTCTTTTAATAATTGGTCATGATAAGTTTGAATTTGTGTAATTCTAATATTTTATGCAATTATGCTCCTAGAATCGATTATTCTCCTGAGCAACCTACGTAGAGCTATGTTGCGAGAAGGGTTGTCAAATTCGTGAGTTTAAGTAAACTCGTGGAGATAAGGTAAATTCGGATAGTAAACTCGAATCGTAAACTCGTAAAAGTACGAGTTTACGTTTATTAAAAATCATGTATTTCTTTTATATAATTGAATAAGAATACAAAAAAATAATATATTGACTTAAATTTATTTTAAATATAGATAGTAGATTTAAATATATGGATATTCATAGTATATCAACCTCAATAGATAAATTTCTATGAAATTCACATTCAAATTCATTGAATTTTGCCAATAAAAAATAATTAAAATGAGTTTAATAGTAAGTTAACACAATTTTCTGTAAGGTAGAAACATAAAAACGGTAAATTCACAATGTAAACACATAAGTTTCTACCGAATTTTTTAGCAGTGAAAATTTAGTTGACTCATGACACGTTTTGTTTAGGTAGTGTCATAAAAACGGTAAAATCGGAGAGTCAACTCGCGAGTTTGACAATAATGGTTGCGAGCAACTAATCCTTAAACATTGGGGTTTTTTTTTTTTACACCCACGCTTTTACATTCATGAGGCATAAATGTGCACGATCCCATGTCTCTGATTTTATGCGGTTCCCTGAATGTTTGTTGAATTTTCTTCTGGGGGCATTTGTTGTTGAGCTGAGCGCCATAGAAGTATCTGTAAAACGTAAATGTCCATTATGAACCCAAATCTTTATGCGATGGTAGTTCGGCGTGTGCTTTGGAGGGTATATGTGCTTCCAAAATGGAGTTCCCTAGGCCCAAGTGGTACTGGATTTGGATGGATAGGTATTTGGATTGGGGTGGGACTAGGACTTCTTTTTTAACCATACATAAGATTTTCATTATAGGAAATCAAATATAGACTCCAACAAAGGATTGATATGCATCAGCTGATGGCATAGAGGTGAACAGACTCGAGAAACAATAAACATGGACATGAACATGAACATCAAGATCAGTAAAAGCTAGCAAGAATGCAAAGGACACGGTCAAACTAATTAGACAAAAGAAAGTCATTGTCATGTAGATAGATATTGAGAAAATCAACTTATGGTTCCCCATGATCAAGGAAGAGGGCAATAAATGGTGGTTGTACAAAGACATGCTCTGTCAAGTGGATGGGACTAGAATTGAGATTTGGAATTGTGGTAATTAATGTAAATATCTTGTAAATAATTAGGAGATCATGAGGATAATTAGGAAATCAGGGAGATCATATAGAATTAGATCACAATCTGTATTTATTTTCTCTATTACTCAAATCCCAGATTTCATGGCTGAGATTGAGAATCTTGTATTATATATTGATGCCTCTGATTATGAATGAATAACGTGGACTATTCTCATACCTAAAACACTACAGTATTAAATCATGTTTGGTATGAAGTTGGACCGATAACTTAAATATATTTTATTTTATAATTAGTCTTCATTAAAAGACTATAATACCCCTAATTGCCTTTATGATAATTATAATAAAAGATTTGATAACCTATTGTTTCTTCCCATATTTCTTACTCTCTTTATTCCGTCACATTCACCCATATAAGATCACTTCTGCAGAAAACAAATCTAGTTGCCAATTTTGTTGATAAAAAAATTAAAACCCCAAGAAATTACAGATTAAAGATATTCTAACATATTTAACTCTAACAAATATTAATATTTCTCTAACAACTTTCCTACTAAATTGGGGTCAAACATCAATATTTAACTCCAATGCTTTTTAACATTTCAGTATATCACAGAATGTGCCCATGAAATGGGCAATGCAATCTTTTTGGACATTCTTAATGTGTTATTTGATAAATAGGAGAATAATTTTTTGAGATTCATGATTGATTTTGGAGCGAATAAAAGTATTTTTGGATTCATAATTCCTTTTTGGTTTTAATTTTTATATACATCATGCATAAAATCCAAACAGCCAGTGATCAAGCTTTAAACGATGTCAAAATTATCATGTGCATAGGCGTAGCTGAATCAATAGTGATTTTTTTTTTCTCCTACAAAAGACAAGCTAAACCAGAAAGGGTGACACTTAGCCAAAGAACATCCTTGGGAAAGAAGAAACCCCGGATAGATCTTCATTCAACAACATTCCATCATCATCATCATCATCATCATCATCATCATCATCATCATCATCATCATCATCATCATCATCATCATCATCATCATCATCATCATCGTCGCCATCGCGTTAAGCAAGATGGTTAAATAAATTGTCTGCACACGTGTGTATATCCATATGACTAGTCCGACTTAAATCACAAATGATCAAGACATGTTGACTGAAGCCTTATATGAGATCGGTTGTTAGTTTTTGACTTTGTATGATATATTAAATAAATAATGAAGAAATAATAACTAATGATATCTGATATATAATTACAGCACAGGTGTTGAAGAGCCACAAGCTAAAACCGATTATCTAACCTGAGTGAACCTCTACATATTTTGAAACTAGCACTCAATTTTATATGCCAACAATTGAGGCATTGCTTGTGTCGGCACTCCCGTAGAAGTCAAGCTCAGCGAAAGTACCCCCTCCTTCTCCCTTGGCTAGTCTCCCTGGATTGACAGAAATGCACTTCATGTGGTTCCCTTCGCTTTCTTCATTAAGCACCTGAACAAGATCACTAATATCTGAATGCTCTAACCAAAACAAGCATTATAATTATTTTTAGATAGGCAAACACTAATGGCCTAAAGTCACAAGTGGGATCAAACTCGAAACCTCTTACATATAAGAGGATTCCTGCCACTAAGCTACAAAGCCATTGACAATTTAAATGTTAAAAATGTGATTGGTCTATTATACCAAACATTGAGCTTTGATCATTTGGGGAAAATCAAAGAAATATAGGCAGGTTAAATATTAACCTTGATAAAGTACTTGATGTCTGAAGGCAAAATGAGAACATCTGGCACCCACGGGACTTGAAGAGCTTCTGGAGCAAGAGAATAGTCCAAAGGAACACTTTCTGCTGGAGGATAAAGAGGATAAAAGCTGATTCAACAAAATTTAAGGGTATTATTAATCATGGATTCTGATGCTTTCTATACATTAATAATAAAGGGCAGAGACAAAATCTGTGTATTATCAAACCTTTGTTGCTTAAGAATATGATTTACAAGTCTACTCATGCGATCACTAGGTTTCGCATCTGCTGAGACTCGTGATATTTCTTCCCCACTGAGCTGCTTGAGGATATCCACAGTGCAGCAACCAATCTTGACCTGAAACCATGGTGAAAATGCTTATCACACGGTCTTCTCCATATATTTACAGCATCTAAAGCTTCCAATTTTTTTTTATAAATTGCTTCAATCATAACTAGAATTTCCTGGCACGTCCGTTATGTATGTTCATCAGATACATCTTAAGCCAGATCATAGCTCCATGTTTCTCAATCTATGGCGTAGAATTACTGGAAAAAATCATACATATGTACAAAAGTCTCTCATTCCTGATTTCCTGGGCATGTAATTCAATTCAGATTTAATCCTCTTAAATTCTTACATTTAGAGAGATAATAACGCAAGAAAATAGAGCCAATTATAAATTCCATATCTCATTATTACACTCAGCCACTCTTTTCTTTATATCTATACATATGCACCCTCTTGAAAATCCGCACTCAATTAGATCAGAAAATGATAGCAAAATCAACATTATCAACTTGTTATCTTGAGGGCACTTTACCAATCCAGGAAATGCCATCAATATTTTGTTTCTTTACTTTTCGCCTTTCATATGCTAATTCACCAAGAAGCATGGAATTGCAATTTCCCTAACAATAAACAGTACTATCAATGGGTTTGATATAGAGATACTTGGTAGATGAATGTTATGCCTCTTCAGAGTCAAGTCAAACTCTAGAAACCTTTAGCTTAAAATTTAGCTTGCTGAGCAGTTATTAAATAATCAACAAGTTCACCTTGCCCTCATTCTCTCCCAACTTAGCCTTTGAGCTAAATTCTACAAAAAGTAAGCAATGCCGAATATCATATTTTATTAAGCTGTGATTCTTTATATTAAAATCCACTGGTTAGTGTTTTCTTTCTATATTATGTCAACGTAATTTAGATGTAAAAAAGCTAAGAAGCAAGAGCAGGTTTTAAAAGAGGCGAAATGAAGCCGAGATTTAAAATAATGAACGCATTACCTCATTTGCCTCAAAAATTCCAGGATTTGTGAGACTGGCTATCTGAACAATAAAACAAACTACTTAAATGAGCATAGCTATTGAGAATGACTAATATCCTGCTAGTAATTTATGTAAAAGTAAACAGCTATTCTTCTAATACTAGCAACAGTATGATGTAATGAAGATTCTTAAATGTTTTAAGATCACTATACCTGAGGCTTGAGATTAGGAAGATTGATATCAAATGCGGGCTGCAGGAACAATGGATGAATTAGTATTCGAATTTTTAAACTGACTAAATGGTTTCAGGTTCTAATGGCCAGAGAACGATTATCACAGTATTCATTTTTTTTCTTAAGTCAGAATCAATGATCACAGAATTTTAGTTGACTCAACTCTATCATTACCTGAGGGAAAACAAAGTCATGATTAGCATCTCGAATAGATGGTACAAGAAGAATACGTACTGCAGAACCCATACACTCTACGTAATCTTCCAACTGGAGTTAGGGAAAGGGGGGTTAGACCATAAAAAATATAAAATGCACTCAAACACAAAATATTCTATTTTAGTCAATACCCTTCTGAGGATTTCAATACGAAATATTTCATCATAGCTCCTTTCTGTGGTTCCCTTTTTGATTTCTGGATGTTCAGTGTCAACAAATGGCCCCATCTGTAAGAAAATTTAAACGTCAGTATCAATGTGCACCAGTAGATATAACATAAAGACTAAGGAAAAAGCATATTGCAGACAAGCTGGTATTCACCAATATAATTAAATGTGGCGGTCTTTTCTTTGCATATGACAGTAGTTCTGCAAGAGGTTCAAACAATAGATTGTCTGAAGTAGTAAAAGGGCCAGTTGCAATGACCTGTAATGCACCAAGTCGGGATAAAATATCAGTTACTAATAGCTCCAGGATGAACAGAACCTAAAACAAATCATGGAAAAATGGCAGCAGCAATAAAAAATGTGCTAACTCTACTATTTATATGAATAAAAACAATGCCAAAGCTTGCAAATGTTGCAAGATTGCCTAATTCTGTTTCTGCCAAGGTAGGAAATCTGCCAAATATTAATCTGGAAAATAAATTGGAAATCCTCCCAGGCTCCAAATGGAGATATAAAAAATAAATCCAGTGCATGACACATAACATATGTTTTTTGTTGGCATAACTCATGCTCTAACAAATAATAAAACATGCGCACCATTGACAACTCTCTCTGCTTGCAAGGATGATAAGTCGGAGGATTTTCCTTATCAAAGGCTTGCTTCTTTGCTGGATTCAAATTCTCGCTATCATTGGGTGAGGAAACTATAGAATCTACCACTTTGGATGCCACTAAACAGTGTCCACTAGGATTATGCCCTTCAATACCAACTACCTGTCATGATGGAACCCAGCTTTTATATCTAAAATCCTAAATGAAATTTTCAACGTACAAAATAAGGCATTTTCATCCTCATTGCCTTTTTCCATTTCTTACCTGGCCTGGGAAAACTGAAAAGTGGCTTAATTGTTGCAACTCCAGGCGAACCCGTTGCCCTCCTGAGTTCTCAGCACTGAAAAGGGGTTACCAAACAGACCAATGAGATAAGACTGAAGGGACAAATTTTACCAATAGTATGGAGAGTAGCTCCAACCTGATGTGCCCAAATGTCACATTTATACATAGTTAAGTCCTTAAATGATATAGAGGCCTGTCTATGAACAGATATCAAAAGATAAGATAATGCATCATAAAATGAAACACAACATTTGACTAGGACTTTCAATGTAAATAGCTATGCTCTCCTTGACAAATTACTGAAGAATAGAGACTACCATATTTGACAAGGTTAGTCATTTTAACAAAAAGGATGATTTCAGCAAATCTAAACATGGATACATGTGCAAACTAGTACAGTAAATTAAGGGCCTATATACCTGCTTTGAAGCATGACGGAC
Organism: Mimosa pudica; assembly: GCA_029929735.1. NCBI lineage: Eukaryota > Viridiplantae > Streptophyta > Magnoliopsida > Fabales > Fabaceae > Mimosa > Mimosa pudica. The sequence continues at coordinate 11,592,420 of JAKELP010000033.1, read as the reverse complement.
TTCTCATTTAGACGACCTTCTCCATCACAACAAATCATGCCAACAGTGAAAATGCTTCTCTGGGAAACCATAATGCATGAAAGTTTATTCCACAAGGAGGGTTTGAAGCAATCACAAACTAGAACATTTTTAAAGCTGATTGAAACTCAGCAATAACAATTTTATCAGTGGATAGAATGCTCCTAACTTTCAGTCATCAAGACTGACTTTTAAAGCCTGGCATTTGATACTTATGTAAATCATGAGGGAGAAAAGGATGGAGAGAGATTAATAAGTTACCTGTGAAGCAATTGTTGGGTCCATTGGTTCTTCATAGAGCCCGGAAGCCACATGCACCCTTGCATGTTTCTTAATTCGATTTTCTAATGCATTAAACTATATAGCCAATTATCAGATAGTGCCACCAAAAGTATAAATGTGAAGAACTTAAAAACACTAAATACTACATACCCTGTCTTCAGTCCTATCATACATGAATCTACAATCTGGTCTAGGCCCTGATGCATGAACCTCCAATAAACACCTTTGCCGTGGACGAACCTTACTGACTATGTCATCCTCGTCATTTTCATGATCAGGATCTTTTTTTGTATTATCAATATTTGGCATGTTATTGATATTGAACTTAACCTCAAGCCTATTAGTTCGCTTAGAAAATGCTGTTGCAGGTTTCGATGATTTTCCAGATGACAGAACATTCCCATTAGCTAAAGAGGTTGAATCATATGAAGGTGATAAAAGAACTTGTTGATGATCTGTTGGAGTTCCAGGAGCATTATCTTTTGAAATATCATCATCATTTAAGATCCTACATATAAACATCATTGTTATAAGAAAATCATTGGAACAAGTCTGGGCATTCATGACCCAAATATTCAAAATCACCTACCAATATCACTAATAAATTCTCCAAAAGATGATAGAACAGATTATAGCAATATGCACGAGCTGGCATACTTACATTTCTATCTACCTGTCACTGTAAATTAGAATGAATTACATAGAAACCATTAAATGGTGTTAAAAAGTTTGTTCTTTTAAAAAGTGGTGCATACTGTTTCTACAGCACGCAGAGTGCCTCATTTTTTTTCAATTCAATTTTCCTATTTCATAAGTGAAGGGAAAAATCCCATTTCAATTGCTAATTCATAGCAAGAGAAGAGATTCAACCTTTAAGCGAACATGAACAAAAGCAAGTGACATGTGTAAAAGAAAATGCTTACATTTCTACATCTCTGCTTGAGTAAGTATGAATACCAGCTCCCTCCTTGATAATGGCTTCTTTCTGCTCATTCTGTAGGTACGTCAAAAAGCCATCTATTTCACCACATTGAACTGTTGATCCATTCAGCTGTCTGTCAATGTCAAAACGACCATCAAGTTCCATTATATAGTGCTTATTACTTAATTATTACTCCCTCTCTTCCTAAATATAAGAGCTAATTGACTTTTTTGGAGAATCCTAAGAAAGCTATTTATGTTATTAAAAAATTGATTTTCCTTCATTTTTTCTCTAAACTAGTTTATTTGACTTATAACCTAACATATGATGTAATAATATACAAAATACTTATGATTAAGTGGTTCATTTCGCTTCCTTAATTTCTCCAGACAAAAAGTCAACTAACTCTTATATTAAGGAATGGAGGGAGTATTTACAATATAAAAATACTCAATAAAATATAGACATCTATACAAACCAAAACAAAGATGTGAATCAATGTATTCTCATATCCTGACCGTGCAAGAGTTACCTCTCTACCATAATCAACATTATTAAAATCATGTGTTACAATGTGAAGCAATTCATACTTAAGGTTAATGAATAGTTACATTCTACTATAAGCAACTGAACCCATTTATTATCAAGGATTCCAATCCTTACTTCCTTTAGAATTTCTTACTATTTGGTAGCTAATAAAACAGAACGATTTTCAAAAATCAGAACCAACTACCTGTGGTGACCCGTTACACTCCTCCCCTTCTCTCTCTTGATTTGAATTTCAAATTGTGTTGACACGTGGCAATGTTAAAATGAATCAGATTATTTAGTTGATCCTGTACAGCTGTCCACCCGCACCCTCATCAACGCGTATACCAGAGCCAAACCCGACTCATATGGCCCAGAAAGTGTAACCCGGACTCGCACCAGAGCCAAAAGTCACCACTAGCTTAGTGGGAAGTTATTCCCGCGTGACTGGAGATAAGATCGTGAGGAGTGGAAAGCATCAGTTTGACACGTGGACGGATCTTGTGGAGCAATATGAGGCATGATCCCAAGACATGGCATGACAGTTATCTTGAATGTAATCTAGTTTAAATAGGAGATCTTGTATTCAGATTAGTATGTGGTATTTTCTGCTCAAGAAGTACATCTTGTAAACTCTCTCATTTGATTAATATTAAGAAGTAATTTCCAGATTATCTTTTGTGATCGAATTATTCTTTGTTTAATTAGTATTGCTTTAAGAAAATCTTTTTTAGGGCATTACATTTGGCGCCGACCGTGGGGAGAAATTTGTATTTCTTCTCGTTATCCTGCAACCAGATCATGGAAGACGACGCGATGTCGCCGCTTAACCCAGACGCGCCTGCACAATCAAATATCCAAGAGATTTCCTCCACTGGGTACCCTGGAGGGAACACTCAGGAAGCCCCCCATAACGTTCCAGAAAATGATCCTCTGTTGCTCACTGTGCAACGGTTACAAGAGCAGCAGCGAGAACACTTCGCGATGCTGAAGAAGCTGTCAAGCGAAAATAGGAACCTGAAACTTGAAATCACCGAATTAAGGATGGCCCGACTCCATATACCAGAAGATAATATGGAAGAGGAACAACCTATTCCAAGAGTGATTTCCGAAAGTATGTATCACCGGAACGCAGACCCTGAATACCAGAACCCAGAGCAATACCAGCCTGACGAAGACCTACATGAACATCGATCTCGACACACAGAAGTGCGAGATGACCACCGGATTCCCGAACACGCAATACCAGAGGGGAGGCATAGAGATCCAGAACACAAAAGCCGTCAAACCAGAAGAAAAAACAAACATCAGAACCCAGAAACTAAACCACAGGATACCGGAATGGATGATCGATACCAGAACACTGAGTATGAAGACCCGGATTACAACCCCAGAGTCGAACTTTCTGACGAGGATGAAGAAGGAGTTGGAAGTTCCAACGACACACTTGACAAACCAGAGCCTCCCAAGAAGCCACGAAGGCACTTGGCATCCAAAATAACCGTTCCCAGGAACTCAACCCCCAGAATGCGAAAAATGCGGAGAACCTACCCGGAAATTAAGCGGATGCAACGGGAGTTAGATGAACTGAAAGCAACCATGTTCCAACTTCCAGGAGCACCGATCCCCTTCGAGAAAAATGATCCTTCCAGTTATGCGGATTCACCATTCGTTGAGGCCATATCCAGAGCAAAACTGCCTTCCCGGTTGGTTTATCCCACCATTACTCCTTATGATGGTTCGACAGACCCGGATCATCACATGGCACATTACAAACAACGTATGTTCGCCATCACAGTTCCAGAGAAAGTACGTGAAGCATGTATGTGCAGGGGATTCGGGATGACTCTTACAGGACCCGCTCTCAAATGGTATATGCACCTTGAGGTAGGATCCATTGCCACATTTGCTGAACTACATGATTCCTTTGTGAGCCAATTCGCAAGTAGCAAGCGGTTAGAAAAAACCGCCGATGACTTGTACAGGCTTCACATCAAACGAGGGGAGACCCTTCGCAGCTTTGTTACCAGATTCAACAAAGAAAGGTTGGAAATAGATCGCCCGGATGAGATGACATGTATAAACGCCTTCAGGAAGGGATTGTGGACCTGGATGCCCCTGTACGAAGAACTGACTAAATGCCAACCTAAGACATGGACAGAGGTCATGAGGAGGGTGTTGGCTGAAGTCAGACTCGAAGAAGACCGGATGAACCGAGACTATGACTCACCTGAATCCGAGTCTAGTCACGCAGGCAAAAACAAGAAACGAAAGGAGCGACCGGAAAAACCTCCCAGAGCAGAATCCTACTCTAATGCTAAAAAGGCACCAGAACGATCCGGGAGGTCCAACAGACCAAGCAGACCACCTGCTCCCCGAATAGAAGAGCAGGGCTTGCAATTATCCGCGAAGGAACTAGTTAAAGAACTGGGAAAAATGGGGGATCAAGTGCGATGGCCGGGAAAAATAAAAGTACCCCCGGAGCAGCGAGACAAATCTAAATGGTGTGACTTCCACCAAGACCACGGACACAAGACCGATGATTGCATATCCCTGCGCTTTCAAGTCTCGGAACTCTTGAAGAGGGGCTACCTAGAGCATTTGCTCGAGGGATCAAAGAAGCAAAACCAGATAGGCAAAGCGACAAGTAATACACAACCCACTCCTGCACATCCACCGATTCCAACCAAGATGATAAACTTTGTCAATGGCGGATCTTGCATCATGGGAACCAGTTACTCCGCTGCTAAGAGACACGTCAGGACCTTGACTGACCAAATAGAATCCCTGACTATAGGTGGAGAGGACCTAGAGGCACAAGAAGGACCATTAGCATTCTTTGACCACGAGATCAATGACCAGAATCATGATGACGCTCTTGTCATCTCAACCTACTTAGCCAACTGTGAAGTCAAAAGAGTTCTCATAGATCCAGGTAGCTCTGTCAATATTATTTACTTGAATACGGTTAAGGAAATGAACATGGAGTCGGCCATGTCATACTATCCAACCACCCTGGTATTCGGCAATGGCGCTGCTGATAAGTCAATGGCTGTGATTAATCTAGCAACATATGCTGCCGGAATTAATCAAACATTTACTTACCATGTTATGGATTGCCCTTCTCCATACAACGCCATCCTAGGACGACCATGGCTCCACCAGATGAAGGCTGTACCGTCCACCTTGCACCAACGAGTTAAATTCTATACTCCTTGGGGAGTACGCCAGATTAGGGGAGACCAGAAAACATCTCGAGAGTGCTACCAGACTTCCCTGAAGAAGTCCGAAAAGCTACCAGCATAGCAATTACAGGGATCATCCCTGAAACCTCGGATCAGGGATGAATCATCCACCGGACTCGAAACCATCCAGGTCGACCCAAACCAGCCAGACAAGAAACTCTTCATCGGAAATGATCTCAATCCAGATTTGAAGAACCAACTGATAGCGTTCTTGACCCAAAATCAAGATTGTTTCGCTTGGTCCTATTCTGACATGACCGGAATCGATCCCCAAATCAGTCTTCACAGGTTGAATGTGGATCCTAAACACAAACCTGTCCGACAAAAGCGCCGGAAATTTGGTACAGACAGAAACCAAATTATCCAGGAAGAAGTCCAGAAATTATTGGCAGTCAAGTCAATAAGGGAGGTGACTTACCCAGAGTGGCTAGCCAATGTTGTAGTAGTGGCCAAGAAGAACGGAAAACATCGTGTTTGTGTAGATTTCACAGACTTGAATAAGGCCTGCCCAAAGGATTTCTTCCCGTTACCACACATTGACATGATGGTGGATGCCACTTCTGGACACCAGATGCTAAGCTTCATGGATGCTTTCTCCGGATACAACCAAATCCGGATGCATCCTCCAGATCAAGAAAAGACCTCTTTTATCACGGACAGAGGGACATACTGCTACCAAGTAATGCCTTTCGGCCTAAAGAATGCAGGAGCTACCTATCAAAGGTTGGTCAACAAAATGTTTGAGAACCAGATTGGAAAATCCATGGAAGTCTACGTGGATGACATGCTTGTTAAATCCCAGTCCAAGGAAGAACACATCTCAAACTTACAAGAGGCATTCAGAATCCTGAAACAGTACAATATGAAGCTTAATCCAGAAAAATGCTCCTTTGGGGTCAAGTCCGGGAGGTTCCTTGGATATTTGGTCTCAAGTAGAGGCATTGAAGCTCATCCCACCCAGATAACAGCCATCCAGAACATCTGCTCTCCCAGACGAGCCAAAGATGTGCAAAAGCTAACAGGGATGATTGCAGCTCTGAACAGGTTCATCTCCCGTTCCTCAGACAAGTGCCATCCTTTCTTCAAAACGCTCAGAAAGAACAAAACGTTTGAGTGGAGTCTGGAATGCGAAACAGCCTTACAAGGCCTCAAGGAATACCTGTCCAAGCCGCCACTCCTTTCCAAACCAAAACCCTGTGAATTACTTCAGTTGTACTTGTCTGTATCTGGGCATGCTGTAAGTGCTGTACTCGTACGCGAAGATCCAGGAATACAATATCCGGTGTATTATGTAAGTAAAACTCTCCTAGACGCTGAGACCCGGTACTCGCCTATCGAAAAACTAGCATTAGCTCTAGTCGTGGCATCCCGAAAGCTGAGACCATATTTCCAGAGTCACCCCATCCAGGTTGTGACATCTCACCCGCTCAGAGCCATATTCCAGAAACCAGACTTATCTGGCAGACTAGTCAAGTGGGCGATTGAACTTGGTCAACATGATATATCATACGTCCCAAGAATTGCAATAAAGTCTCAAGTATTAGCGGATTTCACGGCTGAATTTGCACCTGACATCCAGATAGATATGGCTAGAAGTTTGATTTGCATGAGCAATGAATTAATCCAAGATACTTGGATCTTGTATGTCGACGGTTCAACACACTCGAAAGGTACTGGACTCGGAGTAGTAATCCAATCACCAACCGGAGATACCATGGAACAATCCTTCCAGTGTACTTTCAGAGCAACCAACAATGAAGCAGAATACGAAGCACTAATCATCGGAATGCGCCTACTCGTAGAACTTGGAGCGCAAGACGTGGAAGTGCGATGTGATTCTCAACTTGTATCTAAACAAGTCCAAGGAGAATACCAGGTAAAGGATTCCAGAATGCAGAAATATTATACCATGGCCACTTCATTATCAAAATCATTCAGGGAATTCAAATTGACGCAAATACCCAGAGAAAGCAACAAACATGCTGACGCATTAGCAAACTTGGGATCCACCATCCCAAGCTCCAGAACCCGAGCCATCCCGATCATACGACTACAAGACTCAGTACTGACTATCACACCTGTTCACCATGTGCAGGCCAATTATAGACCAGACGATTGGAGATCCCCAATCTACAAATACCTGGACATAGGTGTACTCCCGGATGATCAAAATGAGGCCAGAAGAATCAAACAACGAGCATCCAGATACAGGATATTCAGGAACGAACTCTACAGATGGTCTTTTGCAGGCATCTACCAGAAATGTCTCGGTCCAGACGATTCTGAATATGCATTAAGAGAAACACATGAAGGAGAGTGTGGTAACCATTCTGGTTCCAGAAGTTTGGTTAGGAATCTTCTGAGAGCGGGATACTTTTGGCCTAAAATGCAACAAGATGCCCAGAAACTTATTTCCAAATGTGACAAATGCCAAAGGTTTGCACCCGCACTCCAGCAACACCCAGAATTCCTACACTCCCTGACTCCAGTATGGCCTTTCATGAGATGGGGGATGGACATAGTCGGGAAGCTACCACCAGCACCAGGAAAACGCGTGTTCTTGTTGATGGTGACTGATTACTTTACAAAGTGGATAGAGGCAGGAGCATTTCAACAAGTCAAAGAACCAGAAGTCATTGACTTTATCTGGAAGAATGTTGTTTGCAGGTTTGGACTACCATACGAGATAGTATGCGACAATGGGTCCCAATTCATTGGATCAAAATTCAGGAAGTTCTGCACCAAATGGAACATCAAGTTGAAATTCTCCACTCCCCGGAATCCCCAGTCCAACGGCCAAGCAGAAGCCAGTAACAAGACAATTGTATCTTCCTTGAAGAAACGACTAGAAAAAGCCAAAGGAAAATGGGCAGATGAACTCCCAGCAGTACTATGGGCTTACAGGACTACAGCACGAACTCCAACGGGAGAGACACCCTTCTCCTTGACATATGGATCAGAAGCAATGATCCCCGTCGAATTCGGGCTACCAAGTCTAAGGTACAAGTGGACAAACGAAGAGATTAACAACATTAACCTGAACTACGAACTGGATCTACTAGATCTCAAACGGGAACAGGCTCTAATCCGGATGGCATCCTATCAACAGCAGATAGCCCGTCAATACAACAAACATGTCAAAGAACGACGCTTCCAAGTAGGGGAGTTGGTTTTGCGAAAAGTCTTCCCAAATACACCAGAATCCAGAGACGGAAAGCTCAGTCCCAACTGGGAAGGCCCTTACCAGATTGAAAGCATCACAGGTCCAGGATCTTACCAATTGCGAGACTCCAAAGGAAAATTGCTCCCCAGAAGTTGGAACGCAATACATCTGAAAAGGTATTTCCCATAGTATCTAAATTTCTTTTCCTCTAGTACTATAGCGCTATAACTTCCCGGAGCCAATCATCAGGCACTATCCAGAACTAAGTTATATCAACAGGAACACTTTCCTGATGATATAACTTCCCGGAGCCAATCATCAGGCACTACCCAGAACTAAGTTCTATCAACAGGACCACTTTCCTGATGATATAACTTCCCGGAGCCAACCATCAGGCAATGCCCAGAACTAAGTTCTGTCACAAGGAACACCTTCCTAACGACATAACTACCCGGAGCCAATGTCCCAGCAACTTCCAGACATAAGTTCTATCACCAAAACTAAACTTCTGATGATATAATTTCCCGGAGCCAACGCTCAGACAATGAAATCCCAGCGTCAGAAAGTTCACTTCCAACACAAGTTCCACCAACTGAATGCACCTCACTTGGTACAACTTCCCGGAGCCAAAGGTACATAATACTTATGTCTTACGCTTACTCTTCCTAAATTACCACATTTGTTTATTCATTTGTCGCTTTAAATCTCTTATCAATTCTAAGTACATAGTAGCTACTAACCCGATACATAACTTATAGACCATCCCGAGCCCAGAAAGATGTATGGATGACGATCCACCACATCCCCGAATAACCTGATTCCAATATCTAAGGTATACCAAACTCTAATTAGACTTGCACGAATCCCAGACTCTAATCAATGCCTATTTTAATCCTAATTCCCCTGACATAACCTGATCGTGTTTGTCTAACCAGATCGCTCAACCAGAAAGATGCATCTACAAATCGCTCACCAGATATCAAATCAAAAATACCAGAAAAATACACAAGTAAGTATACGCAACTTGCACTTTATAGATATTCGATATTAGTTTTCTGAACAATTACAATTTCTAAGAACATAACTAGTTAACACTAGTCAAACATAAACTTCTGAAAACACCAGAACATAACTAGCTAACAGTAGCTAAGCAAAAACAACATTCACCAGAAAAATACGCCCAGGACATAAAACACAATAAAACATTACACCTAAAAACAGTTCTCCCTTTAAGCATCCTTCCCGCTGGCTTTGTCTCCGCCCACCTCATGGGAGTCTCCAGTTCCTTCCTCCTTATCCGGAGCTTGGTTCTTGTCTGAACCAGGCATCTCAGGAAGAGAGTTAACTTCTTCCTCGCCACCCGACTCCTCATCACTATCACCAGATGAAGGCATGGAGTAGCCCTCATCTTGGAACTCTTGTTCCAGCTCCTTCAAATCCCAATTAGCGCTTCCCCCTGCCTGGAACTCTTTCACCATGCGGATACGCTCAAACAACATGAACTTTGAAACCTCCCGCCTTTCCCTTTCAACCAAGGTCTCGACCTTCTTCTCGCTCTTGACCTTCTCCTCCTCTAAGTCAACCAGCTGCTTCCTCAGGTCCCCAATTGTAGCGTTCAGCCCCTCAATGGTGATGTCAGAAAGCTTCACTTCCTCCCGAGCATCCATAGTTTCACCTCTAGCATTCTCAAGGTCCCGCTCGAGCTGGCGAAACTTGGCTTCCGCCGTGGTCCTGTATAGCTTATGCGCAGCTTCCAACTCTCCTTGTTTCTTCCTCATTTCCCGATCAAACCATTCCAAATTCTTCACACGCTTCACCAAGGTGTCGTGCTCTACACGGAGCACTTCAGTTGACCTCTCCAGATCCCAGAAATGCTTACGCACAGCCTCAGCCACCTGGTTAACCTGTCAAAACCAGAAACCTGGGTAACAAACTCACAAGAACAATATGTGCAGTATCACATCTTGTAACCAAAAATCAAACTAAAAGTCACATCACAAACCTTGAGAGAACTAGTGGTCAACGAAACCAGCAAATCTTGCCCACCAGTGTTACTAAAAGCCCTAGATGTCTCGCCTCCCCCTTGACCTACTTCGGGGATTGCATCCAAATCCATGATCGTGGGCTCCGGGATCGCTGCAAGAGCCCCAGCCTCTTTCGGCTTATCAACCTCCTCCTCAATAGGATCCAGATTAATAGGCCTCTTCGGGGTCACAGCAGCAGCAGCACGCTTGGTCCTCTTCATCCTAGATGCCACTGTTTCAGAAGCAACATCACTACTTGACCCGCTCTCTGTACTCCCTCTCTTCTTCTTCTTTCCCGCATCAACCACCTTCAACTTCAACTTGGGCACTTCAGACTCACCTGACACCAGAAACCAGAAATTTACACGAAATGTAACAACAGAACATCTCGGACAGAACAACTTAAGAAATAGGCAACTGTACCTATCTTGAAGATCTTGATGTAAGTACGCTTGTCAACCGGAAGAGCCATGATCGTTGCTATCAATTCCTCGGAATCCGGACGCAAAGGAACTTTCTTCTCCTCAGCCTTAACTGCATGAAGAATCAACCAGTATATGATTCATATGAACACAAAACTCCCATAACATTACCAGACACCAGATACCAGAACCAGAAGTAAAAATATCTACTTACATAAGTTGTTCCACTCTGTCCTGAGAGGACCACCGTCTGGAACTAAACACCTCTTATGCACCACCACAAACCTACGCTTCCAACGCCTAACAGAATCCCAGGGAGTGATGATCAAGGGATTCCCATCCAACCGGGAAAGAGTAAAAAGCCCGCTAGACTTCCTGCCAAAACTATAACTTGTAAGCAGCTCTGCCAAAGAGATCTTCTTCTCCCAATCCTTTGTGATCATTTCCAAACTCAGAACCACAGACCACACCATCGGCATTAGTTGGGACGGAGCCAAATCATAGAAGCGACAGATTTCCAGTATCAAAGGTGGGAGCGGAATGCATGGAAACAACTTCAAATAATCAAACCCCAGAGTAGTCCAATTGTCGCTTCCCCAATCCAGACGTTCCTCAGGCTTAGGTGCCCGAATCAACAACGACCGGTCAAGGCCCAACTCGTCAGGGAGGGCAGCCACATCAATCTCCGAAATCACAGGGGCCTCGTCATTATTCTTCTTTTCCATCAACTTCCCATCTCGCAATTCTTCCATCAACTCGGCAGGAATAGGATCAAAGCCTCTAACCACAACTCTCTTGGTACCAGAAGACGCAACATCTTCAGCCTTTGACATGATTTCTTTTCCTACTCGATAAGAAAACTATTAATATCGCTTATACACTAGCATACCAGAATGAGCGAAATGAAATGGCAAAAATGAAACAGACATAACCAGACAAATATATCAGACTAACTAATGCTTACCAGAAAGTACAATGTGTTGTCGATAATACAGGAATGTGGACCAGATCTCTCAAGTAAATCAGAATGCTTGGAAATTTCGAATCGAAAACGAAAGTGTGAGAGGTTGTGAAGAAGACAGATTTATAGAACTCATGAGATGTCTGAAGAAAGGGACCCCAAATCCAACGGCTATTTGGGAAGGATCTCAACGGATGGGAACAATCACATCTACCCGCGTCAACCCGAGCCAGACACGTGTCGCTGTGGGGGAGTTAATGTGGTGACCCGTTACACTCCTCCCCTTCTCTCTCTTGATTTGAATTTCAAATTGTGTTGACACGTGGCAATGTTAAAATGAATCAGATTATTTAGTTGATCCTGTACAGCTGTCCACCCGCACCCTCATCAACGCGTATACCAGAGCCAAACCCGACTCATATGGCCCAGAAAGTGTAACCCGGACTCGCACCAGAGCCAAAAGTCACCACTAGCTTAGTGGGAAGTTATTCCCGCGTGACTGGAGATAAGATCGTGAGGAGTGGAAAGCATCAGTTTGACACGTGGACGGATCTTGTGGAGCAATATGAGGCATGATCCCAAGACATGGCATGACAGTTATCTTGAATGTAATCTAGTTTAAATAGGAGATCTTGTATTCAGATTAGTATGTGGTATTTTCTGCTCAAGAAGTACATCTTGTAAACTCTCTCATTTGATTAATATTAAGAAGTAATTTCCAGATTATCTTTTGTGATCGAATTATTCTTTGTTTAATTAGTATTGCTTTAAGAAAATCTTTTTTAGGGCATTACACTACCTACACAAATTGGCGAATAATTTCAATGAGATTCAGAAAAATTTTTCAATTTTCATGAAATCAGTAAAATAATACGAACGGCAAAGCACAAACCTGTTGAGATAATAAACCTCCCAACTTGAAACGAGATCGGAAGCTTTGAGACTGTAATTGATACAAAATGGGAGGCCTACACGAAGAGATTGAGTGAGGAGTGAATTAATTTTCAGAAATAGAAGAAATTGGTAGAGATGATGAGTTTACATTTGTTAAGGATTTCTTCTTCGTTTTCAAGGTCGAATCCGCTTCTTCCGAACTCTGCCTTAATTTCCTCTTCGATTGCCATAGCTTTCTGCTACAATTCTAGGGTTTCTCAGATGTGGAAGAAAGTGAAATGGCGGGAAATTTGATGGGAGAAGACGAGAAGTGTATGAAGGTATCGTATTCCAATTATACCCTTCCCGCTTTAATTAATTACCAGTTCCCCACTTGTCCCCACCTGCGTGTTTTTTTTTTATAAGAAATTATGATCAAGAAAGTATACTCTGTGATGTGCAGGCCTGATTGGATTTCATTTTCTGCATTTTGTTTTTTTATCAGAACATTTTCTGCATTTTGGGAAAATGGCTTTTGAGAATTGAGAGTACTTTTTGAGATATCAATACCAAAAATGAGAAAAGGAATAGCTTTTTCAAAACATCTTCTCAAAATGTATTTTGGGTTGAAAATACATTTTCTAATTTTTTTCTAAAAAAGTTTGAGTTGAAACTCGATTGTGTAGTTTTTTTTAACAAACATCGTACAGTTTAGTTGATAATGCATTTTTAAAATGGGTTGCATATCCTTAACTTCAAAAAGCCATCTTGTCTTATGATCAAAAAACAAAAAAAAAAAAAAACCATCTTGTCCCCGACTAAATTAACATCCCTTGAACATAACACCAACTCCACCTTCCAATCCCAAATAATCAATGATTGAACCTCCAAAAATGTGAACAATTTCTTCAGTTTCGGTCTTTCATCTTTTAGAAAAAGTTTTAAATGTAATCTCAAGAATTACTTATTTCAATAAAAAAATTTAAAAAAGAACTTAAGCATTCTTTGAAGTAGCATATCGTTTTTCAGGTAAAAAAAGTAGTACATCATCTTTAGAATTAGTTGCTTCATACTCCTATGTTGCAGATTAACCATATTATGGTTTATAAAGAATGTTTTGGGTAAATTGATATAGTAAGATAATCATAGGTTTGCTTAATTTGATGTTTATAGTAGTAGATTAATTTTATTTTAATATAGACTATGAAAGGATTATTTTGGTTGTGTGGATTTATATTGTTTGGTTCTCTTTGATAAAAAAATATACCAAAAGTTTTAATGTTAAAATAATATATATAGCTGAAGCTTCCGTTTAAGAATTCATGGTGTGCTTGTTTGATAATTTGATTCAACCCAAGTTTAGTTGGCAATAGTGATTTGGAAATAATTATAGAATATGATTTTGGGACATTGTAGTTTTCATGTTTTGAGAATAGAGAATCAATAAGAAGTTAATACTACTTTAGTTGAAATTACATTGTTCATTGTGAAATTGGATTTTGGTGGTTGTAGAAGTTTTGATTTTGATTTCTGATGGTTATTGATTGTTAGTCTCCGACTCTCTGGTTTGGCTTTGTTGGTGAATTAGTGAGTTCGATTGATAGATGCTTGTGAAGGGTAATGATTTCTTGGTGATTGTAAATGTTTGATGGTGCAATAAACACATGCAAAAGTATTATTCTACATTTAACGAATGAATTTGAAGGTACGGGCCTCTATAAATGTTAACAAACAGGTCGTAACAAAAACAACGTGTTGTTTTGTTAAAAATGGTCTGGGGCCCTCTACATTTAACGAATGTATTTGACGGTAGGGCCCTCAATTATTTTATGCAAGGACTCATTCACCCTTAACCAATTGTCTGAGGTTCGATCCCTGACATTAAAACTCTCAGGCCAGTTGTCCCACCCTTTGAGGTGCCTACAAATCAGCGGGGGATTAGTCTCTCACTTGTCGAGTGAGGGGCCACCTTGATCGTGGATAAAAAAAAAACAATGTGTTGTTATTATTATTTTGAATAGGTTTAAATGAATGCAATAATAATAATAAATAAAATAAATTGTTATTGAGATTTTTTTGAATCTCGCTGTATTTATGATTGTTTTTTATAGGGAGGAGGGAGAAGAATAATTCTTGAGTTAGATTTTAGGGTTAACATAACTTAACATAACTTTTGGTCCCTCAAGTTTCACCCAATTTAGGTTTTAGTCCCTCGAGTTTCAAACCCGTGCTTTTGGTTCCTCAAGTTTACACCGTTAATAACAGTTAGTCCCTCAACTTTTAAAATGACTTAAAAATGCACTAACACCGTTAAGTTAGTCCTATGTGGCTCTAACATCATTAAGTTTGATGAGTTTGATGATGTGGCGCCTGATTATAATGCTTACTGTATATTTAATTTAATTATAAAATAAAATAAAAAATGAAAAACCAAAATCTCTGAAATCATGGACCAACATCCCTTCCTTTCTACAGCCACCACCACATCTCAAATCCCCCATCCCCATCTTCCCATCCTCACCATTCAGCCACCACATCCCTTCGGCAACTGCAACCATCACCCTCACCATAATCATTCCCCACCAGATCCACTCGGTTTGACCTCCTCCGTAACAAGTGACATTCCCTCCTCCGGCAACATCTCCCTTCCACCGCCACTTGCACCAAACACATCCATCAACGACATTCCCAACGTCTTTGTTGGATGTTTATGCTAAATCTGGTAATCTTGGTTGTGCATGTAAGGTGTTTGATGAAATGTGTTTGAGGGATATTGTTTCTTGAAATGCTTGGATTTCTGGGTTGGCTCAGGGGAATAGGTCTAATGAATCTATGGGGTTGTATGATAGAATGAAGGTGGAGTGCTTATGGCATTAGAAATTCTGATAAAAAAAAAATTATGGCATTAGCAATGAATGGCAATGGACACAAGGCGTGGGATCTTTTTGTGTCAAATTGTTTTAGATGTAAATGCAAGAGTTTTGGAAAGTACTTCGGCAAAACAGTATGAAGACAGAATAAGGAACTTGTTGGTGTTTGAAGGAAGAATACCAATTTACTATCTCAAGTTTATCCAGTTGCCCAATTAGACAATGACATCTGTATAAGTGGCTACGTCATCACTAATGTGAGAAACTTTTCGCGTCTCCGTTAGTTCACCGTTTGTCTCTTTCGTTTCTCTCACTCCACCTCTGTAATCAATATCAAATCTCAGATCTCAAACCTCATTCCCCCCATTCATGAAATTTTTACAGAAAATTAGATCTACCGGTGAAGAATATTTACAACTCTAAAACCTTCAACTTGGATTCGCATCCGTGTGCGACGTCCACCAGCGAGGCATCGAGAGTTTGTGTAACATTCTGTTACTAATTACTTAATTAACCAATGATATCCAATTTTAATTCTATAATCTCTTTACGGAAAAAGGATTTTCCATAATATTAATATAAGGGCAATGACCCTATTTTACCCTTCAAGTAACCACCCTGGACCACTGGGCACTTTAAACTAACACTGAGTGCAATTTTACCCCTGAAGTAACCAAAGTGGTCCAATTTTACTCCTGAAGTAACCAATGTGGTCCAATTTTACCCTCTGACGAATGTAATGTTGACATGTGTCGTCCACATGTCAACATTATATCCTAAGTGTCAACATTACATTCGTCAGAGGGTAAAATTGAACCACTTTGGTTACTTCAGGGGTAAAATTGTACCCATTGTTAGTTTAGGGTGCCCAGTGGTCCAGGGTGGTTACTTGAAGGGTAAAATAGGTCCATTGCCCTTAATATACCTATCATAGTTAGAAAAAGAATGTTCTAGTGAATAAAACATTATCCATGATAGAAAAGGATTTCCTGATACAATATAGATGCTATCATGGATAATTAAAAGCTAACCATGTTAGAAAGGATTTGCCTAACATGGTTAATAAATGAAACTGATTGATATTAAACAATATATATATATATATATATATATATATATATATATATATATATATATATATATATATATATATATATATATATATATATATATATATATATACACATGCGGAAGCGAATGCAGACCTATAAATTGGCAATATACAATTCTAAATAAACTACACAACCTCCACTACCTAATTCCCTTTCCTGACGCTTGCGCCTGTGCATGAATACCTGCAAAAATGTCAGTAATCGTGGAATGAGACAATTTGTCCCAGTAATCACCGCTTAACTCACTATAACAGTGAGATGTGCGGTAGCGAGGGCGTCTAAAGGGTACCACAGTTTGAAAATCAATAATACATATATATTTCACATTTTCTTCCATCCATCACTTAAATCTCTCTGTCACGTCTCAGTCAACTCAACATCCCTCAGTCAATTCCACATTAACTAAATTTCATCTTCCCGTACTCCAATCAAATAATACTGCCACCGCAACTCTCACACTCACCTATAGATGCATTGTGCCATCACGGGGCATTCAAGCATCTAATCTTCACTATATGATTTGACACTGTGTCCCTCTCCATAATGAGGGGACAATTTCCCTCTCTGGCAATCTCCAGAGAGGGAACCCCAATTCTGTTTCCATTACAGAACGGGAACGGTTGGGCTCTCCAATGCCAAACAACCGTAGGTCACTTTTTCTCAATAAGTTGACCTATGATCCCCGGTCTAATCAATCGAAAAGGATCATCAGTACAAATAACTGTCGATTGGCCAATCGACAGTTATCATTGCGATATGGTACATAAATAGCAGTGTCATGCAATGCTCACCATATTCCCTATCTATCTCATCCACCATATTCAACTTCTCAAACACAGTTCCATAAAATATCACAATATCAATATCATTATCATGCACTTTTGCAATTCCCTGTCATATCTCAACATTTCAACATCTCAGATTTTCCACAACGTAACTCTCCCTTTTCTATCATCATAAACTCTCAAACCCCTACAAATGTTATACCTATATACATTTCACACCATTCCAGATCAATGACCACCACCAAACAGGATAATATATATAGTTTCAAATTTCTTTGTATGAAAAAATAATCGTGTTTGAAAGGCACCCGATAGCCTATTTTTGTATAAAAATAAGTTTTCAAAGACAATGTGTATATAAAGAGTGAAAAGGGATTTTGAAAATCCCAACTATCTTCACCCTCATTGTTATAGCAAGGTTAAGTGTGATTACCTGTCGCCTTTTGCACTCTGACGTTCTTCCTTACCAATTCTTGTAGATTTCCTCTAAATACTTTACTCTTAGTTCCTCCTATAATAATAGGATACAAAATGATAAATTAATATCATTTCCAATTTATAACACTTTGACGTTTCTCTCGTATCCGCATTACTACCCAACCACTTTCATTTAAGATAATTCTTCCTTGATTATTTAAATAATTCATTTTCACTTGTTTCTTTTGGATCTAAATATTTAACACCAACATAGTTCACATCAAGCATAATCATTCATTCACAACAATTATTAATAAATCACTATGAACAATTAATCCAAGTAAATATATAGCCTACTAACAATTCTTCAAGGGACTTCCAATCAATAACATGTTTCACACAGTGATTAAATCTATTCTCATAAGAGAAAAATTACGCAAACTAATGACCAATACCCAATATACATTTTTACGATCACATTTTGCCACATCTCAATCACAAATTCTCCATACACTTTAAATCTATTTCTTTTATGCCTTTTTGATCAGCCAAGGCAAAAAGGGAAAGGGAAGAGATATCAATTCGTATTCATTTTGACCACTGTTCAAACATAGGAATTCTTTAGCCATTTAAAACCAATGAATATTACCAACAACAAATACCATAATCTAAAATCATATTCAACTATACTGCACCCATACATTTTAATCGTTCACACAATTTTCAAAATAAAGGACATGTAGAAGAAACAACACATTCACACACTTAGATACCTTTCAATGTTATAGTAGTCTTTACTCAACATTACATGTCATTCAATCATGTCATACAGATATTTACAATGACTTCCAACTCATAGCCAAACAAGTAACTTACAAACCTTCACATATAATTTAGTAAATCAAAGAGAGGAGAAACTAAATTTCTCATATTTCCTATTTGAGGCAAACAAGATTTTGTTATAATAAATCCACTCAAACACTTACAAATCAACTTCAAATTAGCCCGATTATAAATCTTCACTTAGCCACATTTTATTCATTGCCGCAAGGAAAACCATCTTCCAATGTCACTTTACCACTCCAATTAGTACATAACACCTTTTAAAACTACACAAAACATACTTTCATGCTCAAAACTGAGTCTTATAAAACTTCCAAGTTCACATGCATGTAAAACACCTAATACTTTACTATTAGACTCCAAGATAAAACTAATAAGACATGCTTTCATTTTACTCAAAACTTCCTTCCATCTAAACATTCTACAATTAACAAATTTCATTAAGTTTAAACTACTTAACAATGGCCCATGAATTACCAAAGAATGCAGATTTAAATCACTAGAAGCATCACTAGACCACAACTCACCTAAAACGTCAAGAAATTCAATGTAGTTCAATCCTTTCCAACTTCCTTATTCCATAATCAATTTATAACTTCAATAAACAAATTACAGCTATCAATTTATCCATAACATTCATAAACCTCAAAGATCCTATTCAAGGAACGACTTGACAAACATTAATGGTAAAAATTTAATCCATGACTTTCTAAATTAATTACTCTCATTCCTTAACCTTATCAAAGAGAACATAAAACAATCCCTCTCCTTGACATACCAACACCATAATCAACAACCACTCCATCTTTTCTACATCACCAAAAGTCGCTTACTAACTCCATCTTCCATTGACTAAATCAATAAAAGAACCCAGATTTCATGTTTCCCATTGTACTAAAACCAATACTATCACTTCACAATTTTTAACCCAAAACCAGGCAGTTCCAAGACAAAGTAGGCACATATTTTTCTAATTCAATGAACTAAAATCAAGTCTCAAAACCAATAAAGATGACAGCTTTTGTTCATGAGTTCTTTGCTTTAGCTTAATCACAGGCATTGAGCAAACACATAGCCAAGAACACTAAACACACACAAAACAATGACAAATCAGAGGCATAATGAACCAACTTCAAGGCCCTTCATATACATAGTAAGCAAGAAAGAGAAATTTTATGCAAAAGCAAATTATGGATTCTGTTTTCATGTTTTTGCAGCCTGATCGCCCTAACGAGTTGCTGAAAGTTGAAGCCGCTGGTGGACGAGTTATTTATTGAAAGAAGCGTTGGTAGAAGAAAGAAGCTAAAGAAGGAGAGGGTGAAGAAGAAAATTTATAAGCACATTTTAGACTTTTCATGTGTAATCTTATTGTCATATTAGTGAAAATATCATTTTTGATCCCATGTTAAAAGTTGGGTACCATTGGTGTACCTTGCAATAGTTATGTATCATTTTTGGTCCTTGGCCAATAGTTATGTATCATTTTTGGGTATTCGTCCTAAATTAATCACCGGCCGGTAAAAGTTCATTTAATTATAAGGACATTTTGGACATTTCATGTCTAATATTACTATCATATTAGTGAAAATATCATTTTTGATCACATGTAAGAGTTGACTATCATTTTTGTACTTTGAAATAGTTATGTACTATTTCTGTTCCTTAGCCAATAGTTATGTATCATTTTTGGGCCTTCGCCCAATTTCAAAGTTTTCATGTTTGTACGGTATGATTTATGCATGATATTCACTAATCCCACTATGTGCGGGTCCTGTACTAGTTTGACCTAAAAGCATATTTTTATACAATGAACATTAGTTTTTCATAGGGTTCATACAAAGTTTACTTAAAGTTTAGTCACAAAATCATTGATCTTAAAGTTTAAGGACAAAAAAAATAGTGACTCTAAATTTAAGGACCAAAACAATTGATTTCAAAGTTCACAAATTAGAACCAAAATTGATTCAAAATCTAATGACTAAAAGTTATTAATTCTTTTATTATGAAAATATTCGTTCAAATAAGAACTCTTTAAAGAGTTGAACTAGTTTCTATCCATATTTTGTATCCATATTTTCTCAAATTGTCCAATTAATACCCTTCTTTGATAAAAAAAAAGAGGTAGATATTAAAAAAAATGATTAAGATGTGTTAAATAAATCATGTTATATTAACTATTTTTATTACTACCCTTAATACAAACAAATTATATTGACAATAGAAGAAGTTCAAGAAGTCACTTGGATGGACTCTTTTTTTTTAGGTTTTTGTGAAGAGAAGGGAAGGAAAATGACTTACAAATACGACACTACATATTTCCTCATCTCATGACTAGTTTGGATAACCGTAAACCTGACTCTGATACCAAACGTAATAATTCGTTCTTAAAGAATTTAATTTACGTTATCATAATAGCTATCTTTGGCATGGGGGAGATACAACATAGATTTGGACTTCCACAATAATGCTTACCTTATGAGAAAGGGAAACATGTTCAAGTTTTGGTATGATCAAGCAATAAGTAGTGGGGTAATTTATTATTTGGTTGTTCAATGAGCATACTCCAAAAGATAGACTCTGTTTTATTATTTCTAGAGTTTAGTCACCTGTTTTTTATTTTTACTAAACGATTTTCAGTTTAAAAGAAAGCGTAAACATGTAGAACATGTAATGATGAGATTGGAAGTGATTTTTATTTAAAGAAAGCATGAAATGATGGATTTACATTGTTTGATCTCAATTAGTTTTATTTAGAAATGATTTGATGATTTAAATTGTATGATATCAATTGCTTTTGTTCAGAGATGAATCAGAAAGAAATTTCAATATTACATTGTTTAGAGATGTTGAACTGACACAAAATCAAATTTTTAAAGCATAACGTGAAAAAGTTATAAAAATTGAAAAGTGATCGTTAAGATTCGAACCTGCGCGGGCAGCCCACATGAATTTTATCAACCCAATAATAATAATAATAACTAGTGATAAACCCGTGCGATGCGCGAGATGCTTTTTTGTTGTGACATTTTTTATTAGGGCAAAGGCCCAAAAATGATACATAACTATTGGGCAAGGAACAAAAGTGATACATAACTATTTCAGGGTACACCAATGATACCAACTTTTATAATGTGATCAAAAATGATATTTTCACTAATATGACAATAAGATTAGACACGAAAAGTCTAAAATACCCTTATAAATTAAATAAGGATGGAAAAACACACTCAATCATCCACCGTCCCTATAGTCAAAAAAAAAAAAAAATCCACCGTCCCTCCCTCCATCCCTGTCTTTCCATCTCCCTCCATCCCTGTCTTTCCATCATCATTGTTATTAGAATCACACACCATGGCTTCTGACTACCATCGCAGCCTTCAATTTTATATTATTGTTATTTATGCATCCCTTCCTAACATCATCATTGTGCTAAAAATTTTCTTGAAGTATCCATTGAAAAGCAAACACCAAACCTAAATTATTGGCGGTAAACAGACTCGCAAGCCACATTTCAACATTTTTACCATCTTGCACATGATCCATCAAAACAACCCAGATTCAGATATGAAATTCACTAACAACGAAAATTTCAGATCTAGCAAAATAAGCTGAAGGTTGTTGTTGAATGTTGAGGAATTAAGGATTGCCTCTCTAAGCAGAGCAATGACGGTGGTGGAGGAAACTAAAACACTTTGAATATGTTTAGCTTCACCGTCCTCCTCCATTACCATCAGACAACTCCGTCTCCGCCGCCGTCATGTTTTCCGGCGCTCATTCTCACCCCCATATATATCTTCACAGTCATCGCCGCAAGTCGTATGCCTTGAGGCCGAATTTGAAGGTGGGGAGTTGATGGGTAGTAAAAGACCAAACTGAAGAAACTGAGGAGAAGCCGAAGTAGAAGAAGCCCACCATTTGCAAACGTGGGATCAGAAACAATCAAAGTCACAATATCAGAAGGATAAGGATTATGGAAATATTGGGGAGCCCTTTGGCTATTAGTTTTGAACAATGATGGAAAGACAGGGATGGAAGGAGGGACGGTGGGTGTGTTTTTTTTTATCTTATTTAATTTATAAGGGCATTTTAGACTTTTCATGTCTAATCTTATTGTCATATTAGTGAAAATATCATTTTTGATCACATTATAAAAGTTGGTATCATTGGTGTACCCTGAAATAGTTATGTATTACTTTTGTTCCTTGCCCAATAGTTATGTATCATTTTTGGGCCTTCACCTTTTTTATTATCGCTTGATCATAAACTAAGTATTAACATGATTAGTAGTCTCAGACCAATTCATATAAGACGATTGAAGTTTAATTTTAATCACATTACACTTTTATTTAATTCATTGTTGAATTAGTTAGGGTTAAAGGTCATTTTGGCCACTAAACAATTTTCAAAGTATCAATTTGGCCTACAAACAATAAATGGTCTCATTTTGGCCACTAAACAATAAAAATGACTCATTTTGGCCAATGGACCAATAGAAAATACTAAAATACCCCTAACTAATTTCTTCCTCCTCACCCACACTCCTCATGGGCCCACATACTCTCTCTCCACCACAAACTCTGTCTCCCTCATACTGCTCGATTGGTTGAGAAGCTCTATGATTACTTGACAGCTTTTTATGAATGTCCTGAAAGTAAACACACCAAGAATTTTCTCATGGAAGAAATGATGATTATGGATGAAGTAAAGTGGATAGGCCTCCCCAACTTCATGCCTGGCCCCTCATTTCTGGCACTATTGTAGATCTAATTTAAATGAATTGCGATGTTGATGATGTGTGGGATTATCTTGAAAAGGTGGTTATTAATTTCATAACCCGCCATTCAGAAAACTAGTACCAGCTTCAGAAGCCAACATGCAGGGCAGGAGAAAGCCTTATTGCTAGAATGTGAGAGAACTCTTAGAAGCAGGTAATGGAAGCCTTTGAAATGGAGAAACTAACATAGTACATGGTTGAGTACACTAAATTGATGGCTCAGCATGATGGCTTCATCAAACAAGTTAGTGATGATGATGCGGTTGTTACTTACACTGTGAGAGAGAAGGAGAAGCTGTGTGTGACAGTGTGAGCGAGACAGAGTTTATGGTAGAGAGAGAGTATGTGGGTGGTGGAGAGAGAGTATGTGGGCCCATCAGGGGTGTGAGTGAGGAAGAAGAAATTAGTTAAGGGTATTTTAGTATTTTCTATTAGTACAGTGGCTAAAATGAGCCATTTTTATTGTTTAGTAGTCAAAATGAGACCATTTATTGTTTGTAGGCCAAATTGATACTTTAAAAAAATAGTTTGGTGGCTAAAATGACCTTTAACCCAATTAGTTATTACTAAATCACTAATTCCCAAATTTGTTGTATTAACCCAGTAGCCATTAATAGAATGTTCTTTGATAAAAAAAAATTAATAGAATGTTCTTGAGTGAGGGAAAAAATGATGAATCCAATGGCTCATAATGACCCAATTTCATCACTTAGTGATTAATAACTAAGCAGTGGCTCATAATGATTTCTTTAATTTGGAGAATGTATCCCCAAATTCATCACCCAAATACCAGACTTTTCATGAAGTTTTCTTCTATGAAGTTTTCGTTTAAATTACTTTTTATGAAAAATAAATAAATAAATTGAGATAAAATATTCAACAAGTTATAGAACTCAAAAGAAATTTTTAGTAATCTATATAGGGTAGACATCTGGCCTTGATCGAACCCCAACCATTTGCTTAAGGGATGAGAGTATTTACCACTCACGTCAACCCACTAGGTTAAGTTCTATCTTCTTTCTGATAAAAAAATAAGTGTATTTTTATCAAAAGAAAAGTAAGTGTATTTTCATCCACAGAAAATAATTTTTTTTCAATGTAATATAAAAAATGTTAACAATTTCTTCAGTTTCGATCTTTCATCTTTCAGAAAAAAATTTCAACTATAGTATCAAGAATTAATTTTTTCAAGTAAAATATTTTTAAAAAGAACTTTAGCATTCTTTTGAGTGGCATATCAATTTTCAGGTACAAAAGTAGTATATCATTTTGATTTGAACCGAACTAATTAAGAAGTATTGTCTCAAGTTAATTGGAAAATAATGTTTGAACCTAAATATAGTACTACCTCCGGTCCTAAATATAAGACCTAATTGACTTTTTTGGAGAGGTTAAGGTTGCAAAATAGACTATTAAATCATGACATATTTGATATATTTTTAGATTATACATTAGTTTATAGGTAAAATAAACTGATCTAAGGGATATGTTCCATCTATTTATTTTCATTAATCAGGTTGCATTTTTTTGCCAATTGAATTTGTTAATATATGTTACTCAATAAGGTATGCTAGAAGATAGGAGGAATCAGAGAGGTCTGATCAAGTATTTTTTTTCTTCAGTGCTATATAACTTGTGTTTTTTGTTTTGTAGAAGGTTTTTTTATTACAGATATATTAACAGATGTGATATTTGTTTGGTATTGAATGAAATGTTTCAGTTTTGCCAAGAAAAGTTATGCTAGAAGATTGTAAAAGAAAGCTATGCTTGTTCTATTCTGTAAGAAATTGCTAATATAACTTTGCTTCTCCATGCACATTGATACTCATAATCATTCAATTATAACGTTTCTATAATAATTGACGTTTTCAATATTCTGACAAATAATGGCACCCTCCACATTTTATGTACATGATGGGTGATTTGTTCAATGGCCACCTTTTGATGTAGCATTTTCCATTGTTCTTTCCTAACAATGTGTATCATGGGGGCGACATAACCTTAGCTTCAAAGAATATTATTCCATTTATATGCTTATTGTATCTTCTCTTTTGGTTGTTCTTTCACCTTTTTGTATATGCGACAAACTGTTGTTGTCTTCACACTAAATGAGCAATATGGCTTGATAGGGTACAAGTGTTCCCTTTCACTTACAGTTTCTTTGTTAACAGTTTCATTGATGTGCATCAAGATGTTTCATTTTTTGGTTGATTCTTGAGGAACTCATTCAATCTAGAAAGAATGTGATGATTTCTTGTGATTTAGGTGATTAATTTATTAATGGGCATCAGATGTTCACTTAAATACTCATTTTATTGACAAAAAACAATCATTTTACACGTTCTATCTTCTAAAGTTTGAGGCCATATATATGTCAGTCTAAACAAATGTCTAAACATAGATATATATGGTTAAGGATGAATGTAAATGACAATTATATTTATATTGTTGGGTCACTAAATACATAGATATGGAGATCGAAATAGAATTGCTCTTTCATAACTTCAGCCATTGCTTTGGTTGAAGTATAATCCTTAGTGCAACACATGGAAGTTCATTCTTACTTAATTCTTGCACTTACAAATCCCAAAACCCTTGGATTGCAATAAATTTGAGCTTTAATTTCTTGGGAAAGGCATAAACATTTCTAATGGAAGATATTGTCTGCTCCACTTTTGTCCCCGCATGATTATACTCCTCCCTCATTTTCCTTGCCAACCCCATAAAGTCCTTCCGTACAGTAAACCAGGTATCACAAGCAGAAGTGCAGAACTATACATGGGAACCCCGCAAATGCTAGGGGATGGAATTCTCTCATAATCCCTCCCCCTCATAATCCCTCATTATCACCTCTTGACACCATTGGATGAAAGATCCAATCGTTCAGATTTAATACTTTTATAAAATAATGTAGTTAAAAATAAAAAAACTGTATTATAATATAAATTAATTTTTAGCATAAAAAATTTCAAATATATAGACCTATTTCTTTTCAACAGAAGGATCTATAAGAGATACAGACTTATCCAGTTAACTGTAAAAATTTTACAGTTAATTGGATAAGTCTGTATCTCTTATAGATCCTTCTGTTGAAAAGAAATAGGTCTATATTAGTTGAAATTTTTTTATGCTAAAAAGTTTTCAAAAATAAAAAAATTAAAAGTTCTTCATTTATTTTATATTATAATACAATTTTTTTTTATTTTTAATGGTACAAGTGACAAATCATGAGCTTAGATGAATTTTAATGGACAGAATAAGTCCCATAGAGGTGATTATGAGGGATTATGAAAGTGGGATTATGAGAGAATCCCAACCCCAAATGCTAGCCTCCATAACATTGTAAAAGCTGCTCTATACCAAATTGATTATAGCAACCAACCATTACAATATTGATGCTGGCATAACTAACTAATTATAGATGAAGTATATAAAAAATTAATTTGAGATTGTTTAAAAAGAAAAATAATCTAAAGGTTAATCTCTGTTGACTGCCAAACGTTTTGATGCGGAAGACATACAGTTGTAAAAAAATCTAGAGGGCATAAAGATTTGATTTGGGCTAGTTATAATACCAAAAATAACAATAAGAAAGAAGGGAAGGGAATAGATAATCCAACATTACATGACTTTCCATGTAAAAGTCAATATGAGGCGTACTGTTATTCTTAAGCCAAACAAACTAAACCAATAAATAGCAGACAAGATGATACAAACATCATTAGCATACATATTTTACAAAAAAATAACACATACAAATTAGCTAAGCGACAATCCACTAATAGTGTTGGCACCAGTATATCAAAATTTACACAACTAAAGAACTAAAACGACTTGAATCTTCCATACCCAGACCTTGTGCTGCTCCAAAAGATAGATATCTATTCATCAATCTCTTTGTGAAAGAACCTTGTCTATGTTTGGGCTGTAGTGTACCTTCATCTATTGATCGGTTGGAGCAAGATGGTCCCGTGATATTAACATCTCTTTGCTTATAATCAAAGGCAGTAAGTGGAGGCATAGATGATTTGAGAGAATGACCAGAATGAGAAAGAAGTGGATTTACTTGGATTACACCTTGAGTTAAGCCTGCAGTAAATTTCTCTTTGGTGGATGGACTTGGAAAATATGTCCTAAAAGATAGTGTTCTTTTGTTGTTTGGAAGAGAACAGAAATTCGAGTATCTTTGCCGTAACGGAATTGGGATACTCTTTTCCATATTTTTCCTTGAACTTAAAGAATATAATGAAAGATTATCTTCATCTTCTTCTGCCTTTGAGGCGTTGGCAATTTCTTTATCTTTCTTTTTAGGCCACCGCAGAAAAAACTTTAACCGCCTTGCGCGCATAGCAGACTTGACAGAGCCAGACTTGTTAAATGGGGAGTTGGCTGAGTCACAATTGCTGATTTCACCTGAGAAAGCATTAGATTTTACACTTGCTTGATCATAGTTGATATCCGATGATGAATTATTGACCCCGGTGTATAGAAAAATCTCTGCATCTGGGATTCTAAAGGAAGTTCCAGGACTCCTTTCAATGCCATGGGATTTCAGATGGGAACGAAGGACCTTTCTAGCTGAATGATCAGGATAGTTAGATATTCCTCCTGCAGAAATCAACTGCTTGATCAATATCTCAGACGATGCTGAGCGAGGTTTTCGGTTGAGATGATCAAGGGGAGTCATTCCATCGGAGTCACGGATGTTCAAATCGATGGATGGGACGGACATTAACATTTCCACAACATCACATTGGATGTTATCAATGAGAGCTACATGAAGAGCTGTTCTTCCTTCATTGTTCCTGACATTGATAATGTCTTGTATGTTCACAATCTTTCCACTAACAACTTGCTTCATTAGTTCAGTGTGCTTATCCAGTCTTTGGAAACCTGGGCTTCTAAAACCAGCCACTGCCATGTGAAGAAAGGTGTCTCCATAGTGATTGGTTAACATTGCTGATTCGGGAGATGCAAGAATCAAGATCTCTACCACAGACAAGTAACCTCGGTACGAAGCAACATGTAAGGCAGTGTTGCCTTGTGCATCAGTTGAGGTGATAATTTCTGATGATTCTAGTAGATATTTCACCACCTGCATTGCTAGAATGGTCAGAATAGGCGAAAGCTTTACTTGCATTCAGTAAATCTGGACAAACTCAAACTCTGTAGAATTCACTGTTTTAAAAGTATCAAATATGGAGACGAGCAGCATATTTTATCCAGTAACTCACCCATATTCATTCAGCATATATATAGCATGAACCCAATTTTCAGTCTACTTAAATATGGACCATAAGGAAATGCAATAAAGAACTTGGAAACAATGTGTAAGGAAATCTCAAAAATATGTAAGAAATTATAGTGTACTCAATATCTTAATTCAAATTTATATTAAAGCAATCTGATTCTTTATGAACTCTGCAGTGTTTTTCTGGAGTAAGAACTATTAAGTTTAATAACACTGAGAACGAGATGTTCTGTAGTATAATCAATATTTATCTACATTCACTCTAGATTAGATGAATATTGTGTTCATGCTTTAGTTCTACTATAGAAGACAGGATTATTTCCTGGCAAGTAATAACCACAATCATGATTTCTGAAGAATTACTAATGGTTTGTGGCATTAAAATAAAGCAATTCATAAGCAAGGTTTGGGATACTCAGTTCATTTAAACAGACTGCTTGAGACATACTCCCTCCGCTCCTAAATATAAGATCACTTTGGGGAAGTGGATAAGTTCCTAAATATAAGATCACTTCCTATTTTATCTCAAGTTTTGCCCAAACTATCCTTATACTCCCTCTTTTTATTGAAAACCCTCCTCCTTTTAAAGTTAAGTAATTGAGGGGATTTTGGGAAGATCATGTAATTTTATTGTCTTCCTTAATCTCCCCAAATTAACCAAAGTGATCTTATATTTAGGAACGGAGGGAGTATCATATGATTAAGTCAGGGGGACAAGCTTCGATTAAAAGGTAAACACAGTGTCATTACCATAATTCCTGGGCTTAGCATGCTTAGTAGGTATCAATTCATTTTCCCTTTGAATGTTTTACCGATGGTTCAATATAGTTCCCTTTATAACTAAAGTTGTTAATCCTCAAAAGATATATGAGAAAAAAAAGCATCAAGTCAGATTAACACATAAAGTTCTCAAGAACTGCAAATTTTTTAAAATCTACCAACAAACTAACAAAAAAAAAAATCAAGATCCACCACAGATAATTCAGTTCCACCAACCAGAATAACAAAGTAAAGAACAAATAGGACTCAACATATAAAAATGGTCAACCCAAGTTCAATTGCCACTGGGCAGCCTAACCTCTGTTTTTTTGCATAAAGGCTGATTCGAACACACGGCCTGCCCCACAGAAATCGAACTTACCACTGAGCCAAGTGGAGCCTCCAAATAGGACTCAACATAGAGCAAAATAAAACACATGAAAAGTAACCAATGAGTAGTTGGTTGAGCTGGTAAGTGGACTACAACCCCTGTAAGGATGAGAACGCGTGTTCGAATTCCGGGAAACGCTCTCATTGGGAGAGGGGATAACCTTGCCTATGTGGGCAACACTCCTACCCCTCGAGTCCGGATTAAACCGGGCGGTAATTAACCAAGAAAAATAAAACACATGAAAAGTAAAAACTTCTCTCACCTCAACTTGTCCTCTACCAGCTGCTGAATGCAAAACAGTGGACCCATGAGCATCTCTAACACCCAAAATCTCCAAACCACTCTCAACAAAAATTTTCTTCAACACCTCCCAATTCCCTCCTCTAGCTGCAGCATGAACAGCCCTATCCATCATATCCCTCCTAAATATCCTCCCACTCTCACCCATCTTATCACTCCCACCATTCAAAAGCGCACCTTCAAGCAGAATCTTAAAAACCTCAATACTCTTACTCCTAGCAGCACCATAAAGCATATCAGTAACCCCATACTCTCCCTCTCCAAAAACCAACAACGTATCTCTCCTCATCAAATACTCAACAAACTCCACGTCACCAGCAGAAGCCGCAGTGTAGAGCAGCCATCCACCATAGCCAGCACGTATGAGAGAGTTCTGCCCATTTCTTGTCTCACACTCACGTAGCAGACACTTTGCCACGTGGCACCGACACTTGGCCACGTCATGGAAGTGAGACTCGTCGTCCCATACTGTTTCTAGGCGTCGGATTCTGCGAAGTGAGGTGAGTTTGATGAGGAGGTTTGTGTCTAGGTGCAGAAGCTCGGCTACTAGATCGTATAGACCGTTGGCTGCTGCCCAGTCAATGGGTGACACGTACCACCATTGGTCTCCTGTGCTTTCCCAGCGAAGTGGGAAATACAAGGGAGGAGCCATTTTTGTTTTTAGCTTCTTCTCTTCTTACACAATATGCTGCTGATGAACTAGCTAGATGTTTGTGTAAGTTAAGGTTTGGAGTTAGTGTGGACAGTGAAATGGGAAGCTGAAAGAAGAAGAGGGTGCGTGGCTTTCGCGGCAGAGCACAAAATGCAGAGCCATGTGAGTGTTTTTTTCTAAATACTCCCTCCCCACGCTCATGTAAGTCACTAATAATATAAGTTAGGTGTCTGGAGTTAATGCTTCTTTTTCAATATTGTTCATATTTATTATGATATTTTTAAGAAAAAGGAATATATAAGCATTAATAAATAAGGGCAAAGTAGGAAAAAACTCATTAAATAAGGAGAGAATGTGTGATGAGCTTTATGTTTAGGACCAAAATTATTCAAATTTTGATTCTTATATTAGGGACCAGAAGGAGTATAATATAAGACTACTAAATTATGAGAAAATTAATGTTATAAATTAGACTACTAAATTATAACATATTTCAAATATAATTAATATGAGTAGAATAAATAAATTTTGAAAAAAAATAATGATTATAGACTTTTTAAAATTATTAATTATTAATTATCTACTCTCTCTCTATATTCCTAAATATAAGATCACTTTCCTAATTTAATTAAATTGAGGATACTAGTTAAGTTAATTTTTAACACATGATATTACTAAATTTACCCTAATGATATAGCTTCATTATCACGATTTCATTCCACTCTTACTTGTTTATTATAGGTAAAAACTATTAGAGTCTATTTGGAATAAAAAAAGAATTAAAAAGTTACTTATATTTAGGAACAAATTGAAATCTAGAAGTGATCTTATATTTAAGAATGATGGGAGTATCATTAAATTCTCCAAAATAATTAGAGTGGCCCAAGTATGTGGGTCATGAATTATGATTATTACTTGGATGGAGGTAACAAGTTTCGGGTTTTTGGGTTGCGGTACTGGTGAATAATGGAAAATATCTAACAAAAACAGAAGGGGAAAATGGGCATTGGGCAATTTTATGGTGGTGGAGCAAAAAGTCAAGAGGAAAGCGTAAAAAAGATTGAGATTCTTTGGTCCGTGAACACCCAACCCCACATAGATGATAAAGTGAGAATTAGGATTTTCTCCAGACCCCACAATGTGGATTTATTCATTTGAGAAAATTATTATGGATTGTGTTTTTTATGACCCCCGTTACCTTATCATCAAGCTTCCAACAACAGAACAAAAAAGAGTTATTGAAGGCACACTGAATTGAACTTAAATTTTCTTTTTTTGGGTATTTGGATTTTTTTAATAGAGGGTATTTGGCTTTTGAAGTTTGAGGAATGGTTCTATCTCTATAGTTCGTTTTCCATTACTCGCATGGCTTGAGCAGCAATACTCATGAGGCTGGCAAAAAAAGAAAAGCAATCCTCATGAGGAAAATTAATGACATAGCATAAGAATATTCGTTGTTCACTGTTTTGAGGATATAACTATTTGTGGGAAGAATTTGGCCAAAAAAAACTATTTGTGGGAAGAGCTTATGTAACATCTCACATCTGGACCCGATATAGAATCTAAAGATAGGCCTGCAGTTAGAGAAAGATTTAATTTATGGAACAAATAAAGGTTCTTTTCTTAAAATCTTTTCTTCAGACAGTGAGGCCTCAAGCTTTTTTGGTGTCAAGAAAGGAAATATAAAAAATGGAAAGTGTAAATTTTTTGGTAATTTACATATATCCTGACTCCACAAGCTTTCTCTCTCTATTTCACACTTTTCATGAGGCCCTACAAACTTTATTTCACATGTATAATTTAAAACGCGCATGAAGGAGTAATTAAGTAGTTAAACAAAACACATAAATACAATCCATTTAAGAACTTAAATGAACTAATTAAGGGAAAAGGTGCCAAAGTAAGCAATGCCAATTGCCAACTTTTGGAGTTCTATAAAGTGGTAGCTTGAGAGTAAAAGTAAACAAAAAATGCATGTTTTGGCTTTTATTTTATCAGAATGTGTGTTTTGGCTTTTGGTTTCAGCAAAAATATTCTTTTTTCAAAAAAAAATTGAATGCAATTAACGCTACTAGCGCACACTGACCCTTAAATGTGAACAAAGAACAAACAATAATATGGGTCCTTATATTATATAATTCCTGACCGCTTTTATGATATCCACGTGGTTGTTACTTAATTTAATGTCCATAACGCGCTACATCAGTTGAAATAACCAAATCAGATTTATTAATTTCCCCTGTGGCGCGTCGTGTGCGTGCTGGTGTATAAACATTTTTTTTCGAGTAAACGAATTATATTGAATCCAAAAAATTGCATGTACAACTGTGTAACATAGGGCAAAACAAAACCCATGCTGGGTAAAGAGCTAGCTGAAACTAAGATTTCCGGAAGGAGAAGTTTAAGCTAGATCTATGAGTCTAATCTTTACAAAAAAGTTTCCAAACTCAAAAAAGCATTTGTGGTGTGACGGGCTGAAGCTCTAATCTGATGGAACAAATAATCATCTGTGGTGACAATGACATTGAAGATGAGGTTGTTTATAGCTGACCACAGCTTCCAACAAGTAATGAAGATTCCCGATTTCCATGTTCTGGAAAGAGGGCTCAATAAGCAGAACTTAAGCCAAGAGATTATATCCAAAGACGAGAAGGAGTTTCTCATGCCTATTGGTAGAAGTCTACTCCATATAGAAGCAGCAAGGTTGCAGAATTTAAAAAGGTGGTCAAAGTCCTCCACTCCCCAATTACACGATTGACACGTAGGGTCAACAGTCATACCCCTGCGCAAGCGCTCAGGGTGTGCTTGGATGGAGGGAAAATGGGAGAGGAAAATGGGGTGGGGGAAGTATTTTCCCTTACTTGGATGGGGAGAAAATGGGAGAGGAAAAGTGGGTGGGTCATATGCCCCATTTTCCTCCCAAGTTTTTCCTCCCAAAATGGGGGGATTATAAGAGAGAGAAAAGTTGCACAACATTGTCCAATATTCATGTCTCACCTCACCCACCCATTTTCCTTCCTTTCTATTTTCCCTCATCTATCCAAGCATGATGAGGGATAACATTTTCTCTCCCATTTTCTTTCCTCTCCATTTTCTCTCCTCTCATTTTCTTTCCTCTCCCATTTTCCCTCCATCCAAGCAAACCCTCAGAATTCGTCAATAGGCGCCCCTTCAAAAGGAGCCAATCAAAAGTTTTGACTTGTTGAACCATCAGTAGTTTCCATAGTTCAACCCAGAATTTTTCAGGTTCCTGCCAATCAGGAGAGACCCATGAACGGTAAGCCGATTGCACTGTGAAGTCCTCATGGTTAGTTAAGTTCCAGGAGCAACAACGAGAACTATGACTTGTATTGATCCTTGACTGAAGGATATCAGTAACCACCTGCGGGGGAAGTTTGTCTTGGAAGAGGGAGAGCCGCCACTCACCCGTCGAAGAGAGATAATGTGATATCTGCTTCTGCAGGTCACCAGGGGGAATGTCCACAAAAGACAAGAGGTGAAGAGGGCCACTATCACCAATCCAGAAATCAGACCAGAACTTGGTCTTAGTACCTTCCCCAATATCCCATTTGATATGATAATCTGCGTCATCCCAGACTTTGCCTAAGTTTTTCCAGAATAAGGAAGAGCCACTAGGGAAATGAACATCTCCTGAAAGATTATACTTCCCTTTCAAGATACGCACCCAAAGGCTGTCCGGTTGAGAATGGAGGCGATAGACAAGTTTTGCCATGAAAGCCTGATTTTGCTGCTCAAGTCTAATGAGGTCGTATCCTCCATTCTTAAGAGGTTGACAAAGCTCCTTCCATTTGACAAGGCAGACCCCTCTCGTGCCCTGAGGGTTACCCAAATGAAGTTCCTGATGAGCTTCTCAATGCTGCGACAATAGGTTGCAGAGAAAAGAGTACTTTGCATGGTATAGAGGGGGATGGAGGTAAGGACTGACTTGGCCAGGGTGATACGACCAGCAAGAGAAAGGGAGTCCCTCTTCCAACCTGCAAGCTTAAAATGCATTCTCTCAAGGATGTAACTATAAGTCATAGAGTTGGGCCTGCCATTAAGGAGGGGAACTCCTAAGTAGCGACCAAGCCCCTCAGCTTGTTGAAATCCAAGACTGTGTGCGAGAGAGCGGCGAAGACTCAGTTCAATATTTTTAGATAAAAAGACCTTAGCTTGGAAGAACTGACTCTTAAGCCTGACACAGAGCAGAATTCTCTAAGGATGCAGTCAATAGTTTGAACTTGAGAATGCCTAGCCTCCCCAAAAAGAATCAAATTATCAGCAAAAAAGAGATGAGACAAAGGAACTCCGTGGCGTCCCATCCTAAGAGATTTCCAAGATCTGGTTTGGACAGCTGCAAGGATTATGTGGGACAGCCGCTCCATACAGAGAATAAATATGTAAGGGGAGAGAGAGAGGGTCCCCCTGCCGAATGCCTCTCTGAGGAGTAAACAGAGTACAAGGCTTACCATTCCAAAGCACTTGCATTGAGGGAGAAGAAATGCAACTCATGATTAACTGTCGCAAAGGAGGAGGCAAGCCAACATCACGTAAGGTATCATCAATGAATTCCCATCTAAGACGGTCAAAGGCTTTTTCCAAATCAATTTTGATCGCCATCCATCTACCTTTACCTTTCTTAATCCGCATTGAGTGAACAACCTCCTGAGAGATAATGATATTGTCGATGATACTGTGACCATGAACAAAACTAGTTTAATGATGACTGATCAAGGAGGGCATCAGATCTTTCAACCTGTTTGAGATTGTTTTGGTAACCAATTTATAAACAACAGAGCAGAGGCTGATGGGTCTAAAGTCCTTTAGGGAGCTAGCGCTAGGAACCTTTGGGATAAGAGAGATGAGAGTCCTATTAAAGAAGGGATCCAAATGCTCACCTTTCCAGAGGTCTTGTACAAATTTAGTAAGGGAAGGGCCCACAACATTCCATTGACTTTGAAAAAACATGGCATGAAGACCATCAATACCTGGGGACTTGAGAGGCTTCATAGCAAATAGGGCATTCTTAACCTCATCAGAGGAAATATCGCTGCTCAAAAGACTAGCATAGGAGCTGGGAATCTCTGGGAACACACCTCGAAGCTGTAGAAATGGCAGAGGGTTGCCATCGACAGAGTAGAGGTTCAGGAAATAATCTTTAGCCATATCCGACAGCTGGTCCTCATCCTCAACCCAGGTGTCATCAGCAAGTTTAAGCTTAGAGATTTTATTACGGCGCTTCTTCAAGCGAGCCTTTGTGTGGTAGTAGGCTGTGTTCTTATCACCTAAGCAAAGCCATTGGGAAGTAGCTTTTTGGGCCCATAAGAGTTCCTCCTGGAAACTAGATTCTTCAAAATCATCACGGAGTTCATGTTCCAAGTTGAGAAGGAAGGCTGAGAAAGGATTAACTTCAAGACCTTGTTGAACCCCCTATAACCTAGCAAGAGCTCTCCGTTTTCGTTGACCAATATTGCCAAAGACATTTTTGTTCCATTGCTTGGCAGCCTGAGAGAAAGAGCAAATGTTCTCAGCTAAGGAGTTGGAGGAGCTCCAAAACTCCTGGATGAGGCTGCCAAAATCCTGATGGGTTAGCCAAGCAGCAAGGAATCTGAATGGAGGATCATAATTATCACGCTGAGAAAGAGAGCCCATCAAGATGTGGATTGGTCGGTGATCTGATAACACCCTCGGTAAGTGATTCACATGGGCCCCAGGGAACAAGTTAAGCCAAGCTTGATTAGAGAAGGCTCTATTCAACCGGACATAGGTGGTACCTCGGCGCCAAGTGAACTTAGAACCACTGCACCCAAGATCAATAAGGCTATGAGAGTCAACAAAAGACTTAAAGAAGCTACACCCCCTGTTCTGTCTGCCTGTACCTCCCTTCCTCTCCTCAGACCGAAGAGTGGCATTAAATTCCCCCGAGAGAAGCCAAGGTGTAGAAGGATCCGAGGCTACAGAGGATAATTCATTCCACAAAACTTTCCTGGTGCTGGGCTGGAAACAGCAAAGAAGACAAAGCTAATATCATTGTCGAGGTAAGTGACAGTCATGAGGACAAACTGGAAGTGGCACAAGATGATGTCCACTTTCACTTATCAGACCACAAGACCCAAATACCACCTGCAAAACCATCAGCTTCCACACGATGAGAGTTGTGGTAAGAAAGCTTTCGAATAACTTTATCAGCTTTAATACCAGAAATACGTGGTTCAAACACTACGAAAATTTCAGGCTTGTAATTAAAGACAAAAGATTTAAATATATAGGGAAACCGCTTATCAAGGGCCCCTTGGTAATTCCAGGTGATTATGGACATCATAAAAGACATATAAAGATAACACTACTGAGAAGTTTCAGAGTTGAAGTCAACTCCCTCAATCAACATCT
Organism: Mimosa pudica; assembly: GCA_029929735.1. Lineage (NCBI taxonomy): Eukaryota > Viridiplantae > Streptophyta > Magnoliopsida > Fabales > Fabaceae > Mimosa > Mimosa pudica. The sequence continues at coordinate 11,555,438 of JAKELP010000033.1, read as the reverse complement.
GGATCTCTTCGGCAGACATTCCATTATGAGATTCCCGAGCTAAAGCTTTGAAGGCCTTAAAAGAGCTTCCAGAAGCCTGGGTCCTCCTTTGGCTAACACCCTGGATCATGAGATTATTAGAGAGACAGATACCCTTCCCTGGGGAGCTGGATCAGGAGGTTTGGGCTGAGAGGCCGAAGGAGGGTGGGGAGGTTGATGAGAGGGAGAGGCCACAAACTGGGCTTCGGAGGCCTTGCCCGAATCCAAACTGGGGAAGGAGACTTTTTGCTTCCCAATAGGTCCCTTGGGCTCAACAAGAGCAACAGACATATGACAAGTCCCTTGGGGCAGAGAAGCTTTCTGGGCATTTCTGGGAGCAGAGGGACTCGCAACAACAGTTTCGTTCTTAGAGGAGACATTCCGTTCAGACTTCTTAGGGGTCTTAGGCTCTTTTTGAGTGGCCACAGAAGGTAGGGAGGTTTTCGGCATACTGATCTTAGCAGCTGCTGACTCCACACATGGGTCCCCATCTTGTAGGACAGCAAAACGAGAGCCCGAAGGGTGAAGTCTCTGACCACTAATCCTCTTGGCTCTAACGTCATCAACCCTGTTTTTCCGGCGAACAACCATCCACTCACCAAAGTCAGATTCATCAAGAGCACCCACCACCTCAGAGGTGGCCGAGGGATCCACCGAGGCCTCAACTGAAACGGACCGAAGAAGGGAGTAGGACTCCTTGAGGTGACCATACCTTCCACAACCGAAGCAAATATTCGGGAGCCCCTCATATTCCACAAGAATAGCATGACCATCCACCTGAATCTTAGAAGTGAGAGGCTGAGAGAGATCCAAAGAGACAGTAATTCGGGCGAACGTACCCCTATCTCCAGATTCAGTATTGTAATCAATCTTAACAACCTTACCAAAAACGCTACCAATAGTACGGATAAACTTTTTGTTATAGTATCTAGCAGGGAGTTTGTGGAGGCGAATCCAGGCAATAGTTTCCTCAATTTTGTGGTTATGGGGACAGAAGGAGGGGGACCAGGGCTGAACGGAGAGGTAGTGTCCGAAGATGACCCAAGGCCCATTAGAAAGAACATTCTGGAAGTCAAGGGAGTCTTTGAATCTAACCAGGAAACAACATTCATCTAAGTCAGTGAGCTGAAAGGCACCACGAGGTTTCCAGAGGCAGAGGAGTTAAGATCTGAGCTGGTTATACCCAATAGAACAACCCAAAAGTTTAAGCACAACAGCAAGACCCATTTTCTTGTTAAGGACCTCAAGCACATGGACGACAAAGTCCACCGTCGGAATATTCCCATTCTTACCAAAGCGGACATCACCACTATTAAGGGCAAGGTCGTCCTCCTCAGGCTGGCTAGAGTTGAGAAGCATGTCCTTAAAAGAAGGACCAGAGTCGACTTTAGAGTTGGCCTCCAAGAGTTGAGCATGATCAGAGGTAGAAATAGGTGAAGAAGGAGAGGATAAGGGGGTCTCGGGGACAAAGTCAGGTTGAGAGGGGGGAAGGGCGGCGACTTCTGGATCGGAGGAGGGGGGAGGGGCGGCGACTTCTACTAGATCTGAGGAAGGGAGGAGGGGGGAGGCAACTCCTAGATCTGAGGAGTGGTGAGGTTCAGAAGTATGAGGGCCAAGGCTTTTAAGTTTTTTGGTTGAACGAGTGGCATCATGGAGGGGAGGAGGGGCAAGTTTAGGTGAGCTTTCAATGATGGTTGGTGAGGGATGCATTGTGGGGAAGAAGGTGGCGCGTGAATCTCACCTCTCTCTCGTCATGGAAGGAAGAGACGTTTCGATGACACCACCATTTGCTGGTGTATAAACATTAAACATTAGGGTTGCATATAAGGCAGTCTGATGACATGTTCTTGACCTGATCCGGTCCTATGTGACCTAACCATCAGGTAGAGCAGGATTAGAGAATATTTTTCATGACCAATATTAGGACGGCCCGAACCGATCATTTTATTTTTTTTACTTATAAGTATTTCTTAGTTAATAATTCTTATCATTTTAATATATTTCAACATTAAGGGTAATATCGTTATTTGAATTTCTTACTTAGTTCTATTACAACCATTTTTCTTCCTAACAGTAATTTTATTCTCTCAAACCATTTTTATTCCCATGTCTTCCCAGCCTGTAGTAGTGGTTGGATATTTTTATCTCCTTTCGTTATCCCTTTCATTCCATCATCATTAATTCTTCCTTTGTAGGACTTGTTTGACTCTTTGTTCGCATATATGAAAACGAGTTGGTAGGAAATAAAGTTACATGGGATATTTTAACTAAGTCCCAAGAAAAGAAATTTATCTCGGGTGTCCCTTAAAGTCATTAAATTACATATAACTTACTAGAAATATGGGTATAGGATGATATTAAATCATGTATGTTATAAATTAGGTGTTGTCGATGGAGCTTAATGATGCTTTTTATAACTCAACTATCTGCATTAACAACTAATACATTCAACTTAATATCACTAAGTTCCTGAGAATCTAAATGTAATTTACAAGTGAACGTTTTGTATTAATTACCTTCCATTAGACTTAGTTGTAATTATCCCATAATTATATTGTCCATTGAATGTTTAGAGGAAGAATATCAAAACCCTTGCAATTTTATTTGATTTAAGAACAAAAGAAAAGGTAAGCACGTGAGGAAAATATTTTAGGAATTTGTGTATGCTTGCGGTAAAGTGTTTCTAAGAAACTAATCCAAACGAAACTCCAAATTATATGCATTACTAAAAAATGAAAAAAAAATGTGTTGATAATAATGATCAAATAGGCTTTCGCTTATGTTTTACAAATGCACATATACTTTGATATATAACATATCATTGAAAAAAATAGTAGTATTTGATATATGTGTGTGTAATAGTAATTTGCTCAAAAGTTTATAATTGTTACATATTGGATAATTAACAAACTATATTTAAATATTTTAGCAGCTAACAATAATATTATAGCAAGTTCCTTTAAAAATATTGCAGTGTAACATTTTGGGGAATTCGAATGAAAATCTCATTTTTAAACTCACAATGCAAGAATTGTCCACGAGAACTATTTAGTGGAACAGAGCGGATCAGTGTGAAGAGAATCAAATCTCGAGATCTAAAACGTGAAAATTTTATAATTATTGTATAGCCAATCAAGCTAAAGTATTCTTTGGTCCATTATATTTTTGCATCAAGTTTACTTTTGATTCCTTAAGTTTGAACACGTGCACTTTTATTCTTTTTATGTAGCAATGTTACTTTCATTTAATGGAAAATAAATGTTAACTCAATAATTAAAAATAATTTTGTATTTAAATTTGTACAAAACAAGTTTATAGTTATCATTTTCAACTGTGTTAACAAAAAAAGATAAAAAATGCACTTTACAAACTTAAAGGACTAAAAATAAATTTGATGTAAAAGTACGATATCAAAAATATACTTTAACCAGACAATTAGTACTAGAAGTCTAGGTTATGCTAATTTTTAACTTCATTAAATATTTTATCGAAATGTTAATTGATCGATATTTAGGTTCATTCTAACTCATATTTGGTTTGGACACTTTCATGTATGAGTCCAAGTATGCTGCCGGTGGTTTTCAGAATGGGTACATTGCTTGGTCCCACATGGTATTCAAAATTCAAATCAATGCATAAAACCTCTCTCAGGATCAGAAAAAAGGAACAGGAAAACCATTAATTTGCATAAGTTATATTCGTTTACATGAAATTGACACAACAATAAATCAAATTATGCAGTTTCAAAAACAAATGGAAAACACACAATAGACAAAATAAGGTGCAAATATCAAACATCAAAAATTCTTTAAACATTACCTATAAATATTAAAAAGGATTTGAACTACTCACATCTTTAGAAGAAATCTTCAACCAAGTGGGCGGTGTTCTTTTGTAAGGAAGAGCATAAGCAGAGACACCCTCACTGACAATCATAAAACACAAAGAATAATGTTTATATAAAACTCTTTTTATATAAATGACATCTTTATTAAATGACTTATAGCATAATGTTTATTAAATATAAAAAAGGATTTGAACTATTTTATTTCCCTTTTTCTTCCATTTTACCAGATTTCTTCCCTGATGTCCTTTCTTTTTAGGCTCTTTTTTGTTTGTTCTTGATAAATGAGCGCAAAGAATAAATCAGAAGATTACTTACATAAGACATCAGAAATGCTCATACGACTGCTTGTAAGGGGCAATCTTCAAATACTTGGAAAAAAAGAAAAAGAATGGAGGAAAATTTTTTTCTGAAAACAAATTAAATACCACAATCCATACTGGTACATTTTTGTTTAATTTTCGATTGAAAACATATATGTATACTCTATTCTTTCTTATGAGACCTGGCTTCTCTGAAGACCTGAATCTTCCATCTACAAATCCAATCATAAAGGGCATACAATAAGTAAACGGCGATTCTAGCATGTTTCTATAAACCGAAGGAGAGAAAAAAAACTCAAATCCAAAAGCATGGGAAAATAAAAAATAAAAATCAAATAATCAAGCATCCAGCATATAAATTTCCACAGATCGAAGAAATACAATAGGAAAAAACCTAAATCTCCAAATCGGGTCCTTAAACGCCATAATCCAAGAAATGAAGGGTGGGAATGAGAAAATAAGTCACCTGAGGTTTGCAAGCGGATATGAAGAAGCCCTACTTGGCCAAAAATCGTCATTGCTTTAACTCCGGCCTGAAGCTTCTCGCCGGAGTCCCATTGACAATCATTGAGAGAGGGAGAAGAGTAGAAGACGAAGATGAGGGTGATGGCATAAAGACGCTGAAGAATAGAAATGGGAGGGCACGGAGACAGGAAGGAGAGGTTATTGTGTTGATGGGGTTGAAGGGTTTGAGGAAGTGAATTAGGGTTGGAAAAATTTAAGACTGGTGGGTGAGATGCTTTGAAAAAAGACTGACAAACCACATAAATAAATAAGTAATAATAATCAAAACCACATGCAAATCAGGTTTATGTGTGAAAGTAAAGTGGTTCAAATAGGAGTTTTTAAGATATATATTAGATTGATCTTCTAGTACGTCATTGTCACGCCTTTTAGTAATGAGGGCTAGACACTGAGACCCTTTTTTGTCGCTCAATTAGAAAAATAAATAAGGAAAATGTTGCAGATCGATACTGTTGGCATTAGGGGTGTTCACGGGACGGGACAGGATCGGGACACCCCTGTCCCGTGTCCCGTCCCGATGCTTGTCCCGTCCCGATCGGGACGGGACGCACTTCTTGTCCCGTGTCCAGTCCTGTCCCGATGCTTGTCCCGTCCTGATGCTTGTCCAGTCCCGATCGGGACGGGACGGGACGGGACAGGGACGGGACGAGAATGTCGCGATTGCTTTTTTTTATTTTTGGTCAGATGCTAATTGTGGTAATATTGCCAAAAAAAATTACCAGTAAAACAAAATGCTCTACTAACCCAAATGTGTCATGCCAAAATCAGAAGCTTATGAAGCAAAAGATGAAATAGAGATCTATGAAATAAAAACTCACGCTTTGTTCATAGCAGATAAGAGATGTGAACAAAAAACTGATTGTTATGTCAATAGATTAAGAACCCCAAAAAGCTTAATTCAAAGAAAAGTAACTAGAGATCTAACAAATGCACAACATCCTTCAAACCCAGGAAAAAGGTGATGAAATGAACAAAAATCGAAACCCATGTCTGAAATGAACAAACTCAGTTCATATAACAAGCAAAGAAGCTCTTAACTTTTCAAAAAATAAGCACAAAAATCAGAACCCCATATCCAAAAATGAACAAACCCAGTTCATAAAACAAGAAAAAATCAAAATTTGCTCTAAGCCTCAAGCATAGAGAAGAAAGGTATGGTTTTTGGAAAGCACTGTGAAAACCCATAAGGAAGAAAGAAGAGACTTGAGGGAGTAAAATGGTAGCATGCACGAACTAGAACTGAGAGATGAAAAGGAAGGAGAAAAAGATGAAGACAGCGTGGAAGGAGAAGAAGGCGCAAGGATGAAGCTGAAGAAGAAGAAGGCTTGAGGTGAGAGAGAGAGAGAGAGAGTAGGAATTTGGTGGGAGTGTGAGACAGAGAGAGAGTAAGAGACACGAGAGTGAGAGGTGATGAGTAATTTGAATTTTTTTTAATAATAATATGTGCGATCGGGACGGGACAGGCACGGGACTACCGTGTCCCGAGTCCCGTCCCGTCCCGAAGGCATTTTTGTCCCGTCCCGAAAAATTTCGGGACAGAAATTTCCCGTCCCGAAAGGCCACGGGACGGGATGGGACGACCGGGATGGGATGGGACGGGAAATTTCTGAACACCCCTAATTGACATTACCCAGTAGAAGCCCTAACTATATTTGGAATAGGCAAGAGCGAACTAAATGTGGTGTGCAATTACCTAAGTTAGTGAACTTGTGATTGTCTACATTTTTATTTTAGGGCCGGCTCTCTTGAATTAGTTCTATCCTCTCTCCCCATCCTCTCTAACTTTTCAGATGGTTGTGGGATCTTTCTCTCGTTTTTGTATGAGTTTTTTCATTGGCGTCTCCTTCCCCGGTTCATGCTGGGGGAGGAGACATTTGTTACTTTCATTGGTTTGCTTGTTATATTTATTTCATTATCAAATGATTTGGTAGCATGTCTATGCTAAAATAAATTGGTTCACAAGTTTCAACGAAAACATAAATTTCTTCTACCAAATATTCATATATGTATTAGTTTTGTGGGTACGTTTGCTTCTATGAGATCTACGCATGGAGGTTTTTTGAAAACCAATTTGATTGGTTTATTTCCTATAAGAGGTGTGGATCTTTGGGATGGTTCTTTGAACAACCACTACTTAATCATTTTTCTACTGGTAACGGTTCTTTTCTACCTACAAGTCTCATGAAGAAAAGATGAAGAAGATGGTATGGTTTTTGCGACGGCGGCGGCTCACTCCTACCCATGTTTATCTTTCTAGGTTTCTATGTTTTATCATTTGAATTTTCTTTTTTGCATATCTAGCTATTTTGTATTCCAATTTTCTAGTTCAATAAAATCATTTATGCTTTTTGGTAAAAAAAACTTGTGATTCTCTACCATTAGCATATCATGAGAAAAAACATTAATAATTACTAATAAATTAAACTTTGATGTGTCCCATAATTCAGCACCATAAGATTCAAAATAATTTTACAACTTAAGTGAGCTTGAAAATAAAAAACTATCGTGTGATCAGCAGATATCCATGATAAATGTATACATCATGATTTAATATATAGTGATTTTTAGACACTAACGATCAAACCTACAAATTAAATATCTATTATTTTTATTTCTAGTGATTTATTATTTTTATTTTCAATAAACAACACACACATAATATCTATTGAAAATATGTATGCTATATAAAGCAATATATAATGAATAAGAAAATATATAATGATTAAGAAAATATAATGAATAATATACATCCTAAATAAATGTTATAAAAAATTTTTAGTTGAGCCGAATGAGCAAGGTTACACACTTCCAGCCAAATGCACAACCCTTCCCAATAATTAGTCTGGCAACTTGTTCGGCTAGGACTGTGTAAATTTTTATTGGGCCTGTCTGGGTAGATAGGGCGTTTCAGCGCCTTGCTCAGCCTGAGAGATTTTCTTTCCAATAATACAAAGGAACTCCATCATACAATATTCTTGTTCTTCCACAAAAAAGGTCAACATGGAGAAAATATAATTGTCTACATAAGAATTTGTACTGGTATGTACTTCAAATACTACTCGATAAAGCTATCAGTTAACTTTAACAAATCCAAATAAATGCCCCCTTGAGGCTGGTGAGATGTAAATAAAGAAGAAGAAGAGCCTTTGAGATACTTGGGTTTGTTGTACGAAAACCAATTGTTTGCAATGAGGGTGTGAGAGATAATATTAGTAGAGCACCTTCGACTAAATTAAAATTGTTTCCTTAGTCTAAAAAGCAAAAATTTCCCTGTAATAAATATTTAATGTAAGGCCTTTCTATTTACTTGATAAAGTTTAAGGGGTTAAAACATTCCTTAATTAATTATAGCATATGAGACAGTTTTTCTAAAACATTCAGTATAACATTAGATTATATATTATTTTATAATTCATGTAAATGTTGAGACAAAATAAAGAAAATAAGAGACAGAATAAGATGGGTCTTATAAGTAACGTCAAATATAATAAATATATATTTCTGTACTAATAAATTCTATATTTAGAATCAAAGTAGATGATGATGTCTTTCAATTTTTTTTAAAAAAATATCTTCATGTTACAGGAAGAAAACACATACATCAAACCTGGGGTGTGTGGTTGAGTGGCAAGGACTCATTCACCCTTAACCAATTGTCTGGGGTTCGATCCCTGACGTTGGGTATGGAGAAGCATTAAATCTCCCAGGCCAGCTGTCCCACCCTTTGAGGTGCCTACAAATTAGCGGGGGATTAGTCTCTCACTTGTCGAGTGAGGGGATACCTTGATCATGTATCAAAAAAAGAAAACACATACATCAAGAACTCGCTGGTTGCTCCATAAAAGATATATAATTGATACAATTAAAAAAAATGTCTTGGAGTGATAAATATATAAAATACACATTAATTCCTTTTTTAAATAACTACACCTGTTTCAAAACTAATACATGATTATACCATAGCAAGCATCAAGGCTTCTTTTTGTTGGTTCTACCACCATAAAAAATGAACTCATCAATCTATTATTTCTTATTGTAAAATCATCAATATAGATTAATTATAATATATGTGTAACACAAATAAGCTCATCCGTAAGTACAAAAACGTAGTCACACATATTACCAAAAGAACATAATCTCACACACTCACACACGCATTCCAATTTCAATCTCCTCACAAATGATACATCATTTCAACCCTAATTGAGTATGTCATGCATAAATCGTTCTAAATATGAGTAGGAAGATCCACCCTCCATTAAAGCCTTCTTACTCATCTCATGCATCTTCTTCACTTTCTTCCTCACTTCACTGTCTTTCTCCATCACTTGTTTTATTCCTTCCTCTATTCTATCCGCTCTTATCACACCCGACCCTCCCACATTCCCAAAAGCTCTCCTGTAATCCAATGATATTTCTACACTCATTTTCAACTCACAAACCACTTGGAATGCATTCATTTGTTGCTCTGCGTGAACGGGCCACGTGGCAATTGGCACACCATAATATATACTCTCCAATATTGAATTCCACCCACAGTGTGACACAAAGCCTCCTATTGCTTTGTGGGCCAGAATTTGGGTCTGTGGGGCCCAACCAATCACTCTTCCAATCTTAGCCGTCCGTTGTAGAAATCCTTCTGGTAATACTTCTTCTAGGTCACAGTAATCAGCTACTCCCAGAGAACCCTTAGGTGGGTGCTTCCGTAGGGACCATACGAACTGGACCCCACTTGATTCAAGAGCACGTGCGATTTCTCTCGCTTGATTACCTTCCTCATCGAAATAACCCCAACTTCCAAAGCAGAGGAATAAAACTGAAGAACGATCTTGATCATCAAGCCAATCCATGAGATCTGAATCGGACGGTTCTTGTAGAATCGTCCGATCATCTCCTAATCTTATGATGGGACCCACAGGATAGACAGTATAATCACCGTTAGATAATGACTGAACAGCATGGGATTCCAGCTCCTCAAACGTATTTACCAAAATACCCTTTATTTTAGTCTTCATATCTCTTGCTTGATTAAACAAGAGTCTCGACCATCCCTCGTCCAACACATTACCAGGGAATACACTAGAAGGAACAAGATTCTTAAAACTTGGGATATGAAACTCAGTGCCTGAATCTTTGAAGTTGAACTCAGTGGTATCAACGTTATCTCGCTCTTTAAGCGTGTGAATATGAAGCTTAAAGCCAAGGAAAGCAGCCCCAGATGCAAAGAAAACCATGGTAGGAACACCAAACTCAGAGGCCACATCAGCCATAGTGGTACAAAACACGTCCACAACGAACCCAGCGAGTCGTGGCGAGTCGGGGCCCGAGTTGACTGAGTTGAGATTGGAGACAATGTTTGTGACGTGGGGTTTGTGGGATTCGATGAAAGAGTTGAAATGTTCAGATGGGTGGAGAAGAGAGTGAGAATTGGTATTAAGGTTTGGGTTTGAGGGAAGGGGATGGAAGTGAAGGCGTTGTGGGAAGGAGAGAGAGGAAGAGAGTGAGTGAATGGTATCATTGACTTTGGGTTCACCAAAGGGTGATTTCATGAGAAGGACGGTGATTGAGAGGTGTTCATAGCGGTTGATGAGAAGCTTAGTGAATTCCACGACGGATATGAGGTGACCCATACCAGGGCAAGGCACAAAAATAAGATGAGGTTGCTTCATGGGAACAATTTGTATGTGTTTTTGTTTTGGTGAAATTTGTTGGCGGAGATTGTAATGATCAGAGCAATATATGATCTTGTAAGAATGATGGTGATAAAGTTTAGACTCGCGGTTTGATTCTTTGTAGTTGTGGGGGGTGTTTTTATAGGGAGCAATTCCGCGTGGTGGTAGATTTTCTTTGCGTTTACTCCAAGAATCTCATGAAGTCATACACATACCCAGCACCTTTAGATTAAAAAAAATGGCTGGCTGATGTTTATTATCCATAGCCGACAAAATGAAATATTATAAAATTAGTTTTATAAAATATTAAATTTCAACCACTTATTTTTCAATTGATGAGAACATAGAAGCTTAGAAAGAGAACGAAAGAGAAGGTCTGCTTCGCATGAGAGTATGTTTTTTCTGTGTTCCTTTATAGTTTTGTCTAGCACAATCTACACCAGATTGGACTGAATAAATCTTCCTCTTGAAATAAGGTAAATCCAAAATAGTGTATGTAAATATTTTGAGGTAGGTTTTTTATATTTTATAATTTATTTGATCAGACTGTATCTCTTATAGATCCTCTCATGAGATCGATATAAACAATTAAAATGTTTCATGCGTGCTAAAAAAATCTTTAAAAGCATTTCATGGTTCTTCATTATTAATGTATGCAATAATTCAGTTTTTATTTTTAATAGTATATGACGTGGTGCATTGTATTGTATTAATCTTAATGGGAAAAAATTGGATAAGGAGGGCCACAAAGAGTGAGGACGCATAGGGAAACCGAACCCTGAGAATGCGAGTCATTTTTTTATATCAGATTTTTCTCTACTTTTGTACTTCGTCCTCGAGGGCAAGGAGGATATTGATATGATATTCTAATAACGAGCAGGGCATGTATGATCCACTCGAAGATTTATCTATCTCACAAATTCTCTATTTGACTTGATGACTCCATAAGAAACACAAATGTATAGTACATTTGCCAAAAAAAAAGCTAGAATATATAACAAAAATTACAAATCAATTGAGTCAGTGAAGGAATATTATAAGTCACACATCAAATTGTAATGTACACGAGGTCACGACTAACCCAAATGACATCCAAAAAGCAACTCTTCTTGTTAATAAATAAACAAAACGCAAATTCAGTGACTAACAATAATAATAAACTACCTCCAGTCCTAAATATAAGACTTAATTGACTTTTTTTTGGAGAGGTTACAGTTGCGAAATAGGCTATTAAATCATGACATATTTGATATATTTTTAGATTATACATTAGTTTATAGGTAAAATAAATTAGTTTAAGGGAAAAAATTAGGTAAATCAATTTATAATTAACTTATTTTGTTTTTTATAGGATTTTCTAAAAAAATCAACTAGGTCTTATATTTAGGACCGGAGGGAGTATATAAATATATGCAATGTATAAAATATATGCAATGTATATCTGACAATTAGAAAAGAGCAACAAATTCTGCCAAGACTAGTTATACATGCATCCGAAGTAGTACAATAGGCTTTCAAATAAGTGTAATTGAACATACAATTATTCATGCTAAAACTTACTCACTCTAGTAGAAGCAAATAAATGAGGAATAATCCATGAAAACTATCAAAATGAACAATTCTAATTCAAAAAAAAAGAGAGTAAAACTAACTCACCAAAATAATAAGGAAGTGACAAATCTTTGGTCTCATACAAAACATAAATGAGATGCTATATTTGAGTTCCCCACGCTTAGCGGGATTTTTTTTATAAATATTAATAATCTACAGACTAAAGCATTAGTGAGATTAAAACATTGTAACTCCTTTCTAGCTTTATATAAATCCTTTTTAAATACTTCCACCATATCTTCATCCTCCAATACACCTCCCAAACACTACTAGAAAAAACACTTTTCACGACCATGATTTACGACTAAAAAACCAACTTTGGTCGTTGATAAAAAACGTGGTGGCATGACATGTAAATAAATGTCCAAGCGGAGACATTCCACGACCAAACTTTCACATTTGGTCGTGGAATCGTGACTTTAATTTCCACGACCAAACTTTCATAAGTTTGGTCGTGGAAAGTATTTCACCTTCCACGACCAAACTTATGAAAGTTTGGTCATGGAAAGTATTTCACCTTCGTGCCACTTAGTTTTATTTCCCTCCCTAACCTAAAACTGCCTTTCACTTTCTCTCCCACTCATCTCCATTCTCGCCTATCTCTCCCACTCCGTCGGCTTCGCCTTTCTCTCTCACAACTGTCGTCGGCTTTTCCCTTCGCCAACCTAAAAACTCCGCCTTTGTCCTTCGTCGGCCTAAAGTTCCGCCTTTCCCTTCGCCGGCCTAAAAGCTCCGCCTTTCCCATTTTTCTTCCTGATTTCCGACTCAACAAGCCGCCACAGACGTAGGTAAAGGCGAAATGAAGCTCAGGTGATCTTTCTCTATATTTCTATATCTATTTTTCTTCGTTTTTCAATCTTTAATCTAGAGGATAAGGGGATGGATTTGGGTAGAAATGGTAGCATTTGAAGAGTTTGACCCAAAAACCCTAACTTAGTTTGTGCGCACTGTTTGATGGGTTTGGGCTTTTCTAAGACATTAAGCTTCTTCAAATTACTGATTTTATATGCTCAATGGAGTTACTGATTTTACTCTTATGATTTAAATTTATTTAAATGTTACAGTGGAAGAGTTTGAGTGTTTATACACATGCATTTTGATTCACAGTGAATGTGCCTTGGTATATATTAACCAAATTGAATTGTGGAATAATATAGTGAATGTGCCTTGGAATATATTAACCAAATTGAATTGTGGAATAATATTCATGTGAAATTGTACCAGAAAGCTTTATGATTAATTGTCTTGGATTGTGGAGTTTCATGAGTTTGCAAATCCTGGTTCTTTTCTTTTCGAGTTGTCCCATTGGGTTCTGACTTTGGCATACAAGTTTAATACTACTTTATAAAGTGTTATATGAATGAGTATACTTATTCTGCGCATGCATCTAAAAGATTTTCTGAGTTTGGGTAGGGGATTTTCAAAATTCTAAAAGATGTTTCTGCTTGATTTTAATTTGCAATGACTCGCTTGATTTTAATTTGCAATGACTCTATTCTTTTCTGTTAGTGATTTTGAGAAAATATATGGTGTGGTAGGAATGGATTTTTATACATGGATGTTTGCAATTGTTGATTAAAGGATTAGGATTAGGATAGGAATGATATATGTTTGTATATGGAAGTGCATATTGGTGGCTGCTGTAGGAATTCTTGGATGTTTCCTTTTCTTGTATGTTAACTGTAGGGATTCTGGTTTTACTTCTCCACTGGTCAAACTGATTTTAGGGGAAAGATTAATTGTTTTTGAGAGTTGTTGACTGTAAATTTAAGTATAGATATGTGAATGAATCAAGGGTAATAAATTGTTAGTGCTTGGATTATTGTTAAGTAACCAAAGCTTGTAGCCAAATGGTTAGCTCATTGGTTCAACAATTGTCTTCTATTTTTTGTAGTGAAGGCAAGTGTATATATTATACACATTTCTGCACATGGATCATGCTTGGATGAATGCTTTGTGAACTAGTGAAGAGTATCAAAAAGGGGTGGAAGAGTTTATTGAATTTGCCAAAAGAAATGCACCGAGTAAGAATGGAAAGTACATCTGCCCTTGTGTTAAGTGTGTGAATGTTTATCGTAATAGCCTCGAAGATATAAGGGATGACATTATTTGTGAGGTGATCAATCGCCGATACAAGAAGTGGATTTGGCATGGGGAATTGGGAACTACCATGAAACATGTAAAAGCAGCAAAGGTATTTTTTGTCTTGGTTCGTAACCAACTTGCAGAGTATTTTTTGTCTTTGTAATCAGCAGAACTTCTAGACTAGAAGTACTTGTTATATATAATACATGTTGTGTATGTCAAATTCACAAATATAAATCTTCACTTAGAAAGTGCTTGAGTATCTGAATGTTGTGTATGCCTTTAGTATCTGAATGCGGTTCAGAACCCGTCCTTTTCTTTCTCTTACGTTTCTCCCCGCCTCCCCTCATCTCTGCCGTCCAAGTAATCTAATGTTTCACATCTCTCTCACACCCCACATCCCACTCACACCATATAATTCCCCTCCCCCATGATTTCCTCCTCATCAACCCCCAAATCTCTAGCATTAATAACAAACTTTATTTTAAATAATAATATATGATATAGTAGCCTTTTTTTGGAATGTGTTGCCTTAATTTATAGAATAAACGTACTTTTCAAGAATTTCATCAAACAAATTATCAATGTTGCCGCATCCAGCTTTAATGCAAGAGTGAAATTGATAGTATAAATTAATTAACATACATTGATTGATAAATTAATTGATATTATATAATAACAACAAAACTACACCATATAAAAATAAGAAACAACATAAACAAAAATAAAATAAGAAAACAATTAACAAATAAATATGAGTGAAAAAACATAATTAGAGCCACACAAAAAAAGCAACGCCATGCTTATTTAAGGATGGACCAACTATTCTTACATTTCAAGTCCAGCACTAATAATGCTTTTGATTGTTTTGATTAAATAATTCCTACATATTCCTATTCCTCTTCAATCAAAGGCATCTTGACATTGAGAGAGAATTGAAATTTCACCTTTGATTTAAAGCACCTATTGCACCTTCATCTTTGTCGAGATCTTCTACTTGATCGTGGAGTTGGTGCTTGGAGGGGAGAAAGACATCGTCCAAACATTCATCATCATTCTCAGTGAAAAAGAAATTAGAGGACAGTAAAAGAGTCTTTAATTAATTTCATTTGATTTGTATTTGATATTGAATATGTATGTTGATAGTTTTGAAAGAAGAATATGCACCATGTTTTGGCTGTAAGACACGTTTAAAATGATGAAAGAAAAAAATAGGAATTTTGTATGATTAAAATAATATTGTTGACTTTTTTAATAATTTTATTAAATTTCTTATGATTTAAAATAGAGATTTGGGGGTTGATGAGGAGGAAATCATGGGGGAGGGGGCATTATATGGTGTGAGTGGGATGTGGGGTGTGAGAGAGATGTGAAACATTAGATTACTTGGACGGCAGAAATGAGGGGAAGCGGGGAGAAACGTACAGGAAAGAAAAGGAGGGGTTTCAAACCGATCTGAATGTTGGCTTAGATTATGTTGTGTATGCCTTTAGTATCTGAATGTTGTGTACGTAGACTTGCAGTGGTATGTAAATGGTCGTGAAAATGCACTTTTTTACGATGCTCTTTTTTACGACCACATATTTTTGGTTGTGAAAGACTTCATATTTTGGTCGTGAAAGACCTTATTTCCAGCAGTGAAGACATGGAATATGCGCATCTATCATTAGCAAACCAACCAATAAATTGTAATTCCTTTCTAGCTATTAAAATAAGGGACAAAATTCAAATTTACCCAAGAAGTTTTTCGCATGAATCAAATTTGCCTCGAAAATTTTTTTTAGATCAATTTTGCTCCTAAAGTTTACAAAATGAATCAATTTTGCCATGTTGTTACCCAAAGTTAATTTTGCCCATTAAGTTAGTCAAACATCCATATGTAATGACAATTATGTGGCATGACATGTGAGATATTTGACTAACTTAATGGTCAAAATTAACTTTGGGTAACTATAGGGTAAAATTGATCTATTTTGTAAACTTTAGAGGAAAAATTGATCCTAAAAAAACTTTTGGAGCAAATTTGATCCTTGGTAAAAACTTCTGAGGTAAATTTGATCTTTAACCCATTAAAATAATAAAAATAATAATAAAGGATTGTAAATCACATTTACGGCACCGGAGGTGTTAGGCAAGAGATTGGCTTGACAATATCAGCAACCAATAGGCCGGCCATACCTGGAGAATTACTGGAAATCAATTCAGCAGCCACAATTTCCATATAAAATCAACACATAAGATCCTTCGGCTCTCTGTTTAGCCACCGTCTGCATCACACAATTCACAAACCCCATTGACAATAATTATAGTTTCTGCATCATGTGCTTCAACTCTTGAATACCCTCTTCGACAGTATCAGAATTCATAAAGTTAAAGCATAACCAAATTTTAGAGAAATGATTCAACTTAAGCAAAACCAAATCCAGCAAATTTTGAACCCATCCAAGCTATATTGATAAACTGATTATCCAGCAAATTCATAAGCTCTATTTTGAACCCATCCAGCAAAATCAGCAAATTTCGTATATAAATTGATTATGATTACCACATGATTACTAGCAAAATCAGCAATTTCATAAGCTCTATTCATAATATCAACCTTCTCCATGTATACTTTACTGCTCAAGCTATATTATTCTTTTCATGAAATTTGTGTTCATTTAGCACTAAAACCTATTTCAAAATTTTGTTGTAACTAAATAAAAATAAAATCCAAGTAGTTGGTTGAGCTGGTAAGTGGGCTATAACCCTCGTAAGGATGAGAATATGCGTGTTCGAATCCTATGAAGTGCTCTCATTGGGTGAGGGGACAACCTTGCCTATATGGGCAACACTCTTACCCCTCAAGTCCGGATAAGTCGGTTGCCATTAGGCTCCGTACTACCTGACGGTGATTAACCAGAAAAGAAAATAACAAATGATGACTTGAATTGCTCAATCTATGATCTATCTCAAAGGTTACAGTTTCGAATTCCAATATAGTCAAATAAAGTAGATAACAATTGGAAAGTATTACAAAATGCATAAAAGGATGAGTATTAAAGAGAAATGTGATTTACTTCAACATCAAATAATACACACGGATGCAATGAATAGTTCAAAAGCTTCTTCCTTTTGATAATAAAGCATCCCGGAAACTCTAACAATAATCCACTTGCCTGTACCACCATGCATGTTCTTGATTGATGATGGATTGGACATTGATGATATATACTAATAACTAGTAACTTACACTGATTATGATAAGGAGAATTAAGGGTTAGCAGATAGACTTTGCTTTAAGGTTTTGCCTTTTACTTGAAAATTGACAGCAAAAAAGCATAATGCAGGCTGTGAATTTCAACTTTTTTCTTTGGAGAGAATACACGCGTCATGTAAAAGTAAATTGATCGTAAAAATCTGCAATTTTTTGTCAAGCATGGTCATTAACACCAAGAGTTATTCTACAACTTAAAATTGCCCTTGGTTCACCAAGTGTTTGTCTCGGCGAATCTCATTATTCTACAACTTACTTGGATGTCATCCTCAAGATCTATGATATGTTTGAGACTAATTGTAATATCAAAATGTTCGCAAAAATATGCATAATAATAAAGAAAGTTTAGAATGTCCAAACTACCCTTGATTAGAAAAAACAATGAACTTATAAAAATAATTAAAAACTATTTGTTAAATGAGAAATATGAAGAATAAAAGTGGAGATGAAGAAAATATGAAAGTAGAGACTGGTAAAGAAGAGAAAGTGGGGAGGTAGGAGGAAAAAATAAAGTTTAAGAGGGAGAAATTTAGGAGTGAAGTTTATATAGATTTCAATGCATGTCGCGCGTCACTTGTATTAAAATGTGTACATTAGATTTTTTTTTTTCAAATTCTGTGTATGCATGTCTCGCCACAGGGGAGCGACATACATATATTATTCAAACATATAGGTATGTCGCAGCACTGGGGCACACAACATACATATACATTATTTTAATCATATTAACTTATTGATCGTTTCCGGTCTTAACCGTAAGCGTAGAGGTCGTCAAAATAATATAGAAAAATTGTCATTCCCATGGAGACTAAGACAAAGGAATTAATTATTACAATTATATTATCAATTAGGTTGAGTAAAAATATTTAAATTTTGAAATTCTAAACTAAACTAACACCTAAAATCAAGAAAAGAGAAATCTAAGATTATTTATCACTATTCCATTTAATGAAACATAATTAAAACTCCTCTCAATTAGTTTGGTAATGAAACATGTGTTTGCCTAAGGTTAATAGATATTTGAAAAACTTTCTCAAGTCAAGCTCAAATTTCTACTTGTATTAATTGCACAATCTCTTGCAACAATTAATACAAGTTCTACTTCAAAACTAACCTTCTATTGACAATGTTAGGTTAATAACTATATCTTTTTGTTATCAACAAATCATCCATTTAAAACCATAAACTTCAAGTCTAACATGTTTTTATCCAAGTTCTAAAATAAAATATCCTTCCTCAAGTCATATTCTATTTAACTAAGTAAGTTGTGATCAAGTACTTAAAGCAAAGAAAGTGCAAGATAAAAACCACACATGAAATTCATTAACAACTAAAAGAGGTCTTAAGTAAATATCAATCCATAAAATAAGTTAAAATAATCCTAAACCAAAACTAGTTACTCGTAACTCAACTAAAAATAGTCCTAGCAATACCACAAATTTAAGAGTTTAAACAAGAGAAATAAAAAAGAAAGGAGAGGGAAACAAAAGAAACCACCAAACAATGTTAAAGTCCCAAAGCATCTCTATCTCCAAGCCTTAATTCTTTCTCCCAAGATCTCTTTTTCTCCTTGTCTTCGTGGGTGCCCTTGACTTGATGAATCAGTTTTTGGGGTTTTGAAGATGATACACAGTGATATGCGCCCCCCTCGATTCTCGCTTCAGACTTCAAAAGTAAAGAGGTCAAAAGTCCTCTTGGGTCTCTGCCGCCTCTTGCTTTTCATTTGCCGCCCCCTAGTGAGATGAATGTTTGTGTGTGCCTTTCATTGCTCTCCATTAGACCAAATGGGCTGTCTCTATGTTGCTGAAATTCCCATTTTTTTTTTGATCAAGTTGCTGAAATTCCCATTGAAAATTCCAAAACAATGTATTATTATGGACCCTTAATAAGTGTGATAATTCTCCATTCAAAATTCCCTTCTCATGCCAATAAAACCTGATTAAAGAAAGGTAGAAATTAAAACCAATGATATAAGAAAAACAAACACTCACAAATAATGCTAGGCTATTGGAAATATCATCAATTTGTTGCAACCCGAGATTTTGGAGAAAGAGGAGAAGAATGCTACAAATACTTCCTCAAATTCTCAGTTAATTATATCCTAAAATTTAAATGATGTACCCAATTGTATTTATTAAAATGAGGAGGACACTGAATCCTTAAAAATCTCCAATAACACTCAAATTAATGTAAAATTGTTAAAATGTCTTAATTTTATTATGAAAATCCTAAATAAAAATCAATAAATGTTAATTAAATTTTCAGGATGTTATATAAGTATGTAAATATGTTGCTTGAGGCAACAAGGTCGACCAATCCTCGTTTTACAAGCATTGGTCTAATCGTGTCTCAGAGCTACCTCCCTTCCACCTGTAAGCTGATACTTTATGAAATTCTTATATAGTCTCTAAATGAAATACTTGGTTACAACAAGCATATTAAATTCTTTAATTTTATCAATTTCATTCTGTATAAAAGAAAACATCTTGTGCAAGTACAACTCTACGGAAATTTATAAAATTCATAACAAACATATTAATCTCTTTCAAACATGATGGATCGTAATATT
Organism: Mimosa pudica; assembly: GCA_029929735.1. Lineage (NCBI taxonomy): Eukaryota > Viridiplantae > Streptophyta > Magnoliopsida > Fabales > Fabaceae > Mimosa > Mimosa pudica. Next base: position 11,535,535 of record JAKELP010000033.1, on the reverse strand, counting down.
ATTTGGGTTAAAAATCAAATTTGCCCCGGAAGTTTTAGACAAGGATCATATTTTCCCTAATTTTTTTTGGATCACATTTGCCCCTAAAATTTACAAAATGGATCAAATTTACCCCCACATCCTACATGTACTGCCAACTCACCCTCTTTGTCAAAGGTAATGCTATGTCGTCATCATCTTCATCCCTCCCTCTCCCTCTCCCTCCACCACGGCTCTCCTCCTCCCCCCTCTCCCTCCACCACCTACTTCCTTCCTCCATCATCATTTTCAGCATATATGAAAGATTCGATATTTAAAAACACCCATGTAAAAATCTCTTCTGAGGTTCAAAGATTTCCACAAATTTCGTTCAAATATTCAATCAAACCATAGAAAGTTTAGGGTAAATCTCTTTTGGGATTCCATTTCAATTCTTCTTCGTGTAAATTGGAATTTGGGAATAATGTTCGCTAACTCTCCCCCCATCATTCATCATGGATGAAATTTGACCAGTCAAATCTGGTGATGAAGCTTTTATTTTGTACTGTATTGATTAATTTTCATAGTTGCTTACATAAACAAGCAAGGAGGGAGAGAGGGGTGGTGGAGGGAGAGGGGGGAGGAGGAAAGGCGTGGTCGAGGGAGAGGGAGAGATGAAGATGAAGATGACGTGGCATAACACTACAAAAAAAACGGGCCATTCCGGCGCAAGCTTACCGGCGTTTTGGTCCAAAACGCCTATATGAGACGCATACCGGCGTTTTTGTCCCAAACGCCTATCTGAAAACGCCGCTTCGTTTGGCGCGCTCTTCCCGCCATATCTCCCGCGTTTCCATATCGGCGTTTTGGAGTATAGAAAACGCCGGTATGGTTTTTAAATATAAAAAAAGCGGTTGGTTGGTTTTTTTTTGTTTTTTTTTTCAAACAACCGCACCTCGGCGTTTTGGGAAACGCCTATGTGCGTTTAAAAATATTTTTTACTCGCACATAGGCGTTTCTCCAAACGCCTATGTGCATAACGTGCATAAAAAATGCACTTAATGCGCAGACCGGCGTTTGGCAAAACGCCTATCGGCGCATTAAGTGCATTTTTAATGCACTTAATGCCAACAGGCGTTTTGACAAACGCCTATTTGCGATTGAACAATCATTTAATCGCAAATAGGCGTTTTAGAAAACGCCTATCTGCGATTAAATTAATACTTTAATCGCACCTAGGCGTTTTTAAAAACGCCTAAAGGGGTCCCAAAACGCCGATGTGGGAACGGCTATAAAAGAACCGCCGATGTTCATTTTGGCGTTTTCGAAAACGTGAAAACGTGTAAGGGTCCCACAGAAACTTTCTTTTTTCTTTATCTTTTCCTATAAATATTCCTCTTCGATAGATCATGTCTCGTCGTACCGGTAAAGCTCCAATAGACCCCGAAGAGGATCAGCGATTGCGAGATGAACAGCAGCGATTGAGGGACGAAGCTGAAGCCAGACGTATAGAAGAGCGCCGGTTACAGATTGAGCAGCAGCCTACTCCACCAGAGGTGTTGCAGTACGCCAGCTCCCCGCCTATTGACAGCCCTCTTCAGGCGCCACCTTGGACTCCTTACGGGTTTGGTGGTAACCCGGAAGTCACGCAGGACGACCTCTGGAGAGACTTGAACGTCCAGATGAGCTACGAAGAGATGCAGGACATTTTGAATGAGGATAGGGCAGAGAGGGAGAGGGCAGAGAGGGAGAGGGCAGAGAGGGAGAGGGCGGAGGGGGAGGAGGGCAGCGGCGGTGGCGGTGCGGGTGGCGAGTTTGACATCCCGGTGCCGCAAATTATGATCAAAATGTCGCGCGGGAGGAAGTCTTCGAGTACTGGTCAACTGGTGGATGTCAGAGGTAATTGAATTTGATATTAATTAATAGTTACAAATTTAATTTATACAATATATATTATCTAATATATTTTTCTTACCTACAGATACCACTGGCACTGTCACCAGGAGGAGGCTGACGGCGAAGCTGGCGCATGCGCTTCCGCCGAATGAGAAGATTGAGGTGCCATATTACAGCACCACCGGGCAGCCAACAACAGATGCTGCCATTCTATTCCGCCGCCATTGCCGACTCCTCGGCAAGGACTTCCGGCGCTTCCCGATCGACCCGACCAGCTGGAGGAAAGTTCCACAGAGCCGGAAAGAGGAGGCTTGGGAGATTATTAAGGTAATACGTATTTCAAAATATTATAATACGTATATAATTGTTATTATACTTATTATTAAATAATATGAAAAAATTTCTTTTTGCAGAGCAAGTGGTGGGTCCCCGACAGCTTGAACCTCAAGAAATTCGCGATAGGGGTGGTCGGGGATAATTGGAAGGATGAGAGAAACAAGTTGTACCTGCTGAAGTCCCAGAAGGGGACTAGGCCTAGGGAGGCGGTGGAGGCAGACGTGCCCGATGGAGTGGACCCTGAGCAGTGGAGGAATTACCTCGCCTGGAGGATGGGCGACCTGGGGCGGGCCAGGGAAAGGCGCGGTCAGCAGGCTCGGGCACAGCAGGAGGTTGGCCACTCGACTGGGAGCGTACCGATGATCGTCCGCTACGATGAGATGGTATATATAACTATCCACTAGTACTCTTTCTATATCTAATATCTTATGCTATAATAATACTGATCGTAGTTTAACGATTCACATATTTCAGCGGCGGGAGGCTAGGGCGAAGGGCATCAAGAAGGGCGTCTTCAAAGATTTCCTCATTCAAGCGCGCACCCGCTCGGATGGGACACCTCTATCCCGGAAGGCTGCCGAGGAGATTAGGAGTGTTGCTCAGGCGCAGGCTGATATCGAGGCACAGGAGCCGGCCATGGAGACCCCCGAGTCTCAGCAGGGGGAGAGCGGGAGCCCGTATGAGGAGGTCGTTGCTCTCCACACCCAGTTGGGGACACAGGAACGTGCGGGACGCGTTCCAGGCCTTGGCTTTGGAGCCCGACCTACTCAGCTCTTCCCTCCTTCCGGAAGCCGTGGGTATCAGGCTTCATCCTCTAGGGCGAGCCAATCATACGAGGCCCGGCAACTAGATGAGAGGTTGCGGGAACGCGAGCAAGAGATTGCAGAGCGAGAGGCCCGCCTCAAGGCAGATGAGGAGCGGTTGATGGGCGATTTTCAGGCCCGGGTGAGGGCAGAAGAGGAGCGGCTGGCCCAGATGGCGCGCGATCATGAGGAGCGGTTGGCGGCAGAGTTCAGGCGCCGCCAAGAGGAGTTCTTCAGTGCTCAAGCCTCCGCATCACGATCTTGTCGCCCCCGACGACGCTCTCCAGGACCCGCCAGTGAGGAGGATGACGATGATGATGAGGATGAGGAGTATTGGGTTTTTAGTTGTTTAGAATTTTTACTTTTTATCTTTATTGTATTTTTTTCTTATTTTCTTTGTACTTTTATGTTTTTGTTGTACTTATGTAAATTTCTGGGAAAAAAAAAATTTATGTTCTAGTTTTATTGTTCAGTTTGTTTACGTACTAATTAAATTATAAAAGAAAATTAATCTAAATTAAATTAAGTAAAATCATTACATATTTATATATACAATAATCTTTTATTCGTCACCATCTTCACGCTCTCTAACAATTGGTACTGGTTCATCCCCTTCCGGGATCAAATATTCCAAATTATTAGGAGCAACCAGTTGAGCTGTCTCAGTTGTAGCGTCATAATCCTCGTCGCCCATATCGTACACATCGCGAGGTTTCACCTGAATCACCATGTGCCAGTCTTTGTTTTTAGGATCAGGAACATAATAAACCTGTTGCGCTTCGTCAGCAACGATGTATGGCTCGTCGTCAGGTAATGCCCCTGTGTGGAAGAGTCTCGAGAAATTCACTGAGGTGATGCCGAGAACGTCAACGTTTTTGCCTCTTTTCCCTCTAGTGTCTGCCCAATCGCACTTGAAGAGCGGAACTGGGAATGCACCATTGTAGTTGAGCACAAGTATATCAACAAGTTTGCCATAATAATGAACCTCCCCTAAACGCGCTTGTGCATCATTTCGACTAGCATAACTCCTTGTTCCAAATGACCCAAACACACCCGAGTTTTGCGTTAGACGAGAGCCATCGCGCGCAACAGTGCGGAAGTGAAAGCCGTTGACATTGTAGGCAGAGTATCTCTGCGCATATTCAAAAGGTCCAGCAGCTAGATTCACCAGTGATGGTGACGGATTTGGTTCGTTGCGTATTATTTTTGTGAACCAATCGGCGAACCCCCGGTGGACCATAGTATCAATCATAGCTGCAGTGATCCCCCGTCGTCCTCGATTCTCCCACTTGACATATCTCCTATAATCCCTGAAAGGTACAATGTAGACATATATATTAGATATAAATATATATTTTGAAGAACAATAAAGATATATTGTAATTTAATTTGAAGCTGTCCGCCGCCACATACTCTCGATAGGAGTCCACAACAGTGCAGCGTGTCTGGACATGTCTGTGTGTTTGTAACATCTCGACAGGACTCAAACGGTGGAATTGCGCTGCTCCTACTGGCTTTCCAATTGCGGGAAACAACGTGTTAGAGCTGATATGGTTTGAGTTATCGTCAACTCGAGGCAGACGCTCATTGCGCATGGTTTGACCATAATATCGTTCAACAAATGAAACAACCTCGTCCCCAACGTAACACTCAGCAATACAACCCTCTGACGCGGCTCTATTCTTAACGAACGACTTCATTTTTCCCAAATACCTGTGAAATTAGTACACGATGAAATTATGTATAAAATTAATTATATACTGAAGTACACGATGAAATTAGTTAGCGTAACTTTCTATGGGATACATCCAACGATAGTGCACCGGCCCACCCATCTTTGCTTCTTCACCCTCCACCTTATATCGGGCAGTACCACATCGTCTGCATTTATCTAACGTTGCGTCAGGACCCCAAAACAACATACAGTCATACAGACACGCATCAATTTTAATGTAATCTAACCCCATCTTCCTGACTGTTTTCTTTGCCTCGTAGAACGACGACGGTAGCTCGGCTCCAATGTTATAAAAGGCGTCTGAAAGCAGCTCAATCACGTCCGACATGGTCGCATCAGATGCGCCACGTTTACACTTAATACTGTACAACTTGGTCAAAAACGACAGTTTAGAGTATCTTTCATTCCCTGTGCAAACACATCTTTTGTCATCGCACGTACAATACATACATATATAATAAACGGTTAGAATAGATTAAACATTTATACATACCTGGGTACAACGGTTTGTCACCTTCCGTCATGAGCTCAAAGAAATCTCTGGCCACCTCAGTGCGTAAGTACTCCGCGACTGGTCCGTCCACCACTTCATCCCCGCCAGCGTCTGCTGCTTCCTGCATACCAAATGCTTCCCTCACAGTGTTGTTACCCGGATTTGTTGGCTGGCCGCCTCCTTCACAGTCATCGTCACTGTCTTCGCCTTGCATTCGGCCAACGTGAGAACTCGAACCGACTTCTAGATCACCGGTAGTGCCGTGTAATCCATCCTCTCCATGAAACGCCCAGGTGACATAATATCTAGGAAACTGCTTATCTAGACAGTGAATAACTACCTCATCTCGAGTCTTCCATTTGTCGAACTTACACTTTTCACACGGACACCGTATCTTACCCCGAACACTACTGTGCATAAAAGCATAATTCAGAAATTGATTCAACCCCACCAAGTATTGCGGAGACGATCTGGGTAAAGAGATCCACGATTTATCCAACATTATTGCTTTTGCTGTTTCACAACAAAACCACAGATATATGTAAGAATGAGAGGTTTGAGAAAGAATGTGGCAACTGACTAATGCTCTAGACGCATATTTATAACCAATATATCTTACTTTTCCGCATTTAAGAAATGTAGGTTGTGGGAGGAGTTTTTTTTAAAAAAAATGTCGTACCGGCGGTTTGCAACACGCCCATATGCATTTTAAGATTAAATAATTCATACCGGCGTTTTGCAAAACGCCCATATGCACGTTTAATATTAAAATAATGCATATAGGCGTTGCACTGAAACGCCTATATGCATTATTTTAATATAAACATGCATCTCGGCGTTTTGGTGACAACGCCGATAGGCAGTATTATATATAAAAATACTGCATATAGGCGTTTCCTATACACGCCTATATGCATTAGGACGCATATAGGCGTTTGTGAAAACGCCTCTATGCATTATGAAGCATATAGGCGTGTTGAAAAACGCCGATATGCGTCCTAATGCCTCTAGGCGTTTTTGAAAACGCCTATATGCACCTCCGTTCCCTATAAATAGCACCTCCCTCCTTCAGCGAAATTGCTCATTTTCTCTCGTTCTCCTCTATATTTTTCTTCGCTTCGTCTCTGTTTCATGTTCTGTTGCTTTGTTTATTTGGCTTGATTCTTTGTTTTTTTGCCTAGTATTGCTGATTAGGTTTTTTATTTCGTTTTTTATGGTGATATTTGGTTATAATGTTATCATGCTTTTATTGCTTTTATTTCACATATTACTTGTTTTGATTTTATATATTTGTGTATCTTGTTTTATGAATTACTCTTGTTATTTTATATATAATATTCTATATGTGTATGTAAGTTTGGGATTATCATATTATTCATTTTTCTTCCTGGTTCTAAACAATCAGGAAGAAAAATGTTTTTTATTTTTTTTTTCTGAATACTCAAACCGGCGTTTCGTAAAGCGCCGGTTTGAAATATTATTTTATAATACCGCACATAGGCGTTTTGTAAAACGCCGATGTGCGGTATAATAAAAAATAATATTTTGTTTACCGGCGTTTCGACAAAACGCCAAGGTGCATGAATTCTAAAAAGTGTGGTCATGTCGCACATAGGCGTTGACCAAAACGCCGGTATGCGTGTGAACAAAAAAAAAATAAATAGTCCGCGTATAGGCGTTTTGGTATCCGCCTATATGAGATAATAATAAAATAATACGCGCATAGGCGTTTTGCAAAACGCCGGTACGAGGAAATATTATATTATTTGTTTAACCCTCGTACCGGCGTTTTTCACCTCGCATAGGCGTTTTGAAAAACGCCGATAAGCCGCATTTCGACGGCACATTTTTAGGCGTTTTGCCAAAACGCCGTAGCGCGTTTTCGCCGAAAAATTCCGCCGATCTGAGGCCCTATAAAACGCCGATATGGGCCCCGTTTTTTGTAGTGTAACCTTTGACATGGAGGGTGAGTTGGCAGTACATGTAGGATGTGGGGGTAAATTTGATCCATTTTGTAAACTTCAGGGGCAAATTTGATCCAAAAAAACTTAAGGGGCAAATATGATCCTTGCCTAAAACTTCTGGGGAAAATTTGATCTTTAACCCAATATTATTTATATAAGCCCTTCAAAATGTATACTCATAATATAAACATCATATGCAGTATGTAACTTCCTTGTATCATCGTCCACCCTTATTACGCTGCCTAGAGCCATAGGCTAAAACAAATTGTCCAATAGAGCACCGATTCATTTAACGTAATAGTCTCAAACTCACCAGCAATTAAGATGTACCTGACCAAGCGTAAAAAGCCTAATCTGTACTATGGCTCCCCTTCTTGAAGAAACAGACTAAAGAGGTGTCATTTGTTTCACAATTCCTATAATTATAAGAAGAGGGCCATAGCAAGTGTATGTCATCCTCCACTGTGTATTAAGTGATGACATACCAAGTATTCTATACAAATCATGCAAGCTCCTTTAACACAACATACCTTCATGGGTGCTCATGAAACATGTAACTCAACTTAAATCTTTTATTGACATAGGTGAAAACACAAGCATGCTTGGAATGAAAGTAACATATTATCATGTGATAATCAAGTAAAGCCTATTCTATATTTACCTAGTCTCCTTAAGTTCACAACTAATCACCAAAAAATTATCTAAGTTGTTTATGAGAGTCTACTCTACGGAGGAGAAGAAATGACACACATGTTTCCTTAAATATTATTTTAATAATATTATTTTCAAAATTCTAATTAAAAAGATAATCTCTTATATAATTATTAGATATTTATCTGCATAACTTTTAACTTTGTATATTAAAAAATATTATTGGATATAAAAAGAAATAAAAACTAATTTCCGACAAAATAATTATATTCTGAATATATGTATCTTATTTTTAAATATAACTATATTATACACATATATTTTGTTGTGTTCGTACATTAAGCCAATTCTTAAATTTAAAACTTAATATACTAATGAAAACACATGAACAAATAATATTGATCAATACAAAAAATATACTTTTTCCGATCCTTAATATAAGAGCCCAAAATTTGAATGATTTTGGTCTAAAATATAAAAGCGCATCTCACAATGTCTCCTCATTTAATGCGTTTTTCCTAATTTGCCTCAAACTCTCTCTTAAAAGTATCATAATAAATATGGGCAATATTGGAAAATAAGCATTAACTCCAGACACCCAACTAACATTCACATTTTTTCTTAAGAAGCGTTATTATGGTGGCTGACTCTTATATTAGGGACCGGAAGGAGTACTACCCATAAAATGCCTTTAGAAGCACTTGATTTGGAGTATTTGCACACGCTTAATGGGCACTAGTATAGCTGACTTTGACAAAGGCTTTACATGCGCTCATAAAGTGCTTCTAAAGGGGGTAGCATTTGCAACCGCTTAAAGCGCGTGCAAAGGATTTATTTTTTAATTTAAATAATGCTTCCCATATACATGTGCTTAAAGCGCTGCTTGCAAGGGGCCCTTTAGAAGCGTTTAAAGTGTTTGCATATATAGGGGAGCATTTTTTAAACTAAAAAATAAAATCCTTTTAGGGGATTTTTATTAGAGCTTTAAGCGCATGTGAAGGCACCTGGGGAGTTTTTTTTTAAATTAGAAAAAAAAATCATTTAGAAGAGCTTCAAGCACATGTGTATTTGCATTTTTTTAACGTAGTTTATATTTATATTACTCAGCATGTATAATTGACCATATGCACATACAGTTTCAACCAACAAATGATCAGGGCCGGAATGCATATACACTTGATTTAATTAGTTGTTAGTCGCCTTGATGTTAAATAAAAGTTATTTATAAACCAAGGAGTGAACCCTAGGAGAGTTATCTTATTTTCGAGCAAATGGGTCTTGAAATATGGTTTTGAGGATGTTAGGAAGTGTTATAAGGTGTAGAAGTCCTAATTTTCAAACCCTGATTGTTTTGTAGATTTGGCGCCTCCACGTGCCCTGGGCGCCAAAATAGAATGCTCTTTGTTTTGGCGCCCCGAGCGCCAAAACAAATTTCTCCTCCTTTTTCCCCATCTTTGCTTCCTCTTTCATGTGCTTTGTTTTCATCATCTCATTCACTTCTTTTTGAGTGTTTTCTCCCATTGACCTACAAGATATTAAGACTTGAAGTAGTATTACAAAGTTCTCAAAAGGATCAATGATAATGAATCAATCTAAATGTGATCAAATTGCCCTTAACTTGAACAAATTCCAACAACTTGTGCAATAGTTAGAATTATGTTAATTAGATGCAATTATCATTGAAACATGCATTAATTCAATGAATTTCACCATTAAAATATATGTAAAAGTATGGTGCAATCAACACTACCTGCTTGAATCTAAATTAAATATTTATACACTCCACCAACTTGAAACTAAATCAATCAATTAAACATTTGTATACACCATCACAAATTTTACAAGTCAAACTATTAAAAGACATGGTTCTCTTTTCTCTTAAGTTATACAACAAAGAAATGCATCATCTATTTGTTCTACACATATAACCAACATGCACAAATCTATGATTGCTGAAGATGATAAGAGCAAGTGCACTACAAAACACGGGTTGCTTACCGGCGCTTTTTTTGCCTCTTTCCGGCGTTTTTTTCTGGCGAAATGACGCTACAGCGTTTTTGTGAAACGCCGAAAAAACCAGCGTCGAAAAGTGGCATACCGGCGTTTGCGTGAATGCCAAAGAGTAGTACAAACTAGAATGCCAAAGCATACCGGCAATTTGGCAAACGCCGGTGTGTATATTATTTTAATAAACTAATAAACAATGTGTGTATATTATTTTTAATAAATTAATAAAAACACATTGGCGCTTGCGAAACGCCGGTGTGTATATTATTTTAATATAATACACACCAACGTTTATAGAAACGCCGGTGTGTTCATAATATTTTAATTATATATTACCGGCGTTTCAACAAACGCCGGTTTGTAAATATTAGTTTAATATTGAATTTTCGGCCTTTCGTTAGCCAGAAAGTGTTTAAACATTTTTTAAAAAATAATTTTCATCCTGATTCAATGAAATCAGGACGAAAATATAGTATTTGAGATTTAATAAATACAGAAAATGATTAACAATAACAGAAAAAATAATATTAGACACAATAAAAGAAAACAAATACCTAGAAACATAACTTAAGTTAAAAACTTAACATATATGAATAAAAATAAAAATGGATAAACAATAAAACAATAAACATTGATATATAAATAAATAAAAACTTAACATATATTGTTAGAATCTTAAGTTTTGATGAAGACTAAAATATGAAAGAACAAGTTAAACACTTAGAAAAAATTAGGTTAATATAGAACCACAAGTAAGAGTACAACCGGATGTGCATTTACTTTCGGATGGACTAGGACTAGCGCTCGCGGATGAATGACTCATCTCACAGCGGATGTGAGTAAGTCACTAAGTCAGAACTCAGTCTAGGAATGTTAGAAGTATAAAATCCTTGAGACTAAGTTAGGACGCAACCGGATGCAGGAATGCTTCCGGATGCTTAGTGACTAGCGCTGCCTATTGGACTAGGCAACACAAAGCGTCAGTGAGTAAAACTTTAAGTCATAACATAGGAGTACTTCCGGATGTGGAATTGCTTCCGGAAGTAAGAGAACTTCCTAAGACTAAACGAACTCCCACTGCATGTGACTATGTGTTAATATTGCTAGACTAACGTTCAAGTGCAGCACTGAGTGATGTTGCTTCCGGATGTGGATTTGCTTCCGGTAGCAATCAGAATGTCAGAACGTACAACAGTGCAGTGTCAGAGTGCTTTTTGGCAGAGCAGAGTTGTCAGAGTTGCTTTTCAGAGATAAAGCAAGTCAACCCTGCTGAGTATTGATGGAGCATTAATGAGCAACGGTAACAAGGGAATAACAGCTATATTCAAACGGCATTGTCACCTACCAAGAGAGAATACTTGAAGACACTATATAAAGAAGAGAATCTTCATTTATGAAAAAAACTTGGAGAAATCACAGAAATCTAGAGAGAGAAACTGAGAATACTCTTCAAGCATTCAAAGCTTCCCAGAAAAGCAAGAGAGCACTTAATACATTGAGAGTTCTAGTCATTTATTCATCTTGTACTCTTTATAGTTAAGTCTCTTCATTTATTGAGAGCATTCATTGTACTTAAGTGTGTAACATCATCGGTTCTTATTAGAGAGAACAAAGTTTAGAAAACCCTTTATTTGAAAGGTTGAACCCTTACAGGTTGTAAGGGGGAGTGAGTCTGTAAGGTTGCAAGTGAACCTGGTGTAAAACTTGTGGTTGTAAGGTTGCAAGTGTTCCCGTGCTAAAACTTGCGGTTGTAAAGGTTCCAGGTGAACCCGTTTGTAAAACCTGGGGATAGTGGAACTCAATCTGGGTGATTGAGAACTGGATGTAGGTCAAGAGTTGGACCGAACCAGTATAAAAACCTTGTGTGTTTTTATTGTTTGTTTTATTTGGTAGCACAATTCACCCCCCTCTTGTGCATCCTCACTTTCATTTGGTATCAGAGCGAGGTCTTTCTGACTTGATTCCAACGAATATAGAAAGAGAAGATCCAGTGATGGATGCAGATCATCATTCCTTGCCCGATGTTGCTATTCAGCCAAACAAGCCTCCTGACTTTGATGGCTATAACTATCCCTCTGGAAGTTCAGAATGGAGACCTATATCAAGTCCAACGGCATTCGCCTCTGGGATGTGATTGAGCATGGTGATCACGTCCCTCTAGTTGATGAAGGTTTTGCAAAGGCTCGATCCAGATTCACCAATGAAGACTATGCTCTAGTGGAGCTGAACTACAGGGCCATGCACTACATTCAATGCGCCCTTAGTCCAAAGGAGTTCCACAGGATCAGCCACCACAAAACAGCAAAGGAGATGTGGGAGGCTCTTGAGGCTGCTCATTTCGGAACCAAGGGAGTGAAGTCCAGACGAGTCGAGATGCTGGTTGAGGAGTTCCACAAATTTGCTATGCTTAGCCCAACGGAGCCAATCTGAGAGCTAGAGCTTAGATTCACCCATCTTATTAACAACTTGGACTCTCTGGGAAAGGACATTCCTGAGGAAGAACAAGTAAGCAAGATCCTAAAAGTATTAAAGGGTGACTGGATCACCAAAGTTACCATCCTGCAGGAAGTCCAGGGAGAGTCAACCAACTCTATCACTGCCTTGTTTGGGTCTCTGGCTGAATATGAACCAACCTTGTTGGCTCAAAGAGCTCCTCAAGCTATATCTAAAGCCAATAACCTTGCTCTTGTTGCTCCCAGAAAGGATAGGAATGATGATGATGATGAGGATGATGAGGAGGAAATAGATGAAGAGGAAATGGCTATGATGGTAAGAAAATTCAGAAAGTTCTTCAAAAAGAAGGGAGGCTTTCAGAAAGGGGAGTCTAGCCACAAGAAGGATTATAAGAAGGAAAGGACCCCTGTGTGCTTCGAGTGTAAGAAGCCTGGTCATTTCAAGGCTGAGTGCCCAAGCCTACAGAGAGCCAAAGGGAAGGACAAAAGGAAAGCCTTTGTGTCCTCAATCTGGGTGAATAGTTCTGATGAGGAAGCTAGTGATGAGAAAGAGAAGATGGTGAGGAGGCATCCTCAGACTTTGATTCCATCCATGGCGATGAGGTAACTTTTCCTGAACTACAAGAAGCCTACAATAATGTTATAAAGAATTTTTTCGCTTATGTAAGACTAATAAAGTGTTGAGAATAAAAAAGGAATCACTCGAGTCCAAGGTGGACTCACTGAGTGAAGAGCTAGCGAAAGCCAAAAAGCTTCCTATAGCAGATGGCAAGGGAGGTCCCCAAGTGCTCCCCCAGTGCCCCGGAAGTCAGAGTGCTTTTTGGCAGAGCAGAGTTGTCAGAGTTGCTTTTCAGAGATAAAGCAAGTCAACCCTGCTGAGCATTGATGGAGCATTAATGAGCAACGGTAACAAGGGAATAACAGCTATATTCAAACGGCATTGTCACCTACCAAGAGAGAATACTTGAAGACACTATATAAAGAAGCTCATCTTCATTTATGAAAAAAACTTGGAGAAATCACAGAAATCTAGAGAGAGAAACTGAGAATACTCTTCAAGAATTCAAAGCTGCCCAGAAAAGCAAGAGAGCACTTAATACATTGAGAGTTCTAGTCATTTATTCATCTTGTACTCTTTGTAGTTAAGTTTCTTCATTTATTGAGAGCATTCATTGTACTTAAGTGTGTAACATCATCTGTTCTTAGAGAGAACTAAGTTTAGAAAACCCTTTATTTGAAAGGTTGAACCCTTACAGATTGTAAGGGGGAGTGAGTCTGTAAGGTTGCAATTGAACCTTGTGTAAAACTTGTGGTTGTAAGGTTGCAAGTGATCCCGTGCTAAAACTTGCGGTTGTAAAGGTCCAGGTGAACCCGTTTGTAAAACCTGGGGATAGTGGAACTCAATCTGGGTGATTGAGAACTGGACGTAGGTCAAGAGTTGGACCGAACCAGTATAAAAACCTTGTGTGTTTTTTTTGTTTGTTTTATTTGGTAGCACAATTCACTCCCCCTCTTGTGCATCCTCATTTTCATATATGAATAAAAAAAGATAGGAAAACATAGAAACAGAAAGCAGATAGAAGGAAGAAGGCGGAGGAGGAAGATAATGAGTAGAGAAGAATAAAGGGAGAGCAGCGGTATTTATAGGGCAAGTGAGCGTACCGGCGTTTTGTACGAGAACGCCGGAATATCATATTTTATTATTTTTTAACCGGCGATTTACCACACGTCAGTGTGTTAAAACAGATTTTAACAAATAAAATACTACGTACCAGTGTTTTTGACAATTGCCGGTACATATATTCATTTATTTTTTAAATTATTTAAAACGTACCGACGTTTCCAACAAACGCCGGTTCGCATATTCATTCATTTTTTTAATTATTTAAAACGTACCGGCGTTTCCAACAAACACCGGTAAGTAATATTATATTAGATTTTGAAAAAAAACGCGGGAAAGTTAGGGGCACTGACTATAAATATGCATATGTAGAATTTGTGAGTCGCCATAATCTTTCTGAAACCTCTCCTTTCTTCTTTCATATATATTTCTGTCATTTTGTTGTGAAATACCAATAACAATAATGTTGGATAAATCGTGGATCTCTTTACCCACATCGTCACCGCAATACATGGTGGGGTTGAATTAATTTTTGGACTTTGCTTTCATGAGCGCTAGTGTTCCGGGTAAGATACAGTGTTCGTGTGAAAAGTGTAAGTTCGACAAATGAAAGACTCACTCGAGAGGAGGTATTTGTTCATTGTATGGATACAGTGTCCGTGTGAAAAGTGTAAGTTCCACCTCCTCCTTAGGTCTAGCCCCCTTATCGGACCTATGCTTGTACATATTGTTTCTTTCGTCCTTCCACCCATCCCCCACCAATGACAGCGAGAATTTCTTGACCAGACTGCTGTCGGAGATCCACCACTTACTCTGCAAAAAGAATTTTGTTAGTATTTAATAAATATAATCAAAATATATAAAATTAATAACTGTAACACTAAATAAATAATTTCAAGTAATTATAACATTTTGAAATTCGACTTACCCTTATAATGTCCCAAGCATCATTTTTCCTGGTATCCGACACTTTCTGCCAGTCGACCGAGTCGATTAGGAAGCGCTGAAAGTCCTTGTCGAGCATGCGTAAATAGTGGTGATATAGGACGCCACAATCCTTGGTTGGCTGCCAGGTGGGTGTCAAAATATGGCAGCTCAACCCTCTTGTTCGCTGGAAGCACATGCGTCTGCTTCGGTGACAGCCTCCTCGTGGTGACAACTCCATTGGTATTTGTAGGGACAGAAAAACATATTAGATAGTTAATCTAAATATATTATATAATATATAGTAGAAATTAAATTTTTAACTATTAATTAATATTAAATTTACCTCTGACGGTCACCAAGAAGTCATTCCCAGAAGTGGACCTCCTCCCTCTCCGCAAACTCAACTGAGTCTACGGCATGACGTCTTGTGGTCCGAGGTGGTCCTCCTCGCCACCGCCACCGCCACCAGCACTGTCGTCGTCGATGGTGCCCTGCTCCCTCTCCTCATCTCCCTCCGCCTGAGGACTCTGCTCATTTATAATCCGGTGCATAGGCATAAACATACTAGCTAACATCAAAATATCAAGACAACAAACTAGACTCCAAATACTATGTCAATATATAACCATTGAAGGTAAAAGGTGAGGAAATTGGTCTTCCATTTTATCATAATCAAATGATAAAGCAATAGAAGGTGGTTGTCCAAAGACCAAATTTTTTTGTCATTAAAATGTCACTTTTAACGACCAAAATTTCCTTAATTTTGGTCGTTAAAAGTTTCTTCCCACACAATTGTAGAAAGAAGCGTTGAAGTTTTTGATGACCAAAATTTGCTTAATATTGGTTCATAAAAGTTTGGGACAATTGTAGTGTAGTCCCAAGCAAGACACTTTACTACATTAAAGACCCAAAGAATGTAATAATTGACCTGAGGTCCCAAGGGGCCCCGCATCAACAAAAGCAACGTCCAAAGATTCTATACCCTTCATTTAAATAAAAAAACATATGGGCCCATAGAAATTTATCTCACTTGCTCTTGAATCCACATTATCTCTCTCCCTCACCCATAGCCATGTCTACTTCTTCCTTCCTTCTCTCTCCATCGACCTGTCTCTCCCACCCTCGCCCACCACCCCACTTCCTCCGCCACCCCTCTTATCCAAGAATATTGCAAAGGAGAGTATTAATAGACAAAAGGTTGGAAAGATGGGTTGAGAGAAGTTAATGGAAGCTTTATGATCCCTTCCTTTTTAAAAGGTAAGGAACTAAAACATGACTTTGCGCAAGGTTAAAGGACAAAAAACATATTTTGATCCAAATTTGAAAAAACTAAAAACACATTTTTCAAAGTTAAAGGACTAAAAGATTACTTTCTCCAAAGTTAAAGGACTAAAAATACACTTTTCAAAGTTAAGGGACTAAAACATGACTTTCTCTAAAGTTAAGGGACTAAAAGCATACTTTAGCCATTATTTAAATATATAGTAATAGTGATTACTGATTATCTAATTGGTATCTTGTACTGAATTTAAATGTGATTTCAGAATGTTCTCGTTCAAAACAACGATTTGATGAAATAATTTTTTTACTAACATATTTCCAACCAGTTTGTGTATTTAAAGTTTAGAAATTACATCATATACTATGTTTCAAACAAATAAACAACTGTTAAACATTTAAAATTGTTGAAAAATTGAATTTATAATTGCAAACTTTCAAACAAATTATGAATTTAAATCAGAAAAGGAGATCAAAGATCTAACCACTCTACAACGACATCGACTTATGGAGGGTTAGCATCTACTCCTTTTCCACTTAGGGAGGGTTATTAAGGGAAAATCCTAAATAAATCCCTCCCAATACCCAAAAGGGCAAGTGAGAAACCTAAACTTCCAAAAGGATTATGAAGGAACCAGCACCTACATGTCATTTTAAAATTTTGTGAAAAGACAAAATTACCTCCATCCTAAAACACAAATTGCAAGAAGAGGGTGAGTGTTAGGATGAGGTAGTAATTTGTGTTTTAGGATAAGGGCAATTTTGTCTTTTCACAAAATTTTAAAATGACAGGTAGGTGCTGGTTTCTTCATAGTCCTTTTGGATGTTAAGGTTTCTCACTTGTCCTTTTGGGTATTGAGAGGGATTTATTTGGGATTTTCCCTGTTATTAATGCTGCACCATCAATAACAAATGCGCACGATATATAACAGCAACAACGTATGTAGAGATGACACTTAAAACAAGTACAATTTGGCAAGTAATTAACCGACCATGTACATCAGGATTGGCATTTTTAACTCATGGACTTGTTTTACTAGATCCGCCTCAGATACTTTCTGAGGAAGATCAACGTCAAAAGACTTTCCAACTTTAACACACGCCTTTCTTTTCATACTCTCGTAGCTTTATGAATCCTTCTTGTTTCCTACAATCACTACTACGAGTCCAGAACCTACCCAAGCAATGAAAAAAGAAATTTATGTCATGAATTTAATATAAAGTTTCAAATAAATTCAGGCCACATGAATGAATTTAAGAGATTTTGGTCGTTGTTTCTCTTAGAGGATCAACTACCAAAATCTCTTTAAATTTTAGTTGTTGTTAAATATAAAAAATGTCCAAATTTTAAAAACTTAGGTTGTTATTTTCTTATAGAACGACAACCAAATTTTAAAACAATTTGATGTCATTTCTCTAGCCACCATGTTTTTATGAACGAATGATCAACTTTTCTTTTTTGATCGGCCATTATTGTCGTTAAAGACCTGCTTTCCAGTCGTGGGGTGCAGATTCAATACCATAATATAATGTTATTTAATTTACTGCTAAATATACTAACATACACAATTCTTAATAGATTAAAATAGACTTTTCTATTTTATCATTAAATCACTATGGCTTAAAAATTGGGATTTTATACATATTATCTCGTATATTGCAGAGTAGAAAATGTATGATATACCATCTATTTCAATTGACTTGACTTTACAATTAGCATAAGATTACATATTTGATATTTCTTTTCCAATAGCTACATAATTGAGATGTGACATGGCTTAGAAATTTCTTCAAACCATATGGCACTGAGGAAATTTCTTCAAAGCCTTGTCCCTCTCTAACCTTTTCATATCTCATTTAGCACCCTTCTTTCCATCCCTTCCTTCGTTAACTCTGTGTTAAGGCATATTCCACGGTTCCAATAGCTACATATATGAGATGTGACATGGCTTGGTCATGTCACAATTTCTTTTCCAATAATAGCTACATAAATGAGATGTGATATGGCTTGGAAATTTCTTCAAATCATATGGTAGTGTGGAAATTTCTTCAAAGCCTTGTCCCTCTTTAAATTTTTCATTTGTCATTCAGCACCCCTCCTTCCATCCCTTCCTTCGTTAACTCTGTGTTAAGGCATATTCCATAGTTACATAAAAGATTCTTTTCCAGGAAATCCATACTACCAGGGATCATACAAGACCATGACCTAAATGCTTTCCATAATTTTCTTATCTTTAGGAAAGGTAAATTTCTTTCCCTGAAGAAAGGTAAATTCCTTTTCAAAGTCATGCCAACAATTTATGTTGCTTCATATTTTAAAGGTTAAATAATGTCATATTTTCCTGAAAAAATTTAATCAAGGATCAACTCTTGAAAGTTTTTTAATATCAATTTTACCCTGAAAATTTATAAAACGTATCAATTTCACCATACCGTTAACCGTTGTTAATAATGATAGTCAAATAAGTCAAAAAAGCCACATAGTATTCCACTTTATCATTTGATCTATAAGTGATCACATGCCACCTTAGCATCTCTATTTCTTCCTACCTCATCCCTCCCTCTTGCGCTTTGACTTACCACCACCGCCACCACTACCCTTAGCTTCATTCCATTCTCCTAGCACAAACATTTATAAAAATAACGAATAATGTTTTATGGATCAAGTCTCCCACGTATGTACAAAGCACACAAAAAGTGGGAGTGTTTTAAACAATCTTAAATCACAAATATAAAATTGAAAATTGAGAAAAACTCAAGAACACACTTTCTATATTCAATCCCCTCTTAGCTTTGAGGTTAGCTAGCTAACTATTGTCCTCTCTTCCTTGTCCAAACTAATTGCTTTGCGCTTCAACTACAACTTCCACAGCCATCATAAGAAGATAATAAAATCCCCAAAACCCCAGAAACTCACTCTTCACTCAGCATCACGCTTCCTGTGGTTGTGGTGGTGAAGATTTTTGAGAGGATTGTGAGGTGAGTAAGGATTTTTTTAATAGTTGTCATGACTTATCAAACGGTGAAGTAGAGAGCTATGTGATTTGTTTCACTTATTTAAAATGGTCAAAATTAACAATGGTTAACGGTAGGGTGAAATCGTCAAAATTAACAATGGTTAACGGTAGGGTGAAATCAATACGATTTGTAAACTTCTAGGGCAAAATTTATTATAAAAAACTTACGGGCCAAAATTGATCTTTAGAAAATATTTTTGGTTCAAATATTATCTTTAATCCCATATAAAAAATAGAAAAATCAACATTGGTTATTCTCCAAACGACTACAAGTCAACTAGCATTTATTAACAGTTATTAAACAGCAATGACTTAATTAAGTACAACAATCCCAAATATCCCCATTGGTTAAAATTAGTCCCAATAATGCCTACTAAATTAATATATTTATAATACAAAAATGTGACATCACTTTCTCTCGATTGTAAAAATAATGTGACATCACCATATATAGGAGAGCCCTATATATACCCATCGTTGCAGTTTCTCTTCTTCACACAAAGCAAACAATATCACCACATAATATCTAGTTCCACGTATGACGCTCCTAAAAAATCTGTGTGTTGTCTTTCTTTCTTGCTATTAGCTTCACTTTGACACAGGCTGCCAGGTTTGACATTACAAATAGGTGTGGCTATGCGGTGTGGCCTGCTGCCTTACCCACTGGTGGTGGTCAAAAATTGAATCCTGGGCAGACGTGGTCCCTTAACGTGCCTGCAGGCACTACAAGTGGCCGCGTGTGGGGACGAACCGGCTGCAACTTTGACGGGTCAGGGCGTGGGCGTTGTGCAACTGGTGATTGTGGAGGAGCACTCCAATGCAGACTCTCCGGAGCACCACCAACTACACTTGCAGAATTTTCTCTTAACCAACCCAACAACTTGGACTTTTACGATCTCTCAGTGATTGATGGTTTCAATGTTCCCATGGAGTTCAGCCCAACTTCTAATGGATGTAAAAATCTTCGTTGTCCTGCGGATAAGTGCCCTGATGCTTACCTTTTCCCAAGCGACAATACTAAAACTCATAGTTGCCAATCAGGAACTAACTATAGGGTTGTCTTTTGCCCTTGAATAACTATGGGGTTGTAATTATAAGACGCCTTCTTGGCACATCGATCTACTTTATGTGTGTGCACTTCCATTAATAAATAAATGAATTCTCAAGTGATAACTATGAACATGGGTGGATCTCTTGGTTTTTAGCTTTTTCTAAGGGAGCGTGACGCTTCCATCTATTTATATTGATCTTCTGCAACTTACATCCCTCTCTTTCTCTTTGATTTTTTTTTTCATTCAAGCTAACATATTTGACCTGATCATCAAAGTTTGTTAATATTTCATATTTCCACTTTAATTTTCTGCAACTTTATTAGTCACTAATTTTAAACATTCTCATCTCTTAGTTTCTCATCCTTCTCTATATCCCCATATCTCTTCTTAAATTTCAGTTCCCTAGTTTAACTAGCTAGAAATTAATTAATATTAAAGACTCTAATGTATATATAAATAATAATGAAGAATTTACACCATATATTTTAATCTTAATTTTTTTATTTTATTTACTATATTATTCCCTATAATTTTATAAAAAAAAGTTTAAAGATCATTTTAACTAATGAACTATTATGCAAATATCATCTATCATTTTGCCAAAGATTTTAAATTGAGACTAATGAACTATTGACCAACACTAGATGCAAATATCATCTATCATTTTGCCAAAGATTTTAAATTGAAACTAATGAACTATTGACCAACACTAGTCTATGTTACATGTGGACATGTCGTCACTCATCAACATGGATTGCCAACAAGTAAAAATAATGGTGTGAATAGGTAAAGTGCCATCACAAGGGGAAGGCTTAATGCATTTAGATACATATATGACTGTGTTGGCCATATTTTGTTGAATTTTAAGACTTAGTTGGCTATGCTATTGAGTAGTTAGTTGACCTGATAAGTGAATTTCAACCTTTCTAAGGATGAGAACGTGCGTATTGAGTCTCGGGAATCGTTCTCTATAACACCCCATAATTTTTCAAAGAATAACTAAGACAATATTTAGAATTTTAGGGTATTGTTCAATATTTAAAAACTATGACCTATTGTTCTCATCCATTCATTCTTTTTAAAATATCTTCTCCCTTTTAATTCATCTTTATCCTTCACAATTAACCACACTCACTAATTTTTTTAGGAAAATTAATTTCAAGTCTCATCCAAGACACATAAAGGTTGAAGTTTAGTCATGAATTAGGGTGCTTGGTTCAATCAACTATTAGACCAAAAGTTGAAGTTCAGTCACGAACCAGGTGTGATTTTTAATTAAACACAGGAAATTACTCACCTAAAAAAACATGAATAAACAAAGAAAATATTTACCTAAAAAAACAAGTCTTGTCCAAAATTACTTGCCTAAATGTGATGACCAAATCACACTCTTCACTTATTACACCATGTTATAACATAATTTGAGAACAATGTCGCATTAAAGGTCTTGAATATGTTTAGTTTAAATTATATTCGTATAATAATATTCTTAATTAATTATTACATTATTAGTTCAACCATCGATTTTACGGGTGATCCGCTTCACCTTTTGCTTTGCTTTTATAAACTTTTAATTATTGAAGCATAACCATTTTTATATTTTGAAAGCTAACCGCTTCTATTTACTTTTAATCATACAGTCTCTCTTTAAATTTGCTGAGTCACATTTTGGAACTAATAACGATAATGGGAAAAAGAATTAAAAGTGAACTTTTCAAAATTAAGACACAAAATAATACATGGTATCATTTACATATAGTCTTAAAGTATAACTTAGCCTTTTATTTACTCTATGTCAAAATCTGTAAAAGTTGCTCCCTCTGTTCATAAATATAAGATCATTTTGGGAAGGTTGGTTATTTCCTAAATATAAGTTCAATTTTTATTTTGTCTCAAGTTTTGCCTAAATTACCCCTATACTTCTTTTACAAGCAAATTACTCCTAATTGCCTTTTTCGGGAAGATCATATAATTCTAACTAATTGAAATTTTTTTTTTAATCTCTCCAAATTAGTTAAAGTGATCTTGTATTTATGAACAAAGGGAATACTTAATTATATTTTCTCAAATTGTCTATGACCATGGGCCGGCCCACTCCTGCGACCTTAAGGGATGAGCCTGCGAAGTGAATGCCACAAGCTGGTCTGTTTTTGGGGCACCAATTAAGTTGTTTCTCTTGTATTGTCTCCCCCAGTCCTATTTATAAGTCGCCAACCACCTAAATTGTATATACTAAGGAATGGAGGTTAATGAAAGTTGCATCATTAAATTGGTCCTTTTTTTTGTCTTTTCCATTTTTGCCCCTTCCACCTTTATCACTATATATAGCCCACTACCTTTTCTCTTTCTTCATTAATCTTTTATCTATAAAGTGTCTTTTTCTTCTTCTCTCTCTTCTCATCTTCCAATTTTCATTTTCCAATGTAAGAGTATATTAGGAAAATTTTAATAAATGAGTTAGTTAGTGGTAGTTGGTGACTTATATTAAGGACCAAAATTTAGAGGCGGTTGACGACTTATAAATAGGACCGGAGGGAGTAATTAATTACTACCTCCGGTCCTAAATATAGGACCTAGCTAGCTTTTATTTAGAGACGTTAAAGTTGCAAAATAGTCTATTAAATAATCATGACATATTTGATATATTTTTATATTATCCATTAGTTTATAAGTAAAATAAACTAGTTTAAAGGAAAAAAATTAGGTAAATCAATTTATAATTAATTTATTTTGTTGTTTTTTAAGATTTTCAAAAAAGTCAATTAGGTCTTATATTTAGGACTGGAGGGAGTATTAATTATCAAAACTTTGTTTGCAATGTTATGTGCTAGGCCACCCCAAACGGCGCCTAGCCAAATTGGTCAAACACGCACGGGGACGCGGTTGTGTGAAAATCAATCAACTCAACTCACATACAAAAGGGAGGCTATTGCCTATTGCCTATTGAGAGCAAAACGTGTTGCATTTCTTCCTGTGACTGGAAAACCAAAAACACAAAGCAAGAATCGAATGGAGAAAAAGGGAGAAGAAGAAGTGGTGATGGGGGTTCCCTACAATAACAATAACAATAACAATTATGCCTATTCCGTGGCAAACCCTCCTCATCAAGCAGGCGTCATCCCTCCCAACGCTTTCGTGGGTGATCCCAAAGGCGTTCCTATTCACCAGACCATTTTCCGTGACACTCCTGCCCCTTTCAATTGCCCTCACTGCTCTAATTCTAGTCTCACTACTGTTAGGTAATTCTGTAATTTACCCTTTATTTGTTTTTGCTGTTTGATTATGAAATTGGGTGTTTTTAGTTTTCAGAATATTGCAAAGTGATAGAAGCTGTTGGGGTCTGGTCAATATGTCTTGTTTATATTTTGTACTGGTTGATTTCTACTGATAGATATTATTTCCTCTCTTTTTCTGTTGTATCTCTTGGTTTCTTCTCTTCAATGATGGTTGACTTTGTCTTACAATTCAAGGACCAGATGAATATGTAACTTATTGGGTAGAGATTTTAGAGTTGTCCCATTATTTTCTGTATACTTTCAAAACTCTGAAGCCTGGGCATCAAAAAGTGTGGAATACAGACATACAGTCTATTCAAAGATTTTGATGATTGTATTGGCTTTTCCCTCACTCGTGGAAATTAAGATGCAGTTAGGATTATATGATTGGTTTCCATAGTTTTATGGCACTTTGGTTTGTTTGTCAATCTGACTTCTATGTATCAACTTGCTTTTGTAAAAGGAATAGATTTGTTCAAGGTATATGCATCAATAAAGGACAATATGTGTTTCCTTAAACGGATCAGGCTTCTTATTAAGCTTCCAGATTACTAGTTACGTTTTGTTTAGTTTTGGGATAAAGTCTTGGTTGAGTCTGAATTCTAAATCACTTCCTATCATGCCCTGCTGCTAGAGTCGAAACCAATAACTTGTGAGTGATAATTGGGAATCACCTCCTAATATTTTGTCGATATAAGTTTATAGTCAGCTTGGTTTTTTCCAGGAATGGGCATAATCTTTTTTCTGAGAGTGCAGTAATATAACTGGTTCACACTTGGTGGATCATGCCAAAATCCAAGCCCAATATATGTTTTGGGGCCATATTATAAATATGAAGAAATATGGGTTGAGTGTTTTCCCCAATGATTTGAAATTCAAATCAAAATAACTTTACCATAAGTTATAAATTGTGAATTGTGTGGGAACAGTTATGTGTATGCAAAAACATAGGAAAACACCAGTATTCCTTCCTCTAACTTCTCTTGAATCCTTGAGTGTGCTTTCTATAGTATATACGTTATTGGGTCCCAATCGTTGACCTGGTTTCGCATGGGTACCAAAAGAGTTAGTTAGATTCCAGGTACGCCCAAAATCCTACATTGACATTAGAGCAATAGGTTTTTAAATCACTTCTCTGCTTTCTTTTTTTGATATGAGATTATGGGAAATTGGGGATAATTGATTCGAGTTTTTCTAAATTCCTGAAAATTTTATGATTATGGTGTGTGATACTGTGGTTCACTGCTATAGAATTAATGCGCTTTTATTTTGTCCGTATGTATGTGTATATGGCGTGTGATCTACTAGAGGAGTTAATTTGTTTTCAATTTTGGGTTGTTAATCATTGTGCCCATGTTGTGCCCAGTAATATTGTTTGACTTTCTGTGATATTTTTGTTATTATTTTCGTCATAGCTAGTTTCTGTTCTGGATTTATGGCTTATATCTGAATGTTTGAGAAATAGAAAGATGTAGGAACCCAGAACTAAGCAATAAGTTAGAATCAACCGCACACACCTAAACCAATCGGAATAGAAATGGGACTGGGTTTCCCAAAATGGAAAGAATTAGGGCATGAAAATAGTCTCATTGTGTAGATGGAGAAAAGACAACTACAATTCCTGAGTTTGTGAGAATTGATAGTTAAAAAAGTATAAGCATATCATTTAATGAATGATTAAAGTTGGGAAAATAACAGATTTAATAATTCAACTACAATTCCTTGGTTTGTGATAATCGATAGTTGGTGTCTTATAATTAAGAGTAGAGAAAGTAGGTGCTAAACAATTTTGATACGAAGCTTGGATTACTTAATTAATCTCTTTGATTGACATCGCTTCCAACTCACTGTTTTTTTTTATCATGGAATTCTACCTGTTTCCTTATTTTCAGGTCAAAACCAAGTCTCGCAGCATTAGTTGGTTGCATGATGCCGTTTATGCTTGGATTTTGCTTTCTCTGTCCTTCAATGGACTGCCTCTGGCATAAATATCACTATTGTCCTCAATGTCAGCAAAAGGTATCAGTCCTTATCTAATACATTAATCTAGTATAAACATTCTATATTTTTAATGCCTAATCGAATGTGGGTATTACACAACTGTGTTCATGTCAATGTAGGTTGCAGATTTTGAGAAAACAGATCCCTGCGCTGTGATGGATCCTCCAAACTGGACGCAGCAGAGCTTTGCCTTATCTGCATAATGCTCTGAATTAATATGCAATATATGGTCTCCGAGACGTTGTTAGTGTCTCCATGATTGGCTTTTATATGTATTGCCAATTTCTGTGCCCTTTGTACATGTCACGCAGTTATAATACAC
The DNA here is from genome assembly GCA_029929735.1 of Mimosa pudica. Taxonomy (NCBI): domain Eukaryota; kingdom Viridiplantae; phylum Streptophyta; class Magnoliopsida; order Fabales; family Fabaceae; genus Mimosa; species Mimosa pudica. The sequence goes on along the minus strand of JAKELP010000033.1, from coordinate 11,509,746 downwards.
TCATAACAGATAGAACCATTTATTTTTTGTGCTTTTTGGTTTAATAAAAGATAAACCATTGTTTATAGCCTTAGCATCGCTGGTATACCACTTCTGTGCTGCTTAACAGTACTTGGAATGGCGCAAATGTTACTACTACTGTTTCTATTCAGTTTTCATTTTCTTTAAGGTAACATTTGTTTCAGTTTATTTGTCAGCTTAGAATTTCTTTTTTATTTTGACTTTAACTGTTTTTATGTTTGAACTGATATGAAAAAAGTAATAGTACTATACACTCTTTGTTAACTATGTGTGGGATTTTGAATGTATCTATTAACTGAGTAGGACCCCAACTATGTTATAAGACTTCCATAGAGGATCCGGAGAATAAAAGGAGTTATCGGAGAGTAATGAGAGCTTGGAAGGTGTGTGCTTGAAACGGATGAAGAAGGTGAAGGAAGATAGACATGAAGGCTTGGTTATGGACCAAGGCAAGTCCCTTATTTACCAGGGTCACATCCTTGTTTGTTCATATAGGAGGAAGAGGGAGTGGCAAAGCTTATTCTTGAGAAGAAATGCTGAAAGAATTGAAATAATCAAAAGAGGTAAAGGTGCAAAAAAACGGGTTCAAACTATTACGTCAGAAGCACATAGAGCTGTCAAAATGTGCAGGCCCGGCCCTTAAGGGTCAGGGCTAAACGGGCCAAGCCCATCAGGGCTTTTTTCCAAAAAAAAAACTCTGTTTTTCTAAAGCCCGGCCCTAGAGCAATCAGGCCAGGGTCGGCCCTCAAGGCTTCGGCCCATATAAAAAAATTTAAAATTTCAATCATATACTACACAAGTTTTAACTTTTAATACACAAGTACACTGCATAAAACTCAAGTATTAATATAAATAAACCAAAACATCAATAAGGAAATAAAAAACATTCAAATACTAATAATCCACAAGACACAATTACAACTTATAAAAAGAAAATCTCAATAAATATCATTCGACAACATTTGATTGTGTTTGGCTATGAATTGCCTCCTCCTCTACTCCATTGACAAAACTATCAAGTTTTTTCATTTCTTCTTGAACGCCATAAGCATTATCACCTCCATCATTTGCCAAAAAAAAGTAACAAATAATAAATTGTCTTTCAAGCATATTTGAATCTATTAGCAAATAATTAATTGTCCTTCAAGCATATTTGATAAAAAAAAACTCACAATCATATTTAAATCCATGCAATTAATTCCTTGTGCAAATAAGAAATTGAACATTAATTAGATGGATGCAACTTGACACATTTGACCCATTACACTATTACAAACTTACATTGAAACTAAGGACTTTGAGAGTGAAAGCCTCTATTTTTTTTATCTTTTTTAGTTTAGGAAAAAGGGTCGGGCCTAATAGGGTTGGGCCTCAAAAGCCCTAGCCCTTAATGGCCAGCCCTTTAGGGCCCACACCCCTATTTTTACCTCTAAATCCCAAGCCCGGCCCTACTAGGGCTTAGGCAAAAACGGGCCGGCCCTACGGGCTCGGCCCATATTGACGGCTTTAGCACATAGAGGTAACAAGTATTTTCGGTTCAATTCTGGGACTGAAGAATTAATATTGGTGCAATATAGGGAACACCGTTTAGTTTGACAGACATTGACCGTTATAAGCTGACGTGGCCGGGGAAATAATTTTTTTTGCTGATGTAGTGTGCTTATGTGGCAATTATTTTTTTGAGTGTGTGGGCCATCATTATTTAAATTATGAAAAAATTTAAAAAAATTATATTTTTTATATTTTTTATAATTTATCAAAATATATTTGTTTATTTTTTTAAATTTTTGTTATAAAAAAATATAATTTTAATAAAAAGTAATTTTTTTATATTTTTTATAAAATTTTGATATATTTTTAATAAAACAAATGAATAAAAAATAATTTTTTTTAATTGTTTTATATTTTTTATTAATTTAAAAAATTATTCTTTTTTATTTTTTTAAAAAAATAAAATTTTGATAAATTATTTTATTAAAAAATTTTGATGCCATATTTATTTTTTTAATGAAATGTTTATATTTTATAAAAAATATAAAAAACATAAAAAATTAATAAAAAATATAATTTTTTTATATTTTTTTATTAATTTAAAAAAAAAATTATATTTTTTATTAATGTTTTTTACTTTTTATAAAAAATATAAACAAATCTATTTTGAAAAATTATAAAAAATTATAAAAAATATAGTTTTTTTTATGTTTTATTAATTTCAATAATGTGGGTTCCACACACTTAGAAAAATAATTGCCACATAAGCACGCAAATTCAGAAAAAAATTTTATTTCCCCCGCCGTCAGCTTTTAACGATCAACGTCGGTCAAACTAAACGGTGTTCCCTACATTGCAGCAATATTTATTTTTCAGTCCCAAAATTTAGCCGAAAATACTTGTTACCCATACGTGCTCCTGGCGTAATAGTTTGAATTCGTTTTTGCACCATTACCCTAATCAAAAGTGGGGCATGGCAAAAAGCCTCAACAGTTCAACCATATGTCCATATCCACATGATATTGCATGAGATTAACTACTATGGTTGATGTTATTTGAGAGTTTAATTAATAATGAAGTGGTAACATTTTTTGGGAAGAACTTGCATCAAGTTAATTTCTCCAGGTTCTCAAGTTCTTTCAATATAGGTCATTAGATTGAATGGATAGTTATTATAAAAGGACACATGACACTCCTATATTAAAAGAACTTGAGAACCTGGAGAAAGAAACTTGACCTAAGTAAGGTCCACATTTTTTATATTAGATCTGTGAAGTCGCCTTCAAAAGTATACATTTTTTGCCGACTTGGTGGGCCAGCTACCTTTTGGGCTTCTAAAATTTGTATCTAAAACTTTTTTTATATTACATAATATTTTACGATTTTTAATTTCAATGGTAGAATGTAACGTACGATTTACTTTTTTTTTAACTTAAATTTCCTTCTATTATTGATAAAATAATGCAAGTTCCAGAATACAATACATCAAACATGAAAAAGTCATAAAGTAGAAGCAGAAATTACATGCGCGTAGCTTTATTAGCCTATTCCGGAACAATGCATCGAGGGAGAAGAAGGTGACAGAACTCCACTCGTGTCATGAACAACTGAGGGAAGGTGATGGAGGCATGATTCTCGAACTTCATTCAATTTCTTAACATCTAAAGCTAGAAAGTGGGACAAAAGATTAGGTGATGGTGTGTAAACCCACCCAGTAGGGTACACCTCTTTATGAGCTCCAGCTGCTAGATAATCAGCGACTCTATTTCCCTCCCTAGGAGTGAAACAAATAGAAAACCCAACTTGAGATGCAAGAAGCTTCAGAATTTCGTGATTAATACTGCGACATTGCCACTCACAAATCTCCACCCCACCTTTGTCAATATTTCGTTTAAGAAGCAAGCAATCAGTTTCAAACACCACTTTATCATAGTTGAGATCTGAAAGTGAGGATGCACAAGAGGGGGTGGGGGGTGAATTGTGCTACAAAACAATATAAAATAAAAACACTAACACAAATTCTTTTATATTGGTTCGGTCTAACTCTTGACCTACGTCCAGTTCTCAATCCCTTGATTGAGTTCCACTATTTTACAGGTTTTACAACGGGTTCACCTGCAACCTTTACAACCACAAGTTTTACGGGCTAACTTGCAACCTTTACAACCACAAGTTTTACGGGCTAACTTGCAACCTTTACAACCTGACTCGCTCCCCCTTACAACCTGTAAGGGTTAAACCTTTACACAAAGGATTTAATACAAAGTTTACTTAATGAACAGTTTGTGATAAACACTTAAGTACAATGAATGCTCTTAATAAATAAAGAGACTTAAATACAAGAGAACTAGATGATAACAATAAGAATAACTCTCAAGGTATTAAGTGCTCTTTTGACTTTAAGGCTTTCTGAATATTCTTTGGGTATTATGCTTGAAGGCTCTTGGCTTTTTCTTAATGACTGCATGTGTTGTTCTTGGTTGGTCAGTGTCTTCATAAATGATGAAGTTGTTCCTTTTATAGTAGCCTCTAATACACTAGTTCTTGAGTGGCCATAAGTCCGTTTAAATATAGCCGTTTATCCCTTGTTACCGTTGTCCTCATTAATGCTTAGCAGGGTTGACTTATGCTTTAGCTCTGGAGCTCTGAAAAGTAGCTCTGACAATACTGCTCTGACAAAAGCAATTCTGACTTCTGAGCATTTGTATGGTCTCTGACTCTTGTACTTGCTATCGGATTGATTTTGGCTACCGGAAGTAAGAGCCTTGTTCTGCAAGTGTTAGTCCAAGTATGTGTTATACAAAGTGTGTTCACTATCGGATGCCCATTTGCTACCGGAAGTGAGTCTAAGTTCTACACTCAAATGTTAGTCCAACAGAGTAATATAATCCAGTGCAATGGGAAACATTTTTGCTATGGGAAGTTATTCTACTTAGACTAGGTTAACTAGGTTCAGACTTAGTGTTCAATTGACTTCTGCTATGGGATGTGTACTAAATCCGCAAGCGCTACTTACGTTGTTTTTGCTCTAAGTCATCCGGTTGTGATTTTACATCCGATTGTATTCTAACTTAGGATTTTAACTTATTTTAACTTCCATCTAATTCTTCCTAAGTGTTCATTATGTTCTTTCATATTTTAGTCTTCATCAAAACTTAAGATTCTAACATTCTCCCCCTTTTTGATGATGACAAACCTATAGTTAACTATGAAAGCATAATTAAAATCAGATATAACAGTCGAACACAAGTATGTATTTATATAAGCGAACTTCATTGATTAAGCAAAATAATTACAAGTATGATAATCAGTAAAGACGTGGCAAGTATGATAAACAATAACAATGTTACAAGTATGATTAAAAACAAAAAGATAAGTATTATGAACAATGCATGAGGTGTTTGGTTCTAAGCCTATGGGGTTTTATCTCTCTCTTCTGATTTGTTCACTCCCCTCCTTACATTTTTCCCAAAGTTCTCTCAGCTCTGCTTCCTCTGCCTCTCTGATCTTGGCTAAGTCCTCGAGATGCTCTCTCTCAGCCCTTTCCTTTTCTTGCCTTTCGAGCTCAAGGGATTTCTGTATTACCCTTCTTATATCTGCAGCTTCATCCATCCCAACCAACTGTTCTTGTTTTGAAGATGAGTCATCAATAGGGATAGTTCCAGAGGGAAGATGGACATTTCTGACGTTGAACGCCCAAGGTGAGTGCTCTGGAACATGAGACAGATCTACCTTTCCTTTTCCAACCTGAGAGTCTTCTCTCATTGCATCCAACATCTGGGCTTGGGAGAAGGTAAGGTTGGTAGTCCCAAAGTACTCGAACTCCTCTTGAGTCATCTCATCTACCTCAACCTTGACTTCAACCTCAGCAGGTATGGCTTCAGCTACCTTTTGAGCACTCTCAAATAAGGATGGAGGCTGAGTCTCATGAGCTTCCCTTGAAGATGATTCTGCTTGTTCTTCCTCCTGATGAGGCACAGACTCATCCTTACTCTCATCTGATACAGATGCTCTGGGAGGAGGAGGAACCCTTTTCCTAGCTGTTCTCTTGAATCTTCCTTGAATAAAGGTAGAACCAGGAGTAGGATCTGATGGGCTTGAGGCAGAAGTTGGAGTAGTCGAGAGAGTTGGACTCTGTGGATCCTTGGCGATAGGAGTGACAACCCGAAGACGAGTCATGAACTCCAACCCGTACTTCTGACTGAGATGTGTCAGGTACTCATCTGTGGAGGCAAACTCAGGGGGCAATGATGAAGACCTACGGGGAACGTCCTCAGGCTCAGAGAGTGGTTCAGCCAGCACCAGTTGCATATTGGCTTGTGACTTGAGGATGCTGCTGCTGCTTGTTGGCGAATGAATTGGACAGCCTCATTTCAGATAAAATCCTCAGCACGGCGAGCTTGTTCCAATTCCATTGCCCTTCTGATTGCAGCCTCAAAGTCCATGTCTAACCATAGTGAAGGTTGTCTCAGTGTATCCCTACTATCTCTCCCCCTTTTGGCATCATCAAAACAGCAAGTGCCAGGGAGGTGCTTGGGGAAGAAACAGATGGAGGCAATGTTGGGCCAAAGGTGGGTGGAGGTGTTTGGGGTGGTGAGTCTTGATCATTGTCAGATGGGTTGTCTGATGATGATTGGCTTGAGGATGGGCAGGAGTGGTGAGATTGGTTGGGTGAATGATCTGATGGTTGTGTATGTGTATCGAAGGGATGAGTTGTAGAAGTTTGGTCTGGGGTGTGGTGAGGTGATTGATGGGTGTCTTGATGTGGGGAATCGTGTGAGTCTTGGTTAGGTGACTGGTGGTGGTCTGGGGAATCTTGTTGTGGGTGATCTTGGTGGTCTGGGGGATCTTGTGGGTCTTGAGGGTCATGAGGGTTATTGTTTTGGTTGTTTGGAGGATTTTGGTTGGCCAGCAGCAGGTCCACCTTCCGTTCAACTCGTGCAAGATCAGCTTGTACCTTCTTGAGCCTATGATGCACCTTGTGGAAACTCCGTCCAAATTGTTCTCGGAACGAAGCCTGAAGCTCGTTGGTGACTCTGAAAATTATTTCATCTGCTAGAGCTCCCAAGGTATCAGCATTCAGAGGTTGGCTGTGGGATTCCACTTCCTGTTCTGCTGCACCAAAAGTGGATGGCTGAGTAGTAGGGATTCCACTTCAAGTCATCCGGTTGTGATTTTACATCCGATTGTATTCTAACTTAGGAATTTAACTTATTTTAACTTCCATCTAATTTCTTCCTAAGTGTTCATTATGTTCTTTCATATTTTAGTCTTCATCAAAACTTAAGATTCTAACAAGATCAAGAGCTTTCATATTTCAGTCATGAATGTTGAAATAGACTTTACTTTATCAATAAATGCCCATTTGAAACTTCCTTTAGAGTCTCTACAAGCAATGCCAATTTCAGCTTCAGTGAAAGAGTTGGTGAAAGATCCATCCAAGTTGATTTTCAGGTAGCCCGTCGGCGGGTTAGACCACTCTTCAACTTTTTTGCAGAATTGCCTACATGATTAACACAAGACAAAGATGAGTTGGCTGTCATATAATCAATATTATGTTTACTTACAGTGCAGATAACAGCAAGTGGGTATGGGTCCTTTGTGTTGAAGACTTTTTCGTTTTCTTTGCTTCCAGATGTTCCATAAGATCAATGCTATTTGGGAGATCTGATCCTCGGTGATTTGATTTGATTTCTCTGTAATATTAATCCACCAAGCCATGAAATTAGTGACGTTAAAATTTTCGACTCTTATACTCAATTGGCTTCCAAACCAAACCCACTTTGTCCATGGGCATTCGAAGAAGAGGTGCTCCAAAGTCTCAGCATTCGTCTCACATATGGTACAAAGGTTCGAGGGACCACGATGTTATGATAAGCGATGACATGGCAAATTAATGAAATATGATCTATATGAATAAGACCCATACTAATCGTAAAACATCTTATGTCATAATAGAATCTCAGATCAGTTTTGGACTCTCTCTCTCTCTCTATCTCTTTCTCCTTCTTCTTCTACTTCTTCCTCTCAATTCTTCCCCTCTTTCTCAATCTTTCTTAATCATTTTCATATTTTCTACACTTCACATAACACATGGTGGCGACGATGAAGGGCATCTTTGGTAGCAAAAATTTTATTTTTGCATATTTTCTTATCGGTCCCAATGCGACCACAGTGGTAGCAAAAATTTTGTAGTCGTTCATATTTGAGGGATACCCATGTAGGCTCTTTTTCTTCGCGAGGCACCCAAAATCCTGATTCTAGAGGATTGTCCAGGTTGATAAGGCACCGAACACGTATGAAGCTTCTATTTATTTTATCATCAGCTTTTGGATCTTCATACATAAGAACTTCACCTGCTTGTTCGCCCAAAATGACTGCATTTCCTCTCTCAAAAGCTTCAATCGGTAGGCCATGAAATTGGACCCAAAAGGGAGAGGTATTAAATTGAACTTCCGAAAGGACCATATAATCTTCCCACAATTGAACATTGAGCATAAAGCCTTGAATGGACCATGGTCTTCCTTTAAGGATTTGGAGATAATCCTCCTCCTTTTTGAATTTGAATAGAAAAGTAGGCCGCACATTATCAAAGTCGTGAGTTTCAAGAGCATTTTCTTCCAGTTGCCATCCCTTGCTAATCATGGATAGGACTATTACTTTGTTGAAATTTTTCCGTGTAAGGAGTTTCCCAATCAGAGTAAAGCCCTTCTTATTGCTTGGTTTTTCAAGATTCAGAAATACTTTCTTTGACTTTCGATTCCTACTGCTCTCACCAATCTCCATCTCGTACAAAGAGTTCTGGAAATAAGGGCTGGTAGGATGAATGAACAGTGACTAGGAAAGGGGTGGATACAAGATCCACAAGGACTCTCATAGGGGAGAGAGAAGGGAGCTCTCACGGAGGAGAGGAAAAAAAATGTCCCCTTCCTGACACTTACGTACGATTTACTTGACAATTGCTTACTTTTATTTTTTATCGGAATTGACCATTGCTTACAGAGAACCGAAAAATGTGTTTCGTAAATTTTTAAAAATAAATATATAAAAACATGGAAAATTTAGGGAGGACCAAGGAAAAAAAAAATTAATTCCTCTCGAAGACCTTATTTTCTCCCCATATTTTAACTATTTTTTAAACAATTAATTATTTTCCCATACTTTTTTCTCTCCCGATCATGTAAAAAACAAAAACATATTACACATAAGTATTTAGGTGTAAATATTTTTTAATCAATATAGTAGATGTAATTAAAAACATTAATAATATTGTGATCCTCTCCTAATCGATTGCTATAAAAAATTTTAATATCTATGTAAAAGATAAAAGGGCTAAGGTGCAAAAATAACCACCGTAAATTTAAAAATGGGAAACTATAACTCTGGTAAATTTAAGGGGGCAAAACAGTACACTGTAAACTAAAATGGGGCAAAACCATACATTGTAAACCAAAATGAGGCAAAAGTAACATCTATGTTAAGCTGAGTTAAACAGGCATTTTCCAAACATGGGCTCCACCATCAGTAAATGACATGTCAATCCCAAAATCTAACGTGAAAGCTAAAATGCATCCAATTGAACCCTAAATCACTAAAGACGAACTTTAAACCCCCAAATCATTTCGATAAGAAACCAAATAGAACCTCAAATCATGTGAAATTCACCTTACTTCTATGTAATCATCTGAAAAAATAAAGTGTCATCAACATATTGCACCTTTAAATGTATGACACATCATTTACTGATAGTGGGGCCACGTCTGGAAAACGTACGTTTAAATTTATGATGACTATTTTTGCACATATGCCCAATTTTTCCTAATTTTGATTTATAATGTACAGTTTTGCCCCCTTCAATTTACCAGAGTTATAGTTGCACATTTTTAAATTTACGATGGCTATTTTTACACCTTTGCCCAAGATAAAATGAAATGATACACCTTTTAAATTTACTAATTAATTTGTAGTTTGTAGACTGTGGAGATCCAGTGGGATAGAGAGGGGAGAGAAAATGGGGGAGAGAGAAGAAAAAACAGGATATTTTGAAGGGTAATTTGGTGATTCAAAATATTTGTATTGATTTTTTTCTCTTTCTAAATAATTATTTTTTAAAAGGTTTAACAATAATTAATTTTTTTTCGTTGGTCCTTCACTATAAATTTCCCTAGACACAATATTCAATGGTACTTATTTGCAAATGTTGGGAGTAAGAGCCATCAAATATAACTTTGTGTGAGCTTTGGCTTTTGATTGTGTTTTACTTTTGTCCTTGAATACTAAGCATAGTAAATCAAGAATATATTTCATTAGCGTTAAAATTAGGGACTGTTATGACATGTTTCAACTTAGTGAAGAGGGCCCATTAAGCCCAAAAGAAAGATAAGTCTGAAGCAGCCCAAAATACCAGAAGGTCGACGAAGTCCTTTTCGCTAGTCAAAGATACTTTGTAACCGCCAAATTAATTCTTTGTAACTTCCATATTTATGGGAATCAAAACGGAAGTACCCATAAGTAAGAGAATTGATTATTCCAACGGGCAAGAAACTTGTAGCCTATATATAGAAACACAATCCATGAAAAGGATCATCCAATACTCTCTGAATCTTCTACTTTCTATTTCACTCTTTCGCTAGTCGACAAAAGTCTAGGCGACTGTACTCTTGTATTATCATAGTGGTCCGTCCACCCATTTTGAATAAAGTCATTATTCTTCGATTTGATATATTTGTGTATCAACATTTGGCGCCGACCGTGGGGACGATAGTCTTTTCATATAAGCTACCGTCTTTTTGGCAATTCATTTACAATGGAACAACCTAGTCATGGTGATCAGTTCTCTCAAATTTTAGCAAAGTTGACTGAACAATCTGAAAGGATGACTAGGCAGGAGCAATTTGTTACACAGCAGAGCGAAGCCATTGCCATTCAAACAGAAACTTTGGAACGATTGCAGAATTAAAATCAAGAGTTACACCAAAAAATAGATGCCATTGCTGATAAGCATCCTGAGAATGAAGAAGAGCGCGAGGACGATATTCCTCACGATTCTGACGGAGGAGGCAAGAAAGATGCTGAGCCTAACAATTTTAGTCATGATGCAGGATCTGAAGAGGAAGAATCCACCAAAGCATCCACTTATACAGGTGACACACGTGCCACTGAAACGGAGTATTTGAAGAAGAAAGTACAAACTCTTGAAAGAACAGTGTTGCAAATCCCAGGAATTAGAAAACCATTTGAGTCTGCTAGATTGGGAAATTACTCTGATAGCCCATTTGTCGATCAAATTGCTTTAATTGACTTACCTGAACGTTTTGTGTTTCCTGTTTTGCCAAAATATAGTGGAAAAACAGATCCTGATGAGCATATGGCACAGTATAGACAAATTATGATGGCTGCCGTCATACCTGCTGAAAAACGTCAAGCTACGATGTGTCGTGGTTTTGGCATTAGCCTAATAGGTCCAGCATTGTCATGGTGGACAAACCTCACACCAGGTAGTATTAATTCGTTTAGTCAACTAACTGAAATGTTTGTGCAGCAATTTGCTAGTAGTCGTAATTTGATCAAAACATCTGATGATTTATATAGAATATTACAAAGACCTAATGAAACTACTAGAGAAATATTAACCAGGTTTACTCAAGAAATGGTAAGTATTCCAAATTGTGATGAATTTATAGCTGTGCAAGCTTTTCGTAGATGTTTGCTTCCAGGTTCGCAACTTTATAAAGAGCTCACTATGCATCAAGTTAAGACTTGGGTGGAAGTCCAAGCTTATGCTTGGGCTCAGATAAGATGGGAGGAAGATGATGCAAAATTTAGATTAGAGTTAGCTGAGCGACAGAAAAATACACAGCAAGGTGGTTATGTCGATAGGCGATCCCAGCAATCTCGAGGTAAGAATTGGAGATCTGAACCTTATTCCACAGGTAATCGAGGAGGGTTGCATGGAGATGACTCCAAAAAGCCGCCCGTGCCCAAATTAAGTGAGCATAATTTTTCAGTAAGCCCGGCGGAATTAGTGAACACATTGCAGAAGCTAGGCGATTCTGTTAGGTGGCCCAACAAGCTTAGACGTGAGCCAGAAAAGCGTAACCCAGATAAATGGTGTCATTTTCATGACGATCATGGACATAGAACGGAAGATTGTATTCAACTGAGAAAAGAAGTGGTAGAATTGATGAAGAAAGGTATGTTAAAAGATATTATAAAAAATAATAAAAATACATCTCGTGCAGGGGATGCGCAAAAAAAGCCGGTCCATTCATCGACTACACCACAGAATGCCCGTACCATTCATATGATAATAGGTGGGTCCGAGGTAAGTGGAAGTACGTATTCTGCTGCAAAGAGACATACTCGTTCTTTGTTTAATTATGATTCGTCACCTAGTTACCTAGGCGACGTTATGTCGACTAGTAGTATTAATGAACAAATCACTTTTAAGAGTAGTGAAATTCAAATGTTTTCCTATCATGATGATGCTTTGGTAATAACTTTAATGATAGCTAATTGCAATGTCAAACGAGTTTTAATCGATGCAGGTAGTTCTGTTAATATAATTTATTTGCAAACAGTTAAGGAGTTAAATTTAGAATCTCAAATTATACAAGCACCCACAATATTGGTTTTCGGAAATGGAGCACCAGATAGAACGGTAGGTGAAATTTCTTTAGTCACCCAGGCTGTGGGTGTCAATCAACTAATCAAATTTCAGGTGATGGATTGCCCGTCAGCATATAATGTGTTGTTAGGTCGACCATGGATTCATCAAATGAGGTATGTACCATCTACTTTGCATCAATCCATCAAGTTTCATACTCCATGGGGGGTAAGGGAAATTAAAGGAGAACAAAGAATTGCAAGAGAATGCTATCAAACTGCTTTAAAAGGAATTTCAAAAAGTCTTGAGCCCGTATAGCAATTACAGAATCTGTCTCCAACGGATAAAGGGGGCTTAGGTGACGAATTGGAGAAAATTTCTTTAATTCCTGAAAAACTTGAGAGGACTTTATCCATTGGAGCAGATTTGAGTAAAGAAATTAGGGAAGAATTAGTTACATTTTTATCTAACAATTTGGATTGTTTTGCTTGGTCTCATGAGGACATGACAGGAATTAGCTCGGAGGTAATAGTTCATCGGTTGAATGTGGATCCGTCGTTTAAACCTGTTAGGCAAAAAAGGAGGAAATTCGCACCTGAAAGAAATAAAATTATAAATGATGAAGTCGACAAATTACTGAATATTGGTTCAGTAAGGGAGGTACAGTATCCAGATTGGTTAGCTAATGTGGTAGTAGTACCTAAAAAGAATGGTAAACATAGAGTATGTATTGATTTTACGGATTTAAACAAAGCATGTCCAAAAGATTCTTTTCCATTGCCTCATATAGATACACTAGTTGACGCTACTTCAGGTCATGAGTTGTTAAGTTTTATGGACGCTTTTTCTGGATATAATCAAATTTTAATGCATAGTGATGATCAAGAGAAAACATCTTTTATAACAGAAAGAGGCACTTATTGTTATAAAGTTATGCCATTTGGTTTGAAAAATGCAGGAGCAACTTATCAGCGGTTAGTAAATAAAATGTTTTATCAACATCTAGGAAAAACTATGGAAGTTTATATAGACGATATGTTAGTTAAGTCTTTAAAAGCAGTAGATCATGTTAGTCATTTGAAACAAGCTTTTGATTTATTAAGAGAGTATAATATGAAATTGAATCCTGAAAAATGTTCTTTTGGGGTAAAGTCAGGAAAGTTTTTAGGGTATCTTGTTTCAAAAAGGGGGATTGAGGCTAATCCAGCACAAATTAAGGCAATAATGGAAATTCCTTCTCCTCAAAATGTTAAGGATGTTCAGAAACTAACAGGGCGTCTAGCTGCTTTGACTCGTTTTATTTCCAGGTCATCTGAGAAATGTCAACCATTTTTTGAAGCTCTGAGAAAATGCAAAGATTTCCAATGGAATGATCAAGCAGAGGGAGCTTTGCAAAGTTTAAAAAATTATTTAAGTAGTCCACCTTTGTTAATGAAACCCGAAGCAGGTGAAGTGTTATATTTATATTTAGCTGTAGCAGAAAGTGCAGTAAGTGCGGTGTTGATAAAAGAAATTGGAAAGAAACAACATCCAGTCTACTACGTGAGTAAGGCGCTACTTGACACGGAGACCAGGTATTCTTTAATGGAGAAACTAGCTTTAGCTTTGGTATCAGCCTCTAAAAAGTTGAGGCCCTATTTTCAGTGTCATCCTATAGTGGTAGTAACTAATTATCCTTTAAGGAATGTTTTGCATAAACCTGATTTATCTGGTCGATTAGTAAAATGGGTAATAGAGCTTAGTGAATTTGATATTTCATATTTGCCTAGAACTGCAATTAAATCTCAAACTTTAGCTGATTTTGTAGCTGAGTTTAGCTCTAATTTACAGCAAGAAATGAATAAAAGCACATTAGGTGAGAGTCGACAAAATATTAGACAAGCTCCATGGGAGTTACATGTTGGTGGTTCCACCCATTCTAAAGGAACAGGGGTAGGAATTGTTTTGCAGAACGTACATGGAGACAAAATAGAACAAGCTATAAAATGTGGATTTAAAGCAACTAATAATGAGGTAGAGTATGAGGCTCTAATTGCTGGTTTAAAATTAGCTTTAAATTTAGGAATAGCATCCTTGATAGTCTGCAGTGATTCACAGTTAGTTTCAAAGCAAGTTGAGAAAAGTTATCAAACAAAGGATGATAGAATGAAAAAATATTTAGGTATTGTGGAAAGTTTAATAGACAAATTCGAAAGTTTTGAAATAAAACAGATTAGTCGAGAAGACAACCAACAAGCTGATGCTTTAGCCAATTTAGGATCAACTTTAGATACTAATCAAAATAAACATATTCCCTTATATTTTTTAACAACTTCAGCGTTAGAAAGTTCTGATAAATTGGTAAATAATAATAATTTGACTTGGGATTGGAGAACACCCTTAGTCGCCTACCTAAAAGATGGACAATTACCAGGTGATAGGAACGAAGCGCATAGAATAATTATTAGGGCTGCTAGATTTACCATGTTAGGAGATGAGTTATATAAAAGATCTTATGCAGGAGGTCCGTTATTAAAATGTGTGTCCCCCTCAGAGTCAACTTATATCCTTAGGGAGGTTCATGAAGGAGATTGTGGGGATCATAGTGGTAGTAGAAGCCTTATGAGGAAACTGCGTCTGGCTGGTTATTTCTGGCCCACTTTACAGAGTGACGCAATAGCATTAGTCAAGAAGTGTGATAGTTGTCAAAAGTATTCCAATGTAGATAGGTTACCACCCGAAAAATTACATACAATTGCACCTATATGGCCGTTCATGAGATGGGGAATGGATATAGTTGGGAAGTTTCCAGCAGCCCCTGGGAATGTTGTGTTCTTACTAGTAGTCACAGATTATTTTACTAAATGGATAGAAGCAGCTGCATTTGCTCAGATCAGAGAAGCAGAAGTAATTAATTTTGTGTGGAAAAATATAATTTGTAGGTTTGGTCTACCAAAAGATATAATATGTGATAATGGGTCACAATTCATTGGGAAAAGTTTTAGAAAGTTTTGTCAAAAATGGCATATTCACTTGAAATTTTTGACACCTAGAAATCCTCAATCTAATGGGCAAGCTGAATCAAGTAATAAGACCATAGTTAATTCGCTAAAGAAAAGGTTAGATAAGGCTAAAGGCCGATGGGCCGAAGAATTGCCAGCTGTTTTATGGGCTTATAGGACAACGTCAAGGACGTCGACTGGCGAAACACCATTTTCATTAGTGTATGGGACGGAGGCAATGATCCCTGTAGAGGCAGGGGTACCTTCGTTAAGGTATAAGTGGTCACGAGAAGAAACTAATAACGAAGGGTTACAATTAAATTTAGATTTGTTAGACGAGAGAAGAGAACAAGCATTGATTAGGATAGCAGCTTATCAAAATAGAGCAACTAAGTTTTGGAATAAACATATTCGAGAAAGACAATTTAAAGTAGGCGATTGGGTTCTTAGGAAAGTGTTCCAGAATACTGAAGAAAGTAGAGATGGTAAGTTGAGTCAAACATTCGAAGGTCCCTATAAGGTAGTTGAAATTTCAGGACCTGGAGCATATAGATTAGTCGATAAAAATGGTAAAGAGCTTTTAAGAAGTTGGAATGCCATACATTTGAAAAAATATTATTTTTAATCACGAGTTTAATGTTAATGATTGAATGCAGATTGCTTGATATTAACAAAGTCGTCAAGAACTTTGGAAAATGATGAATGGCGTGCTAACAGGATCATGGAATCATGACGTTAATCTGTGGCACTTAAAATTCTGATCCATAGTCAAAACGAAAAAGTTTGTTTATGATTATTGCAGGTTGCAGAAAAGCTACCTCGGATGATAGCTGTTGAAAATCCAAAGATCAAGCTAAATGACTAATTGTCAAGAATAGCTTAAGTCGACACAATTCAAGTAATATAGTCGACCATGCTTACTCAAAACAGGATAGTCGACCAAGCATTCGAACTAGTCGATTGATCCAAAGGAGAGTAATGCTTTTTCCCAAACGAGAGTTAGCAACCAAGCATCTAAGCATGCTAGTCGTTTAACTCAAAAGCGGGTGAGATAACTTGTTATGCTAAGATTCATAGCAGTTATATAATTGCAAATGCAAATAAAACTTAACATCCATAAATATGTTTGTGATAATATCCAGGGAAATAAAATTCAAGGAAAGAAAATAAAGAGCCAAAGTAGCGGAAATTAGAAGCAAATTATAGCTGAAATACAGGCTAAGCAGTTGGAGCATCGGTGTTGTCACCTCCATCGGTTTTGCCACCACCATCTTGGGCTGGGGGACTGCGAGATTCATTTTCAGGAGAAGAAACAAAAGGGTCTGGGAATGTCGCATAATATTCATTAATTACGGCCTCAGGGTCCCAGTTGACATGCTTACCCTCCTTGTACTCCAGCATAAGTTCCATTTGAGTCCTCATCTCCACTTCAGCAATGGCCCCCTCCAGGTATTTTGCTCTATCTTTAAGGGCCTTGTTTTTCACTAGTAGCTCTGTGATTTCTTGCGCCTTGTTGGAGATCTGTCCACCCAAGTTGGTGTTGATGTCTTTAAGCTCAGAAACCTTTTGCCTCCATTCCTCAACACCTCTGCGAAGGTTGTTAATCAAGTCAGTCTTTTGAAGTGAGGCAGATTTCTCTTTGGCCAGGGATTGCTTACCCTTGTCAACAAGAGCTTGAAGAGTCTCTAATTCCTTCTCCAAAGTGGCAATCCTTTCATTCTTGTCTGCTTCTAATTGACTAAAACGATCCTGGGTGACTAAGGTTTTCATTTGCTCTCTATGCAGGGACATAAATTCAAGAGCCTGAAAAAGGCAGTAAGATTGCATAAGTAATAGTTATAACATAAAGTATTTTGAGTTTATATTAATTACCAGAAAGAGGTTCCTCATGGTATTATCAATATTCTCTGACACTTCTAAGGATTGAAATGTCGCCTTGTCAGTAGGAGTTGGCAGCCTTTGCAGGATTTCCAGAGTAATCGCCCAAGGTTTTCTGTGAAATGCGGAAGCTTCAGCAGGGAGGGACAAATCAATACCCTTCATTTCTTCAGAAATTAAATCTTGAGAGGCACTCTTTAAACTCCAGTCTTTGTCAGACTATGCTTTGAACTTCTTAGGCGACGGAGGAGCAGAGTTAGTCGATGGTTCATGAATAGTGATCCCAGGGAGAACCGCCCCCCTAGGCCTTTTGCTTCTTGTAGCAGGGGGATCAGCTACGACAACAGCTGTTACCTTACCCTTTGCTGTGGCTGGATTGGGATTTTCAGTTTGAGGGGGAGGCGATGGAGCAATGACAGCAGGAGTGGTAGCAGCGGCATTCATGGAATGTCTTTTCTTGCTCCTAATTTCAGAAGCTGCAGCACTCTTTGCTTCGGCCCTAAACTGAGCTCGTTCAGCAGCAGTCAACTTTGGAGGCATTTTTCCTGCGAAGAGAATGGTAAACTTGTCATTACTTTTGTACAAGTATTATTGTCAAGATCTTGAAATAGGTTAAATTTTACCTGAGATAATGAATGAAAAACGTCTAGAGTCTTTGGGAAGAGCGAGGATTTTCTTAATCTTGTCGGTAGAAGTCTTTTCAATAGGATGAGAGTAATTCAGCTGTTTGTCACCTATAAATAAAAATGGGGTAAGAAAAGTATCAAAAGATAGGTTACAATTAAGAAATAAAGTTAGTCGTCTTACTTAGACGACGCCATTCCTTTCTGAGTTTGACACCAGGAGGCTCTAAGCTAGCAATTGGAATAATTAAAAACCTCTCATCCCATTGCCGGTCGTTAGGGCCCTTGTCGGAGGTCCATGTTTCTAGCCCTTTGCGATTACGGACTAAAGTATAAACACCTACCCTGACCTCTCCTGAAGGATTCTTAACTTCGCTAATAGAATAGGAAGTCAAAACATCTAGGAGATCAAGGGGAAAACCTAGATGACGCCCTAAGATGTCGGCTACTAAAGCTACCCTCCAAACATGAGGCATAAGTTGGGAAGGGGATAGATCAAAATGTTTACAAAGTTGTTCAATAATAAGGGGCACAGGAAAACAGCTAGAATAGCGAAAAGCCTCTACACTCAAAGCAACAGTGTGTTTAGAAAATGAATCGAGTCTTTCATCATTTTTAGGAACCCTAAAAGGGACTAAGGGGTTGAAAAAATATAAACTTTTGTCTTCTAACTTCTTAGATTCAATCGCCTTCAACTTAACAGGTTTCAAATCAGTTACCAAAGAGGATCTTTTAGTTTCAGTATTAACTATTTCTTCAGGCATTACCCTGACCAATGACCTAAGGGGTGGCGATCTAGAACTCGTACCTTCGAAAGGTACATTTTGATCACTAATGTTTTTTGGAGTTTCACTCGATCCAGAGTCAGACAGGTTAGGAGAGTCGTCACTTGGATAACTCATATGCGAAGGATTAGAATCAGAGCCAGACATATTCCAGATAAAAGATAGAAAAAGAGGATACTTGGAGAAGAATTAAGGAAGACGCTCGAGAGGAGAATGACCTAGGGCGATGGAAGATGAAACGAGAAGTTAAGAAGAAGCAACTTGAATGTAAAAAGAAAGAGCGCCAGAATTGCGAAAATAGCGCCAATTACAGGATAAATGCATCCAAGCCATTGGACATGGGCAAGTGAAGCGACAGATTAATCTCAGCCGTTAGATATTCCAACCGCTACTTCCCGATGACTATTTGCAACGTCATCAAGAAGTGGGGGACTTAATGTTATGACATGTTTCAACTTAGTGAAGAGGGCCCATTAAGCCCAAAAGAAAGATAAGTCTGAAGCAGCCCAAAATACCAGAAGGTCGACGAAGTCCTTTTCGCTAGTCAAAGATACTTTGTAACCGCCAAATTAATTCTTTGTAACTTCCATATTTATGGGAATCAAAACGGAAGTACCCATAAGTAAGAGAATTGATTATTCCAACGGGCAAGAAACTTGTAGCCTATATATAGAAACACAATCCATGAAAAGGATCATCCAATACTCTCTGAATCTTCTACTTTCTATTTCACTCTTTCGCTAGTCGACAAAAGTCTAGGCGACTGTACTCTTGTATTATCATAGTGGTCCGTCCACCCATTTTGAATAAAGTCATTATTCTTCGATTTGATATATTTGTGTATCAACAGGGACAATTGCACTTATATCATAAATAAGAGACTAAATCTCAAAGATATACCAAAATTTTTTAACCATTTGTTAATGAAATTTATTGCAATTGAAAATAGTAGTCATTAACAACTCCTTAAGACTTTTTTGAAATTAAGTCTCTTATTTGGGATATGGGTGCATCCCTAAAAATTAAAAGGTCATTCTAACCTAGATTCTAAAGTCTAATGATTATTTTTCCCATGTGAATTAATGTCCTTCTCAGATAATTCTTTTTACATTGGTATAACATTAAAAGATATATATATATATATATATATATATATATATATATATATATATATATATATATATATATAATGATGTTAACATTCATGTTATTTGGCCAAAAAAAAAACATTCACGTAACCTATTGATGTGTCATCATCCCTGAGCATATATACTAAAGGATAATAAAATTAACAAAATTGACAAACAGGAGTTTACCCAAAAAAAAATCAACAAACAGGAAGGATGACGAAAACAAGGTAAAAGTTATATTAAGTTCACTTCATCAGTGGACTTAATACAAAAAAATAAAATAAATAAATTGATTCTCCTAATTATTGAATGTGTCTTGACATATAAACTAACACACACATATAGATATGCATATGACATTATCTCTTGTGAACCTTGGTTCTGTACGTTTGCCAGCCAAGAATGGAGTGAGAATTTGAGATCAGAGAAGAAAAAAAATGTAAAGATATGAAAATCTAATTCACTATTCTTGAATTCTAGTTAGTTCTTGTTTAAACTATGGAATTTGAATTTAAGCAAATAGACGGAATATAATAGAGAAGATATATAGGAGAATGAAATTTTTTCCCAGTGCATCGAACCTTAATGTAGTGTTTTTTAATGTCCTCACATGATGCAGAAGAATTGAACAAACATGTGTATATATCATGTATGATGAAGCTTGAGGGGATCAAACAGCGGATCAAATGCTAGCTGAAACGCAAAGCAAAATCACACACTTTCTCTCTCTCTCACACACACACACACAATGACACACCCACACACACACGGGTGGGGGTTTTCTCATAAGCCCTCCCCTCCTAATCCCTCCTTTTCCTCTCATAGACACATTCTTTTAGTCATTCAAGTTCATTTAGGTGCCCTTAATTTGCAGTTAAAAATAAAAAATCTGTATTATAATATAAAATAAATGAAGTTTTTTTATTTTTGAAAACTTTTTAGCATAAAAAATTTCAACTATCTAGACCTATTCCATTTCAATAGAAGGATCTATAAGGGATACAGACTTATCCAGTTAACTGTAAAATAATTTTACAGGTAACTGGATATTAATTTTATAGCTAACTGGATAAGTCTGTATCTCTTATAGATACCTCTATTGAAATGGAATAGGTCTAGATAGTTGAAATTTTTTAAGCTAAAAAGTTTTAAAAATAAAAAAACTTCATTTATTTTATATTATAATACAGATTTTTTATTTTTAATTGTACAAGTAGCAAATTATGAGCTCTCAAATAACCTTGAATGGACAAAAGTAAGTGTTTATGAGAGGAAAAGGAGAGAATAGGAGGGGAGGGATTCTGAGAGAACCCGACCCCCACACACACAGCGGAGGGAGGGAGGGAGAGGGAGAGGGAGCGGGGGAGGGAGGGAGGGAGGGAGAGTTTGGTTGTAGGACTTCAATTTAATTAATCGTTATAGTTTATAGATAGATCTTTACATAGCACTAGCGTCTTTCACTCTTGACAAAAAGAATTATAAAAAGAGATCTGTTCATCCAAATACATAATAATCAGAGTTGAGAATTTAAAGAGAACTGAGCCACCTTATTACAGTACATGCACTTTTTCTTTTATTACATAGTTTTTTTATTTAGAGGTAGCAATAAGAAAGCATGGTGGGACTAACTTTTCAAGGGCAAAACACTACCCTATAGTTAGCTCCTGCTGGGCAACTATGAATCTTAATAATGTCACCTGGGTCTTGGCGGGCATCAAAACACGAATCATTAAGACATTTAAGATCCATACATACATAATAACTTGGAATAAACTCCATGGGAATATTGAAACCATCAATCACTGAGAGATCGAACAAGTCAGAATTACTAGTCTGATTAAGAGAAAATTCTGCAAGTGTATTTGGTGCTTTCCCAGAGAGTTGGCATTGAATTACATGTCCACAGTCACCACTCCCGCAATTTCCATGACCCGATTCGTCAAAAGTGCAGTTAGTCCGGCCCCATATACGACCCTTAGTTGTGCCGTTGGGCACATCAAGGGACCATGTCTCTCCGGGATTCAATTGGCGGCCGCCACCGGTGGGCAAGACAGCCGGCCACACAATGTAGGAGCATCTATTAGTAATATCAAATGTGGTGGCATGTGTGAATGTGAAGCTAATAGCAAGAAGGAGGGACAAGACGCAGAGATTTTTAAGGAGAACCATTTTCGGAACAAATATTATTATGTGGTGATTGCTTGTGAAGAAGAGCGATTGTAACATTGGGTATATATAGGGTTCACCTAGTTAATGGTGTTGCACTCTAAAAATTTATACGATGCTGTCCCAGTATTTGCGTGCGTGCATGTAATTAAATACATAATCTGCTTGAATGTATATGGACATAATGGAAATCTACATTGTACCGGACGAGTTACTGCTCAATATAAAAAGTAGTCCCCTCCACCCCATAATATTATACTCCCTCCGGTCCTAAATATAAGACCTAGATGACTTTTTTGGAAAATCCTAAAAAAAGCAAAAATAAGTTATTTATAAATTGATTTACCTAATTTTTTCCCTTAAACTAGTTTATTTTACCTATAAACTAATGGATTATCTAAAAATATGTTAAATATGTCATCATTTAATAACATATTTCGCAACCTTAATCTCTCCAAAAAAAAGTTATCTAGGTCCTATATTTAGGACCGGAGGTAGTATCTTCTAATGAGGTAAAATTTCACATATTAATGAATTTCTTGAAGGAGATATTATGTTTGAAATAATTTTGTTTTTTCAATTTTGATCTTGTTTATGAGATTGATCATATGAGTGAGTGAAATGGGATAATAGTGTTATAAATGCGAATAAAAAAGAATATGAATAGAGAATAAGGATGAGTACAACGGGAAAATGTTTATTAAATGCTTTAATTTATACAGATTAGGCCATGTCACTTGCCACATCACCCTATTAGGCCATGTCACCTTTCACATCATCACCATCTTCACCATGTTATCACCACAGATATTAAATTAAATCCTTGGAACCATTTTGTAATAGAGTGATGTGGGTTTTCAGGTATTTATTTCCAGATTTGTTGCTATAATGTAGTGAAGTGGTGATTATGTGACAGATAACATGACCTAATAGGATGATGTGACAAGTGACATTGTATAATCATATCAAAATTGATGGTCAAACCCGTCAAAATTAACAGAGTTACTATATTTAAACTATTTTGTAACTCATGGGTGCTAGATATAAGACCCAAAAATTTTGTTTATAAGTGAACTTTTGCTGATAGTTGAGTGCTAGATTTGAGCCTTAATGAATCATTTTTCATATATGTGGTAATGACGTGGTGATGGCTGTTAGAATCTTAAGTTTTGATGATGTTAGAATCTTAAGTTTTGATGGTGACTAAGGTATGATATGGTCTAGTACTTAAGAGAACATAATCAGCACTTAGGAAGGATTAGATGACATGGTTAGAATCCTGAGTTAGATCACTTGAGAATGTAAGATCACTTCCGGATAGATTAGGACTTGCGCATGCGGATGAATGCTTTCATCCCCCAGCGTCAGCAAGTAAATAACTAGGGATTTAACTTAATCCATGAACTTTAGGTGCACAAACCCTAAGACTGAGCTATGGTTCAATCGGAAGCGAAGTTGCTTCCTGTTAGACTTAGACTGGCGCAGAGCGATAGAATAGATATTACTCCAAGCGACAGTAAGTCTACTTCGCCGAGTGAAAGCACTTCCTATTAGATTTAGACTGGCGCAGGTTGATAGATTAGATATAACCCCGAGCGTCAGCGGAAATGCAACATCAAGTGAAGTTGCTTCCTGTTGGATCTTGACTGGCGCAGACTGATAGAATAGATTTCACCCTAAGCGTCAGTGAGTTCACTACGTCAAGTAAAAGTGCTTCCGATAGCTTAGTGACTAGCGCTGAGTGTTGGGATGAAATACACTAAGTGAGAGTGAGTTATAGTGAACCAAGATTCTGCATCTAGTAGTTTTACTTCCGGATGTAAAAATGCTTCCAGATACATCATAGACCAAATCAGAACACAGTCTAAGTAAACTACTCCCCATAGCAAATAAACTTCCCACAGCATGTATAATTCTTATATATATATTGCTATGTTGGACTAACCAGTATGTGCAGAACTTAGTTACACTTGCGGATGCAAATGAGCTTCCGGATGGAAAGACTCTTGGCATTGGATTTCAGAGACTAACCCTTGCAGAGCAAGATTGCCACTTCCGGATGAACGATGATCATCCGTCAGCAAGAGTACAAGAGTGAACATCACATACTCAGAAGACAGAATGCTTTTAACAGAGCAGAGGTGTCAGGACTACTTTTCAGAGATAAAGCAAGTCAACCCTGCTGAAGCATTTAAGAAGATGTTCCTTCCAACGGTAACAAGAAGATAACAGACACATTCAAACAACATTGTTACCTACCAAGCATGAGGAGTATGAGAACATAATCTGAAGATTCACTCAAGGTGTCAAAGCTCATACTGCCCACAAAAGTCAGAGTCCATAAGAGAGCTTCTGATAGCAAGAGAGGATCCAATAGCAAAGCACTCTTATCATTCATGGACAAGTGCTTGGAAGACAAAGTCCCTCTATGTGATAGCAAGCAAAATGTTAGAGTCCACGAGCTTCAGATAGCAAGAGAGCTTCCGATAATGAGTCTCTTAACATCCTGGACTTATGCTTGAGGAACGAAGTCCTCTCTGACAGCAAGCAAGAGTCGGACCGTACAAAATGTTCAGATGTCAGAACGACTTTTGTCAGAATAGTATTGCCAGAACAGTGTTGACAGAACAGCTTGGTCAGAGCACCTTTTTAGATAAAGCAAAGTCAACCCTGCTGTGCACTAATGAGGACAACGTAAACAAGGTCCCAACGTCTATAATCAAACGGTCTTATTGCCTCTCCAACGGTTAGATATTCAGAGGCTGGTATAAAAGGGATGTTCTTCATTTCTGAAGAGAGTGGGCTTGAAAAGTGAGAGAGAGAACAGAGCTTATTGTCTGAAACACTATTCTACATTCCTCTCATCTTCTACTCTCGGACTTAGATATGTAATATTCTTAGAGAGTGATTCTTTTGTGCTTAAGTGAGTAACATCATCTACTCTTAGAGAGAGTCATTCGAGCTTAAGTGTTTAGCACAATCAGTTCATAGAGTGAACATAATTGTAATCTTACATTTTGTAAGGGGGAGCATTTAGAAGTTTTCTAAATCTCCATAGGTTGCAAGTTAGCCCGTAAAACTTGCGTTTGTAAGGTTTGCAGGTGAACCCGTTGTAAAACCTGTGGGTTGTTAGGTGAACCCGTGCTCGTAAAACCTAAAGTGTAAAGGCTTCTCTTGTGCCTGGTTTAAACAAGAATAGTGGATTGAAAATCTCAGGTGGAGCCTGGGGACTGGATGTAGGTCTGGGTGACCGAACCAGGATAAATTTATGTGTGCATAAACTTACATTTAAACATTCTATTTTTGCATCACATAACATACTGACTTGTGCATACCACTACTCAGTAACATCATCACCAAGCACAAGCAGTCTTTCGAAAAGAAATAAAGTTTTTATTCCCTCACCCAATTCACCCCCCCCTCTTGGGTGACAGCCACGCATTTCATTTGGTATCAGAGCAGGTCACTTGTTTAAAGGATCAAACGATCTCAAGTGCAAAGACCTTGGCTGATTTGGGTTAAAATGTTTTCCAAAGGCTTTGATCATACCATTCCACCTGTGTTAGAAAATATTGATTTTTGTTGGTGGAAAGCAAGAATGGAAAGTTTTATAAAATCCACTAGTTTGAAAATGTGGGATATTTTTGAAAATGATTTCGATTTCAAACCAAGAGGAAACTGGACTGAAAGGGAGAAAAATTTGTTTTCCTTAAACATTAGAGCAATGCAAATTTTATACAAAGGCTTAACTGAAAATGATTTCCAGAAAATCAAACATTGCTCTAATGCTAGAGATATTTGGAATACTCTTGATGTGATATATGCTTCTAACCCATCTCTTGAAAGCACAGCTGTCCAAAGCTCAACTCGTGCTCTTTGTGGATCATCTACTGATGAGCTTCTGGAAGCTGATATTGAGGAAGCAGACTTCAGTGAAGAGAGTATCCATCTCTGCCTAGAAGATTCAGAAAGTGAGGTATCTGGATCTGAAATTGAACTCTCTGATTTGCAAGATGCATACAATAAGTTATATAATGAATATTGTAAACTTGCAAAAGAACTTCTAGGCTTAAAAGAAAAAGATAGGAAACTTGAAAAACTAATTTCTTCTTCTACATCTAAAGTTTCCGAGGGTTCTTTTAAAGAACTAGTGGTTCCGATAGCAAGCCCACTATCGGTAGGGAAAACTTCAACATGTCTTGAAAAATGTTTTGATTGTGAACACGTGTTGAAGGAAAAAGAAAAGCTTTCAAAAGAAACTGAAATTTCTAAGGAACAAAAAGCTTTTCTAAAAGAAACTAATCATGATAATGATAGAAAATCTCATTTTGATTATCATTCCATTATCTGTCATTATTGTGGTAGATTAGGACATATTTCTCACACATGCAGTCTTAGAAGAAATTCAAATGTGAGAAATAAGTTTGTATGGATTCCTAAAGGACAAGTAAGGTCCAGTGCTAACCATGTAGGACCCAAGTACAAATGGGTACCAAAACATCCTCCTAGTGCCTTACTTGTGCAGGATAGATCAAGAGTTCCTCTTATCCCAAAGAAGAGAACTCGTGGTGATGCAACTGCTGAAACCCACTGGTACAATCATAAGAAGCTGTCGGCCACCACAAGGGACAATGGTTCTGTCTCAAGGATGAGCTATCACAAAGTTCCATTCAATTATCCTGAGAAGAACAAGAGAGAGTGGATTCCTCGATCATCATTGAAAAGGCTCTTGAATCCTACCTCTCAGAAGAAAGTGCTTCGAACCAAGGATAAGTATCGAAGATCTCCTTGGGTAAGCAAGGGATCACTTAGCAACGAAGCATTTGATAGTAAAATCTCCTATGCTAATGTTAGATGGACTTATTGAGATTTTACATTAAGCATCCTAAGGTGTGAACATTATATTCATCATAGAAGAAAGCTTGAAGAAATAAGTAATGTTCATAATCTACATACTGTCCATGACTATCTTGATCAAAAACCTTGTATATCCTTGTGCATATAGTCATGAAAGATTCACCATGCCATACACATAGGACGTAATCTAAATGCATGTGAACTATATATAGCCTACAAACTGACCTTCAGATCCAGACTTGGATACAAAAGGAAGGAACTATCTGGTATTTTGTAGGAAGGGCAATCCGAAGGTCCAGAAAGACAAGGGTGAAGAAGACCCTTGCTAAAAGGAAGATCTCCTCCCCCCACAGTGAGCCATCTGATTCATGTGCCCCCAACAATCTGCTAGCTCAGAGGCAAACTTGAGATAGCGCTGAGTGATCAACCTGCGGAGATACCTTCTGCTGAACCTGTGTCTCCCTCTGCGCCAGCACCCAATCTGAGTGAAGAGCTGTGTATGAAGTATGGGTTCAAGAGGCCAGAGATGCCAGTGGTAGTGATCACAAAGTAAATTCATCCCTCTGCACCAGCTCCAATCCATCCTATTAGCCTCAGCAAGACTCAGGACTGTACCTCATCTGAACAATTAGTCAAGTCTTGATAAGCATTCGTCACGCATAGATTTTGGTACTGCTCTAAATATAGATTCCATGCATTGCCAACCAAAATCAAGCAAGCTACTGCTAGATGCGAATGGAGCTATGGTGATATCATTCTTACCTTCCTCTTTACTTGATTTTTAAAAGATCCTTTTGAAATACAAACTTTCAAAACAGATTCTGATCCTCTTTAAACTTACATGACAACCATTCCTCATGATAGCATTCAAAAGTTATTTCTGATTTTCCATTTCATATGGTATCTCTTGCATCAAGTTTTTCAATGCATAAGCAGCTATGGGTTCGAGAACAATACATCCCTCTTAATTACATCTTAAGTTCTCAATCTACTAATGATCTCGATTCAAGTTTGTGGTTTAGGAATGTTGACACAGATTATTGAAGCTTGAACAATGAGAATGACCAAGAGAGAATGGCAACGAAAATGCCTCTTATCAAGATGTGTGGAATGGCTATGCTAAACCTGAGAAACTCTCGCCAATACACATGAGCATTTCTATCCCTTACATATTCTGTTGTGAAATTTAATGGATAGTCTCTCTCTTGTCTGACATGCATTAGAAATCTTAGGAAATGCCTTGAATTAAACTCTGCTAGATCTGTAAAACATGGCATAGTATCACAAGCATGCTATAATCTGTATTAATTTCGAGCTTGTTGATATCCTAAGAACAATGAGATCACACTGACCATATCTAGAAGAACTTGAGCTAAAATTTGGAAATTATTCTCGTAATCATATGCAGGAATTTGGTTGTTTTTGTAAAACGAATTCAATCCTAATCAAATTATTTTGTGAGGATGAAGATTCTCTTTTTCAAAATCTCATTATGTTATTAATTCACATGTCTTCATGATCTAACATGAACATCCTTGAGGCATATGTATTGAACTATACCTGCTTATGAAACTCTGAAAATATGCCACCTGTTTAATATTCTCTGTACTATCACATTGATATTTATCCATGAGAGTATAAATAGAGTTCATGTCTTGATAGTGAAACTATGTGAATGTATAGATAATTTCAAAATTAGTTTTCACATAATCATTGCTCATATTTTCTTAAACCAATTAGCAAGCATGGTTTCTTAAAATTATTAGCTTGTGCTGATTAACACAGATTGACTTGAATGTCCTGAGGATGGTCTTCAATGTTAAATCTTAAGTTCTTTCACTGACCATCAGAAAGCATTTGTTTCCTCAAGCATATGCAGGACCATTCATCAAGTTTGAGCAAGGTTGCTTTCACAACAATCAGCGCCTTCGATAGCAGGCCAACTATTGAACCATGGGAAGAGCAGAGTGACTGCCCAGTCATGTCTGCTTGTGGTTGTAGCTCAGCTTGCCGAAGCGAATCATCAAAGCACTTGCGCTAGGGGTTTCCACTTGAGATAGCACACCTCTTGAAGATGTCAGGAAGCATGCTTATCTGCGTATGATTCAGATTCCTGAGTCTAATAGAGTATGAGTACCCCTCATCTGTGGTAACATCTACACCTTACCATTTCTTACATATGATGCATACATGGCATTGGTAAGGGTGTCAACTTAGGATGTTTCTCTCAATCTGCATTGACTTCAAAATCATTCACTGTCTTAGAAAATCATCCTAGCTCACACATCTGTATCCTCTAAATGACATGCTGGAAAGTAGTTGATAACATACCTCTCTTATATGCTTCCTTTCTTGATTTAATGATGATTAATCTTAATATAGAAGAGAAGTAAGTGGACATTACCTGTTAATGATCCCTTGAAAATAGAGAGTCACATGCTGTCATCGATAATAAACTCTTAAGATGCTGTGATGCAATTTGTTTGGAAAATATTTTTGGCACTTTTAAAAAAAACACAAACTTCATTTGATTTGATTTCATTTCATATGGTATCACAAATTTCATTTGGCATTCAATCATTTCCTTTGATACCACAAGTTCAAACTCACAGATCTCATTTGATTAGGTATCAAATTTCATCTCATTTGAATTTTAAAATCACATATTTCATTTGATATCATAATCATCATTTTTAAACACATCAAAATTACTTTTGATATGTTTTGTATGTTCTGCTCTTGACTTAATCCTTGAAAAACATGTTTTGACATAATGATTAGGGCGAATACAATCATTTAGGATCATGAATCATTATTGTTTTCCTTGATAACTCTCGTACGTTGTATTGAATAAGTCTAGAACAAATCCTTATTAACGATACATAGGGAGAAATATTAGGTAGAAAGCCCATTCCGAGGAAAACGATAAAAGTATCCCCATCCCTAAGGCTAGCTTGCACCTGTTGGAATTTGATGAAGCCAAAAGGGGGAGAGAGATAGAGATGAGATGTCTAGAGATGAGATATAAGATGTCTAGCGAGAGATGAGACATGAGATGTCTAGAGCTGAGAGATAGATAAGATATCTAAGTTTAATTATAGCTCTGGGAGTGCTCTGGGAGTGATCTAAGTTTAATTATGTTCTCTAGTCATCTATGGGTTTGTCATCATCAAAAAGGGGGAGAATGTTAGAATCTTAAGTTTTGATGATGTTAGAATCTTAAGTTTTGATGGTGACTAAGGTATGATATGGTCTAGTACTTAAGAGAACATAATCAGCACTTAGGAAGGATTAGATGACATGGTTAGAATCCTGAGTTAGATCACTTGAGAATGTAAGATCACTTCCGGATAGATTAGGACTTGCGCATGCGGATGAATGCTTTCATCCCCCAGCGTCAGCAAGTAAATAACTAGGGATTTAACTTAATCCATGAACTTTAGGTGCACAAACCCTAAGACTGAGCTATGGTTCAATCGGAAGCGAAGTTGCTTCCTGTTAGACTTAGACTGGCGCAGAGCGATAGAATAGATATTACTCCAAGCGACAGTAAGTCTACTTCGCCGAGTGAAAGCACTTCCTATTAGATTTAGACTGGCGCAGGTTGATAGATTAGATATAACCCCGAGCGTCAGCGGAAATGCAACATCAAGTGAAGTTGCTTCCTGTTGGATCTTGACTGGCGCAGACTGATAGAATAGATTTCACCCTAAGCGTCAGTGAGTTCACTACGTCAAGTAAAAGTGCTTCCGATAGCTTAGTGACTAGCGCTGAGTGTTGGGATGAAATACACTAAGTGAGAGTGAGTTATAGTGAACCAAGATTCTGCATCTAGTAGTTTTACTTCCGGATGTAAAAATGCTTCCAGATACATCATAGACCAAATCAGAACACAGTCTAAGTAAACTACTCCCCATAGCAAATAAACTTCCCACAGCATGTATAATTCTTATATATATATTGCTATGTTGGACTAACCAGTATGTGCAGAACTTAGTTACACTTGCGGATGCAAATGAGCTTCCGGATGGAAAGACTCTTGGCATTGGATTTCAGAGACTAACCCTTGCAGAGCAAGATTGCCACTTCCGGATGAACGATGATCATCCGTCAGCAAGAGTACAAGAGTGAACATCACATACTCAGAAGACAGAATGCTTTTAACAGAGCAGAGGTGTCAGGACTACTTTTCAGAGATAAAGCAAGTCAACCCTGCTGAAGCATTTAAGAAGATGTCCCTTCCAACGGTAACAAGAAGATAACAGACACATTCAAACAACATTGTTACCTACCAAGCATGAGGAGTATGAGAACATAATCTGAAGATTCACTCAAGGTGTCAAAGCTCATACTGCCCACAAAAGTCAGAGTCCATAAGAGAGCTTCTGATAGCAAGAGAGGATCCAATAGCAAAGCACTCTTATCATTCATGGACAAGTGCTTGGAAGACAAAGTCCCTCTATGTGATAGCAAGCAAAATGTTAGAGTCCACGAGCTTCAGATAGCAAGAGAGCTTCCGATAATGAGTCTCTTAACATCCTGGACTTATGCTTGAGGAACGAAGTCCTCTCTGACAGCAAGCAAGAGTCGGACCGTACAAAATGTTCAGATGTCAGAACGACTTTTGTCAGAATAGTATTGCCAGAACAGTGTTGACAGAACAGCTTGGTCAGAGCACCTTTTTAGATAAAGCAAAGTCAACCCTGCTGTGCACTAATGAGGACAACGTAAACAAGGTCCCAACGTCTATAATCAAACGGTCTTATTGCCTCTCCAACGGTTAGATATTCAGAGGCTGGTATAAAAGGGATGTTCTTCATTTCTGAAGAGAGTGGGCTTGAAAAGTGAGAGAGAGAACAGAGCTTATTGTCTGAAACACTATTCTACATTCCTCTCATCTTCTACTCTCGGACTTAGATATGTAATATTCTTAGAGAGTGATTCTTTTGTGCTTAAGTGAGTAACATCATCTACTCTTAGAGAGAGTCATTCGAGCTTAAGTGTTTAGCACAATCAGTTCATAGAGTGAACATAATTGTAATCTTACATTTTGTAAGGGGGAGCATTTAGAAGTTTTCTAAATCTCCATAGGTTGCAAGTTAGCCCGTAAAACTTGCGTTTGTAAGGTTTGCAGGTGAACCCGTTGTAAAACCTGTGGGTTGTTAGGTGAACCCGTGCTCGTAAAACCTAAAGTGTAAAGGCTTCTCTTGTGCCTGGTTTAAACAAGAATAGTGGATTGAAAATCTCAGGTGGAGCCTGGGGACTGGATGTAGGTCTGGGTGACCGAACCAGGATAAATTTATGTGTGCATAAACTTACATTTAAACATTCTATTTTTGCATCACATAACATACTGACTTGTGCATACCACTACTCAGTAACATCATCACCAAGCACAAGCAGTCTTTCGAAAAGAAATAAAGTTTTTATTCCCTCACCCAATTCACCCCCCCTCTTGGGTGACAGCCACGCATTTCAATGGCGTGGACAGGTGACATGACGGGTGACGTGATCTAATAAATTCATAATTTATGGTCAAACTCGTCAAAATTAATAGTATTACTACATTTGAATATTTTGTAATTGAGGAGTTCTAGATTTGGGACCCGAAATTGTTTTTTTATGTTGGGTGAACCTTTGTTAATAGTTGAGTGCTAGATTTGAAGTTTATTTCTATAACAAAACCATTCAAAATTTTGGCTCCTATATATAGAGATAAAAGGAGTATATAAGCTTTGCTATTTGGACATAATGGATAAGATTTTCCACGAAATACTGCCATATAACTTAATTACTTCCCTAGGTGTTATGGAGAGAAAATTTATATCAAACTTTGAATATGGATAGCGTGAAAATAATATAATTAATATCACATACAAGGTTGTCAAACTCGTTAGTTCAAGTAAACTCATGGAGATATATATGATAAACTCGGATCGCAAACTCAAACCGTAAACTCGTAAGAGTTCACGTTTATTGAAAAACCATGTATTTCTTTTACGTGATTAAAAAAGAATACAAAACATGATAACAAATTGACTTGAATATTTTAAATATAGATAATAGATTTAAATATCAATATTCATACTATAAAGACATTGATAGATTAATTTCTATGAAATCCATATTTAAATTCATTGAATTTTGTCATTTAAAAATCATTAAAATGGGTTTAATAGCAATTTAACACAATTTTTTGTAAGGAAGAAACGTAAAAACGGTGAATTCACAATGTAAACAAGTAAGTTTCTACCGAATTTTCAAAGATTGAAATTTTAGGTTTGTGATACATTTTGATTAGGTAGTATCGTAAAAACGGTAAAATCGGAGTGTAACTCGCGAGTTTGACAATAATGATTACATATATTATATTTAAATGTTGATTTTATAAGGACGGGCAGGAGTATCTTGAGCTCTAAATGTGTCTGTTCATGTGCGTGCGTATTATTGTACGGGAAAAGTTTAGTTTGCCACCAAAATAAGCAAATCAATAATTTGAAAAATTCACTGCACTAACTTACCTTTTTGAGGAAAATGAAAATAAAACTCTTGACTATCCAAAGAATTTATTGCCTTTTGGAAAAAAAAACGTGTCATTTCCAATAAAAATAAAATTTCGAGACAAGTGGGTGGATTTCCAACGTAGATGAAATTTTGTTTTAAGAAAATAATAAAATATAAATGAATTGATCGATAACAATGTTGTTTAAGAAGAAAGAAGAATTTATTAAAAAAATGTGTCATTTGCAAGAAAAAATGAATATTTTTACGACAAGTATACCTATTTTTAGGGGTGTTCAACTATGTCCATACCCGTTAAGCCCACCCGTACTCGCCCGCATTTTCCCCGTTTAGCCCCGCCCATATAGGGCCCGTCACATTTTTACACGGGTATGGACATGCCCATACCCGTTTATCTTACATGGGTACGGGTATGGGCATGCCCATACCCGTTTAGATGCCCATTTATTATTATTTTTATTTTTTAAATGTATTAATTTTATTTTACATCACTCCCTCCTCGCATATAAATTTATTTTGTTGGTATTGCTTAGTTAATACAAGATGGAATTCAAAGTTTATTAAAAATTGAATGCATGCTCTTCTCTTTATGGAATTTTTCGTTGGATCTTTTTTAATTTTTTTCCGAGTTTATCTTATATGGGCCGCCCATTTAACTTTGTTGTCTGCCCATTTATTTTGTGCCCATTTATAACCCGCTCGTTTATGGTCAGCCCATTTATCACTATTTAGCCCGCCTGTTTATGTTACATGGGTACGGGTATGGGCATACCTACGGGCGGCCCGAACCCGCCAGTTGAACACCCCTACCTATTTTCAACACATATAAAGGTATAACGAAGACACATGTAAGTTCAAATGCCTATGTGTGTTGATAATAGATGTCTTAGACTTTCATATTTATTTTTAAATTAGTATTATATTTATCTTGCAAATGACATATTTTGTAACTACAATTATGTTATATTCACTTATCATCTTAGAAAAACATCTGTTTGTATTGAAAATTTATAGATTTTTCCAATGGAGGTTCTAATATTTATGTTTCAAAATGATATGAGGATAATTAAATCATTTGACCGTCAAACTTTTATTTCTTTTTTCTCCTTCGGGGTGCCGTGATGTTTCAAAAATTTTGTTTGATATTTCCGACATTAAATTGCTTGTAGAATGTTTGCCCGAAAAATTGCTTATAGGATGGCTTAATGAAAATTTCTCGTATTATATTATGTTAGGGGTATATACACCCATAGTATATCACAATATCAATGTCAAGAAAAAAAAAACAATGTCCGATCACTATAGTGCATGCCGTTTAATCTTCGCCAACAAGTCATTGCAAGCTATATATATATATATATATATATATATATATATATATATATATATATATATATATATATATATATTCACACGCCACAAGTTACCAATTCGACTAAGAAAACTCTGTTGTTTGCTCCTTTATCAATAAATGAATGTTAAAATAAATTCTAATAGTAACCTATTTTCATTTGTTGACAATATAGTAGAATTTGCATTGGACTATTAATTTGTAATGTGTGACTGAAATTAAATGTTGATGAAATCTGTCTCAAAATCATCTTAAAGTTTCATTTAATATTGTGGCACAATTAGATCACATATCTGATTTGTATAATTGATAGTTGAAGTGCCTAAAGGTGATGCGATACATTTTCTTAAGGGTATAGTTGGTTATTAGTTTTATTTTGTATGATTTTGTTTCTTTTTATATAAAAAAAGAATCGATAGTTGAAGTATAATCTCAAATTTTTTAATAAGTTGGAAGGAGTTAAATTAATTAAATTGATAAAAAGGGATATAATGGATTATGAAGGTGTTTGTAATGTATAATGATAGAAGGTGTTTTTCTTATGTGCCTGACACACAAAATGACACACAGGCACTGCAAGAAATAGCAGAAGTCTCCAATTACACGAGTTTCTAAATATAATCCTCATATAATTTTTTTTAAAAAAAACAAACTCTTTATAACACTATTCCCTCGTGAAAAATATTTGTTTGGACCAACAAAGTCATAATCGATATCAAAAACTGGGCACAGGACACGCAAATCCAGAATATAGTAAAACCTATAAATGAAAAATATATGAAGTAATTAACAAACGGGGTTGAGTATCATTACGAGCTGTCCATTATACCATTAGGTAATAGGTAAAGGGACAAAATACTCATGTAAATGTACCTTTGTTTTACCATAAAATGTACCTAACACCGTGTAAAATGTTTTATAATAAAATTTCACAAGTAGAACAACATGACTATGACTGTTAATTCAAAATAAATGTCATTTAATAAGTCATAAAGTGTCCTGTGGTTGTCCATATGTCAAGTGATGACACTCATCAAACTTATATCTCTTACACACAAGGGCATGACTTCCCTTATTGGAATTTAGAATCTAAGGACACATGATATGAGTCTTGTCATTCCACCATAAAAATTAAAACAAATGTGGTAGAGACTCAACTCACATATATACCTTTAATTCACCTTTGACATATTCAATGTGAGGCTATTTGGGTTTCTCATCATTCACCCTACTTTCTTTTTTCCTTTTTTGCCCAGGCCGTACTCCTTTTCGAATTGGTCCTTCAAGTTTGCCTGAGTTATACTCCTTTTCTTTTTGGGTCAGTCCTTCTGATCCACTTAGTTTACTCCTTTTTGGGCCAGTTCCTAGGTCGATTTTCATTTTTTTCTCTTTTTTTGTCTCTCTCCTTTTTATGGGCATTATGTATTTATGTTTTTTATCTCATTGATCAAACGACTCTAATAATACCATGCTGGGCACATAATATTGGTGTAGTCATTTCACCACAAAAATTTAAACCAACTCGATAAAGGCTCAACTCACGTATATACCCTTAATCAACATTTGATATATTCGATATCACTACAAAAAGCGGACTGTTTTGCGGAGTTTTTTTTTTGCCACATATTGGCGTTTCAAAACGCGGGTAAGACATTACCGTGTATTTGCAAAACACCGGAAAAATAACGTCGTAGAGTGGAAGGAACGCGGGAACTTTGGCCAGAAGAAAAAATATAGTATTCACGCATACCAGCGTTAAAACGCCAATATGTTTTTATAGTAAAATAATACAAACCGGCATTTTTGTATTTTTTTTTAAAAAAATATCTTGCCGGCAAGTGTTTCTAAATTTATAAAAAAACTCTATTTTCTGCCTTAATTTATAAAAATTAAGAAAATAGAGGGGGAAATAAAATTCAAACAAACCAAATGATAATATTAACAATAATTGATGGCATCAACTAATCACAAAATATATGTAAATAAGCAAACAAAATAAATGAGGATAAAATAATTACATATAAATTAAACGAAATTGTCATAACATAAATATATAAACAAAATATGGACCCAAAAATATAAAGAGGATGATATTGAGAGTAAGTAAGAAGAGAGAGAAGGGAAGAAGAGAGATGAATGAAAACGAGTTTGAATGGGGGAAGGAAGATGCATGTATTTATAGGAGTAGGTGCTTCCCGACATTTTCGCTTGGTTTTATTTAAAAAAAATCTCAACATTGCGGCGCTTTTCCTAAGAAATAATTTTGTGTTTAAATTTTTTTTTCAAAATAATTAAATTTTTTCACATAACGGCGCTTTTTTTTCACATAGCGGTGCTTCTAAAAAAAGAGCCGCTATGTGGTTTTTTTTAAAAAAAATAAAATATTCCATACATTGCGGCGCTTTTTAGATGAAGTGCCACAAAATATGGGGATTTAATATAATTTAAATCACCATTCCGGTGCTTTAAAAGTGCTTGAAACGTCGGTATATGGAGGTTTTTTAAAAAAAAAAACTTGCCAACATTGCGGCGCTTCTAGAAACGCCATAATGTTGGGGATTTTTTAATAATAATATTTTTTGTATGAAAAAATCAAAAATAAAATAAAAATACGCATAGCGGCGTTTCTACGTACAAAAAACGTTGATAACAAATACAGGTATATTGGCAAAACTGCGTGCCATATTTTTCGGTGTTTTGAGCACCTACGTTCCGGCGTTTGTTCCAAAAACGCCAGTATGCCAATTATTACCCGTGTTTTTTCATAAAACGCTGGAATGTTTGCACAGGTAAGTAGCGAATTCTTTGTAGTGTGTGGAACTATTTGAGTTTCTCAACCTCCCTCCACCATACCCACGCACCATCTTCTTCCTCACCCCTTCCCTCCACCTAAACCAAAACCTTGCCTCTGTCGATCTTGTAGCTATCACAATAGTCATCACAGCCCCACCTCCGTAGAGGCCTCCTCCCCTTCTCTCTTTATTCCTTTAATTTGAGATGAAGCCAAAATTATCTTCGAAACCCCCCAACCTCCATTTTCGAGTCTTTTTCCTCTCCGGCAGATCTACCCCATCGCCAAGTCGTCGAGCCCGGTCTCCTTTTGTCGTTTTCATAAGCCTCAATATCTATTTTCCCTCTGTTTGACTTTTTTCTTAAAAACGAAAAAAGGAAATTTTTTTTACTCATCTTTACGGTGAATTGGTTCCTTAATTTTTTGTTTTTCACAATTTACATGCAAATGTAATGATTTTCTGTTTGATTGCATATTCTAGGAAGAGGAATTTAAGTTTAGCTATTCTCAAATACTGGTTGTAACTTAATTCCTTAAAGCAGAATTTGTTTGTCGATGTTTTAATTTATTTTTATATAATTGAGAAATTAAGGATTTTGTTCCGATGAAAATATGTGGAAATATTTGGAAATGTTGTTTTGGGTGTTGATCCCTGGTAATGTTCTGTGATGGTTGCCACTGGATATTGAGGGGAATTTCTGAATTATTGTTTAGGATTATAATTATGGGATGACACATCACTACAAGAATCTATGTCTATAGTAGCGCCATAGATGACACAACATAACAAAATGCGATTTAATGAAAAATAATACTCCGCTGATCAGTATGCACGTCAAATGGTAGGACAGCTGACCTGAGAGATTTAATGTTTCTCCATATCCAACGCCAATGATCGAGGACCACACAATTGGTTAAAGGTGAATGAGTCCTTGTCACTCAACCATACACCCCAGGTTTAAACCCATCGGTTTTCAATATAAAGACAATAAGAAAAAAGAAATATGAGATCATCTACTTATTTATGAATGTCCGATACTAAATCCTATCTAAGGAGGTCGAAGCCAAACACCTTAGATAGGATAGCGTCTAGGAATAACGTAACGAAGCTTCCTGCAAATCTTAGGATTATTTTATCTCTTAAAATCCATGGTGGTCAAATATGATAAAAAATGTTGGCCAAAAAAACAAATATGATAAAAAAAAATGCTTCATCATCGTACTGTTACAACTGAGAATGTAGGTAGAGTGAGCCATGGCGGTCAAGAGGCTTTTTTGTCTCTCTCTTTTTTTTAATAAAAACTATAACATGGAACAAATAAAGTGAGGGGTCTGATAAAAAAAGAACAAATGTGAGGGGAACCATAGAGGCATGACACCTCTGAATAACTTGATCTAAAAAATTTGACCATTAATGTTTATGAGTGGAAAAGTAATATTGCCCCATTTTAACTTTCATCTGATTTTGTCCCCTCAAAAACTCTCTAAATATCAAGTTAAATATGTTATTCGACAATATTAAATAAATTTATATAGAAATTTTATATAAACATTTCTTATATTGAGTTTGATAAAGTATATGGATGTCAATATATTCAATATCAACTATCCATAATTAAAACATTTAAGTCATATTATTATTATTATTATTATTATTATTATTATTATTATTATTATTATGATTGTATTGTTATTTAATTATATTTTTGAACACATATTTATTAATAATTAAAAATAAAATCTTACCAATTTATGATTTGAGTTTGTAATACACGTTTACATTGTTCCAGCAATTTTTTATTTTA
Organism: Mimosa pudica; assembly: GCA_029929735.1. Classification (NCBI taxonomy): domain Eukaryota; kingdom Viridiplantae; phylum Streptophyta; class Magnoliopsida; order Fabales; family Fabaceae; genus Mimosa; species Mimosa pudica. The sequence continues at coordinate 11,470,739 of JAKELP010000033.1, read as the reverse complement.
CCGAAGCCACGATAAACTTACCAGTTTTGCTAACTTGTTTAAAAGAGAAATTAATGGCCGACTTAAATTTCAATGAAATATTCAACTGCATTACTGCACCTGATATATATTATATTCAATGAAAAATTCGGAAAACCTAGATGCGAGGACTCTGATGTATAATCAGTTCAAAAAAAGATTCTGATATATATTATATTCCATTTATGTTCTAAATTACGTATAATGTTAACAAAAAACTATATTTGTTTGGATTAGATTGAAATAACTGACTGCATTACTACACTCACGTCTGTAATATATTAGCTAGTTTTATTTTTTTAATTCCTCTTGTCTCTACACATTAAGCATCACACAAAATTACACTTCCACTGCAAACTATATTTCTCAAATAAGAAATATGAATATGTTCATTGTATTATATGTGGATTAGTTGTATAGTAGTTATATGGTGGCAAAAGATCAGATCACATAACATTTCATATATTATGGATAAAATGATCTTCTACAGCGTACATGTATTTTGTTTTCTTTAGGTGATTCATTATGTATGGACAAAAGGGAGTTTATATGGCTCTAACTTCCATTAATTTATTTTTATGTCTTAAAGATTCTTTCTAGCATTAGGACTTGTGTAAAGTTTGATTTGGTCTTTGGTTTTCCTTCCTTGGTGTTTTCAGGAGAACCCTCCTCAATTTATTGTACTACTAATTATATATGGGCCACTTTATTATGATTAGTGCTTGTGTCTAGTATGCAATCTTTCCTAAATAAAATTTCTGGACTTGTAGATGGTCTGTTTATGTTCTAGGACCAACAAGAAAATCAAATCGTTCTATATGTGACGCTTTGTGTGGATGCGACGGGAAAGTGGGGCATGGCAAAAACCTTCAACAGTTCAACCATATGTTTATATCCACATGTTATTGCATGAGATTGACTAATATGGCTGATGTTATTTGAGAGTCTAATTAATGAATGTGGTAACTGTTGGAGATTGTGAGAGTTTCTAATGAAAACATGTGGGTGTGTTAAAAAGAAAAGTCTCACATTGCTTGGGAGTGAGAACATACAAGTGTATATAAGACACTTGTGTTTTAGCTCTAATTAAATGGCCAAAGGACGAATGGGCCTCGCGCGCACAAGTTGGGCCACCGTTGAGGCAAACGTAGTGGAAATCCGGCGATGCACCCCCTGCGCGCGTGGTAAATACGGAGTCAGCACATACTTCAATTTTTGATGTCCTTCATTTTCTAAAATTGTTGACGTGTTTTTGCGTGTTTGCTTATCCGGATATTTATTCTGCTTTAAGTTCAAAAACTGTTCTTTTATTGCCATTACTGCCGTTCCAACGTTCACTTGGATGTACCGCCTATAAAAGGCAGTGTCTGCAGTCAGTCCAGGTGTACCAGCTCTAGTATTCGAGCTTTCTCTTCCTCCTTTGAAAATATCTCTGTTGTTCACTATTTTCTTCGTTGTTCTGTAGCTCCTTGCATTTTGCAGGACGAGTCTGTTTGATCCTGGGGAGAGCCGCTTCCTAAGCTTGTCGGTGGTCGCGGAATACCTCTAAAGGATAGTGTCCCTGAGGACGCGACTCAGATCATTACTGTGTTCATTACTTTGTTGCAGCGATCGTGATTGCAGGAAGGCTGTTCAGATCACGCTGTTCCGATCACGCTGTTCCGATCACGTTGTTCAGATCACGCTGTTCAGATCACAACTATCAGATCAAGTTGTTCAGATCACAACTATCAGATCACGTTGTTCAGATCACAACTATCAGATCACGCTGTTCAGATCACAACTATCAGATCACATTGTTCAGATCACAAATTTTGTATTGTTTGCCAACAGTAACATCTTTTATATTAGATCCGTGAAGTCGCCACCAAAAGTATACATTTTGTGCCGATTTGGCGGCCAGCTACCTTTGGGCTTCTCAAATTTGTAGCTACAACTTTTTTTTTATATTACTTGACCATTGCTTAATTTTTTTCCCTTCAGAATTGACCATTGCCTACAGAGAACCGTAGAGCATGTTTATGTAAATTTTTTAAAATAAAAATATAAAAACATGGGAAATTTAGGGCCAAGGAAATAAAATTAATTCCCAAAGACCTTATTTTCTCCCCATATTTTAATTATTTTTTAAACAATTTATTAATTATCTTCCCCTACTTTTTCTCCCCTAATTAAAAAAACAAAAATGTATTACAGATAAGTGTATAGGTGTAAATATTTTTTAATCAATATGATAGATCTAAAAACATTAATAATATTGTGATCTTCCTAATTGATTGCTTTAAATTTTTTTAATATCTATGTAAATGATAAAATGAAATGATTAAATAATTATTTTTTAAAAGGTTTTTGGCAGTAATTAATTTTTTTTGTTGGTCATTCACTATAAATTTCTCTAGACACAATATTCAATGGTTATTTTACTTATTCGCAAATGTTGCGATTAAGAGCCAACAAATATTACTTTGTGTGAGCTTTGGCTTTTGACTGTGTTTTACTTTGGTCCTTCAATACTAAGTATTGTATATTTAGAATATTTCATTAGCATAAAAATTAGGGACAATTGCACGTAGGTCCTAAATAAGAGACTAAATCTCAAAGATGTACCAAAAAAGTTTACCATTTGTTAATGAAATTTATTGCAATTGTTAATAATTGTCATTAACAACTTCTTAAGATCTTTTTGAAATTAAGTCTTTTATTTGATGTTTGGGTGCATCCCTAAAATTAAAAGGCCATTCTGACCTATATTTTAAAGTCCAAAAATTATTTTTCCCATGTAAATTAATGTCCTGCTCAGATAATTTTTTTCACATTCGTATAAAAAAATAAATTTTTTAAATACACACACATGATGTTAACATTCATTTAACATTATGATGTTTCATCATCCCTGAGCATACTAACGGATAATAAAATTTAAAAAATAAAAAACTGGAGTTTACCCTAAAAAATCAACAAACAGGAAGGAGGACGAAAACAAGGTAAAAGTAGTTATATTAAGTTCACTTCATCAATGTTTGAAATATATTTTATAAATATTTATTTGAAGTTCTATATTCTTTTCTAGAATTATATATTATTTTCTATATTCATAGGAATTATGTTATCAATAGCTAAAAATAAAGACTTAATAACTAAGATCTCAGTAGTTTATTAAATTCATAGCATGCACAATTTCTTTTATGTGAGCCCGCTTAGCTCAGAGGTTAGACTTAATACGAAAAAATAAAATAAAAAAATTTATTCTCCTAATTATTGAATGTGTCTTGACATATAAACTTACACACACATATAGATGCATATGACATTTTCTCTTGTGAACCTGAGTTTTGTACGTTTGCCAGCCGAAAATGGAGTGACAATGTGAGATTAGAGAAGAAAAAAATGTAAAGATGAAAATCTAATTCACTATTCTTGAATCCTAGTTAGTTCTTGGTTAAACTATGGAAGTTGAATTTAAGCAAAGAGATGGATTAGAGAACATATATACGGGGATGATTTTTTCTTTTTCCAGTGCATCGAACCTTAATGTAGTGTTTTTTAATGTCCTCACATGATGCAGAAGAATTGAACATACATGTGTATATAACTATATATCATATATGATGAAGCTTGAGGGGATCATAGAGCAGAGGCTAGCTGAAACGCAAAGCAAAATCACACTCACACACACACACTCAATGAGGGGGGGGGGGGGGGGATATTTTGGTTGTAGCAGGACTTCAATTTAATTAATCGTTATAATTTATAGAAGAGATCTTTACGTATAGCACCAAAAGCGTCATTCACTTTTGAGAAAAAGAAGTATAATAAAGAGATCTGTCCATCCAAATACATAATAATCAGAGTTGAGAATTTAAACTTTAAAGAGAACTTAGCCAAAGTTCAAGTACTGAAAATGTTACGCCTTATTACAATATTACACGCATCTTAACTTTCATAAAATAGTTTTTTATTTAGAGGTAGCAATAAAAAAGCATGGCGGAGCTAACTTATTCAAGGGCAAAACACTACCCTATAGTTAGTTCCTGATGGGCAACTATGAATCTTAATATCATCACCAGGGAAAAGGCAGGCATCATGACACAAATTAGTAGGACATTTAAGATCCATACATACATTATAACTTGGAATAAACTCCATGGGAATATTGAAACCATCAATCACTGATAGATAGTAAAAGTCAGAATTACTAGACTGATTAAGAGAAAATTCTGCAAGTGTATTTGGTGCGTCTCCATAGAATTGGCATTGAAGTACATGTCCACAGTCACCACTCCCACATTTTTCATGACCCGATCTGTCAAAAGTGCAGTTGGTCCTGCCCCATATACGACCCTTAGTTGTGTTGGGCACATCAAGGGACCATGTCTCACCGGGATTCAATTGGCGGCCGCCACCGGTGGGAAAGACAGCCGGCCACACAATGTAGGAGAGCATCTATTAGTAATATCAAATGTGGTGGCATGTGTGAATGTAAAGCTAATAGCAAGAAGCTAAGGAGGGACAAGAAACAGAGATTTTTAAGGAGAACCATTTTTGGAACAAATATTATTATGTGGTGATTGCTTGTGAAGAAGAGCGATTGCAACATTGGGTATATATAGGGTTCACCTAGTTAATGGTGTTGCACTCTTAGAATTCATACGATGCTGCCGCAGTATTTGCGTACATGTAATTAAATACATAATCTGCTTGAACAGTTGAATGTATATTTTTTTTGTTCAAATGTATATTGGCATAATGGAAATCTACATTATTATAAGTTCTAATGAGGTAAAATTTCACATATTAATGAATTTCTTAAAAGAGATAATATGTTTGAAATAATTTTGTTTTCTCAATTTTGATCTTATTCATGAAATTAAATTTAGTATATAAGAGAAAGAAAAATATGATAATAGTATTATAAATGAGTATAATACAGAGTATGAATAGAGAATAAGGATGAGTAAAGTGGGAAAATGCTCATTAAATGCTTTGATAAATATTGTTAGCCACTTATAACAAAACTATTCAAAAGTTTGGCTCTTATAGAGAGGCAATAGGAGTAGGGGTGTAAATGAGCCGGGCCGAGCCAGGCTTTACGTAAATAGGTCTGGGCCTGTAATGCAAGAGGAAAACATAGGCCTAGGCCTAGGCCTGGTTGTAGGCTTTTTTCAGAAAAAAGCCTAGGCTTGCAAAAAATATTATAGGCCTGAAAGCCTTTTTAAAAGCTCACTTACAATGTAAGTCTTAAACAAACTTCAGGCCTTTTAAAAGCTTACTTCAAATTTAGGCTTTTAAAGACATACATATCAAGCTTAAAAAGACCATAAATATGATACATATCAAGTACAATAATAAGCACAAAAAACATGTCAGACATTTTATTATTACAGCTTAAAAGGCCTACTTACTAATAATATTATTATTATTTTATTATTACTTATTAGTACTACTATTAAATAGGCCAGGCCTGAAGGCTTTCGAGCCAGGCTTTAGTGAAATAGGCCTGGCCTTTTTAGTTAAAAAGGCTTTTAAATGAGCCTGAATCTGGCCTATTTATTAAAAAGGCCGAGCCAGGTCGGGCCCTAAATAGGCCGAGCCATAGGCCGCCTGTTTATGGCCTGACTCATTTACACCCCTAAATAGGAGTATAATTAAGCTTTAATTTGCAATTTGGGCACAATGGATATATAAGATTTTCCGCAAAATACTGCCATATAATAACTTAATTACTTCCCTAGGTGTTATGAAGAAAATTTATATCAAACTTTGAATATGGATAGCTTTTGAAAATAATGTAATTAATATCACATGTTATATTAAAATGTTTATTTCATAAGGACGGGCAGGGGTATCTTCAGCTCTTAATTTGTGTGTGCATACGCGTGTGTATTATTCTATGGGAAAAGTTTAGTTTTCCACCAAAATAAGCAACTGAATAATTTGAAAAAAATCAGTGCACCTTTCCTTCTTGAGGAAAATGAAAAACAATCTTGACTATCCAAAGACTTTATTTTATTTGCCTTTGGAAAAAAACATGTGTTCGAAGAAAAATAAAATTTTGAGACAAGTGGGTGGATTTCCAACATAGAAGAACTTTTTTTAAGAAAATAATAAAATATAAATGAATTGATTACAATGTTGTTTAAGAAGAAAGAAGCATTTATTTCACAAATGAGTCATTTGCAAGTAAAAATGAAAACTTTTAAGACATGTATACCTTTTTTTTAAGTACAAGCATACCTAATTTTAACACATATAAAGGTATAACGAAGACACCAATGGGTAGTTGGTTGAACTGGTAAGTGGGCTGCAACCCCCGTAAGGATGAGAACCCGTGTTCGATTCCCGGGAAGCGCTCTCATTGGGAGAGGGGACAACCTTGCCTATGTGGGCAACACTCCTACCCCTCGAATCCGGATTAAACCGGGCGGTGATTAACCAAAAAAAAAAAGTAATAACGAAGACAAATGTGGCTTCAAATGCCTATGTGTGTTGATAATAGATGTCTTACACTTTCATAGTTATTAAAAATAAACATCAAATAATTAGTATTATTATATAATATTTGTCTTGCAAATGACATAACAAAAATTATTTTATATTCACTTATTATTTTTTGATAAATATATTCACTTATTTTTATCTTAGAAATACTTCTGTTTGTATTGAAAATTTTCAGATTTTCCATGGAGTTTCTAATATTTGTTACAAATGATATAAGGATAATTAAATCATTTGACCGTCAAAATTTTATATCATTGTTCTCCTTCGGGGTGCCATGATGTTTCAAAATTTGTGTTTGATTTTTCCGACATTAAATTGCTTATAGGATGTTTGCCCAAAAAAATGCTTATAGGATGGCTTAATGAAATTTTTTCGTATTATATTATGTGAGGGGTGTATATACTTCCATAGTATATCATAATATCAATGTCAAGAAAAAAAACAATGCCCGATCACCATAGTAAATGCCGCTTAATCTTCGTCAACAAGTCATTGCAAATTACACACACTATATTCACACGCCATAAACTACCAATTCACCAAGCAAACTCTGTTGTTTGTTCCTCTATCAATAAATGAATGTTAAAATAGATTCTAGTTCGTAGTAACCTATTTTCATTTGTTGACAATATAGTAGAATTTGCATTAGACTATTAATTTGTAATGTATGACTGAAATCAAATGTTGATGGGATCAGCTGTCTCAAAATCATCTTAAAGTTTCATTTAATATTGTGGCACAACTATACCAGATATTTGAATTATACTACCTCTGGTCTTAAATATAAGACCTAGATAACTTTTTTTTTGGAGAGGTTAAGGTTATAAAATAGTCTATTAAATGATGACATATTTGATATATTTTTAGATTATCCATTAGTTTATAAGTAAAATAAACTAGTTTAAGGGAAAAAAATTAGGTAAATCAATTTATAATTAACTTATTCTGTTTTTTTTTTATGATTTTTCAAAAAAGTCAATTAGGTCTTATATTTAGGACTGGTAGAATTAATATAAAGTTGAAGTATAATTTCAAGTTTTTGAATAAATTGGATGGAGTTAAAATAATAAAATTGATAAAAAGGGATATAATGTATTATGAAGGTGTTTGTACTGTATAATGATTAATGAAGGTGTTTGTCCTACGTGCCTGACACACAAAGTGACATACATGCACTGCAAGAAATAGCAGAAGTCTCAAATTACAGGAGTTTCTAAATGTACTCCTTATATATTTAAAAAACAAACTCTTTATAACACTATATATTCCCACGTGAAAAATATTTGTTTAGGCCAATAAAGTTATAATCGATATCAAAAACAGGACAACACACGCAAATCCAGAATATAGTAAAACCTATAAATGAAAAATAAATAAAGTGACAAACGATTCGGGGTTGAGTATCATAATGAGCTGTCCATTATATTATAGGTAATAGGTAAAGGGACAAAAGTACCTATATAATTGTCAACAAGATGTACATAATACCATGTAAAATATTTTGTACTAAAACTACCCATGAAACTTCAGAAGTGGAGCAAACATGCCTATGACCATTAATTAAAGATAACTGTCATTTAATAATTCATTAAGTGTCATGTGGTTGTCCATGTGTCATTTGACGACACACCATCAAACATATTCATCCCTCACACACAAGGGCATGACCTCCCGTGTTGGAAATTGGGACCTAAGGACACATGATATGAGTCTTTCACGCAAAAGCTTAAACCAATGTGGTAGAAATTCAACTCACATCTATATCTTTAATCCACCTTTGATATATTCGATGTGAGACTATTTGTATTTCTCAACATTCACCCTACTTTCTTTATTTTTTCCTCTTTTTTGCCTAGGCCATACTCCTTTTTGGGTGGTCCTTCAAGTCTGTTTGGGCTGTACTCCTTTTTCTTTGTAGGTCGGTCCTTCTAGTCCATCTGGTCCATACTCCTTTTTGGGCTAGTCCCTAGGTCGATCTTCATTTTTTCTCTTTTCTTGTCTTTCTTTTTTGCTTTGTGTATTTATCTTTTTTTCTCATTGATCAAACGACTTTATTACCATGTTGAAATTTAGAACCTAAGGGCATATGATATGAGTTTTGTCATTTCACCACAAAAGTTTAAACCAATGTGGTAGAGTCTCAACTCACATATATACCTTTAAGTCAGATTTGATACTCCCTCTTGAAATGCGTGGCTGTCACCCAAGAGGGGGGGGTGAATTGGGTGAGGGAATAAAAGCTTTAAATCTTTTCGAAAGACTGCTTGTGCTTGATGATGATGTTAATAAGTAATGGTATGCACAAGTCAGTATGTTATGTGATGCAAAATAGAATGTTTAAATATAAATTTATGCACACACAAATTTATCCTGGTTCGGTCACCCAGACCTACATCCAGTCCCCAGACTCCACCTGAGATTTCCAATCCACTATTCTTGTTTAAACCGGGCACAAGAGAAGCCTTTATACTTTAGGTTTTACGAACACGGGTTCACCTAACAACCCACAGGTTTTACAACGGGTTCACCTGCAAACCTTACAACCACAAGTTTTGCGGGCTAACTTGCAACCTATGGAGATTTAGAGATCCTCTAAATGCTCCCCCTTACAAATGTAAGATAACAATTATGTTCACTCTATGAACTGATTGTGATAAACACTTAAGTACAAATGACTCTCTCTAAGAGTAGATGATGTTACTAACTTAAGTACAAATGAATGACTCTCTAATGATATTACAAATCTGAATCTGAGAGTAGTAGAAGATGAGAGGAATGTAGAATACAATGTTTCAGACAAATAGGCTCTATTCTCTCTCTTGTCTTCTGAATATAGATGTTCCTTTTATACTCGGCTACAAAGCTTGGGCGGCAAGTTGAATTTGTCTGTTTGAATATAGCCGTTAATCCCATGTTACCGTTTGCCCATTAAATGCTTCATCAATGCATAGCAGAGTTGACTTGCTTTATCTCTGAAAAGTAATCCTGGCACCTCTGCTCTGACATAAGCATTCTGACACTGCATCTCTGAACGTTCTGACATTCTGATTGCTTGCGGAAGCAACTTCTCATCCGGAAGCAACCTTACTTAGTGTGCTGCACTTGAACGTTAGTTTAGCAATATAAGCACATAGTTACATGCAGTGGGTGTTCCCTAAGTCTAAGGTGTATCCGGAAGCACTTCTACATCCGGAAGTGATTCCACTTGATGAAGGGTCTAGCTCACCATCACTTACTCTAGCTCAGTGTTTTTTCATTCCAACACTCAGCGCTAGTCACTAAGCTATCGGAAGCACTTTTACTTGACGTGGTGAACTCACTGACGCTTAGGGTTATATCTCTTTTATCAGCCTGTGCCAGTCTAAGTCTAACTGGAAGCAATTTTACTTGATGAGGCTGATTCACTGACGCTTGGGATTATATTACCTCCATCAGTCTGTGCCAGTCTAAATCTATCAGGAAGCACTTTTACTTGACGAGATAAACTCACTGACGCTTGGGGTGATATCTATTCTATCAGTCTGCGTCAGTCAAAGTTTAACAGGAAGCAACTTCACTTGACGTTGCATTTTCACTGACGCTCGGGGTTATATCTAATTTATCAACCTGCGCCAGTCTAAATCTAACAGGAAGCAATTTCACTTCCGATTGAGACATAGCTTAGTCTTAAGGTTTTGTTACCTAATGCTCATGGACTAAGTTATTTTCCCAGTGATTTACTTGCTGCCGCTGGGGGATGAAAACATTCATCCGCGTGCGCAAGTCCTAATCTATCCGGAAGTAAATCCTCATCCGGAAGCACTCTTACTTGAGATCCTATGTTAACCTATTGCTTCCTAGGCACTTGGTCTAATCCTTTATATTTTAGTCTTCATCAAAACTTAAGATTCTAACATTCTCCCCCTTTTTGATGATGACAAACCTAGTTCTATCAATTAAGTTCCTAAGGAAGGATTAGCAAAAGAGTAAAAGCAATGGATAAGAACAAGTAACTTGAACAACTATTATTGACAAGTAGGAGTTACAAGTCAGAGTATACATCAAATAACATTTACAAGTAAGGAACATCTACAAGTAATTAACACTAAGCAAGTATGAAAGTATGCATGAAATCAATTCAAAGAAAAATTTCTAAGTTAAAAGAAAATTTTGGATTAGGGGTTTATAGTTTGTGTCTCTTTTTCCTCTCCCTCTCTTTTTGCCTCTCTTCATTTTCTTTTTGTAGTTGGGCTATCTTGGCCTCACGCTCACTCTGGTCTATCTGGGCAATGATCTCTTGAAGCTCTTTTTCTGCCTTTTCCCTTCTGAGCCTCTCTGACTCGACAGACTCCTCGGATGCCCTTTTTAGGTTCTCTACTTCTTCATACCCAGGGAACCCAGTAGCATCGTCGAAGTAGAGGACCTCTCCATTGGGATAGTGAACAGCCCGGATTTTCACATTCCATACAGGGAAGTTGGGATCCTCCTCAACTTCCTGGGCTTTCCTTTTTCCTTTCCCTTTGCTCTTGCTAATTGGAGGAGTGGGCAAGGCACTTGCTCTTTCAGCATCGAGGCAAGCCATCTAACCAAAGGATAGCTTGTCTGTGAATCCAAACTTCTCAAATTCCTCAGGAGTCATGTCTTCAATCTCCAATTTGACTTCCTTCAGAATTGGAACCGCTTGAACCACTGGATTTTCTTGCTCAACCTGGGCAGTCGAAGTCCCTTGCTCAGGTAGGTCAGATGGAGTCTCTTCCTCAGACTCATCAGATTCAGTGGTGGCAATTAACTTCCTGGCACGTTTCCTAGCAACGGCCTTCTTTCTGGTCTCACTGAATCTGGTTGCTGGCTCAGACGAGGGAGGAGGATCGGAAGATTGCTCAGATGAAGGGATCTCAGACTCTTGCCCAGAGGATGCAGGAACAGGCTTGGCTATCACAATGGGAGGATGGTTGGGTCTCTTCAGTCCCCACTTCATCATGATTTCCTCAACCATCTCTCTACTTGTTTTAGTTGGAGGAGGCTCTGATGATGACTCAGGTTGTGAGGATTGTTCATTCTGCTCAAATACAACCATCTCCAAATGTGATCCTTGTTCATCCGTTCTCTTCTGCTGCATGAAACGGATGGCCTCTCCTCTTATGAGGCTTTCGGCACCACTCAGCCTCTGAGACTCAAATGCAGGACGCAGGGCGGCCGTGATGTCTTCATCAATCCAGAGTGATGGCTGGCTGAGAACATCCCTTGTGGCCATACTTAGGCGAAGAGTAGACATAACATTTCTCCCCCTTTTGTCATCATCAACAAGGGTGAGTGCCAGGGATGGAGTGGATGAGGAGGGTGGAGGTGGCTCAGGGCCAAATCTCTTAGGAGGGGAGGGTGAGAGGGTAGAGGTAGAGGATGTGGGAGAAGATAGGTGTTCTGGAGTTTGAGGAGGGTTGGGAAAGAGAACGGAGTTCCCTTCGAAGAAGGTAGGGTGGGTAAAGAGGCCATCAAAGGGGTAAGTGGATGAGTATTTTTTGTAGGCGGTGGAGTCTGGGGTGAAAGGTAAGCGGTCATTTGAGAGTGGTTGAAGGCGAGGATAGTCTCTGAGGTATATTTGGCTGAGAGGGTGAATGGCAGTGTGGAAACCAAGTTCCTCGGCCAGAGGGTTGGTTCTTGGTCTAGAGTTGGGGTTGATAGGTTCAGAATGGGGGAAAGGTTCGTTTGAAAAGCGGAGTGGAGAGCGTGTAGGGGCTCCAGGCCGTGAGGGAGTGGGTGATTGGCGTGGAGAGTTGTGAGGTGAGTCTTGGGTTTGCTGGTCATAGGTAGGTGAAGGTGGGGATTGGTTGTCATTGTTTGGTGATGGTGAGTGTTGCTGGTCATTTTGTGGTGGTGGTTGAGGTTGTTGAGTGTTAGGAGGAGGAGGGGGAAGTTGGGGGTGATTAGAAGGAGGAGGTGGGTTTTGAGGAGGAGGAGGAGGAGGAGGTGGTAGGTTACCTTGAGATGGTTGGGGAATTTGTAGGTGTTGGAGAATGAGATCCAACTTTGCATCCACCCTGGCAAGGTGATTCTCCAGCTGTCCTACTCTGTCCTCGAGTCGCTGGATCCACTCCCCTTGGTGCTGGAAACCAGCTTCACACTCAGCACGGAGAGGACCCACCAAGGACTCAGGCAATCTGAGGAGAAGCTCTTCCTTTACTTCCTCGGCAAAGGCCTTAACAGAGGCTGGCACTCTTGCAATACGGCTTGGCCCAGCATGGGAGTCAACTTCCTGATCCCCTGCTCCAGATGCAGAGGGGGCTGAAGTGCCAGAAGCACTAGTGGCTTGTGAGCCTGAGCGAGTGGGCTTAGGAGGCTTGAAGTACTTGATGCCCATCTTCGCAATATTGGTTGCTCCCACAGGCTTACACTTGACATTCTCTTCCTCCACAGCAGATGTAGCCTTGATCAGATGCTTCTCAAGGAGGAAGGCAATGATGGTGGGATAGGGAAGATGGCCAGACTTGTCATTGGTCAACCATCTCTGAAGCTCTAAGCAGATCAACTGGCCAGGATTGATAGGTTGTTGTTTGAGAAGCCTGGGGAACCAAGGGTTGTCAATGTTGGCGAACTCATTGAAGTTACTCCCTTTGTGAGTCATCATCCGGGAGTAAACATAGTACAGCAGTCTGTATGAATCAGACATTTTGGACACCTTTTTGTCATCGGTGCCATATAGTGTCACAAGATCCTCCTTGCTGTACTTGTGCGCCACTGGATATAGCCACTCATTCATGCTTTCATCCGTTATCCCCATTAACTCATTCAGCGTCTTCCACGTGAACCTGAAGGTTCTCCCTCTTACTGTGGCGGAGAAGGAGAGTTTGTGGATTTGCTCTTTTCCATCAACCTTCCTGTACTTGGCCCTGCCAGAGAGGGATTGGCAGAAGACTCGCAAGACGTTGACGTTGTAGTCCTGGTTGATGCCCAGCCGAGGCATATACTTCTCCAAGTAAGGGCGCAGTTGGGGAAACCCTAGTTCATCCATCTTGTCCAGATCGATGAACAGGCCATGGTTGAGGACGGGAGTGGATGTCTCAAATTTGGCTGTCACACTCTCCAATGCCCCATCTCTATATACTGTGGGATCATCTTCTTCGACCCTCTCCCTCTTGAAGGAAGGCTCCTCAGCAAATTGAACCTTCTTCTTCTTTCCTTTTCTCTGAGCATCCCTCTCTTGTTCAGAAACCACTACCTGTTCTACTCGACCAGAAGTTCCAGGCTGACCCTGAACGTTTTCATCCTGCCCTGGTGTTTGCCCAGAAACTTCACGATGTTCATGTTGTTCATCGCGATGTTCTTCATGATGCCCAGATTTACCAGAGTGCTTGTGACTTGATTTCCCAGATTTCGATTTGTGTTTCTTGGATGAAGAGGTTTTCTGGGTAACTGGGTTGGATTCATGCGAACCGGCCATTTTTGTATGAATGTTGTGGTAAATAAAGATGAAATGCGAGGAGTATATAGAGAAAAATGAAGAACACGATGAAGAAGATGGAGTAAATTTTCAGAGAAAAGATGCGAGTGAAAATGATGTAAGTAAAAAGTGAAAGTGAAAAATGACATCTATTTATAGATAAAAATTTCTGAGGATAAAATGGGCATATTCTTTCAAATTTTCACACATTGGGTAACGTAAGTTTTTAAGTTGGAACGACACACCTGATGACACGTGTTGCTTCAATTAGTCAGAGAAGATACAACGTTTCATAGAGGAAGTTGAAACGTTTTCTGAAGTGATGTGTCCTTTGGTCTGGCACTGGCGCTCTCTTGACTTGATCATCTAGTGTCAGCGAGTGATCATCCGGAAGTAGTTTTGCTTCTGGTTGAAGTGGTGCTCTTGATCACATTGAGTTATCATCCAGCGCCAGCAAAAGAGTATCCGGAAGTGATTTTGCTTCCGGTTGGACTCACTTAAGATTTAACATTGTGGGGGACCTTTTTGGACTTCCTCACAGCTTCAATATTAGTGTCAGGAGAAGAAGCAACAGTGTTGAGAGTTATCTTTCTTTTCCATCATCATCCTTGTCATTGAGGGCCAAAAGGAGTATCAAGAGAGATCTTCCATTGATTGATTTAGTATGACTAAACATCATTTGTATTGTGATGAATGTCAATTCTTTCTTTCCCTCCTTGTTGCCTTTTGGTGACGAAGCTCTAACTCTAGATCCCTAGTATGTCATTCAAGTGAGAAAAGAACAGACTTGCACGATCAATGACTTTTGTGCATTAGGAAGCAGACATGAGGGACGACTCATCGAAATATGACAATTATCTCAGCTGATGATAGTCTTGAATCTTGTTGTTGCTTCCAGTCTTCTTTCCTACAGTATATCAAATAACCCCTTTTTCTCTTCTCAGTATCCAGACTAGGATCTGTCTTGTCAGTTTGTAAGAGATATGTGATTCACATGCACCTAAGGATTTATTCACTATGAATATGGCATTGCAAATCAACTATGACCATATGCACATGGTTAAACACTGATAGTGATAGTCATAGATAGCATGTAGACTATGAACATTGTGATAAACTCTTATAAGGCATATAATGTTCATATACATGATGCTTGATGTAAAATCTCAATAAGTCCATCTAACATTTGCATAGGAGATTTTACTATTGCATGCTTCAACCTTAAATGATCCCTTGCTTACCCAAGGAGATCTTATATACTTATCCTTGGCCTGAAGCACTTTCTTAGGAGAGATAGGATTCATAGGCTTTCTCCATGTTGATTGAGATATCCTCTCTCTCATGTTCTTCTCAGGATAGTTGAATGGAACTTTGTGATAACTTATCCCTGAGACAAAGTCATTGTTCCTTATGGTAGCGCACCGCTTCTTATGATTGCACCAGGTGGTTGCAGCAGTGACATCACCATGAGTTCTCTTCTTTGAGGCAAGAGGAACTCTTGATCTTTCCTGCACAAGTAAGGCACTGGAAGGGAGTTTTGGTACCCATTTGTACTTGGGTCCTACATGGTTAGCGCTGGACCTTACTTGTCCTTTGGGGATCCATGCATATTTGTTTCTCACATTTAAATTTCTTTTAAAATTGCATGAGTGAGAAATATGACCTGTTCTACCACAATAATAACAGACAATAGAATGATGTTCAGAATAAGATTTCTTGTCATTATTGTGTTGGTCAGTTTTCTTTTCAAAGACACTATGTTTGTTAACTTTTGAAATCTCAGAGTCTTTTGAAAATTCTTCTTTTAAGAATGGAACTGTGGACTCCTTGGTTGTAGAAAGAATAAGTTCCTCAAGTTCCCTATTCCTATTTCTCAGGCCTAGAACTTCTTTTGCAAGTTTACAGAATTCAATATGTAACACATTATAAATGTCTTGCAATTTAGAAGGTTCAGGTTCAGGTACCTCATTTTCTTCAGTTTCTGAATCTTCTAGGCATGGATTGATACTCTCTTCGCTGATGCTAGCTTCCACTACATCACCGTCCAGTAGCTCATCAAAGGTGGATTCACAGGGAGCACATAATGAGCTTTGGACAGCCTTAACTTCAAGAAATTGATTAGAAGCATACATAGCATCAAGAGTGTTCCAAATATCTATAGCCCTAGAGCAATGTTTAATTTTCTGGTAATCATTGTCAGATAAACTTTTGTGCAAAATTTGCATTGCTCTAAGGTTTAAGTAAAATAAACTTTTGTCCTCTTCTGTCCAATTTACTTTTGGTTTGAAATCAGAGTCCTTTTCAAAGACATCCCACATTTTGAAATCCGTGGATAGTATAAAACTTTTCATCCTTCCTTTCCATAAGTAAAAATCAGTATTTTCTAACACGGGTGGGATAGTATGGTCAAAACCTTCAAAACACATTTTGTACCCCAAGTCAGCCTAGGTCTTTGCACTTGAGATCGTTGGATCCTTTAAACAAGTGACCTTGCTCTGATACCAAATGAAATGCGTGGCTGTCACCCAAGAGGGGGGGGTGAATTGGGTGAGGGAATAAAAGCTTTAAATCTTTTCGAAAGACTGCTTGTGCTTGATGATGATGTTAATAAGTAATGGTATGCACAAGTCAGTGTGTTATGTGATGCAAAATAGAATGTTTAAATATAAATTTATGCACACACAAATTTATCCTGGTTCGGTCACCCAGACCTACATCCAGTCCCAGACTCCACCTGAGATTTCCAATCCACTATTCTTGTTTAAACCGGGCACAAGAGAAGCCTTTATACTTTAGGTTTTACGAACACGGGTTCACCTAACAACCCACAGGTTTTACAACGGGTTCACCTGCAAACCTTACAACCACAAGTTTTGCGGGCTAACTTGCAACCTATGGAGATTTAGAGATCCTCTAAATGCTCCCCCTTACAAATGTAAGATAACAATTATGTTCACTCTATGAACTGATTGTGATAAACACTTAAGTACAAATGACTCTCTCTAAGAGTAGATGATGTTACTAACTTAAGTACAAATGAATGACTCTCTAATGATATTACAAATCTGAATCTGAGAGAAGTAGAAGATGAGAGGAATGTAGAATACAATGTTTCAGACAAATAGGCTCTATTCTCTCTCTTGTCTTCTGAATATAGATGTTCCTTTTATACTCGGCTACAAAGCTTGGGCGGCAAGTTGAATTTGTCTGTTTGAATATAGCCGTTAATCCCATGTTACCGTTTGCCCATTAAATGCTTCATCAATGCATAGCAGAGTTGACTTGCTTTATCTCTGAAAAGTAATCCTGGCACCTCTGCTCTGACATAAGCATTCTGACACTGCATCTCTGAACGTTCTGACATTCTGATTGCTTGCGGAAGCAACTTCTCATCCGGAAGCAACCTTACTTAGTGTGCTGCACTTGAACGTTAGTTTAGCAATATAAGCACATAGTTACATGCAGTGGGTGTTCCCTAAGTCTAAGGTGTATCCGGAAGCACTTCTACATCCGGAAGTGATTCCACTTGATGAAGGGTCTAGCTCACCATCACTTACTCTAGCTCAGTGTTTTTTCATTCCAACACTCAGCGCTAGTCACTAAGCTATCGGAAGCACTTTTACTTGACGTGGTGAACTCACTGACGCTTAGGGTTATATCTCTTTTATCAGCCTGTGCCAGTCTAAGTCTAACTGGAAGCAATTTTACTTGATGAGGCTGATTCACTGACGCTTGGGATTATATTACCTCCATCAGTCTGTGCCAGTCTAAATCTATCAGGAAGCACTTTTACTTGACGAGATAAACTCACTGACGCTTGGGGTGATATCTATTCTATCAGTCTGCGTCAGTCAAAGTTTAACAGGAAGCAACTTCACTTGACGTTGCATTTTCACTGACGCTCGGGGTTATATCTAATTTATCAACCTGCGCCAGTCTAAATCTAACAGGAAGCAATTTCACTTCCGATTGAGACATAGCTTAGTCTTAAGGTTTTGTGTACCTAATGCTCATGGACTAAGTTATTTTCCCAGTGATTTACTTGCTGCCGCTGGGGGATGAAAACATTCATCCGCGTGCGCAAGTCCTAATCTATCCGGAAGTAAATCCTCATCCGAAAGCACTCTTACTTGAGATCCTATGTTAACCTATTGCTTCCTAGGCACTTGGTCTAATCCTTTATATTTTAGTCTTCATCAAAACTTAAGATTCTAACATTCTCCCCCTTTTTGATGATGACAAACCTAGTTCTATCAATTAAGTTCCTAAGGAAGGATTAGCAAAAGAGTAAAAGCTGATGAATAAATATTGGTGCAATATAGGAAACACCGTTTAGTTTGACTGACGTTGACCGTTAAAAGCTGATGTGGCGGTAGAAATAAAATTTTTTGCTGAAGTGGCGTGCTTATGTGGCAATTATTTTTCTGAGTGTGTGGGGCCCAATTATTTAAATTAATAAAAAAATATAAAAAAATACATAAAAATAAAAAAAATTATATTTTTTTATTTTTTTATAATTTATCAAAATATATTTGTTTATATTTTTTTATAAAAAAATTTATCAAAATATATTTATCAAAATTAATTTTTTTTATATAAAAATTATTTTTTATTAAAATTACATTTTTTATAAAAAAATTTAAAAAATATAAACAAATATATTTTGATAAATTATAAAAACAATAAAAAATATATAATTTTTCTAATTTTTTTATATTTTTTATTAATTTAAATAATGTGGGCCCCACACATTCAGAAAAATAATTGCCACATGAGCACGCCACGTCAGTAAAAAAATTTATTTCCCCCGCATGTCAGCTTTTGACTGTAAACGTCGGTCAAATTAAACGGCGTTCCCTATATTGCACTAATATTTATTCTTCAGTCTCAGAATTGAGCCCGAAAATACTTGTTACCCCTACGTGCTTCTGGCGTAATAGTTTGAACCCGTTTTTGCACCTTTACCCATTACATATTCTAGGAAGAGGAATTTACGTTTAGCTATTCTCAAATTCTAGTTGTAATTTAATTTATGTGAAAGCAGAATTTTTTTGAGGTTTTATTTTTATATAATTGAGAAATTAAAGAACTTTTTCGAATGAAAATATGTGGAAATATTTGGTAATGATTTTTTCAGTGTTGATTGTAATGTTCTATGATGGTTGTCGATGGATATTGAGAAGAATTTTTGAATTGTTGTTTAGGATTATAATTATGGGATGACTCATCACTACAAGAAAATATGTTTATATTCACGCTCTAGATGTCGTACAATAACGAAATGTAACTTAAAAAATGTCGAGATTTTTCATCGAACAACTGTTTTCCGTGACTTATTAAATTGTTTTTTTAAAAAAATATATCTTGTAGCACCTGATAGCACGACATGCATATTTTAACAAAAAAAATGTTATGCCACCAAGAACAACATAATTTATTAATTTAAGCAACATATCACACCTGGTGAAACGACATGAATAATTAATTTAAAAATATTCATGTCGTGCCCTAGGTGTGACATGCTATTTTTTTAAAATAAACCTACATGTCGCACCAATATTTAAATTAGAAATATCCATGTCACGCCTCCAAGAACGACATGCTTTTTTAATATAAAGCTACATGTCACACTTGGTGGAGCAACATGAATATTTAGATTAGAAATATGAATATCGTACCTCCAGGCATGGCATAATGGAGTTTTTTCATTAAATATCATGTCGTGCCTAGTTGCGCAAGATCTAATAATATAGCCACATTTTTAATAATTTTTATTTTACTTCCACGCGCGACATAATGGAGTCATTTGTTCAAACACTATAATGTTTATCTCCCATTGTTTGTTTTGTCTAACATGTATAAACATTAAGATACCTATTTGTTTAAATACTATAATTCCAAGTATATTATTTCATCATCTAATTTTTATTTCTTCATTCTACTCTTTCTCATTAAATAATCATGTACTCTTTCTCCATTATAACCAAAAAGGTCTAAGGGATAAGCTACATAAGCAATATATTGATTTTCTTCTCCAGCAACGGGCTCGATGTGGTAGCATCGTCCTTTGTAACAATCAAGACTAGTAAGCCCGTCGGTCCACACAGTTGTCCATGTACCAGTAGAAGATTCAGCAGCTACCGCGACACTGATTTAACCTCTTTTTGTCGCCTAAAAGAGTTAAAGCAAATAAAAACTAGAATTAACTACAATAGCTAGTAGCAAGTCCTAATTCAATTCCACAGTTTAGTTAAATCTCTTACTTAGGTTAAAGTTATGCAAATTAACAAGATGTTTGAGGTTGATTTTTGTTCTATTAACTACAATTACAAACTAACAAAAAAAATAGTAAGAGTTACTGAATGTAAAAGAGTGAAGGTACGAGTTAAGAATTCACCTCCTTCTCCAAGTACTTAGTGCTTTGATGAATTAGACTTCATATACTTGTTTCACTTAATATAAACTAGTTAAATCCTTGAGATCTCTTTAATCAAAGAAATCTACAAGAGTTTAACTAATTTAATCAAGCCTAAAGCTCTTTCAAGCCAAGAACATACCTAAGCAACATTAAGTACTAGATCTTTAGCACTTAAGAAACAAATTCATTCCATAAATGCAAGAGGAGCTAATCGCACACACATACATGTATGAAACTACAAGAATTAAGCCTAGGTTTTCATGTTCTTAACACAAAAGAGAGATTCCAAGCTACAATTAAGTAGAACACCTCAAATCAAGATGATCTAACCTATACAAGCCTAAATCTAGACATACATAGGCAAAAAACTTACATCTAGCTTGGAACCTAAAAGCGCAAATTACAAGCATATGAAGCCGAATGTTGAATTCTACAAGCACATTTCCTTGGAGAAGAAAGAGAGGCGATCTAGCCTGACATGGAGATGGCGGATGAAGGAAGGCGTGAAATTCTGGTGGACATGGCGGTGATTACGAAGTGAAGAAGATGAAGAAGATGAAGATGAAGTTGAGAGAGTTTGTTAGAGGAGAGAGAAAGTGAAAAGTGTCCAAAAATGAAGTTAGTTGGGATTAAATAAGTGAGTTAGTTAGATGATGAGCTGGCAAGTGGAGTTAGTGAGCTGTCAAAAGATATTTTTGGTGATTATGGAGAGTTATGGCCGAGAGGTATAAGGTTAAATGGAAGGAAGGGTATTTTCGGTATTTGGTGAAAGGTGAGGATGAATGTGGACTAGATCTCATCTCCATGCATTTCTAAAGATTCCTCTTTTTTCTCCAAGTGATTGTGCTTCCAAAATTGCCCTTAATGAGGCCTCCAAATTTGAATTTGATGTTGGAGCCAATTTTGTCTCTTTTGGAAAGATTCTCCATCAATGCCTTAAAGCTGCACCCTTTTGCCTTTAATTTATTCTGCACAGCAGACTTCTGAAAAGTGGCTGACATTTCCGTACATTGTGCAGTCTGGCTCTTGTGCTTGCTGACGGACGGATTTTAGCTTCCGGAAGTCAAGACTGTGTGCCAGCTCAAGAGCATTCACTTCCGGATGTGCATCCGCTTCCGGATGTAAGTTCCCTTCCTGAAGTGACTCTGCTTCGGATGTGAATCTACATCCAGATGTGACTTTGAGTACTTGTCACCTAGCCTTCCTCCTCGCCAAGTTATCTCCACTGAAGCTCCACCAAGGGTGTGTGGGGCCCACGTGGGACCCCCTACAATAAAATATCATCACATAGTCAAAATGACCAAAATACCCTTGGTTTCTTAATTAATGCAAGAAAAAAGGCTAATATTCACTGATTAATTCCAATAAGCATGCGCAATAAAATATGCCAATAATGATCAAATATATCAATTAACTCCCACTAATTAAGCTCAAATGCACATGCTTAAAGTATAAAATTTGGTCCAATCAGGCACCTGCTTCTTCAGGCGGAACTCTAGGTTGCGGAGTTACTCGGAATGCTGCCAAGATATCACTATCCTTGGTTTCATATTCAGGAGTATAATAAGTCAATTTATAATCTTTAACACCAGCTTTGAATCCAACACTTGCTTTAGTCTCTGTTTGTGGTGACATAAATCCCTCCCTACAACTTATGAAATAAGAATTTGCGCAACAAAACAAGGTCTACTTGACATGACTTAGGAGTTAATGAAACCTTTCACAAGAATCTTTCATAAAATAATCACCTAATATTATCATATCAATTAATCTAATAATATGTGCTTGAAAAAATAATAATTAGCCTTAAGAAATCAATTGAGCTTATATTGCACAAGCTGGTGCGACATAAGTCACAAGATGCTTTTTTTTTTAAAAAACAAAAACCATGTCGTGTCATTGTGGTGTGTCATTATTTTATTTTTAATAAGTGAAAATGTCACAGTTTTTATTTTATGAGTCGCAGTTTTCCGGAAGCACGACTTATGTCCTAGTCTCACACTTTTATATGGAGCAACAGAAGATCACAATGCATGCCTCTTGTGTCATAGGGCATGACATCCTTCACATTTTTGTTCGACTATGGGAGTTTTTCTTGTAGTGCATGTAAAAGCTTATTCAGATAACACAAGGACAACCATATGATACTTAATGGGTTATTAAACATAGGTATCTTGAATTAATGGTCATGGGTACTTTTACCTCACTTTTGAAGTTTCATAAGTAGTTTTACTCCAAGCACTTTTACATGATGGTCGGTGCACCTTGGTGAAAATTACATAAGCATTTTTTTGTCCTATGATAAATTAATGTTAGAATTTTCACCGAAAGAAGAAACCATGTTTATGCAAACATTTTTTACTGAACATATGTATTTTATTTAAAGATGAAAAACTAGTTACAAAACAATGAAACTTGAATATAGCAATGAAATGGGAAGAAAGAAGACGGAAAATGACTTAGAAAGCTAACAGAAAATAAAGTACGCAACAAACGCAGCAAATAATGTCCTTCAAAATGCAGATGAATAGGTAAAGAAAGCTCAAGGGATTTACAAGCACCCAGTACATTTGATGTGAAAATAAAATACAAATAAAGTGATGGTTCCCTTTAATTATAACATCTGATGCACCATACTTTTGCATATATTTTCATGGTCAAATTCATTCAACTAATGCATGTTTGGATGTAAATTGCACAAAATTAGCATAAATTCTAACTATTGCACAAGTTGTTGAAATTTGTTCTAGTAAAGGGAAATTTTGTCATATTTAACTTGATTTATTATCATTCATCTTTTGAATAACTTTGTAATGTTACTTCAAGACTTCAAGCCTTAATCTCTTGTAGGTTAATGAGAGAAAACATTCAAAGACAAGGCATGAAAAACTAGACCGGACCGGCCGGTCCAATCGGCATCAAGGCCGGTTCGGAAGCCTCCTCACCCGGCTAGGAATCTAAACCGCAAAATTCCGGTCAGACTTGGTAGGTGACCCGAGAATCGGTGCCTGGAACCGTGACCTGTTTACTTGCCAAGAAAATTTTGAAAAACCATATATCAGTGCCACTTCCTTCTGCGAGATGCGAGACTTCACTTGACAGAAAACCAAAACATGACCCTCTTCTTTGCTGCGCGGCGAATGGCGACGAATGGACAGACGATGATAGAGGAAAAACGAAACGGTGAGGCAAAGAGGATGAAATTTCTGTGAGATTTGAGGTGTGTAAGGTTTTTGGTCGGAAAGGTGAGTGAGGTTGAAGAAGTGTAGTAGTGAGGAAATGAAGGAGGTGGTTAAAGTGTTGGTGAAAGAGAATGCAGAAGAAGAGAAATGAGGGTGTTGTGCGTGTGGCTGTGACTCAATTGAAGAAGGAGGAAGAGATGTAGGTTTAAAAAGCGGTTTTTAGGTTTTGAGGCAAGAGAAAATTACATTAGTACCCTCATTTATTTCCTTCTTTCTATGAAGTTAACCCTATCCTTCTTTTGAATGAAAGTCTTAATAATTTCACTATATAAAATTAGTATACCTTAATTATAAAAATATTTTATTTTCTTGATTTATTAATTAATATACACACATGTATTTATTTATTCTATTATTATTTTAATGTGACTGGTTGAACCACTGGTTGACCCTCGGCTGAACATTTAACCCTTGACCCTCTGCCTTAGTCGGATCAACCCCCTGACCGGGTTTCAATACATTGCTCAAAGAGAAGCCAAAGAGAATATGGGAGTAAAGCACAAGAAGGAGGAAGCAAATAAATATATAAAAGGGGAATGAGTCTATTTGCGGCGCTCTCCTTGGTGCCAAAATAGGAACGATCCTGCTTTTGGCTCCCAGAGTGTGCCCAGACTCGCCCATCTATTCGCACTGCAAGTGCACGGGTCGGTCCAATGGTAAGTAGAGTATATTTCCCACGAGGATTTGGTTCTAAAATCCGGTCAAGTAGAAATTATCAAACTCTCGCTCAATTTGAGTGATCCAAATGTCAAGAGTGAAGTGTAACTATATTAAGAAAATAATAAAACCTATAAACAAGTGATTCTCCAACTTTAAGGATAAATTGGGACTTAAAATTATTTATGCCCTTGTATTTTCTAACCTTAAAATGGTTTCCTCTCACAATTGCTCCTAATATACTCCCTCCGGTCCTAAATATAGGACATAGTTAGCTTTTTTTTGGGAGATTAAGGAAAGCAATTAAGTTAGGATTTTTTATGTGTTTTTCCAAAAATACCCTCTTTCAAAATTAACTGGAAAAACAACTCTTACCACACCCAACGAAGCCCAAACCCAGTCTCCTCTAGTACAGTACTTCTTCTTTGACTGAATCACCGGAAATCACAGAAACCTCTGGAAGAAATAGAAGCAGACGCACAAACCTCTTTTTTTATACGTCTGAATCTGAAACTTCTTCTTCCATGAAGTATATGAAAAAAATCCTTAGTGAAAACACCGGCTAACAAATCGGATCTCCGCAAATCTCCGACTACCTTCCTTCGTTGAAGTCACCGTTTCTAGAAGCTTCAACACCTTCCCCGTCACCGAATTGCTCGAATTCTCACTGGAAATTAACTTCGAAAACAATTTTCATTAAACTCTTGTTTGTTCTCTTGAGAGATTGATTTTGATCAATTCAGAGATCAAACCTTCCTTTTCTGCCTCACGTGTTTTGCATCGGCGTCGACGACGATGAATTTGAGAAACGACGATGAATTTGAGAATCCTTGCAAATCCGATTCTTGATCTAGAATTTCCTCGTTGAAGAACAAGGAGAACAGAAGCTAAGCAATAATTATGATCAAAATTATTATGGCAGAGAATGCGTAGAAGAAGGCGATGACAATGCGTAGAAGAAGGTGATGACGGGAAAAATTTGTGGTGGGGTAGATTAGTAATTAACAATATGAGATTAAGGGCAATTTAGGAAGAAATGGACAAAAATTATAATTGGGTCTTATATTTAGGACCAAAATTAAGTCTCCAATTAGATCCTATATTTAGGACCGGAGGGAGTATGTGCTAACCTAGGGTTCATAATGTACTTGTAAACGCTTCGTCGAGTCAAGAACAAGGGTTTGATTCCATTAATTGTTCAATCTCTTGTTACAATTAATAAAACCCAAATTTTAATCTTCAACCCTAATGTGGCTATGCAAGGTCAACAAGTATATCTCTATCTTAACAACAAAACCATTCATTTGTCACGAAAACTTCAAGTTCTTACACTATTTCACTCAAATTCTACACTTAACCTAGCTCTCTCAAATTATAAGTCAAATGAACAAATCAACTAAATGGTGATCAAGCATTTAGAAGCATTAGGGCTAGAGTGAAATAAACACATATATCACATTAATCACAAAAGGAGAGGAAAAATCAAGAGTTGATAATTCATACAAGGGTTCAAAATAATCCTAAAGCAAAGTGTTTAACTACTCATGTTCAACAATCTCAAAGGGAGGTATACAATAATAGTCATAAAAATTGAACAAGAGTGAGGGAAGGAGAATGTAGAAGAAGAACCAAGATGTGAAGCTCAAATCTCTTCAAAACTTCAAACCCCAACTCAATCTTCACCAAGATCCATGCCCTAGCACACCACAAAACTCCCCAAGAAGTCAAGAATGTCGAGCTCCCTCTGTTTTGCCTCTTTTAAACCCTAATTTTCGAGTGGGAATAGTGTAAAACATAGAGTTTCATTTTTCACAGGTCCGTTGTTCGTTCGCTGAGGGCTAACGTTCGGCGAACTCCTTTTTCGCAGGTTGGCTGTTCGTTCGCTAACCGCAAACCTCTAGCGAGAAATTGGTAGAGAGGGTGCATTTTGAGGGTAGATCGGTTCGTTCGCTGAGAGCTAATGTCTAGCGAACCCCTGTTTCCTTTTTCTCTTTTTCTCTTCTTCAGTGCTTCCATTCTTTTGGTGTTCCAATGCATGTCCATTTGTTCCTACTCACATTAACTAGAAAGGGGTAGTGAGTTCCTCAACACATATATATCAAAAATTAAGCAATTTCAACTCATTATCTCACACACAAGTATTTCATATCATTTTCTTTACACTATGAGTATTGGTATATTTCTATCTATTTATTTACCAAAAATGTGATAAATTTGAAAATTTAGATGAAATGTGTGTTCATCATGAGGGGAGTTTTTCCTAGTTTATTCTGTATATTTAGAATTTCTTCTTTATGTACTTGAACCTCTCTTGTAGATGTTTGAATTTATGTATTGAATTGAGATTCTACATATGTATGTATGATGTTTGGTGTTTCTAATTTGGATTTGATCTATGTATTAAGTACTTAATTGATTTTATGTCTTTTGATTAATTCTTCTTGATATTGAGTTGTTTGGCCTTGTGTTAATGATTCTATCAAGTTGATTTAGTTTATGAGCTCTCTTTTGTTGGACATTCTTTCACTTTAGATTGAGCTTGGAAAAGGAAATGGGCTAACCCAATTAAAATAAGCTAATCAAATCATGAATGGACTATGTTGTGTCTATTTTAGGCTTTAGACACTTGAATTGCGAATTCATATCTACAATGTGGTTGCATTAAATCAATCTCATTTTAGTGGTTGTTAGCAAGATTACTTGATTATATTCATTCATGATTCTTGTGGTTGCACTTCATGAGAGTCACAAGTGTCTTGACTCAAATTATTTCACACATCTAGGAATTACACTTGATGAATTGAACCCATAAATTATTTAAACCAATGTTTGTCACCTCACCTAGACTCAAGTGATACATTTAATTGCATTCACTTCACTTCAACCATCCAATCATTTCACATTATCAAAGAAAAGATAAAAAATATTATAGTTAGGTTCATTTGCATTACAAAAACCCAACAAACCTCAATTCCCTTGTTCATGTCAATTGCATTTAGTTAATTTTAGTGTAGTTAGAAGACTCCTCAAGAGAGACAACCTGGGTTACGCCACTGTGTTGCAATCCTTGATTTTCAAATAAATCTTGCATTTAACCCCAAGGCGAATATGAAATGGTTAAATCAATGGAGCCGTTATCGAGGAGTCATTTTTTCTCCCCAAGTTAGCTAAGTGTCAATTATCATTGACAAAGGGAGTGGAAGTCCCTTGGGATAGTATTTAGGTCATTTTGCATTTTAGGATAGTTTTCATTTTTTTGTTTGCATTTTCATTGAAACAAATGCAAACAAAGAACTTGCTAGTGTCTGAGGGGACAATCCTCCCCTCCATTCTCTTTCCTCCCATCAATATTTCTTTCCATCTTGTTGTTCTTGTAAACTATGAGAGGAGAGAGGTGAGTGATGTATAGACTACTTTATTACGCGGCATTGTTGGGCGATTGCAGCGAGCTTTTGGTGATTTAGAGGTATGGGTAAGCTCCCATACTTTTTGATATCTCTTTGAACCTTGATTTCTTGAATTTTCATTGAAAATATTTGGGAAATGCTTGAACCTATCTATTATGGCTTGATTTATGTGGGTTGTAGTCACTTATAGAACCTATTCTAACTTGTCTATGGATTAAGATTTGCTTGATTTTGAGTTAGGATGAAGTTTCGTCAAATGAAAGTGGTAATTAACTAGGGTTTGATGTTGGAGTCAAAAATCATTGTAGTTTCTAGCTTTTTGTTATTTACATGGCTTCTTGTAGCTAATTGATGTAGTTAAATGGATTGAATTGTTGTAGGAACCTTTGCATCAAATCATTAATTCTTAAAGCGTATTAAAGTTTTGTTATATATAGGGTTCTTGGGAATTATACAGATTATGAGTAAACTAGTTGTTTTAGTATGTAGATTGGTGTTAGTAGGTGATTAGAAAATGATGAAATTGTAAATGATTGAAGTAATCTTGATTTTGGTGATTTTTGGCCTAGGGAGAGCTTCTGGGATTTTTTCTTAAATATATGTGTTGTTTGGAGAATAATGGGTTATAATGTATCAAAAAAAATAAGGGGTGATCATTTCAGTTATTTGAACTTAATGAAATTTTCTAAGTTAGTAGTTGATGAATCCTCATATTTAGTGGTTTTTAGGAAATATTTTATTGTTTTTGGGGAGTCAATAATTAAGTAATTAAGTGATTTTGTTGTGAATTGGAAAGAAAATAATTTGAGGATCATATGAGTGATTATTTTGGAAAATCTGAAATTTAATTGAAATAGGAAACTTAATATATTAAAAGAAATATTTTGATGAGAAGTTTCCTATTAATGAGATTATGTGATTGAGTCATTGTGATTATTTCCTATTTCCTTCTCTTCATGAATGCAGATTTAATGAAAAGGAAATAAAGAGAAAGAGGTTGATTTGATTATGTGCATTCACCATACAAGAAAAGGAAATAATGAGTATTGGGCTTGGGCTAAATCTTTGGTAACCTAATTGACTAAGGAGATCATTCATTATAAAAAGGAAAGGAGGAGCTTGTGAAGAGGAGGCTTCGTCATAATTCTTCCAATTCCTATAGCCTACACGAGATTCACGAAGAAATTGAAGACGAGAGGAAGCAGATCACACGTTATTGACACAAGGAAAAGAAGGAGGCACCAGGGATGTACTACAAAGGCACACACACATATGTATTGACATCAACACACAAAAGGAAGGAAGCAGCTCCGCAATCTTGTCCAATTCTTACTCCTTTGTAAACTTGTAGTATGTTTTTGGATTTTCACCTAATTCTTATGTTGAACCCTATGTGTGGCTAATTTCTTTTACAACCTAGAATACTATGAACTTGTTTGTAACTTAGTATTTTATTTCCCACTATTTAGTCATGGTTAATTTGATTTAGTTTATTTAATCTTGCTTTTAGTGATTAACTTGTTTAGTGCTTGATCACCACTAGACATGTTTAGGGAATTTAGAATTGGACTCGGAAGAGGGAATTTTAAATAGACCATGAGATTAAATAGTGTAGGATTGGATTTTAATCTGATTTGCGACTAGGATAGGAATATACCTAGAAGCCCTACATAGTGACATTAGAGCGGTACCGGTATTAATTGGCTTAGTAAATTAGTGCAAGACATTGTGTAATTAAGCTAGGCAAGGATATAGGTGGACCGGAAGGCATTTATAGACACTAGTACTCTAGATTAACTAGTTGGATTAATTCGTAATTAATTTAGTGGGGAATAAAATCTAGGAAGCAGATAAGGGATTTGTGGCTCTAGGTTGTTCTTTTGACTCGTGAATTTCATCTGTGTGAATATTTGTTTTATTTTATTTTCTTAGCTATTAGGTAATTAAAATCAAATTTTCTTGTTTACTCAACTTGAATGAAAATAAGAGATCTAATGCCTAGTTATTAATAGTCTGAGTCTCTGTGGGATCGACCTTGAACTACCACTTTACTAAAATACGATCTGTACACTTGCAGAATTTTTATCAAAATTTTGGTAGCATCAAGTTTTTGGCGCCGTTGCCGGGGACTCAAGGCAATTAGTAATTAGAATTAGAAATTCTTTAGTAGTTTTAGCTTGAGTTTTTTTTCTTTGGAAAAATAGAAAGATGGACTTTTCGGAGCTTAATTATTATAAATGGTATCGATGTCATCACTGTGGAAATAATCATGTACCAGGGAATTGTCCATTTTTGCCCACCATAAACTGTATAGGAGATGATTTCACTAGGCAACAAACTTATGTTGATAATTTTTCTAGGCCTAGTTGGAATTTTGAGCAAGATGAGTGTTGGAACCCACATGTTGATTGTTATTCACATGCAATAGACCCACACTTCATGTCTTTTTCACATGTTCAAGAAAATATTGATTATGAGAATTCTTGTTTAGAAAGGTTAGACAAATTAGAAAGATTAGCCGATATCTTTTTAGAAAGGAATGAGAAATATTACAATAGTTCTGGATCAAGCGTTCAAGTAAACAATTTTGAAGATGGTGCAAACTCTTGTTTAGAAGAAAGACTTGACAGATTAGAAAGATTAAACGATATGTTTTTGATAATGCTAGAGGATAGTTTGAAATGGCAAGAGGATGATAGTTTCAAAAGGTTAGAAGATGGTTTGAAAAGGTTAAAATCAATAATTGAGGATAGAGATGACCATGAAGTTAAAGAAGATTTAGAGGTTGTCTTAGAGCTTAAAACTGATTTAGAAGAAAGTGGTGGGTGTTTAATTGATCTTCAAAGTGTAAATTCAAATGTTTGTGATTCTGATACACATGTTGATGTGAGTGTTCCTGCTTTGAATTATTCTCCTATTATTGTTGTGACTCTTACTGATGGGAGTAAAATTGATTTTGTTGGATGCTCATTATTCTTAGAAAGATCTACATCTAATGGTTTGTATGAGCATATTCTAATTCCTTTGAAATCAGTGATTGCTTGTTCTTTGAAATTGTCTATGATTGAAAAGGCACAAGTAATTAGTTTGATTGATTACTTATACTGTTTGAAAAGGAATGAAGATGAGGTGATTATGGTTTTTGATACTTATGACTAAGGATTTGTTTGGAAAGTCTGGCTGAAGACTTTAAACCAAGCTTTTTAAACCCGGACCGAGCCGGACGGTCCGACCGGTCGGACCGTCGGCCGGTGGTTAAACGGCCCGATTACCTCCATTGGGCCGTTTTACTGTGCAACTCGTTTTGACCCGGAGTTGACCCGGGTCGACCGTTGTTGACCCGGGGTTGACCCGGGTTGAACCATTGTTGGCCCGCTTTTGACCCGGCCAGAAATTGACAACTGCAGAAAAAAATATATCAACAGAAAAAAAATGAACTTGATTAAAAAAATATCTTCATCCTAATTATATTAAGTTATTAAGTATTAACAATATTTATATATTTAATTTTCATTAAATTATTACGTCACCGGTTCGACCGAACGGTCCAACCGTTTCAACCGTTTCAACCATGACCCGCTCAGTTTTCCGGCTCGACGTCCGGCTCGGGTTTTAAAACCTTGCTTTAAACTTAGTGCTTCTTGGGAGGCAACCCAAGGTTTTGGTATTTGATGTTTTGTTTTTGAGTTTGTAGGATTTGTTTTTCTTCTTTTGGCCCCAAAGGATGCTTCAACTTGATCTTGATGGACTAGGAGCTAAGAGTGGAAATCGAGAAGAGGAAGGGGAGTATTCTTCTAACTTTTTCTTTATTTTATTTGACTAAGAATTGTTTTTGTGATGAGTCTTTATACTGGTTGATATGTGTGTGATGGTTAGATTTGATGGTGTGCCTCTTGAGTACTTTGCTAGTTGATATGGAAGTTGAAATATTTGTCATCTTTACACTTGCTATGGATATTTTTGTAATTCCACTACTTATGTTACATGTTCACATTGGGGACAATGTGACATTTAAGTGTGGGGGTATGAGGGTATCATTGTTCTCTAAAGATTGTTCTCAAGCTTTCATTTTGTAAAATTTTCTTGAAAAAAAAAATCTTTTTGCCAATTTTGGGATTGATTTGGACTTAAAACAATTGGATTTGATTAGACTTTGATCTCATCTTCTTTGAATGTAAGTGAAAAGGCAAACTATTTGATTTAGATAAATTACTCTAGTATGTCAAAAAGCCATGTGTGAGGAATTTGAGCCTTAATTTTATTCTTTCATGAGTGAGTACATCTATTGTAATTTCCCCTCTAGAACTTGTCTTAAATCTCTTTTGACGTTCAAATCTCTTGCATGCACAAAAATGATTAAGGCCTTCGTTTCATAGCTAGTTTAGCCAAAAAGTCATCCCTTTGAGCCTGCTCTCTTTTAAAAAGAAAGATTGCATATTTTAGCCTTTGAATTCTTTTGATGCAATTTTTCATCTCTTATCTATTTCTTCCATTTACGCTTTGAAAAGTGTTATACTATATTCATATGGAAAGGGGTGAAGGAATTACAAAAGGAAAAGGGGAAATATAAGTGTTGAAGAAAGGAGAAAAAAAATAAAAGTGAAAAAAAATAGAATAAAGGTGAAAAAAAAAGTGAAGGTGGAAAAAGGAAAAGAAAAAATCACACAAAGTGTGAAAAAAAAAGAAAGAAGAAAGAAGAAGATAAAAATAAAAAAAAATTGAAGAATTGTGGATTCAAAAGAGTAAACCCTTATGTGCTTGTTAAGTTATGTGATTCCTTCATTCCTTACTATAATTGAAATGGTTTAGCACTTTTCAAATATACCTCCATCTCATTTTCATTTCATTATCCTACCTTTTTCATTACAACCCTTAAAAGTCCTTTTGATTTGTGTGTGCATTGAGATATAAGAGTGGATATCGAGATGATAAACAAGCCCATGGTAGCTGGATTACATAGATGGAATTGAGTGAAACACAACCCCTATTTACTTTGAGAGTAGAGCGTAAACACTTGACCGGTGAGGGACATGCTTTTGTGATTTATTTCTATCAAATTGATTGCCTTATTACTTGCATTTGGGGATGGTGAGAAAGATTTCTAAGAGGATTTAATTGTTGAGAGTTTGAATTGATTCCAACTTTGTGATGATAAAAACTTCATTTCATTTTTGTGCTAATGTGTTAACAATTTGAAATCTTGAGAACAAGATTTAATGCAAGTGTGGGGGTGTGATGACTCCCCATATTTAGTGGTTTTTAGGAAATATTTTATTGTTTTTGGGGAGTCAATAATTAAGTAATTAAGTGATTTTGTTGTGAATTGGAAAGAAAGTAATTTGAGGATCATATGAGTGATTATTTTGGAAAATCTGAAATTTAATTGAAATAGGAAACTTAATATATTAAAAGAAATATTTTGATGAGAAGTTTCCTATTAATGAGATTATGTGATTGAGTCATTGTGATTATTTCCTATTTCCTTCTCTTCATGAATGCAGATTTAATGAAAAGGAAATAAAGAGAAAGGGGTTGATTTGATTATGTGCATTCACCATACAAGAAAAGGAAAGAATGAGTATTGGGCTTGGGCTAAATCTTTGGTGACCTAATTGATTAAGGAGATCATTCATTATAAAAAGGAAAGGAGGAGCTTGTGAAGAGGAGGTTTGGTCATAATTCTTCCAATTCCTATAGCCTACACGAGATTCACGAAGAAATTGAAGACGAGAGGAAGCAGGTCACACGTTATTGACACAAGGAAAAGAAGAAGGAGGCACCAGGGACGTACTACAAAGGCACACACACATATGTATTGACATCAACACACAAAAGGAAGGAAGCAGCTCCTCAATCTTGTCCAATTCTTACTCCTTTGTAAACTTGTAGTATGTTTTTGGATTTTCAGCTAATTCTTATGTTGAACCCTATGTGTGGCTAATTTCTTTTACAACCTAGAGTACTATGAACTTGTTTGTAACTTAGTATTTTATTTCCCACTATTTAGTCATGGTTAATTTGATTTAGTTTATTCTATCTTGCTTTTAGTGATTAACTTGTTTAGTGCTTGATCACCATTAGACATGTTTAGGGAATTTAGAAATGGACTCGGAAGAGGGAATTTTAAATAGACCATGGGATTAAATATTGTAGGATTGGATTTTAATCTGATTTGCGACTAGGATAGGAATATACCTAGAAGCCCTACACAGTGACATTAGAGCGGTACCGGTATTAATTTGCTTAGTAAATTAGTGTAAGACATTGTGTAATTAAGCTAGACAATGATATAGGTGGACCCGGAGGGCATTTATAGACACTAGTAATCTAGATTAACTAGTTGGATTAATTCGTAATTAATTTAGTGGGGAATAAAATCTAAGAAGCAGATAAGGGATTGGTGGCTCTAGGTTGTTCTTTTGACTCGTGAATTTCATCTGTGTGAATATTTGTTTTATTTTATTTTCTTAGCTATTAGGTAATTTACTCAACTTGAATGGAAATAGGAAATCTAATGCCTAGTTATTAATAGTCTGAGTCTCTGTGGGATCGACCTTGAACTACCACTTTACTAAAATACGATCCGCACACTTGCGGAATTTTTATCAAAATTTTGGTAGCATCAGTAGTCCATTATGGATATTAGTATGTATAATGTCTAACACAGAATCTTTGAAATTTCCATTTTGTTTTTTTATCTCTTATACAAGCAAGGACATGTATATCTAAACGGGAAAGATGCAAATTTGATATTTAACTTTGCCTCTAATAGCGTTTTTAGTACTAAAGTTTCGCGAGATACACTGAAGAACACCGATTTAGTGGTCGGTGTAGTGTGCCTTGGGCCTAGTCCTTCAAGAAATTTTAGAACCTCAAGGTAAGCGGAAGTTACCTCGGGTGTCTTTCTCAAAGGAGCCTAAAAAATGCAATTAATTTCCTAGTAACTAAATGCTAAACTTGTTTGAAATGAAGAAAATTGTTATGGATTAATAATGAAAATTAGTAAAAGGTATTATATGCAAAAGAGAAAATAGGAATTGGGAAAGAGTAAAGATTTGGTAAAATAAAATGGAATTGCTCTTGGGAAATGATTGGGAATAACTATCCTAGCTCAATTAATATATTCGGGAAGTCAATTAGGATACTAATGTACTAATTTACCAAACCTCATGAACCCATGAGTCCAATACCCAATTGTTGGAACCGCATCTAATTAGACATTGTTAAGCCCTTTAGCACCTTTGAGTTTTCTCTAAGTTTCCTAAATTACCAAACCTCACCAACCGGCAAGTCTAATACCTAGTGTCATGAACTCATTCAATTAGGCATTATTAATTACCCTAGAGTGTGATTAGTGATTTGCAATGCATTAAGTTCAATTACAATTCAATTCAATAACTATCTACCAATACCATGAGTAAATAGATATATCTAATGAATTATAAAGAACATATGTATGACCATACATATTGTTGAGTCCAAATTCCTCATTACAAGTCAAAACCACAAATAAACTCAAATAAATATAGTCTAAATCTAAGTATAAATGACACTCCTAAACCTAGGAAAGTCATAAATACAAGAGAAAGGAGAAATAACAAGACTACCCTATTAAGCATGAGAGCTAAGTCATTTCAAATCATTCCCAAAAGAAAAAAGGTTTAGTTACCTCTCATATGAGAAGCACCAACTAGGAGTAGATAGAGAGAAACCATGGTGGACAATGGGAGAGTAAGAGATCAAATGAAGAAGAAAAGGGAGGAGGAGAAATGAAATTTGCGCCCCTGCAGCTTCCACCATCACTCCTCAGTCCTCACTTCCTTTTTCTCCTCATTTTCTTTCTGCTTCGCGTCCAGCCCCCCCTGCTTCTTCATTTCTTCATTCCATTTCCCTTTCTTTCTCTCACGTGCTGCACTTCTTTATTTTTCTTTTTTCTTTTTTCTTTTGTTCTTTCTTGGACTTTTCTCTTCTAATTCTTCTTCTTTCTTGCTTTAGCCCATAATGCTCATGGGCTTTAGCTAATTAAAACCCAACTCTTTTTTTGGCCCATGTTGTTTGCTCCTTGCCATCTATCATCAAATATAATCAAAAGATCAAATCCCTTTAAATTGGGTAAAGGAGCAAATCTGGCCCCCAAGTAACCACTGAGGAGCGCTGAGAACCCTAAACTAACCACAGGCCCGGATCTGTACCCCAAGTAACTAAGATGTTAAAAAAATACCCCGGTTGGACGGTCAACTACGTTTGACCGTTACCTTGCTTATTTGGATGCCACGCGAGCTCCTACTGTGCCACCTCTCATGCCACGTGGCATGTTAGTTTAGGGTACTCAGCGCTCCTTGGTGGTTACTTGGGGGCCAGATTTGCTCCTTTACCCAAATTTTAAATTTGTATCCATCAAATTCTTTTGATAAGATTCAATTAAATACTTACATATTTAGGAAAGGTAATTAGAATTAGTTAACTTATGATTAAGTTTGGCATTAGATAAAAGATGTTAATTAACACTATAAATGATATATTATGTTACAACATTCAAATTTCATTTCTACATGCTTTCAGTAGGGAAAAAAATTTGAGCGAGAAATGACGAAAGAAAACTTGTTAAATTATTCTTAAAAATAGTTTTATTGCTATAAAACAAGAATTCCCACTTAGTATATTCAATCTATAGCCACTTAATATCAAACCTCATTCGAGTAATTTGAGTAATTACCTACGTTTCTCAACTAGTTATTTGAGATATATGAGTAGTTAATGGGGTTTTGAAATGTCTCAAAGTAATGAAAAATTCTAGCAATTAAAAGCGATACTCGAGTAGTTACCTATGTTACTAAACTAGTTATATGCGATACATGAGTAGTGAATGGATTTTTTTCATTTCACAAATAAGATATAGTCGTCAATTTGTCTAAAATGAAATTTAGGAAAAATGAAAAAAATTCATTCACTACTCATGTATCGCATATAACTAGTTTAGTAACATAGGTAACTACTCGAGTATCGCTTTTAATTGCTAGAATTTTCCATTACTTTGAGACATTTCAAAACCCCATTAACTACTCATATATCTCAAATAACTAGTTGAGAAACGTAGGTAATTACTCAAATTACTCGAATGAGGTTTGATATTAAGTGGCTATAGATTGGATATACTAAGTGGGAAATCTTGTTTTATAGCAATAAAACTATTTTTAAGAATAATTTAACAAGTTTTCTTTTGTCATTTCTCGCTCAAATTTTTTTCCCTACTGAAAGCATGTACAAATGAAATTTGAATGTTGTAACATAATATAACATTTATAGTGTTAATTAACATCTTTTATCTAATGCCAAACTTAATCATAAGTTAACTAATTCTAATTACCTTTCCTAAATATGTAAGTATTTAATTGAATCTTATCAAAAGAATTTGATGGATACAAATTTAAAATTTGGGTAAAGGAGCAAATCTGGCCCCCAAGTAACCACCAAGGAGCACTGAGTACCCTAAACTAACATGCCACCTGGCATGAGAGGTGGCACAACAGGAGCTCGCGTGGCATCCAAATAAGCAAGGTAACGGTCAAACGTAGTTGACCGTCCAACCGGGGTAGTTTTTTAACATCTTGGTTACTTGGGGTACAGATCCGGGCCTGTGGTTAGTTTAGGGTCCTCAGCGCTCCTTGGTGGTTACTTGGGGGTCAGATTTGCTCCTTTACCCCTTTAAATTTCAATGACTTCTCAAATATAATCAAAATATTTGTCAAATATAATTAAAAATGAGAGTTATCACACATAAAAGCTTTATATATTAATCAAGTACAATTGGATAAAAATTGCATCTCATTCATGTTAATTGCCTCAAATTAAGAATATAAAACCATGCAAATCCAAGTATGCAACTCCCCCACGCTTGAACATTTTTACTCCCGGACAAAATCAAATCAAAAACACAAAGAGGTTAAAGATGATTTAGTATAATTAAATACTAAAGACTGATATTTAGCGAATATAGGTGTATTTTCTTGTTTCAAGTCCATGAGTATGCCATATATTGAAAGAACTAATAAATGATGTAAGGTTTGATTAAAATGTATTTAATTTGGAAACCTCACAAGGATAAGTGTTTGCTCTCAACTCTCATGTAGGATATTTTCACTCAAATCCACTAAACTATGCTCTACCATAGGCTTGTGATCTTTCTAAGCTCTCCACTACTTCTAACAATGACATGAGTAGATCCAAAAGGACTTGTGTTTGGCTTTAGAGATGGAAAAGGCCAAATGAAATGGTTGAAAAATATATGTCAAGAAACATGCACACAATACAAATAATCAAACCAAAGTACATCCCATTTTCACACATTAAGTGCAAGCCTTCTATGTTTGTTACAACAAAAATGAATACCTTATTTCTCTATTTTTTTCTTTTTCTTTTTCTTTCATTTTTTTCCACTTTTTTTTCATTATTTTATTTTTTCGCTTTTTTTAATTTCCTTGGCATTCTAACATATTTATGATCGTAGCAAGATTCAATGATATCATAAGGCATGAAAATTATTGGGACACTCTAGAAATCTTAATGAAGTAATGATGTGCATAAGTATTGGTGCTTGTTAAAATGATGGGTGAAGAGAATCAAAGGCTCAAAAGGAAGTAAGAAAGAAGGGATTAATGAATACTAGCATGTGGTTGGGATAAAAGGTAATGAAAGGAATGCCTATATCATCTCTACTCATGACATTGCAAAATGTAGCCTCAAGCAAGAAATAAAACAAGTTTTAGAAAGCAATAACTTTAGTGGAATATCACACAATAGAAAGAATAATTAGGCTCAAAATACCTCACGGCTAGGCTTTTTGTTTCCAACCAAATTCATAATAATTAAACAATACATCACCTTTAGGACTTAAAATATATGGCAACTCACTTCATTAAGACTAGTTCCAACATCAATATCCAACTAAATAAACATTGAGAAAACATTTTTTTTTGTTTTGAAAATAGGTCATGTCCAAGGGTAACATGCGTAAAAGTGGAGGAGAAGTCCAAAATTTTTTTAAAATTTTCTCATTTTGAAGCCAAAAACATAATCAAGATGTAATCACAAAAAACTTGAGCTAACCAATTCAAGGAGCAACCAAAAGTAATCCCCTCCCCCACACTTAATTTCTACATTGTCCTCAATGTAGCAAAATAATGGAAATAGCAAGTGGACTCATGCAAGAACAAGTCAATATGCTATCCCAAACAAATTTAAATCATGCAAAAATCAAGTATGGTGGTGATAGTGAGCAAGGAGCATTTATTCCTACACCTAAGAATTCAAAAGCAACTAAAATCTACCTTTATTATTAGGTTTGTTCCTTCCCCCACACTTAGCTCAAACACATATATCAATTAATCACTCAACCAAAGAGCAAGTACAAGGAAAGAAACGACCTGAGGTTCATGGAGGCTCATGGGCTCTCCTTGAAGAGTTGAAGGCGCTCTTTCTTAGTATGGAAGTAGTTGCCTTGAGCATCCTTCAATATAACCTTCTCATTGTGACAAACAGAGTGAATGTCAAAGGGTCCAATCAAATTAGCTCTAGTCCCACCACTCAATGTGGAATATGTGGAATAAATGCCTAAGACCTTGTCACGGACTTTCAAATGCTCCACTTCACTATCCTTGAGGAAAGGATCCTCATAGAAATCATCGAAGACTCGGAGGTGGGCAAGAAGATCTTGGTATGGAATGCTTAGTTGGGGCTTGTGCTTCTTCTTGAAATGAAGCTTTGGAGGAATTGGTCCCTCACACTTCACTCCAATGTCCACTTTCTCTACGTCCATCGCTGCAACAACCTTGACTTCATCTACTTTTTCTATTGAAGGTTGAGATGGAACAGAGTTAATTACACACGAAATCCTCACCGGTCCTTGTTCACATAAAGCAAGAAGCTCCCTAAATGAGTGAACTTGTTCCTTCTTAGAAGCCTTCTCAAATCTACTACTTGCACAATTATCAGCAACAAAACTTTTCTCTTGAATAGTTGGGTTAGTATGACATTTCTTTGCCACAGTATCAGTCAATACAGTAGTGTCATGTGGAGGAAGAATAGAAGTAGTGTGAGTGGGTGAAGTGTGCAAATCATCATTATGCTCAATAAGAAACCAATCATCAATACAATTCACATCACACATGGAGTCATCTTCATTAGATTTGTTCATTTGTTCATACAT
Organism: Mimosa pudica; assembly: GCA_029929735.1. Classification (NCBI taxonomy): domain Eukaryota; kingdom Viridiplantae; phylum Streptophyta; class Magnoliopsida; order Fabales; family Fabaceae; genus Mimosa; species Mimosa pudica. The sequence goes on along the minus strand of JAKELP010000033.1, from coordinate 11,430,877 downwards.
ATTAAATTGCACATATCTATCCTCAAAAGACATTGTGATAGAACACTTAGACATGTTTATCTCAGTGTTAGCAGTCATAAGGAAGGGTCTACCCAAAATCAAAGTCTCATTCCCTTGGGAATTTGGCATATCAAGCACACAAAAGTCAGCAGGGAAGACTAGATCATTTACTTTCACTAAAACATCCTCTAAAATGCCATCGGGATGCCTAATGGTCCTATCAGCAAGTTGCAAGATCAAGGAAGTAGGTTGCAAGGTTTTCAAACCAAGAGCCCTATACAAAGACTTGGGCATCACATTAATTCCAGCTCCTAGATCAGGCAATGCATGTGGAATGGTGGTTCTACCTATGGTGCATGGAATTGTGAAAGAATCAGGATCCCTACACTTAATGGGAAGTTGTGACTCAAACAAAGCAGACACACTAGAGGGTAATTGAACTTTCATGTGAGGTTTAAAACTCCTCTTACGTGTGCACAAATCCTTAAGTGACTTGGCATATTTAGGATTATTTTTAATCAAATCAAGCAAAGGTATATTCACCTCAACCTTACGAAACTTGTCAAGAATATCATCATCTTACTTTTTCTCAACAATTCTTTGACTTGCTAAGTAAGAGTGAGGGAAAGGAAGATCAGAGATGTTTACCTGCTTACCTACAATTGGAGAGGGAGGGTTGGGTGATTCACTTGGCACATCAAATTTGACTCCTCTCTTGAACTTGGAGGTAGGTGGAGTGGCTAAGAGCTTCTTCTCTTTGTTGCTCTCACTCTTTGGTGTAGTAGAACGTTTGGATTGCAATGCAATGCTCTTATCAAAGACTACCTCAACCTCATCATCATTCTCTCCTTCATCAACGTCCACCTTCTTGCCACTTCGCAAGTTTATGGCATTAAGCTCTTTAGGGTTGGTCATGGTAACAAAGGTAATTTCTTCATTTGTCCTTACTTGTTGATCACATATGCGAATTGAGAGTTGAGTTGCAAGAGATTGCAAGTTTGCCAATCTAGCCTCCCATTGCTCAATTTTGGCTTCAAGAGATGTAAATCTTGCCTCTTCGCGGTTCTTGTCATTTTGGAGCTTTTGGACAACTTCTAGGATTTGGAGTTTCACATCCATAACTCTTAAAGTATCTTGTAAGAAGATGTTAGCAGTAACAAGAGCAAATGCAAACAAGTACCAATGAATTTTGTTTTTTTTTCAAGAATGATATGCAAAAGAAAGAAAAGAAAAAGAAGAAAAATGAAACTTGAATGCAATTAAGTCAAATTACTTGAACTAAATGAAACTAGACTAATATGCAAACTAACCTAAATGCAATTAATCTAAGCTAAATTAACCTAAACAAAGATGTATGTGTATGGAAGTATGTGTCAAGTAAGAAAAATGACTTGGGAAATGGCATTATGCACTTAAAGCAAAGCAACAACAAGCAATAACAAGTAAGCACATAAAACAACCAAATCACTAAACTAAATGCAACTAACCTAAAATATTTTTGTGATAATGCAAATATTTTTGTGATTTTCAAATTTAGTATGAAAGGAGTAGGAAAGAAAAAAAAAGAAAAAAAAATGACTAAACTAAATGCAACTAACCTAAACTAAATGCACCTAGATAAAGACTCCGTCAAACAAGTTTGATAACCAATTACTAGGGAACCAATTACTTGGCTCCCCGACAACGGCGCCACTTGAAGGACACCGATTTAGCGGTCGGTGTAGTGTGCCTTGGGCCTAGTCCTTCAAGAAATTTTAGAACCTCAAGGTAAGCGAAAGTTACCTCGGGTGTCTTTCTCAAAGGAGCATAAAAAATGCAATTAATTTCCTAGTAACTAAATGCTAAACTTGTTTGAAATGAAGAAAATTGTTATGGATTAATAATGAAAATTAGTAAAAGGTATGATATACAAAAGAGAAAATAGGAATTGGGAAAGAGTAAAGATTTGGTAAAATAAAATGGAATTGCTCTTAGGAAATGATTGGGAATAACTATCCTAGCTCAATTAATATATTCGGAAAGTCAATTAGGATGCTAATGTATTAATTTACCAAACCTCATGAACCCATGAGTCCAATACCCAATTGTTGGAACCCCATCCAATTAGACATTGTTAAGCCCTTTAGCACCTTTGAGTTTTCTCTAGGTTTCCTAAATTACCAAACCTCACCAACCGGCAAGTCTAATACCTAGTGTCATGAACCCATTCAATTAGGCATTATTAATTACCCTAGAGTGTGATTAGTGATTTGCAATGCATTAAGTTCAATTACAATTCAATTCAATAACTATCTACCAATACCATGAGTAAATAGATATATCTAATGAATTATAAAGAACATATGTATGACCATACATATTGTTGAGTCCAAATCCCTCATTACAAGTCAAAACCACAAATAAACTCAAATAAATATAGTCTAAATCTAAGTATAAATGACACTCCTAAACCTAGGAGTCATAAGTACAAGAGAAAGGGGAAATAACAAGACTACCCTATTAAGCATGAGAGCTCAAGTCATTTCAAATCATTCCCAAAAGAAAAAAGGTTTAGTTACCTCTCATATGAGAAGCACCAACTAGGAGTAGATAGAGAGAAACCATGGTGAAAAATGGGAGAGTAAGAGATCAAATGAAGAAGAAAAGGGAGGAGGAGAAATGAAATTCCCCCCCCCCGCGCTTCTTCATTTCTTCATTCCATTTCGCTTTCTTTCTCTCACGTGCTGCACTTCTTTATTATTCTTTTTTCTTTTGTTCTTTCTTGGACTTTTCTCTTCTAATTCTTCTTCTTTCTTGCTTTAGCCCATAATGCTCATGGGCTTTAGCTAATTAAAACCCAACTCTTTTTTTGGCCCATGTTGTTTGCTCCTTGCCATCTATCATCAAATATAATCAAAAGATCAAATCCCTTTAAATTTCAATGACTTCTCAAATATAATCAAAATATTTGTCAAATATAATTAAAAATGAAAGTTATCACACATAAGAGCTTTATATATTAATCAAGTACAATTGGATAAAAATTGCATCTCAATCATATTAATTGCCTCAAATTAAGCATATAAAACCATGCAAATCCAAGTATTTGTCATACACCAATAATACCTATCTTTTGGACCAGGTGCATTTTTAAACTTTCCGTTAATTTTTGGATAGGTTCTATTAACTCGAGACTTCAAGGAAATAAAATCTAACTGTGAAAATATTCTTTTACCCTCATTACATTATTCTTCTTCTTAAACCTCCCTTCACATTCATTCACATCTCATACTCTTCCATTTATTTACATCTTTAATCTCCAAAAATGGTTGATGACTCCCCATATTTAGTGGTTTTAGGAAATATTTTGTTGTATTTGGGGAGTCATTAATTAAGTAATTAAGTGATTTTGTTGTGAATTGGAAAGAAAGTAATTTGAGATTATATGAGTGATTCTTTTGGAAAATCTGAAATTTAATTGAAATAGAAAACTTAATATATTAAAAGAAATATTTTGATGAGAAGTTTCCTATTAATGAGATTATGTGATTGAGTTATTGTGATTATTTCCTATTTCCTTTTCTTCAAGAATGCAAATTTAATAAAAAAGGAAATAAAGAGAAGGAGAGGATTTGATTATGTGCAAGAAAAGGAAAGAAAAGAAACTTAACATGCAAGGCAAAGGCAATATGGTGTTGGGCTATTTTATTATAAATATACACATGCAATTGAGGAGAAAAGGGAGGCTTGGTCATAATTCTTCCCATTCCTAAAGCCTAGACATATTCACGCCAAAAAGGAAGAAGGAAGTTAAGCACGCGATCTGGAGACGCACACGAGGCAAAGAAGAGAAGAGAATTGAACGCAAGGAGAGGAATTACAAAACACACAAGGCTGCACGCTGAACGAGAGGGAGGAATTGTGTTGATTCAATCATTCATATAGCAGGACCCACAACACCTCCATTCACAATCAGTTTGCACGCACATTCACTGAAGAAGAAAAGGAAGAAATCCATTGGGATCAAGTTGTAATGTTTGGTATTTTGATTTGATTTGAAACCTATGACTAATTTCCTTTTACAACCTAGAGTACTATGAACTTGTTTGTTACTTAGTATTTTATTTCCCACTATTTAGTCATGGTTAATTTAATTTAGTTTATTTAATCTTGTTTTTAGTGATTAACTTGTTTAGTGCTTGATCACCATTAGACATGTTTAGGGAATTTAGAATTGGACTCGAAAGAGGGAATTTTAAATAGACCATGGGAGGATTGGATTTTTTAATCTGATTTGCGACTAGGATAGACATATACCTAGAAGTCACATTAGAGCAGTACCGGTATTAATTGGCTTAGTAAATTAGTGCAAGACATTGTGTAATTAAACTAGGCAAGGATATAGGTGGAAACCGAAAGGCATTTATAGACACTAGTACTCTAGATTAGCTAGTTGAATTAATTCATAATTAATTTAGTGGGGAATAAAATCTAAGAAGCAGATAAGGATTAGTGGCTCTACGTTGTTCTTTTGACTCGTGAATTTCATCTCTGTGAATATTTTGTTTTATTTTATTTTCTTAGATTATAGATAATCAAAATCAATTTTCTTGTATTTACTCAACTTGAATGAAAATAGGAGATCTAATGTCTAGTTATTAATTGTCTGAGTCTTTGTGGGATCGACCTTGATTTACCACTTTACTAAAATACGATCCGTACACTTGCGAATATTTTTATCAAAATTTTGGTAGCATCAATGGTTTCCCTTTATGACTAATGATAAAGAGTTACCAAAAAGCACTCATATAATAATATTACGCGTTTGATGAAATCAAACAAAAGCAGCATCCATTTCACTCATCCCTTGAACCACCACTCTCAGATCTTGTTAAATCATCTTCAGTCCCTCAAAAAAAAGTTTTTAGAGGTGTTTTTCTAGTGAGGGTAGGGAGACAAGATTTTGGAGTTCGGCGGAGATGTCCCTATTGCAGGTGGAGAAATCAGAGAAGGCTTGAGAGAGATATTTTTGGAGATTGAAGGTGTGAATGAATGCAAGTGTATGAAATGTGAATGAATGGAGGTGAAGGGAGGTTGATGAAGAAGAATAATGTAGTGAGGGGCATAAGCGTCTTTTCACATTTATTTAGACCATGTATGCTACAACCGCAGTCCTATGGAAAATGAAATAAAAATTTGTAATAAACTGTGATTAAAATGAGACAAAACTCGTTATAAATGGTTTCTCTTAATTATTCTAATCAAAGCAGACTTCATACACTTTTATAGTATTCTCTGAATAATTTCTATCTATAGTCTTTTCTTCTTTTTTGCAAAGGCTCTTACTCATTTTCCATCAGCTTGTAAGTTATAGTTTGTAATCAATTTTATAGAATAACATATAACTACCTTTTCTATTATATCTTTTTCTAGTTTTTATTTAATATTTCTATAACGTGTTTTTCACTTTTTCCTACCTTTGTGTAGTTTATATTTTATATTTCTATTACATGTATTTCCTTTCTTTGTCCAGTTTATATTTAATAATACTATCACACGTTTTTCCTTTACTTCCGGTTTTAAATTATGCTTTGGCTATTCTTCCTGGTCCTGGTTTACATTCTCAGCGTACAAGAGCAAAAAAGATAAATAAATAGAACAATCACTAAGATTGAGAATTTCTGTATTTATTTCTTAGTAATACAAGTGCACACATACAGTAGATGTATGCAGAGAAATGACTTCTTATTACATATATAATTCTTTATTCAAAGATGGGAATGATAAAACAAGCTTCAAGGACAAAAGACAATCCTATAGTCAGTCCCTGATGTACAGCTTTTAGTTTTGGTATTGTCATCAGGGAAGAGGTAAGCATCAGGGCATTTATCAGCGGGACATCGAAGATCAGGGCATCCATTAGAAGTTGGAGTGAACTCCATTGGAATATTGAAACCATCAATCACTGAGATATCATAAAAGTCCAAATTGTTGGGTTGGTTAAGAGAAAACTCAGCAAGTGTAGTTGGTGGTGCCCCAGAAAGTTGGCATTGTAGCACACCTCCACAATCACCAGTCGCGCAATTTCCACGACCCGATCCATCGAAGTTGCAGTTGGTCCGGCCCCATATGCGAGCATTGGCGGTGCCGGCTGCCACATCGAGGGACCATGTCTCACCGGGGTTCAGCTGTTGGCCGCCACCAGCGGGCAAGGATGCTGGCCACACTGCGTAGCCACATTTGTTTGTGATGTCGAACCTAGCGGCTTTAGTGAATGTAAAGCTAAGAGCTAAAAAGAGGGAGAACACAAAGAGGCTTTTGTGGACTGCCATTTTGTTGCTAAGGTTATGTGGTAAATGGTGATTGTGCTTTTGCGATGAAGATGATGGATATCATAGTAATGATGGGTATTTATAGTGTTCTAAGGGCGGCTGTAGTTATTCTGAAATTCAAACGATGTTGGCATCAAGTGACGGAAGAGTGGAGAAATTAGCTTATTTGAAATTTCGTGGTTCCGGTCAAGTTGCGGGTCCAAATGGAATATATTACATTTTGGTCAAATAATGGACAGGATGATACATAAAATTCCATGTCTGAAATGACTACATCAGTTGGAAAAATAAATATCGTTACAAACCTTGGCTTGAATTTGTTAAATTCACACTTTTTTCTTGTCAAAAATAATTGGTATAGAGATAAAGACTCAAAGAGTCGTCTCAAATATATATCATAGAATCCAGAAGCGGCCAAATTAGTTTGAAAGTTCTAGGTAATCGTCTTGTAATAAAATTACATCAATTTCATTTATTAACTTCGAAAAAAAAACATGACAACAATAGTTTAATAATTAACAACTTTGAATTTTGCATAAATGAAAAGAATAATTATGGAAATGACAATTCACAAAAATTCCTTGCTCAATACAAATAATAACAAATTAATTAACAAGTGAAAACTTAATTTAAATAATCAAAGACGACAAGTAAAGCCATCAGAATTAATTTCACTAAAAAGAACAACTAGGTCATTTCCAGGAACTTAATTTCAAAATGCTTCCCAACAACATTATGAGAATTTTATTGATTCATTTGAGAATTATAAATTTCCAATCACTGGTCCTTATAAATCTCTTGATGTGCGTATAAGTTATTCAGGGGATTCTAATTCTATTTATATTTTATACAATAATCGTTGCTAGTTATAAATCTCTCGATGTGTGCAACTAAAATAAGTAATACTACCTCTGGTCCTAAATATAAGACCTAATTGACTTTTTTTTGGAGAGGTCAAGGTTGCGAAACAGACTATTAAATCATGAAACATTTGATATATTTTTAGATTATTCATTAGGTTATAGGTAAAATAAACTAGTCTAAGGGAAAAATTAGATAAATTATCAATTTATAATTAACATATTTTACTTTTTTAGGATTTTCCAAAACAGTCAACTAAATCATATATTTAGGACCGGAGGGAATATTTTTTTTGCGTCACCTTGAACGTAAAGAACTATGTATATTTTTTGATAAAAAAAAGTATATTTTCAAGATTTAGAGCTTTTCGACATATTGTGCATGGAGGGGCAGTTGGTGAACGAACATGTAAACCAATGCTTTGATTTACGCATATCCACTAGAGTTTTATATGGTTATCGGAAATAGTTTCTGATTTCAGTCTACTGTACCATGTTTCATGTCCTCCAGTTTTTCTATGGACCATGTAAATGACCCAATAATTGAATATATATGTACCTTTTAGTTTAATTAGTTTTAATGAAAATTGTTTTTATGAACAAAAAACATAATGGACTCTGTGTTTTCCTTTCCCTCCCCCTAATGTGATAATATCATGCCTCTGTCGTATACGTAGTTTATAAGAGAATTTGCCACAAAATTAAGTACAAGCTAGAGAGTAGAGGTGGAAATATCTTAGGCTTCTATCGGGGACATATGACTTAGCTAGTTTACATTATTAAGCCTATCATAAATAAATGGGTTGGACTCATATTTAAGCCCATTTAAATTTAAATAATGTAAGCTATAAATAATACTACCTCTGGTCCTAAATATATATAAAACATTGTAAGATGTAGTGATAGCTTAGTCACACGCTATAATTTATATGATTTGATGAAACATATTAATTGTTGCAACTTCATTGCAAACTTATTTAAATAGTAAATAAATGAAATATTATGATATCAATAGAAAAAGTCTATAAGTTGCTACAATAAAAGGAAGGGAAAAAAATCCAGTTCCGTGGCCATAAAAACCACATACATAAACATTTTGATGTATTTGAAAACTAATCTATATATGGAATTGGAAATATATGACTTTCAAGCTTATTAGAAGGTTTACATTTGAAATAAGCTTTTAAAACGTTTTTAGGCATTAACTAGTATTTTAAAGTGGCTGAAAAAAATTTATACACATGCACAAAGCCAGACTCAAGCTATACATTTATGTCACATGCTTGTTTATACAAAAACTAGCTTCACCTAACATATTTCCATCCAATCGGGTGACACGTAATACTCCGTGTTTTTCTTTATTACCCCCTTCAGTCTTAAATATAAGACCTAGTTGACTTTTTTTGGAAAATCCTAAAAAAGCAAAATAAGTTAATTATAAATTAATTCACATAATTTTTTCTCTTAGACTAGTTTATTTCACCTATAAACTAAGGGATAATAGTCTTAAAATATATCAAATATATCTTAATTTAATAACCAATTTCGCAACCTTAATCTCTCCAAAAAAAGTCAATTAGGTCTTATATTTATGAACGGAGGGAGTAATTAATAGTAATAGTAGTAGTAGTAATAATAATGATGATGGTGATAATGATGATGATGATTATCATAATAATAATAATAATAATAATAATAATAATAATAATAATAATAATAATGAGTTTTTATATTCTCTTTGTCAAGACTTGTATTCTAGAAATTTTTTGGTCTCCTTGACATACGGCGTAATCATCTCCCATGAATGTTTTGTGGTAAGAATTTATCCTCGTTGTCAAGCTCAAAATCAAGACATCAGCTTCCAAGTCCCTCCGGCGGCTCTTGCTTTTTTTTATGTCATTTTATTAAAGAAAATACAATAGGAAGTAAAAGCATACTTCCAAAACTAGATAGGTAATTTATATATAGTAATAATTATTATTCATCAATTTATGAAAATATGAATTAATTTACATCAGGATATGTTTTCAACTTTCCAACTTTGAAATTTCATCTCAAATAAAGTCAGGCCGAAAAAAAATCATCTCTTAATTTTTTTTATACATATCATATATTATTTAAAAGGGGGAAAATATATTTTTAAGAGAATAATATGCTTATTTTCTCTAGAAATTAAAGAAAAATAGTTAGAAATTGAGTTTTAAATTAAAACTTTTTATCAAAAATACTCTAGGACATAGATAATACTATTATGGAGGAGTGGTGAGTTAAGATCTACTTCCACACACATCCTTCATACATGGTTCTGGCCCTTTTTAGAGTCATCTCATCCACATTAAGGCACTTCAAAACACGGGCTGCTTATCGGTGTTAACAACGCTACAACGTTTTTATGAAACGCCGAAAAAAGTGCCGTGGGAAAGTGGCACACTGGCATTTTGCAAAACGTCGTATAGTAGACCAAACGCCGAAAAACGACAATAAAAAATTAATATTATATGCAGGCATTCCGACTTTTCCAAAAATGCCGGTAAGTCTATTATTTAAAAAATAACTTTCCGGCATTTGCACAAACGCCGGAATGATAATAATATTTTAATATTACTTTCCAGTGTTTGCCATAAACGCCGGAACGTGTACAAAAATGTTTAAAAAAAATAATTTTCGTCCTAATTTAGTAAAATCAGGACGAAAATATAGCAAAATATAACAATAAATACAACTAGATAAATAGCTATAACTGAAAAAAATACTGGAGACATTAAAAAAAATACCTATGAACAAAACTAAAGTATATAAAAAAAGTAAATTAACATTGATATAAATCTAAAAAACTAAACAAATAACAATAAAAAGATCTAGAGAAAATAAGCTAACTCAGTATGTAATAACAGAAACAGAGAGTAGGCAGAAGGAAGAAGGAAGAAAGAAGAAGAATGAGCAAGGAGAAATGAAGGGTGAGCAGCGGTGTTTATAGGAAGGTGGCGCAAACCGACGTTTATTGGCCACTTTTTGGCGCTTATATAAACGCCAGAATGTTTTTCTTTTTTCTTTTTAAATTTAAAAAAAACACATTTCGGCGTTTCCACAATAGCCGGAATGTTCACATTGTTTAAAAAAAATTTTCAAAAATAATGAAAAAAACAAAAAAAATATTTTTGATTAAAATACCATTCCGGCGTTTGTGGTAACGTCGGAATGTTCACCTTGTTTTAAAAAAAATTTAAAAAAAAATTTGATTAAAATAACATTTCGGCGTTTGTGGAAACGCTGGAATGGAATGTTCACCTTGTTTTAAAAAAAATTAAAAAAAATATTTTTGATTAAAATAACATTCCGGCATTTGTGGAAACGCGGGAATGTTTACCTTGTTTTAAAAAAAAAGTTTAAAAAAAACAAAAAAAAAATTGATTAAAATATATATACCGGCGTTTAAGTAGCTCAAAACACCGGTATGCGCCCATGTGTAAGTTGGCGGGAACTACGTACTAAATTTACCCATGTTTTTGCTTACCACATTGCGGCGTTTATCTTGTAAACACCGGTGTGTATGTTGTTTCCAGTGTTTTGTTGACAAACGCCGGAATGTATGCACTGTAAAGGGCGAATTTTTTGTAGTGAGGGCTTTCTGCAATTTGATTACCCAGCGGGTCATAGACAAATTTCTTGTCGTAATAATCTCTTGGAGGGCCTAGAAGTCTTATCCATATAGCGACTCTCTGAATTCTTTCACTTCAGGGATCAAAGTTTTTCTTCCAAGTTTGGACTGTTAGGTAATGGTTTGGATTAGAGAAGAGCCTCCTTAATGGGTAATCCTTCCAAGATTGAAAGATAGTTATTCAATAGTTATTCCTTATATCTAACACTTCAACTTTCCATGTTTTTGCCCACATACTCTGTGTCTCCTTTTTAGCTCCATGTAGCTGATGGAACGTCCAACATGTTTGATGATCGGTGTCTTTGCACACTTCTTTTCAAGTCTTGCGTTTTCTTCTACAGAGAAATCTATATATGGTCCTATTGCGGACTTAGTAATAGTTATCCTTGTTTTCATTACTTCCTCATCATCGCATAAGAGGCTACCATCCCACAAACATTTTTTTTATTGCTCTTGTTGAGTGCTTAGGCTATCTACTGAGTTGGGCACTATAGTGTCTTTCACCATCCAAGGTTCTTCTCTTGGAGTTAACGTTGTATTCCTAGAAAACTGACCTTCAATCTTAGCTGCTTTTCTCTCTGCAAATCCTTCATTTCTTTGGTAGTTGCTACTTCTTTTCCATTCTTTTTTGAAAAAAGAAAACCATCTTTCTTAATCTCACTTGCGCCTGGAAAGTGAACATTGTCCTCACCATCAACCTCTAAAACCCCAGTGGGTTATCCAGAGGTTTGTTTTGGTGGGAAATCTCATTTGTGTTCATCAGGGACTTGTATCTCTCTCTATCTTTCTCTTTAATCTTTGTACTTTTTTTTTATGAGAGAGCCTCCTTTTCTCCTCTTTTAAGTATTTGGAACAGGCAAAAGAGTTAATGGGGACTGTGATCTTTCTACAACTGATGACTTCTAGATTAAGGATGAGTGTAGAGCAATGAGGAATAAATGGGTAGCCAAGTTGAACAAGGATGACTATTGGGTATGCATGAGTGGGTCTAGAAGTACTATTATTAGGAATGAGAATTGACTAATTAAGGTCTCAAGTACAATTAAAAGTTCAAAAGAAAAAATGACAAATAAATACCTCTGAATGTTCAAAAGGACAAGTAAGGAACTCAAACTTCCAAAAGGATAAGTAAGGAACTCAAAATTCTAAAAGGACAATTAAGAAACCAGACAATTGTTAATTAGTATGTTTCAGTTGTTAAGGTATGTTCAAGTTGTTAATTTTTCTATTTGAAAATTTTAGTTTCTTACTTATCCTTTTGACATTCGGAGGTATTTATTCCGGGTAAAATTGCCTCAAGGTATTTAGAATATACTCCCTCCGGTCCTAAATATAAGACCTAATTGACTTTTTTAGAAAATCCAATAAAAAAGCAAAATAAGTTAATTGTAAATTGAGTTACCTAATTTTTACCCTTAGATTAGTTTATTTTACCTATAAACTAATCTAAGGGAAAAAATATAATAGTCTATTTCGCAACCTTAACTTTTAAAAAAAAAAGTCAATTAGGTCTTATATTTAGCATCGGAGATAGTATTAAAGTAAGGTCCCAGACATCCTACTTTAATATAGGGAGTTTATAAGACCTTTTTAGTATTAAGTCCCTGTGAGGGACCTCATATTAAATTTGTTTTTTTTTTTAAAAAAAAAAGCCTATCTCCTTCATTCTAAACAAAAACGCATTCGTCCTCTCCCCTCACCTCCTTTCGTTCATGCCTCTCACTCTCTCTCCAAAACACCCTCTTCCTCTTCCTCTTCCTCTTCGTCTTCAGTTCTTCTTCCTTAGGCCCAGCAAGGCGAATTGGTGAGTCTTCTCTTTTCATTTATTCCCATATCTTACTTTTTGTGCGAATTGGGTGTGAGGTTTTTGATTGGTGAAATTGTTTAGAACGAAGCTTAAGTCTCAATACTAGGTGTTGTAAAAAGATTCGAGCATTGATTTGAGTTTTGATGAATAGGATAGCTCAGAAATCTCAATTTGGGGTTTCTAGATTTGAGATTTTGTTCAAGTGTTGTATAGATAGAGTGAAGAAAGAAATAAGAATTGCATGGTTGGTTTGTTGAGTTTCATGTGATTTGTCAATTTTGTTGAAGAATGAGAGGAAATATAATTATGTGTTGTTGGATTTGAAGTTTTCATGATTTTCCCAATTTGAATTTCCTCATCCTTGCCTCTATTTGATTCTTGTTTCTCTAGTGGGTAAGGGAGAATGGTTCTGAAATTTTAATCTCTGACACTTAAATTTTGCACATGCCTTAGTGAAGTTGAATTGGTTTTATAAATTGATAATTTTGCTGCTGATCTTTGTGTTTTCTGGGTTAAAGGTCGTATGTCAGGAAATTATCATGAGTAATTAATGGATTAGGCTCCACTTTAAATAGCAAGACTTGTTTGATTGAATGTGACAGCTTGTGCTCCATTTGCTTATGTTGAGCGTGGAAATGGGAGTTAGAATAATGAAACATGGATTGGAAGTGAGGCTTGTTATTTGGTTCGTCTCTGTTGATAAAGGGCTGTAATTGAATAATCTTAAAGCTTTTAACTTGATGTTTCTTTTCCAATTTCAGTTCTTGATTGGGTAAATTTCTAAGTTCTTAATTTTTATTAAAAATTTCAGTGGTGAATGGCTTGTATGGTGTTTCTAACACTGTATATAATGTAGATATTGTTATTAAGGGTTGATAGTGTGAATAAATTTTGAGAATCTTTGTACTGATTATGTGTTAAAATTTGGGGAGATAATTATTTTGTGATTGAACTATAATGATTGTCTTAAAGAAGTTAAGTTTGTCAATTCCACAAAGTAATTTCCCTAAACTTCTCAATTTGAAAATCATCTTCTAAGTATGTTCTTTTAATTTCTAAAGAAAACATTTTAAATCCGTAAAATTAACTCTAACTTCATAAATCTATTCATTAAAATTTTTAATTTCTTATTAACACCCAATCTTATTTAATCCTTCTGAGTTATGGATATGTAACTGGGAATTAATGGTTCACCATAAGGTTGAAAATGTTATTTCAAGAGTGTTGTCAAAGGCAATTCATATTATGGAAAATGTTAGGGAAAGAAGCTTTGTGGAATCTGATGCATGTTTTATTTGCAAATCTCTTGTGATATTGGATCTTCACCATATTTGATAATTTTGATTGTGCTGAAAGGGCTTGGTTTGGGAGAAACTTATCTTAAATCCAACAAAAAACAACCAATCAAGTTCAGGCTTTAGTGATTGCATTTGATAAACAGAGGTTTTAGAGATACTAAATGTTTGCATTCTAGATGGTGATTCAAGAGTTATAAGGCTAAATCCCTCGTATGGTGAAATGTCTAGTAGCTCTTTAGTAGACCACAAATTAAGCTTAAAAAAATTGATTGAGATGAGGTTGTGTTTGAATCTAATAATCAACTGCTTATTAACTGTATGATCAAATGTTGCAATTTACCTGGGTAGAAGTTTGATACTATTGTTGAGGTTATCCTTGAAAAAAGGAAATTTTCAAGAAACCATCGTTTGTGTGGATTTCTTGGAAGGAAAGCAGGGTCGCCGATCTGAGTCATGTCTTTAAAGATTGGAAGCTGATACCTCCTAGGTTGCTTTTGTAGCTTTTATCTAATGAGTATCCTCAAGTTTCTGAAGGTGGATGGACGGTCTCTTTTGGCTTGTTTCAAATTGTCTTTTCTGTTCCTATTTTATTTGTTGCTGTTATTTTTTTTATTTTTTGTGTAAAACTTGTGTTAATTCGTTACTTAAGGGGATTAATGACAAATGAGAGATTTGTATTTGTTCTTTTTTTTTTCAATATATATGAGGACATAATTGCAAGTTAATCTAAACCATACAAAAATTACAAACAAATATGTTTTTTTTCAGAGTTACCCAGGCACTTCCAAACACAAAGATTTACAAACTTGGACATATAAACTCTACTTCATTGAAGTAGTGGAGGACAATGCCGAAGAAGAAGCAGCACAGTGACAGCGATGAAGAAGACATCTTCTATTACCGTTTTGCTTCATCATCTGCTTCTTCAACAGCTTCTTCGAACTCCCTGAGAACCCCCAAAGTTCATGGTGGCTCTGGTGGGTTGGCTCCCTCTAAATCCACTCTGTATGTCTCCAACGTTGACTTCTCCCTCACTAACTCAGACCTCAATACCCTCTTCTCCACCTTCGGAAAGATCGCAAGAGTCACTGTTCTCAAGGACAGAGTCACTCGCCAGAGCCGTGGTGTTGCTTTCATCCAATATGTTTCACGTGATGATGCAGTAAAAGCCGCCCGTGAGATGAACCATAAAATCCTCAATGGTAGGACCTTGACTGCTTCCATCGCCGCTGATAATGGCCGAGCTCCAGAATTTATAAAGAAAAGGGTTTATAAGGATAAGAGTCGGTGTTATGAGTGTGGGGAAGAAGGACATTTGTCTTATGAGTGCCCCAAAAATCAATTGGGGCCAAGGGAACGTCCAGTTCCCAAGCGTGAACGATACAGCGGTGGGGGTGGTTACCGGCGGACTGAGGATGATGATGATGGATCTGATGGTGGTGATAGGTTTGAAGATGATAATTGGGCTTCTATTGTGGATAATGAAGCGGATGAACGATTGTTGACAGGTAATGAAAAGGTTGCGGGCAAAAAGAAGGCAAAGAAAGTAAGCTATTTCAGTGATGAGAGTGGTGATGAAGATGATTGATGTTTTGAGCACAAACGAAGTGATCAATTGAAGGTTTGGTATGGTGATAGTATTTATCTCGGATAGAAATGAAGATTTCTAGACCCATTGAGCTAAATACTCAGTTTGATTTGCATTGCAATGATAGTTGTAGTTAGTTATATAGTAGTTGCAGGTTTATAGTTCAAACAATATTATGTGTATAATTTTGTTTGATTATAGAGGAGGCAACTTGGTTTTTTCATTTTTTGTTGCTATATATGGTGGGAACAACTATTGGTTGATTGTAAAATATAACTTTTAGGAAATATGTAACTGTTTATACTGCAGTTTGCAGCCAGCTGAGAAATTTTGACTAATTAAAACAATCAATGGATATACCAGTTTAGGATGTTTGCTTATAATTCTCTCTAAAGTAAAATTAAAACTTCAAAAATAGTAGTCTCAAAATAAACCGAAATGAATGAAACCTTTTTTTAATTTATCAATTGAATGTATCTTCATTCCAAAAATGAGAATACAAATCAATAACTCATATCGAGAGGCCACTACAAGAATAGTCCGATATAAAGAAGGTGCAAAATATTGATGACAGAAGCTCAGGGGAAATTAGGGGAATTAAGAAAAGAATGATGGAAACAGGGGCGATAATAGTATGTGGGGGGAGATAATAGTATGGGGTGAGAACCATGTGAGTGAGGATATTTGTTGACCAAGAATATGGCCATAAATGTCAACATATGTATTAGGGCGAAGGGCAAAAAATGATACATAACTATTGGCCAAGGAACAGAATTAGTACATAACTATTTTGAGGTACAAAAATGATACCCAACTTTTCCATGTGATCAAAAATGATATTTTCACTAATATAACAATAATATTAGATATGAAATGTCCAAAATGCCCTTATAATTAAATAAACTTTTACCGGTCGGCAATTAATTTAGGGCGAAGGCCCAAAAATGATACATAACTATTGGCCAAGGAACAAAAATGATACATAACTATTGCAAGGTACACCAATGGTACCCAACTTTTAATATGGGATCAAAAATGATATTTTCACTAATATGACATTTAGATGACACATGAAAAGTTCAAAATACGCTTATAAATTAAATAAATTTTCTTCCTCACCCTCTCCTTCCTTAGCTTCTTTCTTCTACCAACACTTCCTTCAATAAATAACTCATCCACCGGCGGCTTCAACTCTCCGCAACTCGTTAGGGCGATCAGGCTGCAAAAACATGAAAACGGAGAATTTAAATGAGAGCAAAAGAGTGGTGCGTGTAGCAAAAGAGCGGTTCTTTAAGATGTGTAAGTTAATCACCCACACTTACACATCTTAAAGCACATAATTTCATTTCATTTTGCTACACGCACCGCTATTTTGCTCTCATTTAACTTCTCCGTTTTCATGTTTTTGCAGCCTAATCACCCTAACGAGTTGCTGAGAGTTGAAGCCACCGGTGGAAGAGTTATTTACTGAAGGAAGTGTTGGTAGAAAAAAGAAGCTAAGGAAGAAGAAGGTGAGGAAGAAAATTTATTTTATTAGTGAAAATATCATTTTTGATCCCATGTTAAAAGTTGGGTACCATTAGTGTACCTTGCAATAGTTATGTATCATTTTTGTTCCTTGGCCAATAGTTATGTATCATTTTTGGGCCTTCGCGCTAAATTAATCGCCGGCTGGTAAAAGTTTATTTAATTATAAGGGCATTTTGGACATTTCATGTCTAATATTATTATCATATTAGTGAAAATATCATTTTTGATCACATGGAAAAGTTGGGTATCAGTTTTGTACCTCGAAATAGTTATGTACTATTTCTGTTCCTTGGCCAATAGTTATGTATCATTTTTGGGCCTTCGCCCTATGTATTATTAAGAGCTACCAAGAATTTAAATAACCTCTTTGTCTTCTTTTATTTAGGATCTTTAGCAGCATCAGCGGTATAGTGATGTTTTTTGGCAATCAAAAAATCTAACTCCTACCACAAATCATTTTTCTCAAGCTAGTAATAATTAATTGATCATTGATTCTGTTTGACCTACATAATTTTACATTGAGGTCAAAGATCAGAGAAATATTAATGGTGGTTCCATTTGCTATACGGACGACTTCCCAAATTTAATGAGGAGGTGGAAGGAATCTAAAATTCTTCCTCACATTAGGTGCCATTTTATTGATCAGCCATGATGAGACCAAAGAATTCTCTAATTTCCATAGCTTCACTACTTATGTTTGTGATGATGGAGGTTCTCAAATTTAACCAAAGATATATTGAGCTTGTCTTTGCCATCCAAAGCCAGTGTAATTCAGTGGGCCCATTCACAATAATTATTTTCAATCAATTTTTTCAGGACAATGTTGATGCATGAGACTTCTAAAGTAGTTGAGATGGATCTAGCGGACCCATATGTATTTGAGGATCCCTCAAGACTAGACGACATTTTTAGCCAACCCATTTGTATCCCTCAACCTCTCCTTATACACATGAGATTCAAGCAACAACAAATTCTAACTGTCAATAGTATGTCTAATAAATAATGGTTATCCTAGTTGACTTCCTTTTCCTATACAGCACAAGTTATTCACTTGCTACATAATAAAACTAGCAGGAGTCCCCGTGCGATGCACGGATTATGAAATGCAGCTTAAACAACTAAATTACTTGAATGTGTCGTTGTTCATAGCATTTGAGGAATGATGACATTTATAGAATAATTGAAGTCACCTAAATTTATAATTTATTTACTAATTTGTTTTTTTCGTTATTTAATGTTTTGCTATATTCAAATTGCTTTCATTTGAGGAAAATATTGTACCTTTTCGTGTGTATGTTTTGGAGTTCCTCAACATAGACTACGTTTGTAGTGACATTTGTAGGCTTCTTTTCCTTACCATATGCTCATTCTAATTATGGCATTAGTTTTATCTTAATTATGGCATAATTTTAATTAATTTCATGTCAAGTTTAATGACAATCATTATGGATAAATGGAGATATACTCATTAATACAATTGCTTATAAAATATGATATGCACTCTTTTATTGAAATATGTCTTTATAATTTCACTCAATCTCTCTTTTAACACAATGTTTTTTTGATCTCTCTTGACATCCCATCTTTCACTTAACATTTTTTATTCTCATACACTAATGCGTACAATAATAACATAATAAATATTAGGGAAATGTTAATAATGAAAATAAATATAAACATTCATAGATTTTTTTTAGCACAAATAGAATAAGTCACTTTTTTTGAAATATTGTACATTGAAATAGTATCTATTGATATTGAGCTTATATTTCACACTAATTGTATAAGCTATTATCTATTAATCATTTTTTACAACATATCATAAGGCATCTGCTACGCTGAATCAGTAAATCCAATTCTGTTATTCCCATAGTCAAACACTGTGGTAGCGACCCATGAAAATATCTCCTACAATCCATAGTGGCCCTTGAGGAGGAGCAATGTTCAAAATTGTAAATCCACTAATACATTGTGCTTGCCATCAATTGTGAATGAAATATTTGGCATGGAAGATAAGCTTCCACATTCAACTGTTGATTCCCCATTTGGATTAGGGAGTATATCACAAAACTCATTGACATAGTCTAAGATCTGGTCTGTTGTCCCATTTAGTTTCAGCCTATTTTTGATCCATATCACTGTCATCTCACACATTGTTCATCCAGTATCACCAACATTTCCAGATGCCTCCACCACATTGTTTATGCCCATACTGACATTTTGAGTTCCATCAAAAGTACAGAAACCAATTTGAGAGCAAACTTGTTGTGAGAGAGCCTCTTTTATTAGCATATCAAGTATAGTTTTTCCATACTGGTCTACCAAAGCCTTGCATTCTTGGCTTACTAATCCAGTTGCTCCAATTTCATGATTGATCTGAGCAATTACAGTCGTTGGGAATCTTGAAAGTATATAATTCTCATGTATATGTTTTTATTTTTAATCACATAAATTTGCTGTGGACATCATAAGATAATACTCATGCAAATACTTACTTTGGTAATTTCCTCTGATCAATGAACATATTTGGAACTAAAGCATAATAAGCTGTACGTATCCAAGAAACCCACAATTTCATCACATGATTGCACACACTAATAATAGTTAGTCCTTCATAAGATAAGGGAATTAAAGAGGAAACAAACATGGCTTTATGTATAAATATTCTTCATAAAGGCAGTTCATGAGAAGGCACCTTGTCTCTTAACTTCAAGCTTCTTCTTGGTCATTTGGTCTTCATGTAAATGCCTTAAAAATGGAAGAAGTAGTAGCATCACATACTTGATGTATTCAACTTTTTCATCTGTTGAGACATGTTTGGTTTCCTCCTTCTCTGATTTCACCTTTTTCGCTCCCTTCTCTTTTTTCTCCCTTCAATGCCTATAGAAAATAAAATTCGATTAGATGAATACGAAGAATACAACAAAATTGTAAAATGCAATTCAGAAGTCCAAGACTAACTTCAATTATCTCAGGGGTGCTTTGCCCGACATACAGGACACTTCTTAGCAATGTCTTTCTCTCCAAATTGATGATACCTTAACAATTTACTAAGGTAAATGATCAGAACGCACAACTTCACTATTTTATTTCAATCTGATCTAAGCATAAAATACGACCTTTCATCATGCTTAAACTAATAGTAAACATGAATCTTGGTGCACATTAACTAATGTACATATTGTTATTTAAGCAGCAGATCATACAACTATGTGCAATTCAGCACATATGCTTCAAGTTATGTGTCAAATTCTAGTTTAAGGATAGAAAAACCTAGAACTAAAAAAAACCTAACTTATTAAATTCCACAATTAAAAAATATAACTCTTAATTTTCCGTATGGAATCTTTTTCCTTTTCACACTTGAACTGGGTGAATGAATGATTTAATTAATTGATTTGATAATTCCAACGTCAAACCCTTCAGTTCCTTCAGTCCAAGAAAAAAAAACCTCTTCAATTCCCGTGAACCATTCATTATTCCAACAACACATCAGTGATCAAACCCTTCACTCTCCCGTTTCCACTCCCAAAATCCCCTTCTTCCTCGGACCAGAGATGAATCGATTACATTCTCTATGTAATCTGACCATGGTGGTCACCACCTGTTCTCGCCGAAGCAAGCCGAGCGACTTCAGAATAAGCTTCAGTCTGAGATGGCTACTCGAATGGCCTTTGAACTTTCCACTCCTCTTTACTGGGGCCCTTGGTACTTCTGAGAAGTTTTTCTACAATTGACAGTTTCATTCATTTATTTATTTATTTGTTTTTTGCAATTTTGAAGTAGAGGTTGCTGGTGTGTGTAGGTTGTATAATCGACATGATGAAGAACGAAAGCGGTATCATGTGCTGTGTAGATGGTTGGCGAGTTTGAATGAGGAGTTCATATCGAATAAATCTTCTTTTGCTGGATTTGATTTTGCTCCAGGGAAGAGGATTGACGGGAAGCTTCTTGATTAAGCTGAGCGATTTTGAGGTATTATGAATCTCACTTAATATTTTTTCCTCTGTACAGTTATCTTAGTGTAATTTAGTTGGGAATTTTGTAAATACTATTCCTTCTATTCTTGAATGTAATATTTGAGATCAAATTGACTGTTTTTGTGAAGATGTCAACTAATTCCCCTCTCTATTTAAATCTAATTTCCTCGAATGTATAGGCACTCTGTTTGGACTTATAGGATATACCTATCACTCGAATTTGGAGAACCCCAATTGAAATTTAAGGTGTTTATTTTTTTAAACTCAACACTGTTATTTTTACTAACTAGACCAGTCTCCCGTGCGTTGCACGACGGATTTAGTTTTTATGCGAGCAAACATTCACTGGCCAAATTTCTATATATGGATGAATGACAATTGGAGACAAAAATAAGTGAACACCCAAAAATATTCCTCACAACATTACATATACCAATAAAAGTGTTACTCCTGGAATAGTATAGCATTAGTAACATTCAAAATTTATATTGTGAACATGGAATGGAATTGGTGGAAAGAGAGAACTTTGTCCATTTGTTTGGTGTAGATCGATCAGAATGGAAGAAACCTGAAATTAACAAAAAAGTTTAGTGTCTAAAGTTAGAGCATATGAATTGCATATCAGGATTAAACTATGCAGTATGAAGTCAGCCAACAAAAGTCCCTCCACGATGAACAAAAAACAATTGTCAGTTCCCATAATGTTGTACAATTCTAACTCTTGTTTATTATATTTGAAGATATAACGCACATGTCTGCAAGTAATCTGTATGAATCTAATATATAGCAGTATGCATTACAATACACAAAACCAATGAATAAATTGCAGAAGGGACACAAAAAAGGAAGCTCTTGTCCTCACTTTAACTGAATCAATGAACCAAAAAGTATCAGGTAATGAAATCGAAAGAAGCAGATAGAAACCCCACATACTTGCACGAAAATAGGCAGTATGCATCAAGAATTTAATAAGTAGCAGTAAAATGTTCAGATAGAATCTAACAAAGACCATATATCAGCATAAAAACATCTACAACTCTAATAACTGTTTTTTCAAACAATACACACCATATTATAAAAATACAAATCCAAGGCACACCATCTCATAAACAGATTCAAGGCACACCATCCATGAAAACCTAGCTCTAGAGTCTTCTGACAGTAGCTTGACCATCATCTGCGTACTCTGTTTTATGTTGCCCAAACAAATTAGCTATATTCATTGACAAAGGGTTCAAATAAGGAACAACTCAAGAAAATGAAAATGTTAGAACCACACCTGCTGGTCATAAACAACAAAGGAAACGGACTCGAAATCCTTGCTCAATGAAACTGACACTAATGTATAACCTCAATAGCAAAAGATCGGTCGATCTTATAACGGTGACCTCAAACTCGTCGGCCAAAGGGTTAATGTCGTTCACGAAAAGCTTCTTCATACTCTCAACTTTTTAACGAAATAAGAACAAAATATATGAGTGAAAAAATGGTTAAGAAAAAAAACAGGGTGACAAATAAAGCTCTGACCACACGGTGTGTGTGTCTTAAATTAATATATGAATGGCAATTTGGTGGGAATTGAAGTGATTTGAATTCAAACTAAAATTTCACATGGAGCTCAAATTCGAATTCAAATTTTCACAGTACCACAGATTGCCCCCTCTACATGCGCTTATTTTGGCCTCTACATACGCTTATAAAACGCATGTAGAGGGGGGCGCTGGTAAAGGCTCTACATGCGCTTTTAAAAAGCGCATGTAGAGGGGGGCTCTACATGCGCTTTAAGCGCATGTAGAGGTATTATCCTCCACATGCGCTTTAAGCGCATGTACATCTACATGCGCTTAAAGCGCATGTAGAGGTATATCCTCTACATGCGCTTTAAGCGCATGTAGAGCTATATTTTTTTTTATATATATATATTCTTTTTTTACATTTGCCACATACACGTACTTTTCTGCCACTGCACCAATGGTGTATACAAATAAGTCAACAGAATCATTTAACCAAAATATACCAGAATCATTTACATTCAAAACCTAATAATATATATAAACATCACCAAAATATGTATGCACTACTGCCATTGCACCAAAAGAAGATCTACCTCATCACCAAAATATTTGCCACTTGCACCAAAGAATCAAAAAGATATGAACCTACATGAAAGAATAGTATAATATCAAAGATGAACTAATAAACAAGTCACAACTAATAAACAGGCCTATGGGATCGACACGCTTTCCATTCAAACAGCGGATACAAGGGCACACAATGTTGTTAACATCGCATGCATGAGCAGCTGCAAATTCAACAAACTCCTTTACTCCATTTATATATTCACTTGAAGTTCGGTCACAACGCATCCATTTTCAGTCCATGACCTACTAAAGAAGAGTAGCAGTGAGATGGTAAATTACATTCTATGCAGCTGCTATGCATGGAAAACACATTGTCTAAACCTTTTGCCAAAATAATGGTGAAATAAACATACCTAGACAATCACTCTAGACAAAAAAGGAACCTTAATTCATGTTACATACCTTAATTCTTGGAATTCTAGAAAAGCAAAAACATCACTCTAGACAATCAAACAACTTCATTGAAATAATAAATAATCATCAAAACATAATGAGAAAAGGTAAGATTTACTCATGTTACATACCTTAATTCTTGGAATTCTAGAGAACTAGAGTTTTCCCATCAACTAGTGCTTTCCTCCTAGATAGAATTCTTCCAATCACCTGTGCATGATTATTAAACTCATCAACATTATGAACAAAGGTTGAAAACAATTTTTGAAGAAATGCATACCAAAACAACATCACACAAAGCATTAATTTTGTTAACTAATATAGTAAGAATTAACTTACCTTTTTTGCTGCTGTGTTAAAAACCTCTCTGTGGCTGAAGATGTGTATGATGGTTTATGTGAAGCTTAACTAAATTAAAAAAAATTGGCAATATAATTCAGATCAACAATAAACTTTACATCATTCACCTAAATAAACAAATTTGGCATGTTAGATTTCCAAATGTTAGATTTAGCTTACTTGGAAACATAGCAAAACATAGTATGCATAGCAAAACGATTTAGCTTACTTGGAAACATAGCAAAACATAGTATTTTTCCTTCCCAATGTTAGATTTCCAAATTCACAACATGAGCTAATATAACAGTCCTCTTAGGAACCCATTCAGTCAAAACCTAAAGTAGTTGCTAAAGTAGTCAACAAATGATGTGCAGGTGCACACATGTAAATTATAAGTTCTTGCCTTGGATTGCTGGAAGATTGTTTCTACTTCTAGGCTCTCCATCTGCTTCATATCAACGTAACGTGGTACACAGTCAGCACCCAAGCAATCAGCAGCTTCTTGCACCTAAAATCATGTTAAGAATGTCAGTAAAAGAAAAACTAATGTAAAACCAGAATTAGATAAAGAAATAAAAATATAGGAGTTGGGATACAAGATGGAGGGAATGGGAGGAAGCAACAAAGGGAAAAGAGAAACTAAAGAGATGAATAAACCTTAGTAATAACAAATCCCCTAAAAGGTCCACTTCCACAACATGCCACAGCCCATTCTTTGAAACCTTCAGAGCAAATCAACCCAAAAATACATTGAATTAGTTATTATTGGAAAGTGTTTAGGAAATTAGTGTTAGTGATAAAATAATTAAAAGGGAAAAATTGCAAACAACTTGGATGAAGAAACATAAGGCAAAAGTAAGATTCACGAAAAATACATGAACTTAACTTCTTGAAACAAAAATACATGAACTTAACTTCTAGAAAATATGACAACTCAATTCAAAAGATTATAAAAAGCACCAGAGTATTCTTGATCAGCATACTTGTTTGTGTCTATTTGGATTTTTAAGCCTATTTAATCATTCCAGATTAAGAGACGCAGGAGAAATAGGCCTAGCAAAACATTCAAAGGACCTGCCAAGTGCCAAGTAATCCACATCAAGGCCACCAGGTAGCACAACTCCATTTCATTAGTCCCTTGCATATTTTGTTTTATTATTCACAACAGTAATGATGATATGCAATCATATATCATAAACCACCATCTTTAATCATTATACCTTCATCATAGCCATTCTCATTTAGTACATAATGCTGAATTTTATGTTAAAATTTACAACAGATGATTAATTGAAATAAATACGCAAAGTACACTACTTATCCTATTTCAATATAAAAATCTCTATATGGACCTAGCAGAGAAAGAGCAAGAGCAAAAAGTAGTAAGAAATCAAAGAGAAAAGCTATAGCAGAAAGAAACTCCTCTGGAAATGACAATGTTTAAAATAACTAATAGATTATTTGTATTGATGTCAACAATCTGAGCACAATTTTTGTTTTTTCAAGTCAAACGAAATCACAAACTCTGAGCACAATTTTTGTTTTTTCATGCATTGATGTCAACAATCTGTTAACAGTACACTATTCAAAGTCATGGAACATTATTTTGTCACTTAATAACTCAAAGTATGAACTATCTCCTCATGTCCAAGCCCCCAACCTGTAGTACCAAAAGCAGACCTAAAAAATATAAGACCCTGTATTTCCTAAAACTATCTCCTCATCAGTTTTAACCTGTATTTCCTATCGTTACCTCTCTGATTAGTGATTAGTGATAGTGATTAGTGAGTGGTTAAAACTGAGGCTCGTGCCGCCAAACCAAGGCGCCAACCCTCACACTAAACCCCTTAAACCTCTTAGCCAATATTAGCCAAAACAGGGCCATTAAATTCGAAATTTCTGCAATTCAAAGCAATACCAGAGAAATCCACAAAAAGAGGAGGGAAAAATCAATGGATTCATAAGAAAATGGTAACAAACCCTAAAAGAAGCTTTCGATTTTCACTTCAAGGATGGCCGGCGACAGAACTGATGGTCGGCGACGGTGGCCAGCGACAGTGGAAGGCCGGTGATGGTGGAAGGAAGTGAGGTTGGAGACGGTGGAGATTTGGGTTTCGTGTTTGTTCAAGGTGAAGGAATGGCGAAGTAATGACGAAGACAGTGATGAAGGAATGGCGAAGGAATGTTCAACGAGAATTGTACAAGGGATTAGGGATTAGGGATTTGGAGACAGTGACGAAGGAATGGCGAAGGAATGAGGAACTTGAGAATGAGAAAGAGAATTGAGAGTGGGTGATTAGGGTGATTAGGTGATTAGGTTTTTTAGAACTTAGACTGAGGAATGAGGAATGCTACTACATACTCTGTGAGCGCGCTATAGAGTGATCAGATATAGGGAGGGAACTCATAAGACAAAAGCGCGGGAAATTTGTAAAAAAACCCCTTTACATGCGCTTTACGCGCATGTAAAGGGGATAATATTAATTTAAAAAAAAAAATAACACATCATAGAACTTAGACAAAATTTTTGTTCTATATATGTGTATATATATATATATAGTTCACATCAAAATAATATTAACATCTCACATTTGTGACATTGTTTCTGTTGAATATTATTTTAAATCATAGCGTTTAGATTGAATAATCTGATTAATCAGGCAAATTGAGCATTGAGTTATATAATGTTTTAAAAATTAATTATCTAAGAATTATCAGGTTTTTCATCATTTTATAAATTGAATCAACTTTCTTCATCAAAATTATTAATATTGTATAATTCAAGCACTTAAACAAGTTTTCAGAATAATTTTGCCTCTACATGCGCTTTAAGCGCATGTAGAGGGTGTTAGTAGAGCCTCTACATGCGCTTAAAGCGCATGTACAGGCTCTTTCTCAAATAAAAAGCCTCTACATGCGCTTAAAGCACATGTACAGGCTCTTTCTCAAATAAAAAGCCTCTACATGCGCTTTAAGCGCATGTAGAGGGTGTTTAAGCAATATCATTACACCAACAAGTTGTAATGGAGCTTTGCAACACTA
Source organism: Mimosa pudica (assembly GCA_029929735.1). NCBI lineage: Eukaryota > Viridiplantae > Streptophyta > Magnoliopsida > Fabales > Fabaceae > Mimosa > Mimosa pudica. Next base: position 11,403,930 of record JAKELP010000033.1, on the reverse strand, counting down.
AGTTAGCGTGCAGGAACACCTTATGAGATCTGAGGAGGATCTCTTATGCATGATTTAATGTTTTGTCCTTCAGTAGAGCCTCTACATGCGCTTTAAGCGCATGTAGAGAGTGTTTAAGCAATATCTTAACACCAAAATGTTCTAATGGAGCTTTGAAACACTAAGTTAACGTGCAGGAACACCTTATGAGCTCTGAGGAGGATCTCTTATGCAAGTTTTAATGTTTTGCCCTTCAGTAGAGCCTCTACATGCGCTTTAAGCGCATGTAGAGGGTGTTTAAGCAATATCATTACTCTAAAAAGTTGTAATGGAGCTTTGCTACACTAAGTTAGCGTGCAGGAACACCTTATGAGCTCTGAGAAGGATCTCTTATGCATGTTTTAATGTTTTGCCCTTCAGTAGAGCCTATACATGCGCTTTAAGCGCATGTAGAGGGTGTTTAAGCAATATCATTACTCTAAAAAGTTGTAATGGAGCTTTGAAACACTAAGTTAACGTGCAGGAACACCTTATGAGCTCTGAGGAGGATCTCTTATGCAAGTTTTAATGTTTTGCCCTTCAGTAGAGCCTCTACATGCGCTTTAAGCGCATGTAGAGGGTGTTTAAGCAATATCATTACTCTAAAAAGTTGTAATGGAGCTTTGAAACACTAAGTTAACGTGCAGGAACACCTTATGAGCTCTGAGGAGGATCTCTTATGCAAGTTTTAATGTTTTGCCCTTCAGTAGAGCCTCTACATGCGCTTTAGAGGATAATACCTCTACATGCGCTTTAAGCGTATGTACATCTACATGCGCTTAAAGCGCATGTAGACGTTGCCATCTACATGCGCTTTAAGCGCATGTAGAGAAGGAGATATGTACATGCGCTTAAAGCGCATGTAGAGACTCTTTGTACATGCGTTTTTTGCTCTGCATTTATGAGAGCATGTAAAGCTGCGCTGGTATAGACTTAATTTGTAGTAGTGTCATTTTCTGATGAATAGTAAAATGAGTCTATAGAGGGACATATGTGTGGAGGATTTAGCGCGGGAGGTTTTGCTATTATATTAAGGGGGATTTTGCAGGAAAAAGAGATAGGGCTGCAACAAAATGCCAGGGAATACCAAGCATAGACTCTAAACAAAGCACATGAGTGTAAAAAGAGTGATTAATAAATGAAATGGAAATGGGGATGACCATTTTTCTTTATGCTGATGAAGGCGATGACTTTTGAGTGCATCTATGTTATCTCTGTCCTCATTCTCTTCTTCCTCAATGCACTTCCATTGGCCCAAAAGCTGAGGTTTAGTTGCTAGTTTATTGGCCATTGAGCTGCTTCCCATTTCAAACAATTTCTGAATCCCTAAACAAATAACCCTAATCGAAGAGTAGAAATGAGAAAATAGTAATCTGAAGCTGCCTACAAGATAGGAAGCGTCTTCGAAGGCTCGTCGGTCCTCACATTAAATCAGGCTGATCCCTCACTTATCTGGCAAGAATGGATGAATACTATTGAAAGGTAATGACAGAGGAATATGAAGTGATAGGAATTGGGAAGGTCAAGGGACAGAGCATTGAAGTTGGACATTAAAAACCCACTGTCAATCGGTGTGAATGCACTGAGCAAAGGATTTTATATTTGATTTTCTAAGGTTAGAGCGTGCAAAACTTAGGTAAAACCACATCTTAATCTGGCTCGGAGTGTGAACGCGAGGGAGATTCTCCACGGGTAATTACTTGATATATAGTTATTCACTTGCTACATAATAAAATGTATAAATAACTAAATTATCAAGTCTTTCTAAATCTAACGTTTATCAAGCCTAGCTGGAATCCCTACTCCAGCAGTTACTCACAAACTTTCTTCACGGTGCCATGAGGCTTGAGGTACCAAAGTTGCTATTCTCAATACTTTAACGTCTCTATCTCGAATCTTACAACTTATTTTACTCAATATCCATCATCTATACAATTTATAATTTACTCATATTCCTTTAGGGTCTTTGAGTGAAAGGGATTGAGGAAAGGAAGATGAAAAAAGTATCGGGTAAGGAGAAAATTACCATTTCACACCCTTTTCTTTTAAGTATTATTTCAATATACGTCAGAAAATAAAATTTTGAATTTTGTTCTCTTGTCAAACTAAAAATTCTCTCAAACTATGAATTCCTTTTATCTCAAGGTATTTTCCCTAAAAACCTCAAATCAAAATTCATTCTAAAACTATTTTTCTTCAATTTTTAAAGAAAACTAGCCTTAAAATCCTTAAAATTACTTCTAACTTCATTAATTTATATTTATGCCTTTTTGAATTTCATATTGACATTTCTTAATCTTAAATAAATCAAAACGTAAAATACATGTTACTTGGGTCTAACAAGTTGTACAACGAGAAGCTATTGCATATAACCCTAAGGCCCTTTATTTACTCATGACTATTGTTATCAAACCCGCGAGTTGAAACTTCTATTTTAGCGTTTTATTACCCTACATAAACAAAACAAGTCATTAGTCACTTAAATTCTCAATAATGATAAATTCGTTTAAAACTCACATGTTTACCTATCAAATTCACTGTGTTATATGTTTTTATCTCAAAGAAAATCGTGTTAACTTGATCTTTAACATATTGTAATTTTTTGAATTTATATATAAATTTCGTAGAAATTTTTTAATTCGGTTGATAAAATTTGAATATTGATTATCAATTTTTTATATTTAAAATAATTAAAGTGAAATCATTCTTATTTTTTGTATTTTATTTAATTATATATCAGAAATACTGTTTACGATTTGAGAAAAAGATAAATGTTACCTTCTTTTCACGAATTTACTTATACTTACGAGTTTGACAACCTTACTCGTCACTATATACATCCATAACTATTGTCTTATGAACCAAAGTGTCATTTTAATTATTTGTTCACGCTTCCTTGATTTTCCTTTTGATACATTTGTATAAGATGATAATACCTATATAATAAAATATTTAATGAAATTATTATATAAATAAATAAGGGGAATAATGATGTACATTTTGCATCTCCATCTCAATTTATTAATTCAACGAAAAATATTAAATTAATGCTAAAAATAGGGAACATTGTTATACTTCGGATTGTTTTTTTCCATTGCGTTTCCTAATCTTTTTGAGTCAACCAAGGATAATTTAATTTATTCAACAAAAAATACAGAGAAACCAAAAAATACAGAGAAACCAAAATTCAATTACGCTTATATGAAAATACAACAATATATGATATTCTCAATTTATCCGGAGCCTCCAAAAATGGCCTTAAGTTTCTTGACCTCTTCAACATTAATCAAAGTGCTTGCTGTTATCACGTTAGAGTCTAAATTGCTTCTGAAGAGTGCTAGGTCCAAAAGCTGAATACCAGGTTTTGAACTAGAAAAGCCTACAATTACTAGTGCAGGAGTATCACCTGAAACAAAATTTAAAGAAATTAATTATAGCTAATAAAGTCTGAAAACAAAGACACACACATGGAAAGAGATAAAAGTAAGAATATAATAAGAAGCTTAATCTTGTGATCGATAGGCTAAAATAATGTTACCAAACATCAACCTTATCTTTAAGTAGAAAAATGACGGCGAAAATTACCGTAACCTTGGAGAACAAGCATGTACATAACAATCCCCATAGGTAACTATTTTTCTTTCCTTTTTTCAGATTTATATAGGAAAACAAACTTCAATGTTAAACTCCTCGTGTCATGTAGTATATTACCTTCATTGAATGCGTAATGATATAGACCTTGAGGAACAACGAAAACGTCCCCTTTGACCAGAGATTTTTGGTACACAGTGTTGTCTGATGAAATAAATCCAAAAGTGATTTTACCATCCATGACAAGAGAAATCTCTGAAGCATCAGGATGTGCATGAATTGGTACAACACCACCCTTTTCAAAATCTGCTCGAGCCAACGAGAAGCCAAGACCATTGAGACCTGCAATCTCAGTATCAGTGGCAGATTTGAACCCAAACTTGAAAATCTTTGAGTTGTTTCCAGGGACATCTAAACCAGAAAACGCAAAGTCATTCACAGTCACTTTTGAAGGATCTTTGCAAGAATGTCCTGATGGAGTAACAGGTGCTGCATAATCTGCAACACAGAAATCCAACGCAAAAGCTAGAGAGAATGGTGAGGAGAAAAGGAAAAGGAGAAAGAAAACGAGAGAACTCATGTTTCCCAAACGACTGAGTTTGTATATTCTATTCTATTCTATTCTGAATCTTCTGAATCTGTTTAAGAGCACTTCTCAAAGGGTACGAATACTTATATATATAAGGAGGATGTTGACGCGTTTGTTAGCCATCAATTATGGAGAGATTCGATATTTTGGACATGCATAAATAATATTGATTGAAAGATCATTATTACTATACATGTAATATGCCAGATCTTCGGAATTAAACGATCGACCTAACTAATTTCTTGTTCGCAATATTAATTATTTGGAAGAAATTATGGAAGTCTGACACACTGGTAACTGGTAAGTAACGTGCCATAAAACGATTTTAGAAATTTTTTGAGTCAAACTTTCTAAGAAATAAGTAGAACATGCTTAGATTTATATGATCATAAAAGTAGTTTGATTCATAATTTGATGAATTCTTACAAAAATGACCTACTTTTCAATGTGTTTCCTATTTTGAATAAATTAAGGAAGTTTGATCCCAGTTCACGTGTCATTAAAACTGTTTTTAGAAATTTCTTGAGCTAAAAACTGTTTTGGAAATTAGTAGAATATATCTTAATTCATAAGATCATAAAAGTATATGATGGGGCATAATTATTCTGATTCGATCATAATTTGATACTAGAGAAAATGCAAAGTTTTTGGTTAATTGTATTTGTGTGTGTTAATTAAATAATATAACCTTTGGTTGATTAAATTTAAAACCTCTGCCTTTAAAATTATTTTGGATTTTGAATTAAAAATATTAATATTAATTATTACCCAAAAATTTTCCACATCATCATGAAAATAGGAAAGTCTTACGTGCATGTGTATATAGTGTTAAAGTACTGATTAAATAATTAACTATTTTATTTTAAGTAAAAAATAATAAATGATTATTTTGTGTTTAAAAATATCAACTAACTTTGTGACCTTGTGGAAATGTGATAAAGCCGGTCACTTTGATTAACATCCATTAAATGTGGGTACATGTAGCGTTGGAAAAAGTTATAGTTGGCATGCAATCTAACATGTGCGAGGTTGAGACTTTATCTATATTATTTTCCAAACCAAAATACCACTTTTGCCCAAAAACTAAAGCCAATCAACATTAACATCCGCCCCCTCCGATCCCTACCTTCAACCTTCACAAATACCAAAATCACGAAGATTTTTTACCAATGTTGTAAGAACTGGACCAGACCAGATGGATAGACCGAGTCAATCATCGACCACTTCATATTCTGGCTTAATAGCTATTAGTTTGACCTTGGTCTGACCATTAGTCTGAGCAATCCGACCGTAATGAATCATAACCTGAAGCCCTGTCCGACTCACCTTCAAGTCCGACTTTTACAACATTGTTTTGTACACTTTCAACAACATCCCTATCCCTCTTTCTCAGCTTGTACTAGTCTACCAGATATTGAGCAATGAATCCACACCTAACTATGTCCTAGATTAACCACATCCCTCTCAATTAAATGACAAAAAAATTTTCATTTTATTTCCAGATCCTTAGATTTCTAGGGAAAAAATCTTGGTGGTGTTGTAGTTGGGGTTAATTCAAAGAATAAATCTATCTCTAATGTGAGTATAAGTATAGGAGAAGGAGTGGATTTGTAGAAATATGAAAATTTATTAGATTTTAATTTTTCTGCCATGGCCGATGATGAAAGAAGGAGGAGGAAGAAGGTTGTGATGATTTTAATTGAGAGTAATAAAATCGTATTTTCAATTTGAAAAATAACACAGTGATGATTTTAGTTGAGAGGGATAAAATAGTATTTTCAATTTGAAAAATAACATAGGTAAGGTCCCAACTGGCAATTGTAAATTTTTCTTTTCACAATGTAAATTATCATCCATGTAACCCAAACTAACCACAAAATTAATGGATGTTAGAAATCACCACGTTTATATGATAACCCAAACTATTTCACTGGGTTTATCACACTTGCAACGAGTAAAAAGATTGTTTATAATTTCTTTAACCCAAAATAGTCATTTTATTTTTGGGAGAAATAATTAGAGGTCCCATGGAAGAAAATTAGTTAAGATAAGTTCATACGAGTTGTAAATTACAACTTTTTTGTCTTACAATAATAAGTTATGATCTAGTGAATATAACTCATGGGATTTCATCTTAATTATTTTTCATACATTGGTTTTCATTTGTATATGTTAATTAAAAATCGTAATCTCTTATGCTTGATTAAAACCTCTCCTTTAAGAAATTTTTTGGGTTTTGAATAAAAATGTTAGGATTTTTTGCCTTTTCGTACTACTCTCTCTAATCTATAATATAAGAGTCCAAAATTTAAATGATTTTGGGCCAAAATATAAGAGTTCAACCTTTTATTCTCTCCGCATTTAATGTTTTTTTTCTCTATTTTGCACTAACCCTATTTCATTTATTAATACTTACAAAATAGTTGCATAGTAAATAAAAATGGAATTAAAAAAATTAACTTCATACAAATAAATAACTTTTACATGTTTTTTTAATAAGAGTAATTTCAAGGTGAGATCTTTTATTATGAACTAGTGAGAGTATTAAGGATGATGTTAGTTGATAAGTTCTGAATTTGTTTAAGAGTGCTCTTTTTTTTTTGGGTTACATTGTTTAAGAGTGCTTCTCAAAAGGTACAATTACTTATATGGGGAGGATGTTGACGTTTGTTAGGTTGTTGAGTTCTATTGATGAAAAGGCATTGTTTCGAAACTCTCATTAGACCGGTTGAGTTGATTCAAAATTAAAACCCCAAAAAGAAAGAAGTTGAACCCAAAAATTTTTGTGTAGTATAGTTATTTACATAATACTCCATAGTATATGAAGATGTATAAAAAATAATATAGTATATGAAGTGTTAAAAGAACGTTAGTACAAGTAAATATCACGCCCAAAATATTAAATTTATATTCAACAAATAGGACAATTGATTTTACCATCTATAACAAGAGAAATCTCTGAAGCAAAAAAAAAAAAAAAAGAGAAACCAAAATTCAATTAAACTTATATGAATATGTAACAATATATGATATTCTCAGTTTATCCGGAGCCTCCAAAAATGGCCTTAAGTCTCTTGACCTCTTCAACATTAATCAAAGTGCTTGCTGTTATCACGTTAGAGGCTAAATTGCTTCTGAAGAGTGCTAGGCTGAACACTAGGCTTTGAACTAGAAAAGCCTACAATTACTGGTGCAGGAGTATCACCTGAAACAAAATTTACAGAAATTAAGTATAGCTAATACAGTCTAAAAACATTATAAGACACATGGAAAGAGATAAAAATAAGAATATAATACAGTCTGAATACTAGGCTAAAATAATGTTACCAAACTTCAACCTTGTCTTTGAGTAGAATAATGATGGAGAAAATACCGTTACCTTGAAGAACAAGCAAGTCCATAACAAACCCCATAGGTAACTAATTTTCTTTCCTTTTTTCAGATTTATATAGGAAAACAAACTTGAATGTTAAACTTCTCGTGTCAAGTAGTAACATGTATGTATGTATGTCTGTATGTCTTGTAGTGTTTATATAAATGTATGCATGTATGCATGTCTTGTAGTGTTTATATAAATGTATTATAGCATTTTTATAAAATATTGAGTCTAACAGTGTGTAGCTATATTTTCACGTTGCAAAGATCAAAGAAATACCATAATTATTCTGTAATGGAAACAACATAAGAAGAAACACAAATCCAAAGGATATATGATATATTACCTTCATTGAATGCGTAATGATATAGACCTTGAGGAACAACGAAAACGTCCCCTTTAACAAGAGATTTTTGGTACACAGTGTTGTCTGATGAAATAAATCCAAAAGTGACTCTACCATCCAAGACAAGAGAAATCTCTGAAGCATCAGGATGTGCATGAATTGGTACAACACCACCCTTTTCAAAATCTGCACGTGCCAACGAGAAGCCAAGACCATTGAGACCTGCAATCTCAGTATCAGTGGCAGATTTGAACCCAAACTTGAAAATCTTTGAGCTGTTTCCAGGGACATCTAAACCAGAAAACACAAAGTCATTCACAGTCACTTTTGAAGGATCTTTGCAAGAATGTCCTGATGGAGTAACAGGTGCTGCATAATCTGCAACACAGAAATCCAATGCAAGAGCTAGAGAGAATGGTGAGGAGAAAAAGAAAAGGAGAAAGAAAACGAGAGAGCTCATGTTTCCCAAACGACTGATGAGTTTGTATATTCTATTCTGAATATTTGAAGAGAGAGCGCTTCTCAAAGGGTACGGTTACTTGTAAGTTGTATATATAGGCAGGATGTAAGGAGGTTGTTGACGCGTTTGTTACCAATTATGGAGAGATTTGATATTTTGGACATACATGAATAACATTGATTGAAAGATAATTATTACTATAAATTTAATATACCAGATCTTCGGACTTAAACGACGTAACTAATTTCTTGTTCACAATATTAATTATTTGGAAGAAATTAAGGAAGTCTGACTGGTAACGGACTTAAACGACGTAACTAATTTCTTGTTCACAATATCAATCACTTCCTTTTTATCAATATCATTCATCCTATTTACTCAAAAGAAACCAAGTCAAGCAATTAAATACTCCAATTACAATCAGCCACAAACACATTAACCAAACACATGAATAACAGACCAAGAATATGAATACTCAACATTACTACAATCATGCACCCAATCCAACATAAACCAAGCAGAAAAAGGCTCAAATAAAGGAAGCACCCTCATTCCAAATCCTGAACATCAATTCCAATCATTTAACTCTTTTTGCCATTTGATTATTTGAGAAACAAAGAACATACATGCAAACATATAGCAGCCACAATCCATTTCAGTCCATACTAGCAAGAAAGAGCAAGATATAGAACTCATATACACAAAAACATCCATCATTGAAACTTTTCGGAAGCATTAACTTATTCTTGCCAAGTAGATTCCGAAAATCGAGAGAAAATCCTTAAATTTCTTAAACTTTGTTGTCCCAAAAATTGAATTACGCCAATATTTAAGGAACTCAAATTTTAGAAATCATAAATCATCATTCTTAAGCTCCTTGAAAGTATGACACTATCATTACAAACATACATCTCAAAATAAAGACCAACTCTAAAATTTTCCAAACTTGAATTGTGAAATATTTGTTCCAAGACAATTTAACGACTCATAGTATTAGAACTATAGTCAAGTATAAATAAGTTCCATGAAACCATAAAATTCCTAATTCATTTCAAATTTTCGAACTCCTCTCTCAAATAGGAATTTATAACATTCAGTTCAAACAATAACTTCTAACAACCCAAATCAAGGCATATACACATCAATCCCTCACTTCTTAGTAGACATTATAGCCACATACATTACAACATGAAATTCAATTCAATACTTCAAGACATTAACATTCTCCGCCAAAGAAACAGAAAGATCTTAACATCAATTCAGTAGGTGCATAAACAAACAAAAATTCCCAAACCAACTTACATGAAGAACAATCCAACAACAACACAATTTAATAACTTTTCAGCCGAACTTTCAGTACACCTCTTTCCTAATGTAGAGCATTTACCAATTCCTTATTCTACGCAGAATATTCAAATAGTCTAAAACACAAAAAGGATCACACAAACAAAGGCAAGGCATTTTTTTTTTATCAACCAAGGCAAAAAGGGAAAGAGAAGAAATTTCATTTCACATTCAAATTTTATATTCAACGACACGAAATTTCAAGGTAAAGCATAGAACAACATGACCAACCAAACACGACAAGTTTCAAACTTAGTTTCATCAACCATTCCATATAATTAAGAGCACAACTACAAGAATTGACACAAGTACCACTTCATATCTTAATCAAACTAAAATAATCATTGCCAAGTATAATGAAACATGAATCACACGGAGAAACCCAAAATTGCAGAGCATACCCAAGACCTGAACATACATGTACCATTCTACTAACAATATCAATTAAAGAATTACAACCCCTATAAACCATAAATTAATTGACAGTACCTAAAGTACCAACTTTGGGGTTTTTCTCAAAACAAATTAAATCTTCAATCCATTCAAGAAATGCATTATAACACATAAAAAATTGACACATTTCATTTTAACCTTATGTAACCAATCTAAATCAAGAAACCTAACTCAACCACCCCTCTCAACTCGCAGAGTAAAATGAGGATAAAGACAGAAGCTCACCTAAGCTTTATTCTGTAATAATAGGAAATACTTGGCCAAGACCGCCGGCTTTCTCGCCGGAAAACGGCCACCACCGTGGGTAGGACGAGTAGCAACCGAAAAAGGGGAGGAAAATATGAGAAAACAAACTTTGAAATGGAAGCCTAAATCGAGGAATACTAAAAAAAATGTAGCTTTACCTCTTTCCCGCCGTTGTCCGCCGTAGATCTCGCCGGAAAACGAAGATGAAGAGTGTAGACTGCGAGTAAGAGAAAGGGAGATTAAGGGATGATGCAGCTTGGTTTCCAGGGCAAGAGTCGCCGTGAATCGGCGGCTAAGTCGCCGGAAGCTGCAGAGAAAGAAGAAGGCGGAGGAACCCACGACATCTTCCTCCTACGTCGTCACTGCCAGCGGCGGTTTCGGACTTACGGTGACCTCCGTGGCAGCCGGCGAGAAGGAGAGGGAGGCGAAGAGGGAAGTTTGCAAATGGAATCCGATTTGGAGAGAAAGGGCCAAAAATGAGAAGTGGGAGAGGGAGAGATTGTATGTGTGTCGGCTATGGAGAGGAGAGGAAGATGACATTAGGGTTTAGGGGGGTAAATTACCAAATTTCCCTTATTTCTTTATCTATATCCTTATCCATTTTAAATTCATATCTTAAAACTAAATTGTGCAACAATCTATTCATCAACTTATATATTTTCTCCTACCATAATTTTATCTATGCTCTAGAGTCTTCTTCATAAATGTTTTAATTAAAAGCTCAACCTCTAACTATTTTTCTTTAATTTCTAAAGAAAATAGGCATATTATTTCCTTAAAAATATGTTTATCCTCATTTACTTATTTATAATGACCTTTCAATTCAATAATGATATCTTAATACCTTAATTAATTACCTATTATCTCTAATTAAAATTTTGGGATGTGACAAGTATGATAGAGGTCAAGCAAGTGTGTGTGAGCATCCTCATGCGGAAAACCTGTGAATTTAGGCAAATAAGCAAGAAGAGATCCCTTGATCTCAAAGTTAGGGGGGTTAGCATAACAACCTTGAGGTGCAAATGATGCATATGATTGTGTGAACTCCCTCATTGGTCTGTCATCATCATGTAGTTGCCTACCCCCATCAAAATGATGTTCACCCTCTTGCTCTCTATGTTCTTGCCGCTCATGTTCCCTATGCTCATGGTCTCTAGCCTCTCGCTCACGCTCCCTATGATCTTCTTGCCTTTCGGCCATAATGAAATGTTGGTCTAGGATTGTGTGATTTGACGCTACATATGAATGTTGTGGATTTGATGTGGATCCTTTAGGTTGCTTATGAGCTTGCTTCTCTTGCTTTTTCTTTTTCTTAAGTTCTCGAAGGGTCTTGTTGATCTCCCTATTTAATGGCACTAGTGATGTGGTAGGGTTCATGCAAGTTCACTCAATGCAACTATATGCAAGGTGAAGTGAAATGCAAGTACTCAAGCAAAATGATGGATGAATGCTTGCGGATGCACAAGACAACCACCTATACAAGCAACAAATAGTAATTAGTCCCTGAAGAACAGATCAACAAGACAACAGCCAACACAAGCAGAATATATCCAGTCCGTAACAGTCCAAACAAAAATCCAGTACAGCGAACACAATTTCCAGCAATATAAGGCCAACTAGAGCAGCCTAACACTTCTAAAACACTTCTAAAACAGTCTCAACTATACAGAATGCAAGTAAATCAAGTCCAGAATATGACTTAACACCTAAAACCTAAAACTAACTGAAATATCACACAAGTAACACAAATTAAGATTGTGACTACTAACACCTAAAACTAACAAGAATATGACCTAAACCGGCAACGGCGCCAATTGATTTAACCTTTTCGTCGCCTAAAAGGTCTAGTCAATACAATTCAATACTCTAATCCACTAAGAGAATAGCGGTGAGTACAGGTCTTCTCACGGTCTAGGTTCAATTCTTGTAAGTGAAAGGAAATTAAGTCACGCAATTTAACAAACAGCTTGAGTGTGAGTTTTATATCTACAATTAAAATCTAACAAAAACAACAACTAGCGAAATTAAAGATGTGAAAGTATGAGATGAGAAGTACCTCCCTCTCCAAAGTACTTTGTGCTTTTGGTTAATCGGACCTCATATCGTTGTTACACTTGATATAATCTAACTAAATTCTCAAGATCTCTTAAATCTAAGAAATCTAAAAGAGTTTAATTAGGTTAACCAAGCCTTATGCTCTTTCAAGTTGAACTCATACCTTAAGCAACATTAGATACTAATCAAGCACCTAAGAAAAACATTCATTCCACAAACATACATACAAGCTAATCGCACACATATATGTCATGAAATTACAAACGAATAGCTTTAGGTTTTCATGAGCTAAACACAAAAGAGAGATTCCAAGCCACAATTAAGTAGAACACCTCAAATCAAGATGTTCTAACCTATACAAGCCTAAATCTAGACATACATAGGCAAAAACTTACATCTAGCTTGGAACCTAAAAGAGTAAATCACAACTACATGAGGCCAAATGTTGAATCTACAAGCACATTCCTTTGGAGAGAGAGGAGAGGACGTCTAGCCGCTCATGGAGATGGAGGATGGAGGAAGGCGTGAGGTTATGGTGGCCATGGAGGTGATTTGCGAAGTGGAGAAGGTGAAGAAGATGAAGATGGAGTTGAGAGAGTTTGTTAGAAGAGAGAGAAAGTGAAAGTGAAGTGAGTTCAGAGTTATGTCAAATGAAGTTAGTTGGGATTAAGTAAGTGAGTTAGTTAGATGATGAGTTGACAAAGGGGTCTAATGAGCTGTCAATTTGGGATTATGAGCTATCAAAAGATATTTTGATAGTAGTTTAAGGGGTAAAGGCCGAGAGGTGCATTTGTGAAGGGGGAAAGGGTATTTTCGGTATTTAGGTAAAAATGTGTATGAATGTGGTCCTAAATGGGGTCTAGGTACATCTCCAAAGGTCCCTCCTTTTTCTCCAATTGATTGTGCTTACTCTTTTGCCCTTAATGAAGCTCTCCATCAACTCCAAATTTGAATTTGAACTTGAAGCCATTTTTTCCTCTTTTAGCAAGATGCTCCAAAAGTGCCTTTGTCCTTTTACCAAGAATGGTAATTGTTGCTTTATGTCACATGTCTTATCATCTAGCCTTCTTCCTTGCCAAATTATCTCCACTGAAGCTCCTCCAAGGGTGTTTGGGACCCACGTGGGACCCCCTACAATAAAATATCATCATATAGTCAAAATGACCAAAATACCCTTGGTTTCTTAATAATGCAAGAAAAAGGCTAATATTCACCAATTAATTCCAATAAACATGCGCAATAAAATATGTCATAATGATCAAATATATCAATTAAATCACACTAATTAAGCTCAATTGCACATGCTTAAAGGTATGAAATTCGGTCCAATCACTTCATTTCTTGAATTGTTATTCTAACTGGAAATTGAGGTAAAGCCGATGGCATGATAGTTGCAATCTCTGCTGGTCTAATAGTTGAAAATGTTGCTTGTACGCCATCATCCAACTGCAACCTAGTGATAGCGTACGAAATTATCTTGATATGAATTATGATCGAAAGCCACTCAACAAAAACCTAAATAATTTTTTTATTCCAAAATAGATACATTTGTAATAGATCAGCAGCTTCCTGAATTTTGGGATTGAAAATTATCTCTGTAACTTGATTTACACTTGATAGTTGAATGGAACCTGAATAACATTTTTTTTGGGTTAAAATGTATCGCATCAATCAAATAAACAACTATCTTGTTTATAGTACTAACTAGATCTATTGCGAATTTTAACAAATTTCGCCAACACAATAACTGGCGCTTTAAGTGACTCTAGTTGTATGTTTAACAAAGGATCAACGTCACTTCCAAATAAGACTACATCAATAGTGTTTTTCCTGTAGGGTCGAATTAGAAAAATCAGTAGAAACAAAAAATTGCACATTAACTTAAATCACACTACTTTATCACCATAATAAACAAAACGTACTCAACATCCGCCAATGTAAAATTGACTCTTGGAGCTATATCTCCACCAGAGCGTTGAGAGTTTGAACTGCCAAATGTTCTCAAAAAGCCAATAACATCTATAATGAAATCACAACTGAAATACATAAGGCAATACTATGTATTCTTATGAAATGTACAATAAAAATATATGAAACAGGAAAAATGACCTATAAGTTCCACATTTGTTGTTGTCTGCTCAATTATCGATTTGATTGGAATTAAATGAAACCCACGCAGAATGATATTAACACTCGATTCCCTGAAAACTGTTGATGGAATGAAATTTAACTTAAAAGAATGAGCAGTTAATTTATAATCATCATTATTGTCCATTACACGGAAATTCTCTATATCATAGATATCTCCCTCCTTTGGATAATCTTTATAACTCTCCATCAAAGATTTAACAATAGTGTACGCTTCAATTCGATCTCCCTGTGAACACATCAAATAAAATCAAGTAAAACTCATACAAAAATACCTTTTGTGTTAAGATATTATGGAATTACCTCTTCATCCAGTAACAACATGGATATTTCCATGGCAAAAATTGCGGGGTTCTCCTACAAACCTCAAATTTTCTAAGAATTTTTACTGTAATAGTCCACGTCTCCTTTCCTTTTTTTAACTGAGAAAGAACTCTTAGCTCCATACTCATAAAATTGCAATAGATAGGAATATATACAAGTAATATAAATACTATCGCGAACACATCACTCTTTTTATAGACAATCATGAAGTTACATCATGGGTAATAATAAATTTAATGAAACAAACAATAAATTGTAACATGTATGTCCGTTGAAATATTCAAGTAATTCTTTGACTCTTGGGTTTGAGCAATACATTGCATAGACATACACAAAAATTTTATTGAAAGAAGAGCTAAATTTAATTCCCCATATATGGACAACATACTTTGAATTGTAGCATTCTAAACGCCATATTATGCCCAATTAATTCATCAATACTCATGTCTTTTTTTTCCCCTCAACGTTTTTGTTTTTAAATATTCAGCAAGATTTTTATAAATAGCCCAAAATAATATATTAAACGCGGTTGAAAGAAAAATTATGGAAAGGAAAAAAGCACAAATACAAAGGAAGAGACAAAATAAAAAAAAGGAAAAGATAAACAGTAAATAAGTTAATAAAAAATGGAAAATAACAATATCATGGATAATTTAATTTAATTCGTTTGACGGATTTAATTCTTTTACTTTATATTTCATGTCGAACACTGTATAGAGACATAATTAAACTTCATAATTATGCATTGAATTTACTTCACATGTCAAATGATAAATATGTGCGCTGGAGTTCCCAATGACAATAATCGAAAACATGATACTCCTACACACTTAAATAAAAAACCTACTAAAATCATATATGAACCAAAATTTAATCTATTTCTTTTCTCTGAAATTTGAAATTACGCAGCGCGACAATCGCCTTTAAGTAATAATGAATAAAAAATTTCATCAATCATGAAATTAAATCAAGGGCAGTAATAAATATAATGAAACAAACAATAAATTATAACAAGTATATCCGTTGCAATGTTCAAGTAATTCTTTGACTCTTGGGTTTGAGATATACATTGCATAGGGACATACAAAAAATATCATGAAAGAGGATCTAAATTTAATTCGCCATATATCCACAGCATACCTTGAATTGTAGCAAAATAAACGTCATATCATGATCGATTAATTCATCAATACTGTTGTCTTTTTTTTCCACTTAACGTTTTTGTTTCTAAATATTTAGCAAGAGTTTTAGAATCAGCCCAAAATAATATATGAAACACCGTTGAAAGAAAATTTTGGAAAGGAAAAAGAGCAAATACAAAGGAAGAGGACAAAATTAAAAAAAAAAGGAAAAGATAAATTGTAAATACTTTAATAAAAAATGGAACATAACAATATCATGAATAATTTAATTCTATGACTTTGTGTTTCATGTGGAACACTGTATAGAGACATCATTAAACTTCCTCATTATGCATTGAATTTTACTGCACATATCAAATGATAAATATGTGCGCTGGAGTTCCCAATGGCAATAATCGAAAACATGATACACCCTTAAATAAAAAAACCTACTAAAATCATTTAGATATTATGAACAAAAATTTAATCTTATTTTTTCCCTTGAAATTTGAAATAAGGCAGTGTGACAATCGCCTTTAAGTAATAATGAATAAAACATTTCACCTTTAATCTATTACTCAGCAAATCTCTCTCATAAATAAATAAAGCAATGAAAAAAATCAATGTAATCATTAATTTAGCTGCTAACTTCCACATACAAATTTAAAACTGGTCCTAATATAAAAATCAACTATTCTAATTAATCCTTATTATCAAAGGCTTTTCTCTTAATATTTAATTATTTGACTTTTCGTATTAAGTAAGATAGTGTACAGAGTCTTGCAATGAAAATATTGAATTATGACTTTAATTTTCTTCGTCATGTTAAGGTTTTAAATTCGTTATGTTTCTTATTTAATCTATCCTAATTTAATATTTTTTTTTCTTATCACGAAAAACAAAATGAAGTAAAATTTATTTGTTCTACTGATTCAAATTTTAATAAATCATCTGTTCCAGAGATTACTGGGTTATACTTGATGTTTCTTATTGACGTGTGTCCTTGAAATTGCTCTTATGAAGTTTTTTCGTACTCCGTTTTTTTATTTGATTTTTTGTATTTCTTTAGCCTTGCTTATTTTTTTTTCAAGAAGTCTGTAATCTTTTTTACGTTCACACTGGAAATCGGTTCTCGAGGTAGTTTTACCTAGGTTTAAAATATCTATTTGCTATGTACAAGACTTTTTATGCCATAAGTATGTATGTTGTATCGTGTCCTGCGACCTGTTCATCGTCCCAAGCGTCTTAGCATTAAATTTGTGGTGAGGCGTTCTCGAGTTTAGCCCCCTATATTGCATTCTTAGTGATATGACATTGAATAAATTGAGTTTTCATTATTAGTGGGTTTTAATGGTCTAAGCAAGAAAAAAATGAATAATAGAAAACGAAAACAATACAATCATATTCTTCTTCTCGAAGCTTCATCTCAAACTTCAACGTTAGAAACACAAACTCCAAGTGAAAAGACGGCAAACACAACACCATCAAAAACACATCTTCAATCAAGATCACATTAAAACCTACTCCCATTTCAAAAATAAATCACATGCAAAAACTTTTTTTACCAATAACATATAACAATATACAAAAAACGGAAAATAAAAACCCTAAAAAAAGTAAAACTATACTCAACTCATTCAACAGCTCACACATAAAAACAACCTCCAATGATTATGAAAAAGGAAGAACCATATAAACATAGCGTCCAATCGCCACAAAAGAAAAGGTACAAAAGAAAAACAAACTCTACTAGTGAGTTTCATACGGCACATATAGTCCCCGTGCAAACCATTCCACTTCAACATCAATACTGCATCTCGTGCACATCCAAAAACGTCTCGCGTCACGATGATGAATGTTGCAGCGATAGAATGGGTGGCAATAGAAGAGTGGACCAGGAGGCAACATTCTCCTCAAACCAATGAGCCATCGATCTAGCTTCACCCTAAACATATTAATTAATCCTAAACTATCAATATCTTGCCATAACTCCACAGCCAGGCGCCCCTCTTCACTGTTGATTGGGCTGGAACAGGCAGCCATAATGATACAACAAACATAGATGGCCCTTCCGTGACCCTCACGTGCAGCATGAAACATTAACTTAAAACCATAAGCAACATTACCCTCAAACCTGAAAAATTGCAAAAAACCTATGCGAAAAATCGCCCTAAGATTACCAGCCACCGCAGCATCCTCAAGAAGTTTTTGAACACGAGGCTCATCCTCAGCAAAAACTGGAATAACACCACAATGTAAATCCAGCAACACTCCACCATCAGAACCAACATCACGCAATAACTTGTAAGAAGCCTTAGCATTTTTTTTTTGATCAGAAAGCCTTAGCATTGACATAAGAAACAAAAGATGTCCTAGCAAGTATCCTCATAACAGAAACCAACACATCTCTAGGGACGTCAACCGTCAAGCTCGGAGGATCCTCATTGGAGGGCGAGGCATAAAGAACACGACGTCGTTTACCATTAACGCAGGGAACGTAAATACACATATTATAATAGAAAATAAAAGAAAAAACGAAGAAGAAGAAGAAGAAGAAGAAGAAGAAGAAGAAGAAGAACTGTGAGAATCAAAAGTACAAATTAGTCTTTACTGAAGATTGGACAGACGAAACGTTTAAATAGAAAGAAGAAAAAAGAAATTATATTGGAAACATGAGAGAGCAAAAACAATCATTATGTCTACCATAAGTAAAAAATAAAGACATCAATAAGTTAAGTTTTTATCAAAGAAACATCATAAAATAAAAAGAAAAAGGAAATCACGAAATAGAGTCAGAACTACCTAAACAATTCACTAAACCTTAGACAGTAGACACAACAAACGTATCCTTTACTAAAGATTTTAACAAAATAAAAAATAAAACGCAATGAAACAACATGAAAAAGGCAATAATGAAATCAAAACAGAAATTATACAAACAAAGCACTAAACCATAAACACCACGAACATACACTTTATTAAAGATTCAAACAAATTAGAAATCACAAAAGAAAGGGAAAACAAACAACCTAAACGTTTCAAGCAACAATGGAAATCACAATAAGCAAAAAATATTAATAACCTTCAAAAAATTTTCATGTGTCACACACAACCAGTCTTACATAACAAACTATTTGGAGGCTTTATGATTTTTTTTTGGTACATGTTTTTTCTTAAGATTGATTTTCCTGTGTGTCTTGTAATTTTTTTTTATATTAATTTTCTTTTTTGTGTTGTAATTATATGCGTTGGACACATAATGAGTCATGTTAATCTAATAAAACCACAAAAACAAAAACTAAATACAGAAAAAAAAACAAAACACAAGCAAGAGAAGGAATCAAATCTAAATACAAGAAAAAAAAGATAGACCAACGAAAAGCAGACAACACCAAACTCATAAGAGAAAACGTAAAACATTATGTAACCAACTCGAAAACAAAAGCATGCAAATCAAAATTAAAATGAAAGAAATCAAAAAACACAAAAGAGTGAACTCATTTCACAACATAATATAAGGCCCAGAATCAAAGTTTGACCATGAGAAAAAGGACCTAAACAAATTCATCACTCTCAGGCCCGACTTCCACAACTCCTGAACGACTCATATCCATTTACAAGCAAGTTTCTTTGATTAAAAAGCTGACATGACAAAACATTTCCTGCCTACACTCAACTGTACAACCTAGTCCACAAAGAAAAATAGAATACATTAAAATGGACGATAGGAAAATTCAAATAGGAAATCCAAAAAGCAGACCATACGTCCATAAATGAAAACAGAAAACAATCTAAAACACCAAACAACTCTAAAAAATATTAACTGCACAAACCAACTCATATCAATAAATCAGAGGAAAAAGTAACAAAAAATAATTAATGTAAACAACTAACTCAAATGACAGCAAATAAGGATCCGAAACTGCAATAACTCAATAATAATAAAGAAAAAATAGAGGAAAAAAAAGAAAAAAATAAAACGTAAGGTAGAAGAGAAAACGTAAAATATTATGTAATCATCTCGAAAATAAACACCACAATCACATACCCAAAAGTAAAAAAACCAAAACGAACAAAATAAAAAAACACAAAGAATACAAAGATAAAGAGTACAAAAAAACACAGAACACAAATTAAATTTGAAAGAGATTCATGCCACAGAAATAAAAAAACACAAAGAAGTTGAACCCGAAAATTAAAGTCTGATAATAAGAAAAATACCCTAAAGAAATACGCCACGCTGAAGCTCGACCTCCACAACTCCTGAATAGTTCATATCCATTTACAAGCAAGTTTCTTTCATTAAAAATCTGACATAAGGCAACATTTGCAGCCTACAGTGAACTGTACAACCTAGACCAGAAAGAAAAATTGTACATTAAAATAAATTATAGGAAAACACACACAATGTGTCCAGACAAAAAGAAGATACACGAAATAAAATGACAGTTAAGGACAACCAACAAATGTGATAAGAACAACACAAAGGTTATACTACCATCTTAAACACCTCGAAAACATCAAACACATAAAAAACCATTAAAACGCACTAATCATAAAAAGTCACTACATTCAATGTCACATCACTTAAAATGCAATATAGGGGACTAACCTCGAGAACGCTCCACCACAAATTTAATGCCAAGACGCTTAGGACGAAGAACAGGTCGCAGGACACAGTACAACATACATGCCTATGGCAAAAAAACTTTTGTACACGGCAAATAAACATTTTTAACTTAGGTCAAATCACCTCCAGATCCGGTTCCCAGAGTGAACGCAAAGGGAATCAAGGGAATATTCCTTACGCGCAGTATATATTTGATTTTTAATGGACTTTTACTTTTGTCTCTCATTTCCTCTCCTTAGCCTTATTCAGATGTTCAATGTTCCCTGCATCCCATTCACATGAAATTACTTCTTCTGGCCCTTAATTCGTACCCTTCATTCTCTTGCTCATTCCTCCAATCTCGAAGATTTCTATCATCTCTTTCCACCAACCACTTCAAATGGAACTCAACAACCAACGTAGTAATCACAAACCCCACTCTTCTAATCATCGAATCTTGCTCTACAATGTCCCAATTGAAGCAAATTCAAGCACACATCACTCGTTCTGGTCTCATCACTCACACGTTCCCTGTGAGTCGAGTCTTAGCATTTTGTGCTCTTGCCAATGGCGGAGACATAAAATATGCCCACTTGCTTTTCACCCATATTGAGAAACCCAATACTTTCATGTGGAACACTATGATTAGAGGCTATTGTGAAGCTAAAAATCCCTTTTTTGCATTTTCATTGTTTTGTCAAATGGTTAGAGAAAGAGAACACGTTGAAATGGATAGGTGTAGCTTTGTTTTTGCTCTCAAGTCGTGTGAGAGATTTGAGAGAGTTTTTGAAGGAGAATTGGTTCACTGTTTGGTTTGTAAAATGGGGTTTGAAGGAGAATTGATTGTGAGAAATGGGTTGATTCATTTTTATGCTGAGTGTGGTTGTTTGGATTTTGCAAGAGTGGTGTTTGATGAAAGTTCTATTAGAGATGTTGTTACTTGGACCTCAATGATTGATGGGTATGCTGCTAGGAACTATTCAGAAGAGGCTATGAAACTCTTTAAAATGATGTTGTTGTGTGGTATTGAGCCTAATGAGGTTACATTTATTGCTCTGTTTTCTGCTTGCTCTCATGAAGGTTACCTTAGAATGGGGAAAAGCATCCATAACTTGTTAGAAAAGAAAATGAGGAAGGATTGGAGTTTGAGTTTGCACAATGCTTTGTTGGATATGTATGTGAAATGCAATTGTTTGCATGCTGCTAGAGAGCTTTTTGACAAAATGGTAAGTAGGGATGTTTTCTCGTGGACTAGTATGGTTAATGGGTACGCTAAATGCGGTGACTTTGAAACTGCTAAGCAGTTCTTTGATCAAACTCCTGAGAAAAATGTGGTTACTTGGAATGCTTTGATTGCAGGTTATTCTCAGAATAACAAACCAATCGACACAGTGAATTTGTTTAATGAAATGATCGAGGTGGGTATGATTCCAGTTGAGCAAACATTAGTGAGTGTGCTCTCTGCCTGTGGTCAATTGAGTTTCTTGAATCTGGGTCAATGGATACACAGATATTTCATCAGTAGTGGAAGAACTCGCCTTACTGTTACCCTAGCAAATGCATTCATAGATATGTATGCCAAATGTGGATGCATAGATGCAGCTATGGAAATTTTCAATGCAATGGCACGGAGGGACTTGGTTTCATGGAATTCAATGATTGCAGCGTATGCCAACAATGGCCGTGCTGAGCAAGCTATGTACCTATTTGATCAAATGGTATTTTTGGGATTCAAGCCAGATGATATAACATTTGTGAGCTTACTAACAGCTTGCAGTCATGGTGGGTTAGTTTCTGCAGGTCGTGAATATTTCGAATCTATGGAAAGAGACTACGGAATAG
Organism: Mimosa pudica; assembly: GCA_029929735.1. NCBI lineage: Eukaryota > Viridiplantae > Streptophyta > Magnoliopsida > Fabales > Fabaceae > Mimosa > Mimosa pudica. The sequence continues at coordinate 11,381,408 of JAKELP010000033.1, read as the reverse complement.
AACCAAAAAGAGAGCATTATTCCTGCATGATTGATTTACTTGGTCGAACTGGGCTTCTAGAAGAGGCTTATAAGTTGATAACAAATATGCCTATGAAGCCATGTGAAGCTGCTTGGGGTGCCCTTCTGAATGCTTGCAAAATGCATGGCAATGTGGAACTGGCCAAATTGTCTGCTGCAAATGTGTTAAGCTTAGATCCAAAAGACAGTGGAATATATGCTTTATTGGCAAATATTTGTGCTAAAGAAGGAAGCTGGGGTGATGTAAAGATGGCGCGAAGTTTGATGAGAGAGAAGGGTGTTAAGAAAATTCCTGGCCATAGTCTTGTAGAGATAGAGGGTGAATTTTTAGAATTTTTGGTGGCTGATGAATCCCACCCCCAGTCTGAAGAGATCTATAAAGTATTAAAAGAAATATATTTGTTAGCGAAATTGGAAGTCTACAGATATGAGTGTGATCCTCAAATAATTTGCAATACTGAGATGATTTCTAACACAAATGATGATTTTGTATTAAGTTAAAAGTTAATGATCTATTCAAGTTTCTTGATCCCTTTAAGGCTCTATTGTTTGATGATGCGTCCCTGAAGCTAGAAAGTACTTATCCTCACAAAGAATGGTAAGATGACATACTCAAATGGTACTCCTAAACTTTCACTTGGATAACAATTAAAAACCAAATTATTTTTCACCGCACATGGATTATGGATGATAGGTTACCTGTATATAATGTCTTTTAATGCATATGAATATTTAGTCATTTTGCTGACCTTTCTATCATGCTCTTGCAGTGCCAATGGATGAAGCTTGACCTTAAAAATAGCAACTATTGGTGTTAATTTTAAAACATTAGAAGTGGAGTAAGTGAACCTGAATCTTATAAATATTTACCGGTGGTCAAGTAGAGTGAAACCCATTATGTAGCGTTGTTTTACAAGGTATAGAACAAATGAGCCACAGTGAAACAGTTTAAGTAAACTATGAAATCTGGATATTTTAATATATGATCAAACGGTTGAAATGTGCGATGGGGTGGTAGTGGAGACAAGGATAAATCAAGTGAAGCCAACTCTATCTTTTGTATGTTATGTGGAGCAGCGCAAAAACAAATGTAAATTTCAAGCTATAAATAGACTTTATTGTCTATTAGTATAAGTTAAGATTGAGATGCTAGTTTACCGGTAAAGAATTCATAAATGTCCAGTTAACAAACACCATGGACTTTACCTAGTACAAAAATGCACTAAAATTTAAATGGACAATTTTAACCCAGAAGTTTTATGTTAGAAGTGATCAACGCCCCACTAAAATAAGTGTAGTATAAACCAATTATGGTTGGTGTAGTGTACTAGTGGTTAGTGGTTACCTCACTTCACCGCTTAACTAGAGGTCTTAAGTTCGAACTCTGGGAATGCAGTCTGCCCCTTGGCCAGCACTATACCCTTAAGTGGAGGCACCGGTGTGGATCTAAATTAATCGGAGCCCGTTGAGTTTCCCGTTACATTGGGGCTAGCCCAGGATACTGGATTATAACCTCAAAAAAAAGTGTAGTATATTTACCTCATTTGAATAGGATTATGAGTATATTTGCTCATTTCGTGCTGAGCAAGCAACAATTTCTGTAGTTTTGTTCAAGTATGTCAGAATCGTATTTGAAAATTTCTTTAGCTGCTACATCTTGTACTTTAAAGGAAATGGAATTAGGTTTGATTATGAGTTGAGTAGGAAGATAAACAAAAGGAAATTGGACAGCTTTGCAGATGAAGTACATGTCAGCAAACGTTCTCGATCTTTCAATCCTCCTTCATGCAAGCGTTCAAATGTACTTCCTCCAACATTTCATGCCCCATTATTCAAAAGGGCAAAAATTAATCCTCCTCTAAGAATGCAGGTTCCTTCATCTATTTTGGGAAATAGTGTCACTTGCAGTGAAATTACTCCAATTAAAGATGGACGACGATTCTCAAAAAAGCGACAATGTCCGGTCATCTGGGATAATGATGTTTTGAATCTAACGCCGGAGCGTGGTAAACGTCAGAGGAGAAGTATTATTAAATATGAATTAGACTGCCAAAAGCTCAAAGGAAATCATGTACTGTTCCTTAATCCTCCTTTCAGCGACAAGACATTGGGGAAAAGACACAATACCTTTCTTTTGGAGACATGCTATGTTTCTCATTTGCCGAAGAAACTCAGATTATCACATGTTGGTTGTCCTCAGATCTCATTGGCTCCTTGTTTATCCTCTGTTCAAGGTACTCGTTTTTCTGTGACTCTAAATTCTGTCAAAGTGGCTAGGGAAGCAGCCCATGAAAAGCTTCCCCTAGCGCCATGAAAATCTTAAGTTGGAACTGCCGTGGATTCCGTAAAACCACGGCAGTTCATCGTTGCAGGAAGTTAGTGCAGCAATTCTCACCGGATTTTATCTTATTATCTGAGACTAAACTTCCTGTGTCTCAAGCAGCTAGATCTTTAGTCAATTTAGGATATGAATCTTTTGTGGGCACTGATGCTGTTAATCTTGGGGGAGGGACTTTACTTGCTTGGACAGGAGCTTTGTTAGTGGACGTTCTTGAGTTATGCCCCTTAGTATGTCATTGCAAGGTCACAATTACTGGATCTACCCCCTCTTTCTATTTGTCTTGTGTTTATGGCCCCCCCAAATGCGTCTTTTCGGCCAATGTTTTGGAATTGGATTTCTTCTACAGCTCAATCAATTGATGGTCCTTGGTTGTTGATTGGAAACTTTGATGAAATTTTAAGCCCAAATGACAAGTTAAGCTCAGCAGGCTCTTCTTCTGGAATGTCTTCCTTCCTGCAATGTGTTGAGTCGGCTCAACTGCTGAGTATCACTCAAAAGGGGGCTTCATTTACTTGGTCCAATAATAGAAAAGAAAACTGGTTAGTTATGAAAAATTAGATCGGGCTCTTTCTAATACTGCTTGGACCCAGGCGTTCCCTTTCTCGCATACTCAATCTCTTGGCATTGCTGCGTCTGATCATAGCCCTTTAATTTTTAGCTCTGAGTACCATCTAAAACCTTTCAAGCAAAAAAGGTTTGAGTCTTTCTGGTTTTTGTCAAAGGAGTGTGATGAAATAATCAAACAGAGTTGGTCTCAATTTTCAAGAGGTTCTCCTAGTTTCAACTTCAGGTGTAAGCTTCAGAGAACTTTGGAGGCTTTATCATCCTGGAGTAGGTTAAACTTTGGAAACATGTCCTATAGAATCAAAGATCTTGAATCTGACCTTCTTAAAATCTCTGCTTCAATTAACTCAGACGCTGATCGATCAAGCTCTTCCCTCCAGGATTTAGCTGCCACCAAACACCGCCTGGAATTTTTATACGATTGTGAAGCCAGTTTTTGGGCTCAACGGTCAAGGTTAAAATGGTATGCTGAAGGTGAACGTAACACAAAATATTTTCACGCTGTAGCCAGCAGGAGAAAATCAAAGAACACCATCTCTTGTTTACAGAATGATCAAGGTGAATGGATTTCTGATCCTCATGATCTAGCAAATCAAGTTGCTAGCCACTTCCGTAGTGTTTATATTGAAGATAATTCCCCCTCTGTGGAGGTTTTAATATCAGAGTTGGCTTCAGTTAATCTACCATGTATCTCTGAATCAAACCAACAAGACCTGATGAAACCTATCTCTCTTGAAGAACTTAAGGAAGCAGTTTTTGGCCTCCCTGGAAATAGTGCTCCAGGTCCAGATGGTTATAATGCGAAATTCTTCCAACATCATTGGAACTTAATTCAGCAGGATCTACTTCAAATGGTCCAGTCTTTTTGGCACTCAGAGCATCTTCTTAAGGAGTTAAACAAAACGAACATTGTTTTGACTCCTAAGATTGATAATCCGCAAGTTATCAAAGATTTCAGGCCGATAAGCTTATGCAATGTTGCTTATAAAATTGTTTCTAAGTTGTTGAGTAATCGTTTGAAGCCAATCCTAACTTCGATCATTGCTCCTAATCAAAGAGCCTTCTTGAAAGGTAGACTTATCTCGGATAACATTATGTTGGCTACCGAACTCATGAATCACATTCACTCTTCTAGAGGAGGAAGAAGAAAACTTGCTGCTCTCAAGATTGATTTCTCAAAAGCATTTGATCGTATATCTTGGAATTTCATCTCAGCAGTGCTCATTTGTATGGGATTTCCTATGAAATGGGTCAATTTGATAGCTCAATGTATCTCTACGGTGGAATATAATCTCCTATTTAATGGACAAATTGCTAGTGTTTTCAAGCCCACTAGAGGTGTTCGCCAAGGAGACCCTTTATCGCCGTATCTGTACATTATTTCTGCTAATGTGCTATCATGTCTGATATCTCAACAAGAATCTCAGAATCTCTGGAATGGAATTAAGCTATGTCGATCTGCCTCAGCGATCTCTCACCTTCTTTATGCGGACGACTCTCTCCTCTTTACAGAAGCTTCGACTGCTGGTTTTTCAGTTGTGAGACAAGTTCTTCAAAAGTACAGTGACTTATCTGGTAAAATGATTAACTTTCAGAAATCCAGCTTAATTTTCAGTCCCAATGTTCCCCATGTTGACAAACTCTGTTTGTCAAGGACTATGAATATTCCATTTGCTGGTAGATTGGGTAAGTATCTTGGTACTTGGGTTGATCCTGGGAGGAACAAGTCCATCATCTATCAGCATGTGCTAAATGTGATTGATTCTAGAACAGCTTCTTGGAAATCTAGATTGCTTTCTCAGGCTAGCAGACTTACATTGCTAAAATCTATCTTGGCTGCTGTCAACATTCATGTTTTGTCCTGTGTCAAAATCCCACAATATATATGAGCACAAATTGACAGTAAATGCATCAACTTTTTCTGGGGAATGGATGATTCCTCCAAAAGAATGCACCTAGCTAACAAGGATCAATTGTTTCTTCCGATCAATCAAGGTGGTTTAGGTCTTAGGCCAATGGAGTTAGTTAATAAATCACTTCTGGCAAAGCAGGTTTGGAGGATAGTTTCAGCAGACCAAACTTCTCTTCTTGCTACTTCAATTGGGAGGAAATATATTGACTGGTCAAAAGAACAATGGTTGAAAAGGCCATATAATACTTCTTGGCTTTGGAATGATATCCTGGAGTGTAGCTCTTTCATTACTAATCATCTCAAATGGCAAGTTGGTAATGGTTCTTTGATTTCACTCAACCACCCTTTGTGGTGGCCCATGCAAGGCTCGGTTAGGAATTCATCTAATCCTAGATTTGTTTCTGATCTGCTTACGCATTCTCATCGTCCTTTTAGATCACGCTGCTGGAACATTCCATTAGTCCGAAATCTTTATTCTGAGCCGATAGCTGACCGTATCTTGTCTCTTCCAGTCTCTATTACTGATAGCAAAGACTCTTTGATTTGAACTAGAGCTGCATCAGGATCTTATTCTGCTCAAGTTGGTTTTTCTTTACTTTTTGATGATAAGTTCCAGAATCAACCAGGTTTTGATCCTTTTTGGAAATTCTTATGGTCCATCTCTTTACCTCAGAAGCAACTCCTCTTCTTATGGAAGCTTCTTCATAAAGCTATCCCTTCATCAGATGTCTTGCAAACGCATCATTTACAAGTTAATTCTTTGTGTCACTTTGGATGCGCAGATGAAGACTCCATTCACCACATTTTCTTCTCTTGCCATTTGGTTAGAGCGGCTTGGTTCAGCTGCTTTTCCATGTGCCCTCCATCTCATTTGCCAATTAATGACTTATTGATTTGGCTGAAACAACTTCTTTTCTCAAGTAAAGATAATGAGATCCTCCTTAAAAGCATTATCTCATTCTTGAATGACATTTGGAGGAAGCGTAATCAAGTTGCTCATGGAGGGCGGCCTCCACATCCACAAGACATTATCAGGGATTCCCAATCAGTAGTAGCTCTCTCTGCTCTGGCTTTTCAGGATAAGAACAAGTTGACAGCTTTTCATCAAGGTCCTGCCTCCCCTAGTTTCTCACAGGCAAAACAATGGAGTATCATAGTTAAGAAATGGAAACTACAGCGATCTTCCTACTGTCGCGTTCTTGTTTGTTTTGAAGGAACTCTTCTTCAAACTTTCACTTGGATGCGTAGTACTATTCCTGGGCATCTTTTTGTCATGGGCTGCTTCCGCCACGCTCTGAACTGGATAAGTCAATCATGCTTGCCTAAGGAGTTTCTTACAATTTACAATATTCGCAAGCGAATCATTGACTTCCATTGTTGGGCTCCATCAGTCACACATGTCATTGCCAGAGATGTAGCCTCTCTGATTCGTCCTTTTAATTTGCTTTCTATCTATTTGGTTTCAGATGAATGATTGACTGCTATCCCTTTTATTTTACATGATATTGTAAAGACAATGTAATCCTTTTAATTAATATCATTTTGTCTTTTTATCAAAAAAAAAAAATGAATTGCATAAAATCCTTATCATATGCCCATTTACGAATACTCCATTGTTAGATTTGCTTATTTACCTCACACTAAAAGATAATAGTGATAATCAATGGGTAGTTGGTTGAGCTGGTAAGTGACCTAAACCCCCGTAGGGATGAGAACACATGTTTGATTCCCGGAAAAGCGCTTTCATTGGGAGAGGGGACAACTTTATCTATGTGGGCAACACTCCTACCCCTCAAGTACGGATCAAACCGAGCAGTGATTAACAAAAAAAGATAATAGTGATAATACTAAAGAATCTATGACTGTGGGGCCTAGTTTCTTATAAAATACTCCCCCCGTTCCTAAATATAAGAGCACTTTGACTTTTTTGGAGAATTCTAAAAAAGCAAAATATGGTAATTAAAAATTGATTTTCCCAAATTTTTTCACTAAACTAGTTTATTTGACTTGTGAACTTACTTATGATCTAATAATATTTAAAATATGTTATGATTAAATTGTTCATTTTGCTTTCTTAGGATTCTAAAAAAAAGTCAAAGTGCTCTTATATTTAGGAACGGACGGAGTATAAAAATTAGAAAAATGTAGTATCCATATAACCGACATTTTCATCCCATGTCCTTTGGCTGGAGCCATGTGGTTTGGATCCCTTCCTTTCTTCCTGAATTGAAAAGCGATGAAACTGCTCATCTTGGGATCAAAGAATGGCTCAGTTGTTGTGTAGTGTTCACTAGTTGGAATTTCCGCATTTTATTAAACATTGGATTTATGGGATGCCTTTGGGTTTGCTCAGAACGGAATAAACTATGCTTAGCTGGTCAACAAGAAAATCTTTGGACAGATTTTTCATCAGGTTATGTTCAGATGCTGGCTTCAGCTTCAACATGCCTTCTATGATATCTAAAGGAATAAAGGGAAAAATGAAAAAAAAAAAAAAGAATGGATCTTCATTCCCGGTTCCAACTTCCAAGGGATTAATCCCATAAATCTGAAAACAAAGTATTTCTGTGCCTGGAATTACTTAATAGAAGTTTTTGGCAACTTTTTTAATGTGAAAATTCTCAATGCACATTATGTAATTTAACTTGAACAAGACGGGTGGAATATGAAAGAAAAAGTAGGTATATTACAAAGTGACCTATACTTTGAATTAAATATTACATTTGCATATGGTGCTATTAAGATTAGAGAGTACACAAAAGTGACATTATAAAAAAACATGTTTAACCATTAGTATTTCCCTTTTCCAGCAATGAGTACTTTTCTTTCTCGCCCAATCCTCCTCTATTTACTCATCCGACGGGTTTCAATTAACTCGGGCAGGGGAAAGAAGAGAGATTTGAAAATGTAGCTACTATATGATTTTGAGTGCGTATATGTGGTTCTGATGTGTTCAAGCATAACATTGTACCTAGCACTTCTGCCACTTGGAACAAACATATGTGCCTTTACGTCTATTCCTTAGGTCAAATAACATACTCAATAAATCGATTTCTATTTTGCAACTAAAAATTGGGGTTTTCTTGCACTGATTTCTATGATTGATGGGAAAAACTGCACCTTAATATGTTGATCCCCATTACAATTTGAAGATTTTTGCACTAGTGTCCAGGATTGAATGATAGCCCATGATTGAGTAAGTATGCCAACAACAACTAAAAAACTTGATACTAGTTAATAGGTATTTTCTGACCTTGACCCTTAATTAATTGGATTTTGAACAAATATCACTTTAGGGATTAAACCATTTAAAATCGAAATCTCTGATTTCACTTTGCATGTGAGGCATGTGAAGGTGGATGCGTGATGCAACTAATAAAGCCATAAACCACAAAATTAAAACTGAATGATAGGTACTATAAGACAAAACAAGTATGACAGAAACCAAATGTTACTTTGTATTGTTTTGTTTTTTGTCTTTTTCCAAATATCAGATCCTTCTCTCATGAACAAGAGGAGGAAAAACCTATGTGAGGTTCTGCATTAAAATAACTGGACAGAATTGAAACATATTGCTTTGTGCCTACACTAAGGAAAGCACAAATGATTATTCTGAAATACCCTCAAAACATAAGATTCATCCTTCAATGAGACAAAATTTAAAGCCGGGTGATCCAATGCTCTTGGATTTAAACTTAAGCAACAGATGCAATGTGGGCAATCAAATCAATCACGCGGGTGCTGCAAAAAGAGACCAACAAAAATGTTGTAGTGAATATCTCATCAGTCTAAATATGAAGGTCAAAAGTAGCATATTACATTTTCATCATTATAGAACATTTCTTAAAGCAATAAGGAATAGAGAGGAATTACCTGTAACCCCATTCATTGTCATACCAAGAAACAATCTTGACAAAGTTCTCATTCAAAGCAATTCCAGCCTTAGCATCGAATATGCTTGACCTGCATAAATGGGAATATCATCTTCATTGTAACACCAACTTACCGATCTGAGGATTCAAAGCATGGGGGTTAAAATGATTAAAATAACATTACCTGCTGTCACCAATAAAGTCAGTAGATACAACATCATCTTCAGTGTAACCCAATATTCCCTTCAGTTTACCCTCTGATTCCTCCCTGGGAGTTGTCAATAAAGATTTCATGATATACCACCATATGTTACAAATAATTTCAATCAGTGAAAGATAGACTTAAATTAATTATAGAACTTACTTAATGGCAGCTTTGATCTGCTCATAGGTTGCCTTCTTCTCTATCCTGACAGTAAGGTCAACAACTGAGACATCAACAGTAGGGACTCGGAAAGACATGCCAGTCAACTTGCCATTCAGCTGGGGCAGAACTTTTCCAACAGCCTATATGTATCATTCAGATTTTAAGAATTATATAGTGAAACTTAGTTTCTGCATTCAAATAAATTTAGCTGCATCTGACAAGTATTAAAAAGAATATTGTTCATGGCTAATTGGCTATGTACCTTAGCAGCTCCAGTGCTGCTGGGAATAATGTTAAAGGAGGCAGCTCTTCCACCCCTCCAGTCCTTGTTTGATGGACCATCAACAGTCTTCTGGGTGGCTAAATCAACAAACAAGCATAAACAGCCCTTGGGTTAATTTCATCTTTAACAGAAATAAAAATGGAAGAAATTAGGCTCATTTTTCTTTCGGAATTACTGAAAGTTCTCAAGAAAGGGATTTAATCACTTAGTAAAGTCGGATAACAATTAAGTATCTTTCCATGATAAATATCAACATATAAATGACAAGTTTGTGCTGTTCATTTGTCATTAGTGCTTAGAACTTTTTGGTTATTTATTCCCTTCCTCAAGACCTCATAGTAATTCTCACCAATTTTGTTTGCTGAAAAACTCACCAGTGATGGCATGAACAGTGGTCATGAGACCCTCAACAATTCCAAACCTGTCGTTGATTACCTGCCATAAAATTTAGACAATTAACAAATAGCAGGAAAAGTATTTAATATACATAGTATTTGGAAATTTGTTTGCAAACAACAAAAATGTAGAAGGATCCAGAAGGAAAACCTTGGCTAAGGGAGCAAGGCAATTGGTAGTGCAACTAGCATTAGAAACAATGTCAAGCTCTGGCTTGTATTCCTTCTCGTTGACTCCAACAACAAACATTGGTGCATCTTTGCTTGGGGCAGAAATTACAACCTTCTTGGCACCACCCTAATTACAACCAAAATCCAAAATCAAAACCCCTATTAGATCTTGCATCACATAAAAATATCATAGACGACAAGGAGATCAGACTTCAGAATTGACAATAACATTCAACATCAGGGCAAAAAACATTACTGCTGTAAAAGCCAGATAAGTTTAAGGAGAAAAAAATTCAAAACAGATCTAGTTTATTGCCAGAAATCAAGAAAGAAAACCAACAATTCAACATAAACAAATTGGAAACAGTGATGGTGGAAAAACCTTCAAGTGAGCAGCAGCCTTTTCCTTGTCAGTGAAGACACCAGTGGACTCAACAACATATTCAGCACCAGCCTCAGCCCATGGGATCTCCTCAGGGTTCCTAATAAATTTTCACACAATCAAAAAAGAAATAAGAAAACAACACATGAAAATCACATAATCATACATGCAAAGAGCATCCAAATCTATATTACCTGAGTCCAAAAATAGTGACAGGCTTCTCTCCAAAGAGAAGAGTCTTAGAATCCTTCACCTTAACATCAAAGTGCTTCCATGGGCCATGAACAGTATCATACTTAAACATGTATGTCTGTAACAGAAATCACAATAAACAAACTACATTGTAAGCCAAAATAACATAAAAAACAAAAGCAGAATCACACAAATGCAATCCTCAAACAATAAGATCATAGATTAAATAGACAAAGCTATTACCATATAATCAGTGGTGATAAAAGGATCATTGATTGCAACAAGCTCAACGTCATTTCTTTGAAGAGCCACCCTAGCAACCAATCGTCCAATCCTTCCAAATCCTACACAATCATGTCACATTCCAAAAACTATCAACCAACCAAAAAAAAACACACACACACACATACAAAAAACCCATCACGGAAAAAATCATACTAAAACATCTAACACAAGGAAGAACATCAATTACCATTGATTCCAATCTTGATCTTCTTGTCTGAAGCTGCTAAGCAAAGTCAAAAAGTCAACGCAACCACATAAGTTGACAATGAAACTAGTACTATTACAATATAACAGTGAAGTGAAACAAAGGAATCAAAAATATAAAACTACATAGCATACCCATGAAGACTGTAGTAGTAAAGAGCTGTAGAGAGTGATATTAGATTTATGAGAAAAGAGGTTTAAGGAGTGATTTAGCTTAAGAATGAAGCAGTAATGGGAGGATTAGTTATAGGGAGAGACATAATGAAAAGTGTGCGAGTCACGTGACCAAATTATTTCTTGCGGGAAAAGAAAGAGACTTCTATGTAGTAGCCGCTAGATTTACGTTCAAAATCCGGCGTTAACCGCTGATTCAATCGAACAGTTATGGAAAGTTACTTCACGCGCTAGGTTGGCGTTTGGAGTCACTCACGGGTCATGACTTGGAGTGTGACAGTGGCGCGCGTGGTGAATAACGATGGGAGTGCGAGTGGGGGAGGGTGTAGTGGAAAAAGCATATTCCAGGTTTATATCCTGTAGGAGCCACAGCCCACAGCCCACAGGGTTTAGGGAAAAGGTTTGAAATGTTGTTTGGTCAATAAAAGGTTTGAAAGTTAAGAGAGAAAAAGAATGAATTGCATTGTGATTGTTGAAGATTATGATGGGCCTGACCAGAAAATATAAAAAAGAAAAAGAAAAAGAGTCAAAAACAGATTGATAGTGGAAATGTGTTAATTTCAAATGGTTTAATTTTCAACGTTCCTAGCTCATATATGACATCATTTTGAGTTTTTGACCGATTGTAAAACAAGACAAAAAAGTTGCTTTGACAAAAAAAATATAATACCTGAAATTGAGTATTTTTGTGAAATGGCTAAATTATATTGTCATAAAATAATTTGTTGTAATTGTTAAATATTGTTATCGTTGATAAATTTATGGGAAAAAGCGCAGATATGATAATTAATTATTTTAATTTGGACAAAAATAATAAATAACTATTTCACGGTGGATAAATAATAACTCACTTTGTGACTCGGTGCAAAAATGATAAAACCAGTACTATATTTTAATTTTTTGTTTTGTGAAATTTTGTTGATATTATTTTCTAAAGTAAAAATAAGTTTTCTTATTTTCCAAAATATATGAGTTAATAGACTAACCATGATAGAAAAATAATTTCAGTCACACAAATAATTTATCATGGTTAGAAAAGATTTAAGGGTTAAGGGTCAAATCTAGCACTCTACTATTGCCAAAAGTTCACCCAACATAAACAAGAATTTGATGACTCAAATGTAGCACACATCCATTCAAAAATGACTCAAATCTAGCATTTCCGTCAATTTTAACGGATTTGACCGTTAAGTTTAACCGTTATGTTGGGTGAACTTTTGGCAATAGTAGAGTGCTAGATTTGACCATTAACCCAAGATTTAATGTAATTTGGAATTAATATAATTTTAGAATGAAATATAAAATCTACAACACAAAAATAATTTAAAAATATTATCAAAACTGATTTATCCATGTTAGATAAATTATTTAAATGCATTTAATAATACCTAATGAAATCTTTTCACAATCATTTTCACTAAGCATATAACTCTGTATTAAGAAATAATTACAGTTATCCAGCCTAAAATTATACACAGACATACAGTAATCCAAGGCAAATAAATTAAAGAGGTTTAGAAAATTAACAAAAATATGAAAAGTTGTATGAAAGCATGATACATAGTTTCCACATCTCCAGATCCTTTCCCTATGACACCTGCCCCGATCTAATACCTGTAAAATGTTTAACCACGAGGGGTAGACCCTGATGTCGCAACTAACAACTACTTGCTTACGTACATTTCAGCATTATGTGCATGTATATGCCGGCAGAGTGGTGTGTGTTAATATGTGTGAAGTGGTGTGTGCTAGGATGAGAGGGAGAAAAGTGACTATATATATATAAAGTTGAAATTAGGGTTGATGGCCCAACAATTAAATTAGAAAAAAGCCCATTAAGTTTAAGACTTTATCAAATAGAGAAAGAAGAAAAATATGAGGATGATAATATCAATTTGGGGAGACTTTTGTGTACCAGAGAATGAATTAGGTTTATGAGTATTAAGATATTATGGTTTTAGAACTTACAATGTAATTATTGAAAAGGCCCAATAAGTTTAGCATATATTATTAAATAGTGGGAATTATATTTTCTTGATTTTTTTAATTAAAAATTTAGGATGTTACACGACTCACGAGGTTCATGACAATATGATTTTCAAAAAAAGTTATCTTGTGAATATGGAACATTTATTATTGTTAAATGACTTCGATGAAAGGATTTTTTTAATATAAAAAATTTAGAAGATGAGTTTTAATATCAAAAGTCAAAATTGTATTTTCTAGCTAAAGATTTTTTGGTCGGAATTCTAGCTAAAGTTATAAATATGATTCTCTTACATTAAATAAAAAGGCACAAAAAATGAGTTAAGGTAAAAAAGGTAGAATTTGTCTTTAATCAAATCCATGAAAGACAAAAAAAATGGCATGTGCCTTGCGTATGTTGGTGTGGGTGGCGCTTGCGCCGTACTGGGGGGTCCCTGTGGGATCTCTTAGTCCCACATCGACCAAGAATGTGTGTGTGTAAGTATATAAGTAAGACATTCGCACTTCAACTTGTCAACCGCGTTAGTTGGTTTTGCTGTTGTGTTTGGTCCGAAAAATGTGTTAAAAAAATCCATGAAAGACATAAACGAGTTTTTTCAAGTTTGTTTGTACATATTGGAATGCCTCTATGTAGACAAACATTTCTTGTAACATTTGGTGACTTACTTGTTAGAACCAAGGATGATAATCTTCAAAACATTTACAGACGTAACTCTTGAAATAGCAACGTATAAATGTCCATGAGAAAAAATTGGGTTTGACAAGAATAACCCAACATTTTGTCATTGATTTTTCCTAGCTCTTGTTGATGCAAAGGAAATGATAAGTTGATAACTGAGAACTGCATTCAACTCATTTTGAAAGGAAATTTTGAATTAGGAGGGTTCATATCCATCCTGTGGACTGGGATCTATTGACCAATGCTTGTGTCATTTAAAACAACAACCTTAATGAAATGTTTACTCAAGACTGTGGTTTGAAGCATTCTGGCACCACTTAAACCTGAAGCTTAATCTATATCTCTAATCAATAGTATGGGCACAACTAACTTCAATGCAAGCCTATAATAATGTGGTATTCTACAGCACTTGACAATATTAAAAAATTCTGTGTAAAATATCTCGTGTAAAATATCTCTTGGAATGAAGTAATATCCATATTTGTCTTATGTAACATCCTGAATTTAATTATTGTAAAACAAACTAATAAATATCTGCTTTATTTTACCTTGCAAATGAATATATGAAGTTTAACATCTTTTTAGGTAATTATTTAGTTATTTCCATTATAGGTGCAAGAAAATACTTAACTATTTAAGTTTTGTTTAGGAATAATGGTGAACGTTCATTATTTTAGGAACTTTTATTTATAATGTTGTACAATCCTATAATTTAAATTAAAATAAAATATGATAATAATGAATTTAAAGAAATAGAGAATTGGAAGTAATTTATATTCAATATTATTAATAAATTAGAAAGGTAGATAATTTTTGTGTTTACTATATGCATATAAATACTGTTGATGTGAGATAATATAATATTGAGAGGTTTCAATATTGTTAATTTGATTTTCCAAATACAAATGAAAGAAAATGTAACACCTAAAACTATCTCCATAATTTCATAACTTATTGAAAGTACATTTTGATGTGACAAAGAAAAATATCAAATATTCATTATAAAAAAACATATTTCCAGTTTAAATAAATTCAATTCCATAAAGATAAATTTAAAAACTAGTTTAAATGAAGAATTATAATAGTGAGGTCTATGACAAAATAAATACAACTCAAAACGTGCTTATACCTCAAGAGTCTTCCCCTGGCTTGCTATTAAATTCCTTCACCTAAAATTGTTAATAATGGGGTGAGATCGACATCTCAGTAACTACCGAAATCTCCTAACATACACAAGTAAATTATATATAATTATAATACAAAAAATCATTCACATGTTCATCTGTACAGATCAACTTTCGGTTTTTCATATCCATCTCAACTGACCTCTTATTCAAAAACGGTTCATTTTCATTAAGATTAGTCGCTTATGCATAAATGCAGTATGTCTCCCTTATATCACCTCCACCCTTATACCGCCGCTGACAGGGGCCATAGGCTAACATATAGTCCAAACAGAAATAAATCCAATTAACTAGATTATTTCAAGCTCACCAGTACATGAGATATACCTTGCCGAAGGTATAGAGCTCAAACATGGACTATGACTCCCCTCCTTAAAGAACAAATATAAGGAGACGTCACATGTCCCATAACTTCTATGCAATCCGAGTGGTGGTATAAAAATTCATCATCACATAATCCTCCTCTAATCCCTATCCCATTACAGATGTTCATGCAATGACAGATATATACATTCACCAACAATTAAAATATACTTGAATTAAATTACCACAATACACTCTTTAACGCAATATAATATCATCATATAAGCAAGCATGCTTGAAAAGAATTCAAGTACTTATCATTCACATATTACATATTAAAACACCAACAACAAGCATGCTTGAAAAGGAACAAACCAATCAATAATTCACATTTTAAATTAAGAGGTAATTAATCATACTACAATTATACATAATTTACATGTATACGAAAGAATTATTCAAAGTTACCTGTTTCTTCCAAGCTTATAAACAATTACCACAAATTTACTCCAAGTTCATAATGAGTCTACGTGAAAGTCTACAAGGTCATAACACACGTATCTATTAATATATTAATCAATGCAACTCTAACCTGACCTATGCCTACTCTACACACACATACTCTTAAGATACCCAAAAACCACTTCAAACCATAATTATGGTTTAATGACTTATTTTAAATATAAAACTAAGAACCACATGAACTGCCATGTGGATATTGTTATTATATGTATTGCTATATGTGTGTGTTGGGGGGGGGAATATAGTCATTTTACCATTTGGATTCTTGTAGTCATGTAATCGGCAAATAAATTCAAGAAATTTAAGAAGGTTGTATCCATAGATTATTGCCCATATATTTTTAAGGTTTGAAAAAATAAAAAAAATATTACAATGACACCCATTTATTGATCAAAAGAGTGATGGAGTAGGAACATTTATAAAATCCAGTCAATATAGAGGGATAAAAAGATATCAACATGCCCAGACATATACTATTACATGTAATAATTACCGAATGAATATATATAAATATAAGGTTTGAAACTATGCTTAGTCTTGCTACTTAAGGCTGCATAAAAGAAAAGGAGTGAGAAAGTAAACTTCAATAAGGCTGTGAAAGTAATTTTTTTTGTTTTCATGTTTTTAATACCGAAAACCTCATAAAATTAAACAATATGGAAGGGAGCCAAATCAGTCCCAATATGTGTGTGTTCATATATGCACAGATGTGGGAGGGGGGGGGGGAATATAGTCATTTTACCATTTGGATTCTTGTAGTCATGTAATCGGCAAATAAATTCAAGAAATTTAAGAAGGTTGTATCCATAGATTATTGCCCATATATTTTTAAGGTTTGAAAAAATAAAAAAAAATATTACATTGACACCCATTTATTGATCAAAAGAGTGATGGAGTAGGAACATTTATAAAATCCAGTCCAATATAGAGGGATGAAAAGATATCAACATGCCCAGACAATATACTATTACATGTAATAATTACCGAATGAATATATATAAATATAAGGTTTGAAACTATGCTTAGTCTTGCTACTTAAGGCTGCATAAAAGAAAAGGAGTGAGAAAATAAACTTCAATAAGGTTGTGAAAGTAATTTTTTTTGTTTTCATGTTTTTAATACTGAAAACCTCATAAAATTAAACAATATGGAAGGGAGCCAAATCAGTCCCAATATGTGTGTGTTCATATATGCACAGATTGTTAGAATCTTAAGTTTTGATGAAGACTAAAATATAGAGGATTAGACCAAGTGCCTAGGAAGCAATAGGATTAACATAGGATCCCAAGTAAGAGCGCTTCCGGATGAGGTTTTACTTTCGGATAGATTAGGACTTGCGCACGCGGATGAATGCTTTCATCCCCCAGCGTCAGCAAGTAAATCACTAGGGATTTAACTTAGTCCATGAACATTAGGTACACAAACCTTAAGACTAAGCTATGTTTCAATCGGAAGCGAATTTGCTTCCTGTTAGACTTAGACTGGCGCAGAGCGACAGAATAGATATTACCCCAAGCGTCAGTGAGTCTACTTCGCCAAGTGAAAGCACTTCCTATTAGATTTAGACTGGCGCAGGTTGATAAACTAGATATAACCCCGAGCGTCAGTGGAAATGCAACATCAAGTGAAGTTGCTTCCTGTTAGATCTTGACTGGCGCAGACTGATAGAATAGATTTCACCCTAAGCGTCAGTGAATTCACCACGTCAAGTAAAAGTGCTTCCGATAGCTCAGTGACTAGCGCTGAGTGGTGGAATGAAATAGACTAAGCAAGAGCGAGTCATGGTGAACTAGATCCCTCATCGAGTAAAATTACTTCCGGATGTAGAAGTGCTTCCGGATACACCTTAGACTTAGGGAACCCCCACTGCATGAGACTATATGATTATATTGCTAAACTAACGTTCAAGTGCAGCACACTCAGTAAGGTTGCTTCCGGATGAGAAGTTACTTCCGCAAGCAAAAAGAATGTCTGAACGTTCAAGAGATGCAGTGTCAGAATGCTTATGTCAGAGCAGAGGTGTCAGGACTACTTTTCAGAGATAAAGCAAGTCAACCCTGCTAAACATTAATGAAGA
Organism: Mimosa pudica; assembly: GCA_029929735.1. NCBI lineage: Eukaryota > Viridiplantae > Streptophyta > Magnoliopsida > Fabales > Fabaceae > Mimosa > Mimosa pudica. The sequence goes on along the minus strand of JAKELP010000033.1, from coordinate 11,363,495 downwards.
TGTACTTCTCAACGGTAACATAGGATTAACGGCTTTATTCAAACGTTCATATTCAACCTGCCACAGAAGCCTATGAAGCCGAGTATAAAAGAGACATTCATTCAGATGAGAAGATATATGGAAGAAAAAGAGAGAACAGAGCAAAGTATCTGATATATCATACTCTTCATTCTACACATCTTCTACTACTCTCAGATCCAGATTTGTGATATTTTTCAGAGAGTAATTTTATTGTACTTAAGTGAGTAACATCATCCACTCTTAGAGAGAGTTAGTTTTGAGCTTAAGTGTTTAGCACAATCAGTTCATAGAGTGAACATAGTGTAAACTTACAATTTGTAAGGGGGAGCATTTAGAGGTTGTCTAAATCTCCATAGGTTGCAAGTTAGCCCGTAAAACTTGCATTTGTAAGGTTTGCAGGTGAACCCGGTGTAAAACCTGTGGGTTGTTAGGTGAACCCGTGCTCGTAAAACCTAAAGTGTAAAGGCTTCTCTTGTGCCCGGTTTAAACAAGAATAGTGGATTGAAAATCTCAGGTGGAGCCTGGGGACTGGATGTAGGTCTGGGTGACCGAACCAGGATAAATTTATGTGTGCATAAATTTACACTCAAACATTCTATTTTGCATCACATAACACACTGACTTGTGCATACCACTACTTTTATATATTATCACCAAGCACAAGCAGTCTTTCGAAAAGAAGATTCAAAAGAATTTACTCCCTCACCCAATTCACCCCCCCCTCTTGGGTGACAGCCACGCTTATCATTTGGTATCAGAGCAAGGTCACTTGTTTAAAGGATCCAACGATCTCAAGTGCAAAGACCTAGGCTGATTTGGGTTACAAAATGTGTTTTGAAGGTTTTGATCATACTATCCCACCTGTGTTAGAAAATGCTGATTTTTACTTATGGAAGGGAAGGATGAAAAGTTTTATACTATCCACTGATTTCAAAATGTGGGATGTCTTTGAAAAGGACTCTGATTTCAAACCAAAAGTAAATTGGACAGAAGAGGACAAAAGTTTATTTTACTTAAACCTTAGAGCAATGCAAATTTTGCACAAAAGTTTATCTGACAATGATTACCAGAAAATTAAGCATTGCTCTAGGGCTATAGATATTTGGAACACTCTTGATACTATGTATGCTTCTAATCAATTTCTTGAAGTTAAGGCTGTCCAAAGCTCACTATGTGCTCCCTGTGAATCCACTTTTGATGAGCTACTGGATGGTGATGTAGTGGAAGCTAGTATCAGCAAAGAGAGTGTGGATCTCCGCCTAGAAGATTCAGAAGCTGAAGAAAATGAGGTACCTAAACTCAAAACTTCTGAATTGCAAGATATGTATAATGAGCTACATAATGAATTCTGTAAACTTGCAAAAGAAGTTCTAGGCTTAAGAAAAAGGAATAGGGAACTTGAGGAACTTATTCCCTCTTCTACAACCAAGGAGTCCAAAGTCCCACTCATAAAAGAAGATTTTTCAAAAGACCCTGAGATTTCAAAAGTTAATAAACATAGAGTCTTTGAAAAGAAAACTGACCACCATAATAGTGATAAGAAATCTGATTCTGAACATCATCCCATTATCTGTCATTATTGTGGTAGAACTGGTCATATTTCTCACACATGCAATTTTAAGAGAAATTTAAATGTGAGAAATAAATATACATGGATCCCCAAAGGACAAGTAAGGTCCAGCGCTAACTATGTAGGACCCAAGTACAAATGGGTACCAAAACTCCCTTCTAGTGCCTTACTTGTGCAGGAAAGATCAAGAGTTCCTCTTGTCCCAAAGAAGAGAACTCGTGGTGATGTCACTGCTGCAACTACCTGGTTCAATCATAAGAAGCAGTGCGGTACCACAAGGAACAAAGACCTTGTCTCAGGGATAAGCTATCACAGAGTTCCATTCAACTATCCTGAGAAGGACAAAAGAGAGAGGATGTCTCAACTCACATGGAGAAAACCTGCGAATCCTGTCTCTCCTAAGAAAGTGCTTCAGGCCAAGGATAAGTATAAAAGATCTCCTTGGGTAAGCAAGGGATTATTTAAGGTTGAAGCATGCAACAGTAAAATCTCCTATGCAAATGTTAGATGGACTTATTGAGATTTTATATTAAGCATCATAAGCATGAACATGATATGGCTTATAAGATATTTCACACAAAGTTCATACTCTACATGCTATCTATGACTATCATTATCAGAAACCATGTATAACCATGTGCATATAGTCATAATTGATTCGCAATGCTATATTCATAGTGAATAATTCTTAAGTGCATAAGAATCACATACTTCCTACAAACTGACCAGTCAGATCCAAGTTTGGAGACTGAAAAATGGGAAAAAGGAATCATTTGCTATTTTGTAGGAAAGAAGGTCCGAAGGAACAACAATTTTCATGATCATACCTGATCAGAGCAATGTATCAAATCTGAATGAGCTGTTGTTCATACTGGGCTCCGAGTGCTACTGCTCCTGAAATTGAAAAGTTCAAACACCATGCCAAGATCAAACAAACTACTACTTGACGCAAATATGGCTTTAATTATGAAAGTTTGATCGATGTGGATGCACAAGAGAGAACATCAACAAGTCCCTCAATGTTAAATCTTAAGTAAGTACAATCGGAAGCAAAGCTACTTCCGGATGCTCTCATGCTGACGCTGAATGACTACTCAAGACAACCAGGAGCGCCTGCCCAACCGGAAGCAAAATCACTTCCGGATACTCTTTTGCTGGCGCTAGATGATAATTCAATATGATCAAGAGCGCCAGTGCCAGACCAAGGGACACATCACTTCAGAAAACGTTTCAACTTCCTCTATGAAACGTTGTGCCTTCTCTGAAGCAACACGTGTCTTCAGGTGTGTCGTTCCAACTTAAAAACTTACGTTACCCAATGTGTGAAAATTTGAAAGACTATGCCCATTCTATCCTCAAGAAGTTTCACCTATAAATAGAAGTCATTTTCCATTTTCACTTTTTACTACATCTTTTTCACTCGCATCATTTTCTCTAAAAAGTCTTTTCATCTTCTCCATTGTGTTCTTCATTTCTCCTTTACACATTTCTCGCATTTCATCCTTTTTATTACTACAACATTCATATAAAAATGGCCGGATCTCATGAATCCAACCCAGTCATCCAGAAAACCTCTTCTTCCAAGAAACACAAGTCGAAATCTGGGAAATCCACTCACAAGCATTCTGGTAAATCTGGGCACCATGAAGAACATCATCATGAACGCCATGAAGGTTCTGGGCAATCACAGGGACAGGATGAAAACGTTCAGGGTCAGCCTAGAACCTCTGGTAGAGTGGAACAGGCAGTGGGTTCTGAACAAGAGAGGGATGCTCAGAGAAAGGGAAAGAAAAAGAAGGTTCAATTTTCTGAGGAGCCTTCCACCAAGAGGCAGAGGGTTGAGGAAGAAGATGATCCCACAGTCTATAGAGATGGGGCATTGGAGGGTGTATCCGCCAAATTTGAGACATCCATTCCCATCTTCAATCATGGCCTGTTCATCAATCTGGACAAGTTGGATGAACTAGGGTTTGCTCATCTGCGCCCTTACTTGGAAAAGTATATGCCTTGGCTGGGCATCAACCAGGACTACAACGTCAACGTCCTGCGAGTCTTTTGCCAATCCCTCTCAGGCAGAGCTAAGTACAGGAAGGTGGATGGAAAAGAGCAAGTCCACAAACTCTCCTTCACTGCCACTGTAAGAGGAAGAACCTTCAGGTTCACTTGGAGAACCTTGAATGAGATGATGGGAATCACAGAAGAGGATATGAATGAATGGATCTACCCTGAGTCTCACAAGTACAGCAAGGAGGAACTCGAGGAGTTGTATGGCACCAACAGCAAGAAGGTGTCCAAGATGTCTGATTCTAACAGGCTCTTGTACTACTTCTACTCCCGGATAATGACTCATAAGGGAGGCAACTTCAACGAGTTCACACTGCTGGACAATCCTTGGTTTCCTAGACTCCTCTCGCGCAAGCCTTTCAACCCTGGGCAGTTGATATGCCTAGAGCTTCAGCGCTGGTTAAACAATGACAAGTCAGGTTATCTTCCCTATCCCACCATCATTGCCTTCCTCCTTGAGAAGCATCTGATCAAGGCTACATCTGCTGTGGAAGAAGAGAATGTCCAGTGTAGGCCTGTGGGAGCAACCAATATGGCAAGGATGGGGATCAAGTATTTCAAGCCTCCTAAGCCCACTCGCTCACGCTCACAAGCCAGTAGTGCTTCTGGTACTTCAGCCCCCTCTGCATCTGGAGCAGGGGATCAGGAAGTTGACTCACATGCTGGGCCAAGCCGTAGTGCAAGGATTCCAGCTTCTGTTAGGGCCTTTGCCGAGGACATAAAGGAAGAGCTTCTGTTGAGACTGACTGATTCCTTGGTGGGTCCTCTCCGTGTTGAATGTGAAGCTGGCTTCCACCACCAAGGGGAGCGAACCCAACGGCTTGAGGACAGAGTAGGACAACTCGAGAATCACCTTGCCAGGGTGGATGCAAAATTAGACCTCATTCTCCAGCACCTACAAATTCCCCAACCTTCATCACAAGGTAACTTACCACCTCCTCCTCCTCCTCCTCAAAACCCTCATCCTCCTCCTAATCACCCTCAACTACCACCTCCTCCTCCGCCCAACACTCAACAACCTCAGCCTCCACCACAAAATGACCAACAAGCCCCACCATCACCCAACAATGACCAACAATCCCAACCCTCACCTACCCATGACCACCAAACCCAAGACTCACCTCACAACTCTCCACGCCATTCTCCTAGAAACTTCTCATCCTCACCTTCCTCATCCTCATCCTCACCCATTCCCACACGACCAGGTGCCCCTACACGCTCTCCACTCCGCTTCTCCAACCCTACCCACCCAAGCCCTAGACCCATAGGATCTGAAACAGCCATTCACCCCCTCAGCCAACCATACGACGAGTATCCCCGCCTTCAACCACTCTCCGATGACCATTTACCCTTTACCCCTGACTCCGCCAACTACAAAGAATACTCCTCCACTCATCCTTATACGGATCTCTTTGTCACCTCCAGTTGCTTCCCAGACCCTCCTCAAACTCCTGAACACCTATCTTCTCCCACATCCTCTACCTCTACCCTCTCACCCTCCCCTCCCAAGAAATTTGGCCCTGAACCACCTCCATCCTCCTCCACATCCACTCCATCCTTGGCACTCACCCCTGTTGATGATGACAAAAGGGGGAGAAATGTTATGTCCACTCTTCGCCTAAGCATGGCCACAAGGGATGCCCTCAGCCAGCCATCACTCTGGATTGATGAAGATATCACGGCCGCCCTGCGTCGTGCATATGAGTCTCAGAGGCTGAGTGGTGCAGAAAGCCTTATAAGAGGAGAGGCCGTCCGGTTCATGCAGCAGAAGAAAGCGGCTGAGCAAGGACCACAATGGGATATGGTTGTGTATGGGCAGAATGAACAATTTTCACAACCGGAGTCATCATCAGAGCCTCCTCCAACTAAAACAAGTAGAGAAATTGTTGAGGAGATCAGGATGAAGTGGGGACTCGAAAAACCCAACCATCCTCCCATTGTGATAGCCAGGCCTGTTCCTACATCCTCTGGGCAAGAGTCTGAGATCCCTTCATCTGAGCAATCTTCTGATCTTCCTCCCTCGTCTGAGCCAGCAGTCAGATTCAGTGAATCCAGAAAGAAGGCCGTTGCTAGGAAACGTGCCAGGAAGTTGATTGCCACCACTGAATCTGATGAGTCTGAGGAAGAGACTCCATCTGACCTACCTGAGCAAGGAACTTCATCTGCTCAGGTTGTGCAAGAAAAACCAGTGGTCCAAGCGGTTCCAATTCTGAAGGAAGTCAAATTGGAGATTGAAGACATGACTCCTGATGAATTTGAGAAGTATGGATTCACTGACAAATTATCCTTTGGTCAGATGGCTTGCCTCGATGCTGAAAGAGCAAGTGCCATGCCCACTCCTCCAATTAACAAGAGCAAAGGGAAGAGCAAAGGGAAAGGGAAAAGGAAAGCCCAGGAAGTTGAGGAGGATCCCAACTTCTCTGCATGGAATGTGAGAATCCGGGCTGTACACTATCCCAATGGAGAGGTCTCCTACTTCGACGATGCTACAGGTTTCCCTGGGTATGAAGAAGTGGAGAACATGAAAAGGGCATACGAGGAGTCCATTGAATCAGAAAGGCTCAGAAGGGAAAAAGAGGAAAAAGAGCTTCAAGAGATCATTGCCCAGATAAACCAGAGTGAGCGTGAGGAAAATGAAGAGAGGCAGAAAGAGAGGGAAAAGAAAAAGAGACACAAACTCTAATCCCTAATCCAAATAGTTTTGTTGATTTTGTTTTTCATGCATATTTCCATTTAGTGAAATTTATTTATATACATTCTTTACTTGTATATGTTATTTGATTATATAACTCTGACTTGTAACCTCTGCTTGTCAATAATATTTGTCTGAGTTACTTGTTCTTATCCATTGCTTTTATTCTTTTGCTAATCTTTCCTTAGGAACTTAATCGATAAAACTAGGTTTGTCATCATCAAAAAGGGGGAGAATGTTAGAATCTTAAGTTTTGATGAAGACTAAAATATAGAGGATTAGACCAAGTGCCTAGGAAGCAATAGGATTAACATAGGATCCCAAGTAAGAGCGCTTCCGGATGAGGTTTTACTTTCGGATAGATTAGGACTTGCGCACGCGGATGAATGCTTTCATCCCCCAGCGTCAGCAAGTAAATCACTAGGGATTTAACTTAGTCCATGAACATTAGGTACACAAACCTTAAGACTAAGCTATGTTTCAATCGGAAGCGAATTTGCTTCCTGTTAGACTTAGACTGGCGCAGAGCGACAGAATAGATATTACCCCAAGCGTCAGTGAGTCTACTTCGCCAAGTGAAAGCACTTCCTATTAGATTTAGACTGGCGCAGGTTGATAAACTAGATATAACCCCGAGCGTCAGTGGAAATGCAACATCAAGTGAAGTTGCTTCCTGTTAGATCTTGACTGGCGCAGACTGATAGAATAGATTTCACCCTAAGCGTCAGTGAATTCACCACGTCAAGTAAAAGTGCTTCCGATAGCTCAGTGACTAGCGCTGAGTGGTGGAATGAAATAGACTAAGCAAGAGCGAGTCATGGTGAACTAGATCCCTCATCGAGTAAAATTACTTCCGGATGTAGAAGTGCTTCCGGATACACCTTAGACTTAGGGAACCCCCACTGCATGAGACTATATGATTATATTGCTAAACTAACGTTCAAGTGCAGCACACTCAGTAAGGTTGATTCCGGATGAGAAGTTACTTCCGCAAGCAAAAAGAATGTCTGAACGTTCAAGAGATGCAGTGTCAGAATGCTTATGTCAGAGCAGAGGTGTCAGGACTACTTTTCAGAGATAAAGCAAGTCAACCCTGCTAAACATTAATGAAGATGTACTTCTCAACGGTAACATAGGATTAACGGCTTTATTCAAACGTTCATATTCAACCTGCCACAGAAGCCTATGAAGCAGAGTATAAAAGAGACATTCATTCAGATGAGAAGATATATGGAAGAAAAAGAGAGAACAGAGCAAAGTATCTGATATATCATACTCTTCATTCTACACATCTTCTACTACTCTCAGATCCAGATTTGTGATATTTTTCAGAGAGTAATTTTATTGTACTTAAGTGAGTAACATCATCCACTCTTAGAGAGAGTTAGTTTTGAGCTTAAGTGTTTAGCACAATCAGTTCATAGAGTGAACATAGTGTAAACTTACAATTTGTAAGGGGGAGCATTTAGAGGTTGTCTAAATCTCCATAGGTTGCAAGTTAGCCCGTAAAACTTGCATTTGTAAGGTTTGCAGGTGAACCCGGTGTAAAACCTGTGGGTTGTTAGGTGAACCCGTGCTCGTAAAACCTAAAGTGTAAAGGCTTCTCTTGTGCCCGGTTTAAACAAGAATAGTGGATTGAAAATCTCAGGTGGAGCCTGGGGACTGGATGTAGGTCTGGGTGACCGAACCAGGATAAATTTATGTGTGCATAAATTTACACTCAAACATTCTATTTTGCATCACATAACACACTGACTTGTGCATACCACTACTTTTATATATTATCACCAAGCACAAGCAGTCTTTCGAAAAGAAGATTCAAAAGAATTTACTCCCTCACCCAATTCACCCCCCCCTCTTGGGTGACAGCCACGCTTATCACAGATGTGTACAAACGAAAAACAAATATCAAAATGACTTTAATAATATACAAATAATCCCATGGAATCAAAGAATAGGGTTATTGGTAAATTTTCAAACATTTGCACACAAGTATCACTACTACAAATTGTCCCTCTACCAGCGCACCTTTACATGCGCTTAGAAGAAACGCATGTATAGAGGGTCCTTTACATGCGCTTTAAGCGCATGTACAGGTAAAAATCTATACATGTGCTTAAAGCGCATGTAGAGGCCTTATCTCTACATGCGCTTTAAGCGCATGTATAGAAATGTGCTTCAATTAAAATTCACTAAAACAATGACTAGAAAAGGATTTAAGTATTTAGAGATAAAATATAAAATGAACTTAGGTGAAGAGCTCAAAATCATATGGAAACACCCTTTACATGCGCTTAAAGCGCATGTAAAGGCACAAACACCCTTTACATGAGGCACTACTGAAGTGCAAAACATGGAGTCATGCATAAGAGGTCCTCCTCATACTCATAAGGTGTTCCTGCTTGTGGAATTAGTGACTAAAAGCTCCATTACCACTTTTGGGTGCTATGAAAATGTTCAAACACCCTTTACATGCGCTTTAAGCGCATGTAAAGGCACTACTGAAGTGCAAAACATGGAGTCATGCATAAGAGGTCCTCCTCATACTCATAAGATGTTCCTGCTTGTGGAATTAGTGATTAAAAACTCCATTACCACTTTTGGGTGCTATGAAAATGTTCAAACACCCTTTACATGCGCTTTAAGCGCATGTAAAGGCACTACTGAAGTGCAAAATATGGAGTCATGCATAAGAGGTCCTCCTCAGACTCATAAGGTGTTCCTGCTTTTGGACTTAGTGTTTCAAGGCTCCATTACCACTTTTGGGTGCTATGAAATTGATGAAACACCCTTTACATGCGCTTTAAGCGCATGTAGAGGTATAAACACCCTTTACATGCGCTTAAAGCGCATGTAGAGGTATAAACACCCTTTACATGCGCTTTAAGCGCATGTAAAGGGTGTTTATACCTCTACATGCGCTTTAAGCGCATGTAGAGAGTATAGGCCTAATATTAAAATAAAAGTGGATTCATTCAATTTATTTAATGATGAAAAACTTAATATAACTCATTATTTGATTCATATACATACGTAAGTTTTAAAACATAATATAACTCATTATTTTATTTCCCTGAGTAATCTTGGCGCTGTGATTTAAAATAATATTTAGATTGAAATAATAATGTCACAATTGTGAGACTTTATTATTATTTTATTTGAACTCTTCCTTCTTCTTTCTTCTTAGAGGCCGACGGCCTCTGTAACATCCTAAAATTTTTCTAAATTGTAAAATAAATTAATAAATACAAAAAAAAGTAATCTTGCAAATGAATTTAGAAAATTCAACATTTTTTTAGGAAATCTGTTAAGATTAAGAAAGAAAATAATAGAAGATTAAATTTAAATTAGGAATCCTTATGATGGTTATTTCAATAAGGCATCGATTTAGGAAATTTTATTTAACATAATTAATTATGATAAAGCTAAATTTAAGTAATTAGAGTGTTGGAATTAATTTATAGTTGAAACATTAAATTAGAAATTATAAAGACATTATTAATAAATTAGAATAACTATATAACTTTTACATTTTCAATATGTTAATACTATTGATTTCAATATTGTTAATTTAACTTTCCAAATAAAAAGAATAAGACATGTAGTATTTCTATATTGTTTGGCCAAGACATATTTCAATATGCTAAACTTATAGGGTCATTTTGGTTGAAAAAAATAAATAAAATAGTTAGAGGTTGAATTTTAAATCAAAACTTTCATGAAAAATACTATATGACATAGATAATAATATGGTGAGAAAATATGTAGGTTGACATATAGAAAAGTTTTATAATTTGCTTTAAGGTTAGCATTTCAATTTCAAATAGAAAAGTAAATAAGTGAAGTTAGAAGGGAAATTGGGTAATTTGGCTTAAAACCCTAATGTTATACTCTTCCTCTCCTTCCTCCTTGCTCAGCCGACACACACACACATGCACCACCTCTTCTTCAACATCTTCTTCCTTCCTCCACCATGAGTTTCATTATTCCCATCAACATCACCACTCTCTTCTCCTCATGAACCAATTCCCACTCATATCTCAGTCTTACCTTCCACTTCTCCTCACTCTCTCGCGGTCTCTCCGCCGTCCGTCATCTTCGACGGCCACACACAGCGGCGCCAGCGGCGGCTGGAAACAAGGGACACCGACAAGGTCAATATTCATTCGTTTCTTCTTCTTCCCCTATCTTTTCACCCTCTTTTCTTTTTCGAATCAATTTGCTGTTTGTTATGATGTTTGGAACTCTCCAATTTGGCGGTGCAAATGTTTTAGGGTTTATTTGTGTTATGAGCGATAATCTTGTGTTTTAGATCCATGGCGTATAATATATTTACAACAAAGATTTGAATCATTTTCTACTGCTGTTGTTGTTGTGAGGATGATGAAGAAGAAGGTGGTGAGGATGAGAAGAAGGCTATTCTGGTAATTGCACATCTCAAAACCTAGAGAAAAGAAATCTCTGATGCTTTGATTTGTGATATATATGTATGACTATGTATGTATCTTCTTGTTGTTGTTGAGGATCTGACGAAATTCATTGGTTAATTAAATGAGAAATTAAAGCTCGTGATTGATGCCGTTGAGCAGCCATATGTATCAATAAATGCTCATATATACATGAGAGAGAGGTTAGTCACAATTATATACATATATAATGGAGAAATTTTGTTGTAAATATATATAATGGAGAAGTTGGCCCTTTCTGTCATAATAAGAATAGATGATACTGTTGTCATTATCTGTTCAGTTGAGACGAATTCTTAATTGCATGCATTTCATGGTGGAAACAGCTATTGTATATCCAAAGATTCTACTGGATCTCTTCTCAATTTACCGCGATAGGCAGGAAGACAAAGCCCAAAAGATAAGCAAAAGACAGGTCTGTCTATCAAAATTGTTTGGCAAATTCAATTAGTTTTATATTCAATTTCTTACAAGAAATAAAAGCAAATCATATTTGATGGCGGACATTTTTATTGAAATACGTTATGTTTCTCTTGCCCTGCCCTGCCCTGCCCTGCTATTTTATGAGTATCAATATCAAATGGTAATCGGTAGTGCATAATTTAATTTAATGTACATGTTTGCCCATGCATCTCCTGGGTTGTAATGGATAAATTGCATTATTCATGGGTTATTGATGATATGGCTTGCTGTGGATTATGATTTTTTGTTGATTTTTGTTTTTGCAATGATGAAGCTAAGGAGGACACTTGAAAGTTAATAGTTCAACCTGATTCTCCTAAGCTTAAGTTAGAGTTCAACTTAAGTTGGATTCATGAACAACACCAGCTCGCTTGATTCACCCTTCACTTCCTGCTTAACCTGAAATTGGCATCTTTCCAATTATTTCAATATGTTAACATTGTTTATGAGCATTTATGGGAAATATTTATCATTTGTCAGTACAATTTCTCAAGCCAAATTAAAGCTGAATGGTAGAGCTAAGTTTAATCAAAGAATTCCTTAAATGTTAGTATACTTTCAGATAACTCAAACTTTTGCTGCTAGCAATGACTGGGATCTTGCTGATCAAATTTTGGGAAGTCTATCTTGGCATCTGAGTTACTACTGTTTAGAGGAAAAAATCCAGTTTAGAAACTTGAGAGGCCTAATTTTGGTTTTAAAAGCAATTTTGTGCGATGAAGGGGCTTTTGAATCATCACTAATAATGAATTTAAGGGGTTGTCCGTCCTAATATGCTAGTTTTTTGGAATGACTAATCCTTTGAGCTTATGGTAATCACAAATTCCTATCTTGGATTGTGGATCCAATAATTTTTATGCTGATGTTATTGCTTTTTAACCACTCATCATCAGCAGTTATTGTTTGTATCAAATGGCAGACATTGTTATCACTTTGGTAAAATTGGCATATAAATGCTATGATATCTTATCATGCAAGCCATCAAGACTAATGAAAATTCTTGCAGGAGGAGATAGAAAACAAAATAGACGTTGCAGATGCATTGGTAGTGAAACTTCTTCAGCGGTTAAACCAATCAGCATCTACAATGAAGACCGTTTCCCAACACCTATCAGAAGGTTATGATTAATCAAAATCTTGAATTATGGGGAATCCATTAAATGCAAAGGGAAATTGCCACACCAATAATGTTTTCTTAGAGATTTTACAAACCATTTCTTTTGAGATGACCACTTATATGTATATAATGGAGAAAGGGCCAACTTCTCCATTATTTTATCTTCTTATGATCAGAAGCAGTGCACACACACTTGCACACTAAATTTTCAGTTGTACATATTTGACTTTTTATTAGTCTTATACATGTATGCTCCTTTTAGATTTAGGGCATCCGAGCTGTAACTGGTCCTCAGGGATGTCTTCTGATTGTCAAGGTATCATATTCACTCCACATTATGTTTGCATATTGCCTTGTTAAGAGTTAAAACACCAGCCATCATGTCAATTTGTTTTTCTTAGCTAATTATCTGTAGAAATTGAGAAAAGAGAAGATTCTAGGAGAATAATGATTTTTCTTATTGATGTATTTGTCTGATAGAGAGAGAACATTATATAGAGGAGAGAAGATAAAATAGGAAGTTACAATAACAGATATAAATGCTTAAAATATCATTACCTTCATGTAAAGTTTTCTGCAGAATTTGACTTAACCTTATCAGTAAAATTCTTTAAGTTGCATGTTGATAGGTTTTGCTTCTTGGTTTTCTAATTTGAGAAGTTTTACAACTTTATGTGGTTCTGATGTGCGTGAGTGGGCATGGGCTCAGTGAAATGGTTTCATCAATGTACTTTTGAAGATGCCATACATGTAAGTGCCAACTGGTTTTCATATATAAAGATAGTTCATGTTAATCATGTATGTATTTGGGGAATTCAAACTTAATACAACTAAACTTGCAAATACAGCAAGATTTGAAAGGAACATTTTTTTATCTGTCAATATGAGGTTGCAACATCAATGTAAAATAATATATATTATAAAAAAAAATATAGCTGTACATGCGCTTAAAGCGCATGTAGAGGTAGGTACCTATACATGCGCTTTAAGCGCATGTAGAGGCACCTCTACATGCGCTTTAAGCGCATGTAGATGTACATGCGCTTAAAGCGCATGTAGAGGTACATACCTATACATGCGCTTTAGGCGCATGTATAGCCCCCCTCTACATACGCTTTTAAAAAGCGCATGTAGAGCCTTTACCAGCGCCCCCCTCTACATGCGCTTTATAAGCGTATGTAAAGGACAAAATAAGCGCATGTAAATGGGGTAATCTGTGGTAGTGTATTGACGCATGCACACTTAACAAAATGAAAAAAAGTATGAGTAAAATTGGGAGTGAGAGTTACCTAGCAATTGAACAAGGGACAATGACGGCTAACGTTTACAACGGAGAGAATGTAACATTTTAAATGAATTGAGTAGGGTTTATGCTATATTGGGCTTTTAGGCTTTTATTATTATTTATTATTGTTTTAGAAAAAGGAACTACATCTCATATATATATATACACTCTCATAACATACAAAAGTGGTCTTCATATAACTTTTTCTTTTTTGGTAACTTTTAAACTAAATTCATTATTTTGGTACCCATTCTTAAATAAAAACTTAAAAGTTTACCCAGACAATTTATTTTTTAAATTGTAAAAATATGGGGTGTTACAAAAAACATATTCCTCTCTCTATTTATTTTGGTACCCATTCTTAAATAAAAACTTTATGGGCCTTTTGTTAACTATTATGTGAGTCTCTAATATTCTCTTTAAAACTTAACACTCTCTTCCTCTCCCTTTCTCTTTAGCCGCCTCACACCACAACACAAACGCACAAATTAAAACAAAAACAATTCCCTTCTCCTTATCCATCGTCTTCTTCTCCCTCTTCACTTCTCCTTCCGTTTTCAATGTTCTAAGCGGCCAACTTACCTTCATCGATCTCTCTCAATCGCCCTCCTTCTATTCCGGTTAAGTAAGGCAACGACAAACTCCATTGAAGCCCGCAGTTTGGGTTCAAGCTTAGTGATAGAGGAAGCCATTTCCGACGAGGTAGAGTTCTAATGGCACTCAAGCAAGAAGTGAAACTTAGGACAATATAGTAAATGAGGTACTTCGAGGAAAATCCACAAGCAAAGATAAGGAAAAACAATGAAGTGTTAAGTGCTACAGGTATTAGTCCGGGGAAGGAGTCATGGGGAAAGGATCCGGACACTGAGGAACTAAGCATTAGACTTATATGGACTTCTGCATGCTTTCATACTATTTTTAATATTTTTGTTTAACATAGTAAACCTTTTTAATTTATTTTCCTTAGATTGATATGTCTGTATGAAGAGCATGAAATGGACATTGTTGAAGTATAGAAGACCAACATTCTAAAAAATCCATTAAAATGCATTGGAGTCCTGATGACAAAAGCAAGAGCCAAAGCATTGAAGGAGACTTTGAATTGCTTCATAAGAGATCTCAAAGATTTGGAGCTCAACTACATTAAAGAGTCAGTCATTAACATGTTCAACAAGAGCTCAAGAAAGGTGGTCACAATGTTAGAAGCCCAATAAAATGATGTCCAAGGCCCATGTGGTGTTCATATTGAAAGATTCACTTAAAATTCCCGTGACAAGCATGTCACTTTGGAGGATATGCAAAGTGATGTGTTAGACAAGTCAATAAGCAATAAATCTGATTGCATTTGATTTTATTTGAGTCTTTTATTTTATTTCCATGAAATAAGGCCATTAATGCACCAATTATTTGATTGTTTCTTCATTATAGAGTATTCCTTTATAAATAGGCTTTAATGTGTATTACATTTTCAGACTTGAATGAATTAAGACTTTGTTTATCTTGTGTGAGCTTTAATTGCATCTTTGTATACTTTAGAGAATACTAGACTTATCAAGGGTTGATCATCATTGTAGTGTCTTGTAGCTTAAGTTGTAACAAATAGGTACTTTTCTTCCTATCAACCATCAAATTTCTCTTCTCTTGTGTTATCTTGTTTTCTAGCTGATATGCTCACATTAATCTTTCATTTGGTATAAGAGCCAATTTGAAAGATAAACTAGCCAATGCACCATTATTGTGTTTACCTGACTTTAGCAAAGTTTTTGAAGTTCAAAGTGATGCTTCTAGAATTGTTATTGTGCTATTTTGATGAAATAATCATGGCCCATAGCCTATTTTAGTGAGAAATTGAGTGGAGTCTCATTAAATTACTCTGCTTATGATAAGGAGATATATGCTTTGAAAAGAACTTTGGAAACATGGCAGCATTACCTATGGTCACAAGAGTTCATCATACATTCTGACCATGAGAGTTTGAAGTTTCTTAAGTCTCAAGGTAAGCTTAACAAGAGGCATGCTCGTTGGCTATAGTTCATTGAGACCTTTCCATATGTGATCAAGCATAAGCAAGGTAAAGAGAATGTTGCCGCTGATGCTCTTTCAATGAGGTATTCACTAATTACTTCTCTTCATGATAGATTTCTTAGATTTGAGTTGTTGAAAGGACTATATAAATCTGATTGTGATTTCTCTGATATCTGTCTTCTTGTGAAAGACATGGATTTAATGATTTTTATACAATGTGATGTGTTCCTTTTCGAAAGGGATAAATTGTGCATCCCAAATTGTTCTATGTGTGAATTTCTTGTTCAAGAAACTCATGGTGGTGGTTTGATGGATCATTTTCGTGTGGATAATACTTTAGCTCTTTTGGAGAACATTTTTACTGGCCTAAAATGAGAAAACATGTTGTGTCTATTTGTGCAAAATGCGTTACATGGTAAGCATGCAAAATCTAAGGTTCAACCCCCATGATTTATATTCCCATTTACCTGTCCCTTCACAACCTTGGATAGATATTTCCATGGATTTTGTGTTGGGATTGCCTAGGTCTCAATCTGGAAAAGATAGAATATTTGTTGTGTTTCATAGATTTAGTAAGATGACTCATTTCATTGCATGTTCCCATACAAATGATGTTGTGCATACTGCTGATTTATTCTTCAAGGAAATTATTAGATTGCATGGGTTGCCTACGAGAATTGTGAGTGATAGGGATGTAAAGTTTCTTAGCCATTTTTGGAGGTTATTATGGAGTAAGCTAGGAACTAAGTTGTTATTTTCCACTGCGGCACATCTCCAAACGGATGGGCAAACTGAGGTAGTAAATAGAACATTCACTACTTTGTTACGTGTAATTATTCAAAAGAACTTGAAGAATTGAGTGAGTTGTTTGCCTCATATAAAATTCGCATATAATAGGATTGTTCATTCTTCTACTTCCTTCTCTCCGTTTGAGGTTGTTTATGGCTTTAATGTCTTATCTCCATTGAATAATGCTACCATTGCCATCTAGTGAACAAACTAACCCGGATGGCAGGAAAAAAACTTAATTTTTGCAGAAACTTCATGCATTAGGGCCAACATTGAAAGGAAGAATGAACAATATACAAGGCAAGCAAACAAAGGTCGCCGAAAGTTTGTCTTTGAGCTCGAAGATTGGGTTTGGGTACACTTGAGGAAGGAGAGATTCCCAGATCAAAGAAAATCTAAGTTGCAATCAAGAGGGGATGACCTTTTCCAAGTCTTAGAGAGATACAATGACAATGCTTACAAGATAAATCTTCCTAGTTCTTATGGTAATATTAGCGCTACTTTCAACGAGGTGGATCTATCACCTTTTGATATTGCAGATTCGAGGATAAATCCTTTTGTGCAAGGAGGGAATGATGAAGAGCATTACGTGGAAACTGTTGAAGGATGGAACACCAACATTCTAATAGATCCATTAAAAGGCATTGGAGTCCCGATGACAAGAGCAAGGACCATAGCGATGGAGGTGGTTTTGAATTGCTTCATAAGAGATCTTAGAGAGTTGGAGCCCAACTACATTATAGATTCAGTCATTTTTTTTGGCCGAAAGGATAATTATATTAATATCAAAGCAGAGTACAGACACTAAGACACTAAGATACAGACACTAAGACTCCACTGAGAGCACAAAAGATACAGATGCTTAAGGACTATGCATCCATAGAGCGTACCATTGCCCCCAGAACAATACTTAGGCATAAGAATGCCAATTAACATCAAACTAACAAGACAACAAACACAACTCAAAATATTAATGCCGATGCCTAACAATTGTAGGTAGAAGATGAGGGAACTGGTCTTCCCTTCTAGCAAGACCAAATGAAAAAGCAATAGAAGGTGGTTGTCTAACGACTTGCTTTCCCGAGCCCACCAACTTTGATGCAAATGCTGCATATTAGCAGCTACATTCTCACCTCCGAGAAGGTGAAAGGACCTATGAAGCTTGTGACCAAACTCCATTGGACAAAGGATCATGTTAGAAAGTAGCCAACACCCAACATAAACAAAATTAACCCACAAGATCAGGCAAACCCACTGATAACAAGACACAAAAATAAAAAGCTCTAGAAATAAGACATCGACCCTACTCCTAACACCTACTGGGGGTGACCAAGACACCACAATCTCTACTATAGGACCCCCTTGACCCAAGTAGAGATCTTGTTTAGCTATCATGGTGGATTGGTGGCAGGGGACCAGCCACCACCAGTCAGAGGAGGGGCATTGCCAGGCACAAAATCAAACAGATCTGGGGTCACAACCCCCATCCATATCTCTGGCCCTACAACCTCCATGGTTGCCCAGATCTGGTCTCCCTCGGCCTTGACCATCAATTCCACCATATCTTCGCCATATCCAGACTTCAACCTGAGCGCAGATCTTATATTCCGGTGAGCAGGAACCTCCAAACACAAGAGCTCGTCATCCCAACCCGAGAACCTTCGAAGCCATCGGTCAAACAAACCCCCGCGGCCGCCTCGACCACCGCCATCGACCATCTCCTTCCTTGCACCCATAGCCCACGAAAGCCCACCTCCGACCACCGCCATCAACTACCTCCAAGAGGACGCCGGTAAATCTAGGAGAAGGCCTAAGAAACACACACCCCAAGGTGCGACTAAACCTCACCGCCAGAGGTACTAAGAGGAGGCAAAGTTCTAGAGAGAAGCTAGACTCTCTCTCTCTAACTTTCCTACCACCCTGTTAGCACATGATTTCTGATTCAGTCATTAATATGTTCAACAAGTACCCAAGAAAGGTGGTCACAATGTTAGAAGCCCAACAAGATGATGTCCATATTGAAGAGTTCACTTAAATTCATGTGACAAGCATGTCACTTTGGAGGATATGCAAAAGTGAGATGTTGAACAAGTCAATAAGCATCAAATCTGATTGCATTTGATTTTATTTGATTCTTTTATTTTATTTACATGAAATAAGGCCATTAGGTCATTGAATATTTTGGAATTCTGATCATATTTTTCCCATTATGAAAAACTGACTTTTACTTCAAGGATTATCATTAATGCACCAATTATTAGGTTGTTTCTTTATTCTAGAGTATTCCATTGTTGCCTATAAATAAGCATTGCCTTACACTACATTTTCAGACTTGAATGAATTGAGACTTTGTTTCTCTTGTGTGAGGTTTGCTTACATCTTTGTATTCTTTTAAGAATATTAGACTTATCAAGGGTTGATCATATTTGTGGTGTGATGTTACCAAAATTTTGATAAAATTTCACAAGTGTATGGATCGTAAAATTAATAAATGGTAGTTCAAGGTCGATCCCATAGAGACTCAGACAATTAATAACTAGCACCATATTTCCTACTTTAGTTAAAGTTGAGTAAAGACAAGAAAAATGATTTCAGTTACCTGAGATCTAAGAAAACAAAATAAACAAAACATTTACACAAATGGAAAATTCACGAGTCAAAAGAACAACCTAGAGCCACTAATCCCTTATTTTCTTCTTAGAATTTATTCTCACTAAATCAATTATGAATTATTTCAACTAGTTAATTTAGAGTATTAGTGTCTATAAATGTCTTCCGGTCCACTTACATGCTTACCTAGCTGAATTATGTAATATCTTACTATAATGTACTAGGCCAAGTTATACTAGTGTAACTCTAATGTGACTATGTAAGGCTTCTAGGTATATGTCTATCCTAGTTTCAAATTAGATTAAAAATTCAATCCTAAACTATTTAATCTCATGGTCTATTTAAAATTCCCTATTCTGATTCCAATTCTAAATTCAATAATCATGTCTAATGGCGACCAATCACTAAATCAATAAGATCAAGATTAAATAAGCTAAATTAAATTAACCATAACTGAATAGTGGGAAATAAAATATCTAAGTCACAAATAAATTCATAGTACCCTAGGATGTAAATGAAAAATTAGCCACAAATGGGTTCAACATAACAATTGGGTTAGAACCTAAAGCCATACAAAAAGTTCATAAAGGAGATGATTCGCGTCTTTTAGTGCATTGATGTACTCTTGGTTATCTTTGTGTGTGTTGGTTTTGAGGAATTAATTCAACAAACCAAACAGTGTCTATCCTCCTTATCGTCTTTTTGTTCTTTGATGTATATAATCAGTTTCAAGCACTTTTCTTCCCCGCGTGCGTGTGTACTGGAGAATCACGTGTGTACTGGAGGATCCAAAACTGTAGTTTGCTTCCCTTTCCTCTCTCCTTTCGTGAATTTTGTATATCTTGTAAAGTGCATAATGTTAATATCTTGTGAAACTTTTCAAATTCTTTTTTTCAAATGATTTTATTTTCAAAAACATATATTTAAGATTTTGTTGCGCTCCAGTAGGATGGGACAATTGGAATGATACTAATTCTAATTTTATTTTCAAATTCTTTTTTCAAATGATTTTAGTTTCAAAAACAATTATTTTAAATCAAACCAATCTTAATTTTCTTTCCAATATAAATAAATAAGCATGAAAAAAATAAACATAAACATAAGAACAATCATTACTAGAATTATAAACATAATTTTAAAAAAATTGAGCCTTCGTACAAAAAGAAATACAACAATGTTGCCCGTACTAAATCCAACATTAAAAAAGGATGTCAAGTGTTTCTTTTGTAAGAAGAAAGAAAATGGTGTGTTTGTGTGGCTACCAAAGTCAAGGAGAGGAGAGAGAGAGGTATTCAAAGGAAGGAGGAAAATAGGGTTTTAGGCCACACATGATAATTACCAAATTGAGCACAAAATTTACCTATTATCTTGTTTTCTTTATCAATTGAAAATTAAATGAATACCTAAAATTTTAAATTATTATTAACAATGACTATAATTTCTATTTTAGTGCATTAAATATTAATTATTTCCAACTCTCTAATTCCTTAAATAATAATTATTTATGTTACTTCAAATTCTAGCATTTTACAACATTTTAAACATAATTTCCTAAAAGAATGCCTTCTTGATATAACCTTCATAAATATCCTTAAATTTAAATTTAATACTCAATTATTTTCTATCTTAATCTTAATACATTTCCTAAATAATGTTGAACTTTCTAAATTAATTTTCAAGACTTTTAAATATCTTGATTTACAATTGACAATAAATAACTTATTATTTCTATTTCCCTAAATTTACGTAATTTATTCATTTGTGTTATAATTAATTTAATTCAAGATGTTACATATACAATCTATGATTAATTGGTATGTGATGTATTAGTTGCATCCTAGTAAGATTGAATAAGAAACTTATCAACTAATATTAAACTAAACAAGAAATTATGTTAAATCAAACCAATTGAGTGGCAATTTTGAACAAAAATAAATATAAATCAAAACATAATACATAAACATAATGTATAAGAATAAACATAAAACAACAATTATTTTAAATCAAACCAATTCTAATTTTCTTTCCAATATAAATAAATCGTCATAAACATAAATATAAGAGCAGTTATAACTAGAATTATAAACATAAATTAAAAAAATTGAGCCTTCGTACAAAAAGGAAGACAACAATGTTGCCCGTGCTAAATCCAACATTAAAAAAGGATGTCAAGTGTTTATTTTGTAAGAAGAAAGAATATATGAATAAAGATTGACATAAAAGAAAGGTTTGGTTACAGGGTAAAGGTTTGACAATGTTCTTTTGATACTATTGAAGTACATAATGTTAATATCTTGTGAAGCTTTTCAAATTGAAACTTTTCAGATTCTTTTTTCAAATGATTTTTGTAAACACCCTATTTTGTCCCGGCCCCACCAAATAAAGAAATAAAAAAATATAAAATGAATGAATAAATAATAAATAGAAAGTAAAATAAAATAAGATATGCTCTCTTGATTCTTTCTTGCAAGGCAAGCACAATTTAAATTGTGTAAGAGTCAAATGTGATTGGAATGAGGAAATAAATTGAAAACAATTATGGTGATTTGATTATGATCATGAAAGAATGATTCCCCTTCATGTAGGACAATCAATTAGAATTTGATTTGAGTAAGTTAGGAAATTTTTTGAAGGAAATTTGAGTAAAAAGGGAGAAATTTTTATTGGCCAATCAAGTCTCATAATGGAATTGATACATGTGCAACCATCAAATTTTAAAATAATGAAAGGGCAATTAACATGATATGAAAAAGGAATGATTAAAATTTGGGGCGTGTGTCAAAAGGAATGAAAAGGCAACCATCAGATTTCTCTGCCTTGCAAAAACGTGAACTTAAATTAAAAAATAATAAGAAGACATTTAAGATAAAACCCTAGAGTGGTGGCCTATATAAGTGAGAGCAAGAGAGCATAGAGGGAATTGAATTTTGAGAGAAAAAAGGCTAGGTTTTGAGAGCAAAGAAAAGAGGAGTATTAGAAAAGGTAGACATCTATCTTAACATATTTCTTGGGGAAGTAGGGAGAGAAGGTGAGTGGAGAGTGATATCTTTGTTGTGAAACTTATTCTTCTTCTTACCCTTTTTTTCTTATGCCGATGAAAGTCTATTGTGGGACAGAGACATCCATAATTTCTCTAATCTCATTTAGGCAAAGGTGATATAACCCTCTAAGACAACTTGATTGTCTCTTCACCTAGCCAATGAATTGAGATAAGTGAGATTTATTTTTGTGTATTTATTTTTCTTTGAAAATAATTTTTTTGTATATATGTATATATTTTTTACACATGCCCTCATAATTTTTCGTGATTTTACAATTTCAATTTGAAAATTTTGCAGAGAAGGTGAATCATATTTTACCCTTATGCTTTTCATCATAACATTGAAATTCAATATTTTATCTTTATGTGATATATGATTTACTTATCTTTGTTTTTATTTCATTTTAAAATTGTTAAATCTCTTTCATAAATAAAAAATAAATAAAATGAAATAGCTTTTATAAAAGAGGAAAAATGGGTTGAATGATTTTCATGCCGTGAAAGATTGAACAATCTTCTCAGGTTGAAAGTTAATTGTTTCTTCGAGAGAGATTATCTCCTCAGGCGATTTAATCAAAATTTTGAAGAGTGTTTTCCTCTTAAATATAATAAATATGCATTTTTGTAATAAAAAAACCAACAAAAAATAATTTTTTTCTTAAATGTTTAAAAAGTATTTTCCTAAAAAACACAAACCAAGTGACACGCATTTCTACCCCGAACTACGTGGGTTTTGATCCCTTAAGTGTACGTAGGCCCTAGGTTAAACCCTAGGTCAAGTCTGAATATGTAAAAATTATATTCCCCTTTTTTGTTTTATTTTTATTTTTATTTGTATATATTGATTTCTCTTCATAATTTAAAATAAAATTAAAATTAAGGTCATATTTATTATTAAATAAGTAACTTAGGGTAACCGTTCTCTTGAACTGGTGCTGTAGGGTGCCTAACACCTTCCCCACGCACAATCAACTCATGAACCGTATTTTTATTTTTTTTATTATTTTCAAAGGTTTTCCAAAATATCCTTTTTTAAAAAATTTGGTGGCGGTTCCATTTTTACATCTTAATTAACCTAATTTTTCGGGCGCTACAATTGTATTTTCAAAAACATAAATTATATAAGGAGTTCCTGATCATGGATGGTAGTTGCTCTTCTAGTACCAAAAAAATATTAGGATTTCACTCTGTATTGGGATTAGGAAGTTAATGATATATTTTTATCAAGTCTCATTAGCTCACAAAATAAAAGCGTGTATAAGGTCTGTATTCTTTTACCTAATATATATAAGGTCTATCCATATAATTGACCTTATCTAGTTGGAATAAAAGCTTTATTGTTGCAATGTAACAGAGGAGATTGAAGGAAGGAGGAGTTCAAATATAGCAGAAGGATGTCGTGCTCGCGATGATGTGAGTGTCGAAAGTTGTAGGGAGTAGAGATGACAGATTTTTGGTGATGAGGATGGGAGAAATCATGAACAAAGAAGTGAAGGAGAACGTGAGAATGGTGTGTTTTTGCACCTACCAAAGTCAAGGAGAGAGAGGGTTATTTAAAGGAAGGAGGAAGTTAGGGTTTTGGGCCTCACATGATAATTACCAAATAGAGCACAAAATTTACCTATTTTCTTGTTTTCTTTATCAATTGAAAATTAAATGAATACCTAAACAAGAAATGATTAACATTGACTTGAAAATTTCTAATGTAGTGCATTAAATATAAATTATTTCCAACTCTCTAATTCATTAAATCATAATTATTTATGTTTATTCAAATTCTAGTATTTTACAACATTCTAAACATAATTTTATAAAGGGTAATAGCCTTATTTTGCAATTCAAGTAACCACCCTGGACCACTGGGGACCCTAAACTAACATCAGGTACAATTTTACCCTTGAAGTATCCAAAGTGGTCCAATTTTAACCTCTGGGCAATGTAATGTTGACACATGAAATGTAATGGTGACACGTGGACGACACATATCAACATTACATAGGTCAGAGGGTAAAATTGGACCACTTTGGTTACTCCAAGTGTAAAATTGTGCCCAGTGTTTGTTTAGGGTGCTCAGTGGTCAAGGGTAGTTACTTGAAGGGCAAAATAGGACCATTGCCCTTTCCGAAAAGGATGCCTTCTTGATATAACCTTCATAAATATCCCTAAATTTAAATTTAATACTCAATTATTTTCTATCTTAATCTTAATACATTTCCTAAATAATGTTGAACTCTCTAAATTAGTTTTCAAGACTTTTTACAATTGACAATAAATAACTTATTATTTCTTTTTGCCTAAATTTCAATCATTTATTCGTTTGTTTTAAAATTAATTTAATTCAGGATGTTACATATACATTCTTTGATTAATTGATATGTGATGTATTAGTTGTATAGTAGTAATACTGAATAAGAAAGTTATCAACTAAAATTAAAATGAACAAGAAATTAAGTTAAATCAAACCAAGTGAGTGGTAATTTTATACAAGTATAAATATAAATCAAAACATAATACATAAATATAATGTATATGAATAAGCATCAACATAATACAACAATTATTTTAAATCAAACCAAATCTAATTTTGTTTTCAATATAAATAAATAAGCATAAACATAAAAATAAACATAAACATAAGAGCAATCATTACTAAAATTATAAACAAAACTGAAGAAAAATTGAGCCTTCGTACAAAAAGAAAGACAACAATGTTGCCCGTGCTAAATCCAACATTAGAAAAGGATGTCAAGTGTTTCTTTCAATCATCTTATAGACCTCCATTGAACAGGCCTCCTCAGCAACAACCCCGACCACCATGATTTCCATCGTATAGATCACCTCTTATTTTACCCCCTCCACCTCCACATCAACCTTACCAATAGGGACATGAAGTCTTATCAACAGCAGTAGTGAAAGAATGTGGGAGATGTTTAAAGAACCATTCTAATAGGCTTTGCCCTGCTGCACAATCAACTTATTATAAATGTGGTAAAGTGTGGCATTTCACTTACATTTACCGTAATCAATCAAATCCTCAACGATCATTCCAGCAAGGTCAGGTT
The DNA here is from genome assembly GCA_029929735.1 of Mimosa pudica. Taxonomy (NCBI): domain Eukaryota; kingdom Viridiplantae; phylum Streptophyta; class Magnoliopsida; order Fabales; family Fabaceae; genus Mimosa; species Mimosa pudica. The sequence continues at coordinate 11,338,292 of JAKELP010000033.1, read as the reverse complement.
TTTGCTATGACCCATGAAGAAACACAAAGATTGTTAGAATCTTAAGTTTTGATGAAGACTAAAATATAGAGGATTAAACCAAGTGCCTAGGAAGCAATAGGATAACATAGGATCCCAAGTAAGAGTGCTTCCGGGTGAAGATCTACTTCCGGATAGATTAGGACTTGCGCATGCGGATGAATGTTTTCATCCCCCAGCATCAGCAAGTAAATCACTGGGAAATAACTTAGTCCATGAGAATTAGGTACACAAAACCTTAAGACTAAGCTATGTTTCAATCGGAAGTGAGTTTGCTTCCTGTTAGACTTAGACTGGCGCAGAGCGATAGAATAGATATTACTCCAAGCGACTGTGAGTCTACTTCCCCAAGTGAAAGTGCTTCCTGTTAGAATTAGACTGGCGCAGAGCGACAGAATAGATATTACCCCAAGCGTCAGTGAGTCTACTTCCCCAAGTGAAAGCGCTTCCTGTTAGACTTAGACTGGCGCAGAGCAATAGAATAGTTATTACCCCAAGCGTCAGTAAGTCTACTTCGCCAAGTGAAAGCACTTCCTATTAGATTTAGACTGGCGCAGGTTGATAGACTAGATATAACCCCGAGCGTCAGCGGAAATGCAACATCAAGTGAAGTTGCTTCCTGTTAGATCTTGACTGGCGCAGACTGATAGAATATATTTCACCCTAAGCGTCAGTGAATTCACCACGTCAAGTAAAAGTGCTTCCGATAGCTCAGTGACTAGCGCTGAGTGGTGGAATGAAATAGACTAAGCGAGAGCAAGTCATGGTGAACTAAATCCCTCATCAGGTGAATTTACTTCCGGATGTAGAAGTGCTTCCGGATACTCCTTAGATTTAGGGATCACCCACTGCATGAGACTATATGATTATATTGCTAAACTAACGTTCAAGTGCAGCACACTCAGTAAGGTTGCTTCCGGATGAGAAGTTGCTTCCGCAAGCAATCAGGATGTCTGAACGTTCAAAGAGATGCAGTGTCAGAATGCTTTTGTCAGAACTGAGGTGTCAGGACTACTTTTCAGAGATAAAGCAAGTCAACCCTGCTAAACATTAATGAAGATGCACTTCTCAACGGTAACATAGGATTAACGGCTTTATTCAAACGTTCATATTCAACCTGCCACAGAAGCCTATGAAGCCGAGTATAAAAGAGACATTCATTCAGAAGAGAAGATATGGAAGAAAAAGAGAGAACAGAACAAAGTATCTGATATATCATACTCTTCATTCTACACATCTTCTACTACTCTCAGATCCAGATTTGTGATATTTTTCAGAGAGTAATTTTATTGTACTTAAGTGAGTAACATCATCCACTCTTAGAGAGAGTTAGTTTTGAGCTTAAGTGTTTAGCACAATCAGTTCATAGAGTGAACATAGTGTAAACTTACAATTTGTAAGGGGGAGCATTTAGAGGTTGTCTAAATCTCCATAGGTTGCAAGTTAGCCCGTAAAACTTGCATTTGTAAGGTTTGCAGGTGAACCCGGTGTAAAACCTGTGGGTTGTTAGGTGAACCCGTGCTCGTAAAACCTAAAGTGTAAAGGCTTCTCTTGTGCCCGGTTTAAACAAGAATAGTGGATTGAAAATCTCAGGTGGAGCCTGGGGACTGGATGTAGGTCTGGGTGACCGAACCAGGATAAATTTATGTGTGCATAAATTTACATTCAAACATTCTATTTTGCATCACATAACATACTGACTTGTGCATATCACTACTTCGTAAATATTATCACCAAGCACAAGCAGTCTTTCGAAAACAAGATTCAAAAGATTTAATTTATTCCCTCACCCAATTCACCCCCCCCTCTTGGGTGACAGCCACGTTTATCATTTGGTATCAGAGCAAGGTCACTTGTTTAAAGGATCCAACGATCTCAAGTGCAAAGACCTAGGCTGATTTGGGTTACAAAATGTGTTTTGAAGGTTTTGATCATACAATCCCACCCGTGTTAGAAAATGCTGATTTTTACTTATGGAAGGGAAGGATGAAAAGTTTTATACTATCCACTGATTTCAAAATGTGGGATGTTTTTGAAAAGGACTCTGATTTCAAACCAAAAGTAAATTGGACAGAAGAGGACAAAAGCTTATTTTACTTAAACCTTAGAGCAATGCAAATTTTGCACAAAAGTTTATCTGACAATGATTACCAGAAAATTAAACATTGCTCTAGGGCTATAGATATTTGGAACACTCTTGATACTATGTATGCTTCTAACCAATTTCTTGATGTTAAGGCTGTCCAAAGCTCACTATGTGCTCCTTGTGAATCCACCGTTGATGAGCTACTGGATGGTGATGTAGTAGAAGCTAGTATCAGCAAAGAGAGAGTGGATCTCCGCCTAGAAGATTCAGAAGCTGAAGAAAATGAGGTACCTAAACTTGAAACTTCTGAATTGCAAGATATGTATAATGAGCTACATGTTGAATTCTGTAAACTTGCAAAAGAAATTCTAGGCTTAAGAAAAAGGAATAGGGAACTTGAGGAACTTATTCCTTCTTCTACAACCAAGGAGTCCAAAGTCCCACTCATAAAAGAAGATTTTTCGAAAGACCCTGAAATTTCAAAAGTTAATAAACATAGAGTCTTTGAAAAGAAAACTGACCACCATAATAGTGATAAGAAATCTGATTCTGAACATCATCCCATTATCTGTCATTATTGTGGTAGAACTGGTCATATTTCTCACACATGCAATTTTAAGAGAAATTTAAATGTGAGAAATAAATATATATGGATCCCCAAAGGACAAGTAAGGTCCAGCGCTAACTATGTAGGACCCAAGTACAAATGGGTACCAAAACTCCCTTCTAGTGCCTTACCTGTGCAGGAAAGATCAAGAGTTCCTCTTGTCCCAAAGAAGAGAACTCGTGGTGATGTCACTACTGCAACTACCTGGTTCAATCATAAGAAGCAGTGCGCTACCACAAGGAACAAAGACCTTGTCTCAGGGATAAGCTATCACAGAGTTCCATTCAACTATCCTGAGAAGGACAAAAGAGAGAGGATGTCTCAACTCACATGGAGAAAACCTGCGAATCCTGTCTCTCCTAAGAAAGTGCTTCAGGCCAAGGATAAGTATAAAAGATCTCCTTGGGTAAGCAAGGGATTATTTAAGGTTGAAGCATGCAACAGTAAAATCTCCTATGCAAATGTAAGATGGACTTATTGAGATTTTACATTAAGCATCATAAGCATGAACATGATATGGCTTATAAGATATTTCACACAATGTTCATACTCTACATGCTATCTATGACTATCATTATCAGAAGCCATGTGCATATAGTCATAGTTGATTCGCAATGCTATATTCATAGTGAATAATTCTTAAGTGCATAAGAATCACATACTTCCTACAAACTGACCAGTCAGATCCAAGTTTGGAGACTGAAAAATGGGAAAGAGAAATCATTTGCTATTTTGTAGGAAAGAAGGTACGAAGGAACAACAATTTTCATGATCATACCTGATCAGAGCAATGTATCAAATCTGAATGAGTTGTTGTTCATACTGGGCTCCGAGAGCTACTGCTCCTGAAATTGAGAAGATCAAACAAACTCTACTTGACGCAAATATGGCTTTAGTTATGAAAGCTTGATCGCTGTGGATGCACAAGAGAGAACATCAACGAGTCACTCAAAGTTAAATCTTAAGTAAGTACCATCGGAAGCAAAACTACTTCCGGATGCTCTCGTGCTGACGCTGAATGACTACTCAAGGCAACCAGGAGCGTCTGTCCAACCGGAAGCAAAATCACTTCCGAATACTCTTTTGCTAGCGCTGGATGATAATTCAATATGATCAAGAGCGCCAGTGTCAGATCAAGGGACACATCACTTCAGAAAACGTTTCAACTTCCTCTATGAAACGCTGTGCCTTCTCTGAAGCAACACGTGTCATCAGGTGTGCCGTTCCAACTTAAAAACTTACGTTACCCAATGTGTGAAAATTTGAAAGAGTATGCCCATTCTATCCTCAGAAGTTTTACCTATAAATAGAAGTCATTTTCCATTTTCACTTTTTACTACATCTTTTTCACTCGCATCATTTTCTCTGAAAAGTCTTTTCATCTTCTCCATTGTGTTCTTTATTTTTCACACTTCTTGCATTTCATCTTTATTTACACAACATTCATACAAAAAAATGGCCGGTACGAATGAATCCAACCCAGTCATCCAGAAAACCTCTTCTTCCAAGAAACATAAATCGAAATCTGGGAAATCCACTCACAAGCATTCTGGTAAATCTGGGCACCATGAAGAACAACATGAAGAACTTCATGAACGCCAAGAAGGTTCTGGGCAATCACGAGGACAGGGTGAAGACGTTCAGGGTCAGCCTGAAACCTCTGGTAGAATAGAACAGGCAGTGGGTTCTGAACAAGAGCGGGATGCTCAGGGAAAGGGAAAGAAGAAGAAGGTTCATTTTTCTGAGGAGCCTTCCTCCAAGAGGCAGAGGGTTGAGGAAGAAGATGATCTCACAGTTTATAGAGATGGGGCTCTGGAGAGTGTATCCGCCAAATTTGAGACATCCATTCCCATCTTCAACCATGGCCTGTTCATCAATCTGGACAAGTTGAATGAACTAGGGTTTGCTCATTTACGCCCTTACTTGGAAAAGTATATGCCTTGGCTGGGCATCAACCAGGACTACAACGTCAACGTCCTGCGAGTCTTTTGCCAATCCCTCTCTGGCAGAGCTAAGTACAGGAAGGTGGATGGGAAAGAGCAAGTCCACAAACTCTCCTTCACTGCCACTGTAAGAGGAAGAACCTTCAGGTTCACTTGGAGAACCTTGAATGAGATGATGGGAATCACAGAAGAGGATATGAATCAATGGATCTACCCTGAGTCTCACAAGTACAGCAAGGAGGAACTCGAGGAGTTGTATGGCACCAACAGCAAAAAGGTGTCCAAGATGTCTGATTCTAACAGGCTCTTGTACTACATCTACTCCCGGATAATGACTCATAAGGGAGGCAACTTCAACGAGTTCACACTGCTGGACAACCCTTGGTTCCCTAGACTCCTCTCGCTCAAGCCTTTCAACCCTGGGCAGTTGATATGCCTAGAGCTTCAGCGCTGGTTAAGCAATGACAAGTCAGGTTATCTTCCCTATCCCACCATCATTGCCTTCCTTCTTGAGAAGCATCTGATCAAGGCTACATCTGCTGTGGAAGAAGAGAATGTCCAGTGTAGGCCTGTGGGAGCAACCAATGTGGCAAGGATGGGGATCAAGTATTTCAAGCCTCCTAAGCCCACTCGCTCACGCTCACAAGCCAGTAGTGCTTCTGGTACTTCAGCTCCCTCTGCATCTGGAGCAGGAGATCAGGAAGTTGACTCACATGCTGGGCCAAGCCGTAGTGCAAGGGTTCCAGCTTCTGTTAGGGCCTTTGCCGAGGACATAAAGGAAGAGCTTCTGTTGAGACTGACTGATTCCTTGGTGGGTCCTCTCCGTGTTGAATGTGAAGCTGGCTTCCACCACCAAGGGGAGCGAACCCAACGGCTTGAGGACAGAATAGGACAACTCGAGAATCACCTTGCCAGGGTGGATGCAAAATTAGACCTCATTCTCCAGCACCTACAAATTCCCCAACCTTCATCACAAGGTAACTTACCACCTCCTCCTCCTCCTCCTCAAAACCCTCCTCCTCCTAACCACCCTCAACTACCACCTCCTCCTCCGCCCAACACTCAACAACCTCAGCCTCCACCACAAAATGACCAACAAGCCCTACCATCACCCAACAATGACCAACAATCCCAACCTTCACCTACCCATGACCACCAAACCCAAGACTCACCTCACAACTCTCCACGCCATTCTCCTAGAAACTTCTCATCCTCACCTTCCTCATCCTCATCCTCACCCATTCCCACACGACCAGGTGCCCCTACACGCTCTCCACTCCGCTTCTCCAACCCTACCCATCAAAGCCCTAGACGCATAGGATCTGAAACAGCCATTCACCCCCTCAGCCAACCATACGGCGAATATCCCCGCCTTCAACCACTCTCCGATGACCATTTACCCTTTACCCCTGACTCCGCCAACTACAAAGAATACTCCTCCACTCATCCTTATGGGGATATCCTTGTCACCACCAGCTGCTTCCCCGACCCTCCTCAAACTCCTGAACACCTATCTTCTCCCACATCCTCCACCTCTACCCTCTCACCCTCCCCTCCCAAGAAATTTGGTCCTGAACCACCTCCATCCTCCTCCACATCCACTCCATCCCTGGCACTCACCCCTGTTGATGATGACAAAAGGGGGAGAAATGTTATGTCCACTCTTCGTCTAAGCATGGCCACAAGGGATGCCCTCAGCCAGCCATCACTCTGGATTGATGAAGATATCACGGCCGCCCTGCGTCGTGCATATGAGTCTCAGAGGCTGAGTGGTGCAGAGAGCCTTATAAGAGGAGAGGCCGTCCGGTTCATGCAGCAGAAGAAAGCGGCTGAGCAAGGACCACAATGGGATATGGTTGTGTATGGGCAGAATGAACAATCCTCACAATCTGAGTCATCATCGGAGCCTCCTCCAAATAAAACAAGTAGAGAGATGGTTGAGGAGATCATAATGAAGTGGGGACTGAAGAGACCCAACCATCCTCCCATTGTGATAGCCAAGCCTGTTCCTGCATCCTCTGGGCAAGAGTCTGAGGTCCCTTCATCTGAGCAATCTTCTGATCCTCCTCCCTCGTCTGAGCCAGCAGCCAGATTCAGTGCACCCAGAAAGAAGGCCGTTGCTAGGAAACGTGCCAGGAAGTTAATTGCCACCACTGAATCTGATGAGTCTGAGGAAGAGACTCCATCTGACCTACCTGAGCAAGGAACTTCATCTGCTCAGGTTGTGCAAGAAAATCCAGTGGTCCAAGCGGTTCCAATTCTGAAGGAAGTCAAATTGGAAATTGAAGACATGACTCCTGAAGAATTTGAGAAGTATGGATTCACTGACAAGCTATCCTTTGGTCAGATGGCTTGCCTCGATGCTGAAAGAGCAAGTGCCATGCCCACTCCTCCAATTAGCAAAAGCAAAAGGAAGAGCAAAGGGAAAGGGAAACGGAAAGTCCAGGAAGTTGAGGAAGACCCCAACTTCCCTGTATGGAATGTGAGAATCCGGGCTGTCCACTATCCCAATGGAGAGATCTCCTACTTCGATGATGCTACAGGTTTCCCTGGGTATGAAGAAGTGGAGAACATGAAAAGGGCATACGAGGAGTCCATTGAATCAGAAAGGCTCAGGAGGGAAAAAGAGGAAAAAGAGCTTCAAGAGATCATTGCCCAGATAAACCAGAGTGAGCGTGAGGAAAATGAAGAGAGGCAGAAAGAGAGGGAAAAGAAAAAGAGACACAAACTCTAACCCCCAATCCAAATATTTTTGCTGATTTTGTTTTCATGCATACTTAGTGAAATTTATTTGTATACATTCTTTACTTGTATATGTTATTTGATTACATAACTCTGACTTGTAACCTCTGCTTGTCAATAATATTTGTCTGAGTTACTTGTTGTTATCCATTGCTTTTATTCTCTTGATAATCCTTCCTTAGGAACTTAATCGATAAAACTAGGTTTGTCATCATCAAAAAGGGGGAGAATGTTAGAATCTTAAGTTTTGATGAAGACTAAAATATAGAGGATTAAACCAAGTGCCTAGGAAGCAATAGGATAACATAGGATCCCAAGTAAGAGTGCTTCCGGGTGAAGATCTACTTCCGGATAGATTAGGACTTGCGCATGCGGATGAATGTTTTCATCCCCCAGCATCAGCAAGTAAATCACTGGGAAATAACTTAGTCCATGAGAATTAGGTACACAAAACCTTAAGACTAAGCTATGTTTCAATCGGAAGTGAGTTTGCTTCCTGTTAGACTTAGACTGGCGCAGAGCGATAGAATAGATATTACTCCAAGCGACTGTGAGTCTACTTCCCCAAGTGAAAGTGCTTCCTGTTAGAATTAGACTGGCGCAGAGCGACAGAATAGATATTACCCCAAACGTCAGTGAGTCTACTTCCCCAAGTGAAAGCGCTTCCTGTTAGACTTAGACTGGCGCAGAGCAATAGAATAGTTATTACCCCAAGCGTCAGTAAGTCTACTTCGCCAAGTGAAAGCACTTCCTATTAGATTTAGACTGGCGCAGGTTGATAGACTAGATATAACCCCGAGCGTCAGCGGAAATGCAACATCAAGTGAAGTTGCTTCCTGTTAGATCTTGACTGGCGCAGACTGATAGAATATATTTCACCCTAAGCGTCAGTGAATTCACCACGTCAAGTAAAAGTGCTTCCGATAGCTCAGTGACTAGCGCTGAGTGGTGGAATGAAATAGACTAAGCGAGAGCAAGTCATGGTGAACTAAATCCCTCATCAGGTGAATTTACTTCCGGATGTAGAAGTGCTTCCGGATACTCCTTAGATTTAGGGATCACCCACTGCATGAGACTATATGATTATATTGCTAAACTAACGTTCAAGTGCAGCACACTCAGTAAGGTTGCTTCCGGATGAGAAGTTGCTTCCGCAAGCAATCAGGATGTCTGAACGTTCAAAGAGATGCAGTGTCAGAATGCTTTTGTCAGAGCAGAGGTGTCAGGACTACTTTTCAGAGATAAAGCAAGTCAACCCTGCTAAACATTAATGAAGATGCACTTCTCAACGGTAACATAGGATTAACGGCTTTATTCAAACGTTCATATTCAACCTGCCACAGAAGCCTATGAAGCCGAGTATAAAAGAGACATTCATTCAGAAGAGAAGATATGGAAGAAAAAGAGAGAACAGAACAAAGTATCTGATATATCATACTCTTCATTCTACACATCTTCTACTACTCTCAGATCCAGATTTGTGATATTTTTCAGAGAGTAATTTTATTGTACTTAAGTGAGTAACATCATCCACTCTTAGAGAGAGTTAGTTTTGAGCTTAAGTGTTTAGCACAATCAGTTCATAGAGTGAACATAGTGTAAACTTACAATTTGTAAGGGGGAGCATTTAGAGGTTGTCTAAATCTCCATAGGTTGCAAGTTAGCCCGTAAAACTTGCATTTGTAAGGTTTGCAGGTGAACCCGGTGTAAAACCTGTGGGTTGTTAGGTGAACCCGTGCTCGTAAAACCTAAAGTGTAAAGGCTTCTCTTGTGCCCGGTTTAAACAAGAATAGTGGATTGAAAATCTCAGGTGGAGCCTGGGGACTGGATGTAGGTCTGGGTGACCGAACCAGGATAAATTTATGTGTGCATAAATTTACATTCAAACATTCTATTTTGCATCACATAACATACTGACTTGTGCATATCACTACTTCGTAAATATTATCACCAAGCACAAGCAGTCTTTCGAAAACAAGATTCAAAAGATTTAATTTATTCCCTCACCCAATTCACCCCCCCCTCTTGGGTGACAGCCACGTTTATCAAAGATCAACTGAGATGGTGACAGATAACATTTATATTAACGGAAATTCTATTCATGCCATGTTCGACTATGGTGCTAGTCATTCTTTCATTTTGGTGAGTTGTGTGGGGAAATTAGGTATGGTAGCAGAACAATTACCTCACGATATTTGGGTTTCTACTCCTATGGGTGCTAATGTAGTTACTGGCTTTGCTTGCCTGAATAGTGTAGTTCAGTACAAACATCTTAGTAGTGTCATTGATCTTGTGTGTTTACCTTTCAAGGGTATTGATGTGAATATTGGCCTTAATTGGTTGTCTGCTAATATTGTGATGATCAATTGTCGTAACAAAACTTTAATACTTCATAGAGTGTTATTCCCCATCAAGAAAGGCTAGTTTGAAACTTATTTCTGTAGCTCACGCAGAAAAGAGTATAAGTAAGGGATGTCAAGGGTTTGTTGTGTTCTTCTCAGTTCAAGCTGAATCTAAAATCAAGATAGAAGATATTCCGGTGGTTCGAGAATTCCCTGATGTATTTCCAGAGGAAACAAGTGGACTACCTCCAGATAGAGAGGTGGAGTTCTCTATCGAGTTGGTTATGGGAACTGAGGCAATTTCAAAAGCCAGTTAAAACTAATGATTAGATGTATTTCTAGAGGAAATAAGTGGACTACCTCCAGAAAGAGAGGTGGACTATCAAGCTTTATATGGCAGAATGATCTGAATAGAATCAGATCGAAGAATCACTTGAAAAGGGCTTCATCTGCCCTAGTGTCTCTCCATGGGGTGCTCCTATTTTATTTGTAAAGAAGAATGATGGAAGTATGAGATTGTGTATTGTCTATCGAGAGTTGAACAAGGTAACTATGAAGAACAAGTATCCACTGCCGAGAATCAACAATTTGTTGGATCAGCTAATTGGAGCTCATGTCTTCTCAAAGATTGATTTGCGGTCAGGTTACCATCAGTCGAGGGTGAAGGCAGAAGACATAACCAAGATGACATTTAGAACTCGCTATGGACATTATGAATTTTTAGTGATGCCATTTGGCTTGAAAAAAGGTCCCGCAGTATTCATGGACTACATGAATAGAATTTTTTGACCCTACTTGGATAAGTTTATGGTGGTATTCATCGACGACATTTTGATATACTCCAAAAGTCATGAAGAGCATAAGAATCATTTAAGAATGGTATTATTTGTGTTGAGGGATAAAAAGCTTTACGCCAAGCTTAGTAAGTGTGAATTTTGGCTTCCTGAGGTCAAGTTTCTAGGCCATGTGATATCTCATCAAGGAGTTGCTATAGATTTTAATAAGGTAGAAGCGGTACTAGAATGGAAAAGACCAGAATCGGCGACAGATATTAGGAGTTTCTTAGGTTTAGCTGATTACTACCGACGAGTCATCAAGGACTTCTCCAAAATTGCATTGCCATTAACTAAACTCACTCGGAAAAATCAAGTTTTTATCTGGAATGATGATTGTGAAGCTAGTTTTCAAACTTTAAAGGAAAAGCTCACCTCTACTTCAGTTTTGATCATTCCAGTACCTCATGAAACCTTTATGGTATATACAGATGCTAGTAAGAATGGTTTGGAATGTGTGTATTAATGCATCAAGGTCTAGTAGTTGCTTTTGCTTCCCATCAATTGAAGATTCATGAACGAAATTATCCGACTCACGATCTCAAACTAGCAGCAATTGTGTTTACCTTGAAAATTCGAAGGCATTATCTTTATAGGGCTAAAGTTGAACTGTATTGTGACCACAAGAGTCTCAAGTATCTGCAGGATCAGAAGGAGTTGATTATGAGGTAAAGAAGATGGATGGAGTTGTTAAAAGACTATGATTATACCATTAATTACCACCTAGGTAAAGCTAATGTGATGGCAGATGCATTAAGTAGGAAATCTATGCATGAAGTTTCAATGATGATTTTAGAACAGGAGCTGATTGAAAGCTTTCGAAACCTCAACCTAACTAGTACAACTCAGTTAATGAGTGATTTTATATTTCAAGTGAAGAGTGATCTTCATGAGGAAATCAATGAAACTCAGGAAATAGATAGTCTGACTGCAGAAATTAAAGTGAAGGTGAAGAACGGTGCAGATGATAATTTTGAATTGTCTTCTAATGGATTAAAATGTTACAAGAAGAGATTCTAAGTTCCTCCAGCGAAGGATTAGAGTGAAAAAAATATTAGAAGAAGCTCATAAGACTCCATATACTCTTCATCCGGGAATGGTTAAAATGTACCATGATTTTAAAAGAATTATATTGGTGGCCTGGAATGAGGAGTGATGTGACGAAATTCATTGTTCAATGTCTCACAAGTCAAAAGGTAAAAGCAGAGCATAAAAAGCCTCCTGGGTTGCTACAACCATTGAACTTCCGGAATGGAAATGGGACAACATTACTATGGATTTTCTGAAAGGCTTGCCTCGAACTGCATCTGGCAATTGTCCTTTGGGGAGATTGACAGAACTGTATGCTAGAGAAGTTGTGAGACTTCATGGAATTCCATCCAGTGTTATTTCGGATAGGGATACACAACTTAAACCACTTACATCATCGCCAACACGACATCCTTCTGCTATATTTGAACTCCTCTTCCCTTCAATCTCCTCTATTACATTACAACAACAAAGCTTTTATTCCAATTAGATAAGGTCAATTATAAGGATAGACCGTATATACATTAGGTAAAAGAATAAAAACCTTATACACGCTTTTATTTTGTGAGCTAATGATGGTTCATAAAAATATATCATTAACATCCTAATCCCAATAAAGGGTGAACTCCTAATATTTTTTTGTACTAGAAGAACAACTATCAACAATGATTAAGAAGTCAGTCACTTCCATCAATATATGTAACATTTATGGAACAGACTGCTTCATAGTCTTTAAGTTGCTTGCCAAATGGAACTCTAGAAGAAAAGTTGGCTCCATCTCCAAAACAATTATATCTCTAAAAAGACATTGGTGTAAGAAACAAAATACAACACAAACATCAATTTTAAAATATCTATTAATTTGAAAATGTAACATTTTGTAGGACAATTTTCATTAAATTTGGGAATCAAATTGAAATTAAAATTAATAGAGTTATAAGGGGACTTACTTAGGATTTCATTCAAATTGTCACAACACTTCAATTATTCAGGTGGTTATTTTTCTTATATTATTGTCAAACACCTTTATCTTGTTATAAAAAATTTATTGTCAAACACCTTTATCTTTTACTAAAATTTATTTCATATACATGAAACATTTTGAACTCTTTTATGCCTTAACAAAGTTTGACAATGTAGAAAAATTAGTTCTGAACAATGCACGAATAAAATGTCTTGAAAGTAAATTGTTAGAGTTAAAAATTTTCTTACTCTGCCACTATCTATTGAAGCAATAAAATTTTGTTCTCACTCAACATAATAGTTTAATGATTCCTCAATACATTTACCATTTAGTTAGAATAAATTTATTCTAACTAAATGGTAAATGTCTACCTATCATATTTCATAAACTCCTCTCAAATGTTTAATTTTACCATTTAGTTAGAAGCCTCAATACAAAACTAATAGTTGTGTTTTGTTGGCATTTTATTTTGTAGTTATCCATCAATATTTGGCATTACTAACAACCGATACGTCTAGTTTGTACTTATTTTATGCCCGTAATATGAGGTTTCTTGCTACTTCCAAGTAATTATTATTGTGTATATTTAGATATGGAACATTTAAGATCAATGATATTAAGGTGGAACAATCATCAATAATAAGTGTACACATATAAATGAAATAAACAACTATTGGAACTTTTTGAATCTCACTGGTTTTCAAGATGTTTTTACAAAGGGGCATGGAGAAGATGAATACATGATATAATTATAAATGAAGATAGAGGGATATTCGTTAGGCTTGAAGACCATTAGGGAGATGTATTTTTTATGGGAATTATTTTTTTCCTGTATAAGTGCATAACTTGTGATGAATGGGAAAAAGCTATCACTTGTGATAACAACACTACAAAAAACTCGCAGATTGCCGGTAGTGTTTTTTCACGTGCCGGCGTATATAACCGCCACCAAGGCACTGCGGCAGAAAAAATAAGCGCCGGCAAAAATACCGAGGAAACGCTATGTGTCGGCGGGTAACTATATGTTGCAGCTCCCATTAACCGTCGACACGCTTAGCGGTGGAACATGGGGGCATATTTATCTACCCAAATGCATTATTTTTTTATGAAAAAAATAAACGCGTGTTGGCAGATATTTCCGCCAGCACAAGTTTATTTTTTTGATAAAGTAGACCACATAGCAACGTATATATACGCCGGTATGTGGTATATATGATATAAAAAAGGTCTCGACTTCCATCATTAATGACAGATGTTGAGGTTTTTTGTAGAGGTTCCAATAACAATGACACTAGTAAAAAATTCAAATAAAATTATACAAATTATTAGTAATATCATAACAAATTAAAAATAATTAATAATCGCATTAACATACCAAAAGATAAAAATGTAGAATGGGGAGGAAAGTATAAACATTAAAAAAACACAAGTTAGGAAATAAAGATATGAAAAGGAATGAATTAGGGAAGAGAGAGATGGAGAATAAAATAATGGAGAAGAGAGTAATTAATTGGAGAAGAGAGGGATAGAACAGAGAGGAATGAAATGGAAGCATAGAAGAATAAAATAGAGAAGAAAAAATGAAAAGGGACAATGAGTAATGAGGAGGGAGGGGTATTTATAGAACCAGATCGCCACAAACCGGCGTTTAATATACGCCGCTATGTGGTCATATATTTCTTTTTAAAAAACTTGTGTAGTGGCGCATGTCATACACTTTTAGGATAGGGTCACAACCGTCGCTATGTGGCATGTTTTTCTTTTATAAAAATATATCGCATAGCGGCGTATACTATACTATACTATACACGCCCCAACATGGTATGTTTTTTTTAAAAAAAAATAAATGCATTTTTTTTTCATTTTTGTTATAAAAATAGGTTTTATTTACTTTTTTAATAGTAAATAACGTTCCAGCGGTTTTGCACCGCCGGAAAATAAAATAGTCGCAGGCATTCCGGCGATTCATAACTGCTAGCATGTGTAATAGATATATTTTTTATTTTTTAAAAATAATAATTATTTTTTTATTTCATTTTTTAAAAAATAATTACACGTGCCAACGGATAATTATCCGCCAGCACATGTAATTAATTTAGTTTTGATTTTTTTAGTTACTTTTATACGTGCTGGCGGATAATCTTCCGTCGGAACGTGTAATATTTATTTTTTATTTTTTGGCTGATTTTTGTGTACCGGCTATTTGGTGTACACCAGGACGTAAAAAAAAAGCAAACAAAAAATATTTGCCACGTAACGTGGCCACGCATGCTACCTAACCGCCGGCATGCTTTTTCGCGGCGGCGGTTTATCCGGTTCTGCTTGAACGCGTGCGCAGCTAATCTTCATTTCTTTTGTAATGCAAACTTACATTTAGACAAAATTGTAATAGTTAGAGTTATTTATGAATGTATATTTTAAGTTCATCAAGTATAGACAATAATTAAGTAATAGTTAGGGAAAATATTTTATCATATATTTGAAAGAAAAATTTTAAATTTAATCATATCTTGGGCTTCTACCAATAGAAAAGTGATTATAAATTAATTAAATTGCTACAAAGATAGTAGGAAAAGTTAGGTGTTACATTTTATATAATTTTATTAAAAATGCATGTGTCATATATATCTTTTGTGAGTATAACCGACATTTTTTTATGAAAATACGATCATAATAAAATTTTACCTTATTATGTTGTATAAGATGTTTTATAAAAGTAATATTGAATTAATTTATTTCTTTGTTACAAATACAAAGTGTCATACTTTTTTTGTAAGTAGATATTTTTAATAAAAAATTATAATATTTTTTTTTTGGTATTTTCCCATCCTAATCTTGATTCGTACCATACAAAATTCATGAAGGGGCGACACACAGGACGAAAACCCCTTCCCGATCCTGCCATACTATATTTTGTTGCATTGGTATATGCTCATTTATTCATAAAATTGGTATTCAATGAAAAATTACTGTGCCCAATATTTTAAAAATTTGACAGAATCTTGTGGAGCGTCATATGTGGCTTGCCTTGTTTTTGTTAATCACCGTTCGATAATCCGGTGCCTATTGATAATCGACTAATCTGAACTTGATGATGTAAAAGTGTTACCCACATAGGTAAGGTTGTCCATTCTCCGAATGATAATGTTTCCTGATATTTGAACATGCATTCTCATTCTTATGGGGTTTGTAGCTCACTTACCAGTTCATTCAATTACCCAATTACCCATTGACATATGTGGCTTGCCCTCTAGAACCAATCAAAACTCGTTTGGCATGACACAACTTTCTTAGTTTCATGGTTCTTTTGTTCCATTTTTGTCAACAGACATTTTTTTCATTCTTATTCAGACAGGCTGTTCATATTTGGATTATTTCCAACGCAAATACTTTTCTTATTTGGGTGAACCCACCGTTTAAAAAATTATTTTTGGCATCTGAAAATTCCAAGAATATTCTATACGTGGAGCCGTTAGTACTTAGTTAATAAAGTTTTAGTTATCCAAGATCCAACTCAACGTGTCAAGTTTTAATTTTTTAAAAAATATTTTACATTTTAGTTCTTAAGCATAAATTTAAAATATAATTAAGAGCTACAATATAAACCATTTGAAACTATAGTTAATGAGTTGTAATGAGTGAAATATCAAGATATAAGTTGCAGCAGGTCCATACTCAATTCTCAGCAAATCGAACCATATAAGATTTGAGTTTCATTTTAGGGTAAAGGTGCAAAAATATGACTAAACTTTACCCTAAATTGCATTTTTATGACTAAAGTTTCACAATGAGCAAAAATACCACTAAACTTGGGATCAAGGTGCAAAACTATGATTTCCGTCAACTATGATGGTGTTGATTGTTAGTTTTCGACTTGTAGGATGCTGAGTGTGTAATAATGACCATGTGACATGCTGAATAGACTCTTTATTGGTGTTATGTGGAATAAGGGGTAAATGTATTTAAAATAATGCAAAAAATATGATTATTTTATTCTAACAACAGACTCATATGTGCACTCAAAGTACATTTACTTTAAATACATTTACCCCTTATTCCACATAACACCAATAAAAAGTCTATTCAGCATGCCACATGGTCATTATTGTATACTTAGCATCCTACAAGTCGAAAACTAACGATCAACATCGTCATAGTTGACGGAAATCATAGTTTTACACCTCGATCCCAAGTTTGGTAGTATTTTTGCTCCTTGCAAAAGTTTAGTTATAGAAATGCAACTTAGAGTAAAATTTAGTCATATTTTTGCACCTTTACCCTTCATTTTAAAGTCAAATTATAGACCTCATTCCAAAACAATTATAAGGGCCAAAAGAATAATTTCCCCTTAATTCATACCACTTTTGTCCCAACGTGGGTCCCACTTATTAAGCCCCAAGAAAACGAAGGCCACACGCTTCCCAGTTCCCCCACCTTGGGCGGCGCTCGCACATTGCTGCTGACTTGTCTAGGGTTATGCTTTTTGAAAAAATATTACTACTATTTTATTTCTAGGAGTATTTGAAAAGCATAACTTTTAATTTTTTTTTTTTGCAAAACAAATATTTTAACATTTGATATTTTATCAAATATTGGTCCTCTTTATTTTTATTATCCAACTTAGGTACATGTTATAGAAAATTAGAAAACGTTATAATATTTCCTTAAATTTTGATAGATTAAGTACATTGATGCCATTTGACAAAAGAAAAAATTACAATGGTATTATTTAAAAATTACCAACAATAAATTATTTCATTTATACTACTTTTAATAAAGAGAGATTTGAATAATAAACTTAAAAATGGAAAAAGGCACAAAATAGTAATTTCTTGACTTTGATAGACTGATAAAGTGATATGTAATATATTAATTACATTGACCCCATAATATAGGCATGGGCATATATCATGCATATTCGCATTTTGCGGCCACATTTATATTTATTTATATTTACCCTCAAAGCCTTTTCTTCCGTTTGCTTCCTCTGTATCTGTCTCTGCCTACCACCTTCCAACTTCTCTCCTCCCTTTCGGCGCTCCTCTGTTCTCTCAGCCATGGGTGGTGGCAACAAGTGGATCAGGCCTGAAGTATTCTTCCTTTCTCCCTTTTCTTCTTGTATTCTTGTTTCCCTTCAATTCATAGACATATCAATTCCATTATCATGTCAAGTTTTTTGTTGTTGAAACTTCATAGATATCTATTCATGAACAATTTACTGGGATCTGAACTTTTTGGTGTCAATATTTTGTTATTGAAGATAGAGTTTTTATTATTCTATTACCAATCTAAAACTTTATATTAATTTCTCTTATTCTTCATCTTTTATTTGATGTTACTCTGTTTTTTTCATTGGAGAATGTTTTTTCTGATTTATTTTATTGAGCAGACTGCTAGTATTTATTTTTTTCGTTTAGAGATTGCTAGTATTTTTTTATCTGATTTACTTACACTTGATGTCGACAGATCTACTGTTCTATTGCGTTCTGCTTGTGAATCTAATATTACTAAGATACTTTCTCATATTTTTATATGCATCTAAATATACCTTGTCTATGTTTTTCCAATATGAACAGGTGTGGCCTCTTTTTGCTGCGGTTGGTGTTGCCGTAGGGATCTGCGGTATGCAATTGGTTAGAAACATCACCTCCAACCCTGAAGTCAGGTATTGTTGCTCTTATTTTTAACTGCTTGTAAGTTATTTATATTTAGTTTTTGGTCCGATATGTTTTCTTGTTGCATAGTAATCAACAATGAAATCCTCTAAATCCCTTAGAATTGTGTGATACCTCTTGGATCTATGCTCATATTATGTATATAAACATTGCTTCTGCTCTATTACCGGGTTAATGGTCACTTTTGTCGCCGAAGTTTTGTCAATTTTGTCGTGGAAATTTTTCGTTCAGGACCCGTTTTGCCTTGAAAATATTTTAGTTCAAGCCTTGGAAGTTTCAAATCATGGCCAAATGCCCAAATTGTCCTATTACATTAAAAGACTCACATTGACGTAAAGGGAAAAGTTGACCCACTCTTGTCTGTAGTAATATATGAGTCCAACTGCTTATTATAACATGTAAAAGTTAGTTATTTATATTAATTTAATTTTTTTTTCAATTTTGCCCCATTTATTGTGATACTAGTAATAGGGTGAAATATGTAAGCATTAATAAATATGAAAGAAGAGTATGTAGCAAAGTAAGGAAAAATGCATCAAATTATGAGAGAATGTAATTGTGAGTTCTAACATTTATATTTTGTGCAAAAACCATTCAAATTTTGGTCTCTTATATTGTAAAATCGGAGGGTATATCTTAATAGACAAAATTTGACAAATGAATATTTCTGGAGTAAATTTTATTATACTCCAAAAAAAACTGTTGAGCAAAAGTAACCCTTAACTCTGGTTTCTAGTAAAGAGTATAGGGAATGGATCTTTATCAACTCTAAATTGAGTAGAATTGTGATGGAGTTTTGTAGGAAAAATTAAATGATATACCTACAAAGCCAAAAATAAAAAGGGAAAAAAATATTTTGCAAATGTTAGCCCCAGTAAGAAGCAATGCTGAATTTGAACATGGATTTAAATCTGAAATTCAATTTAAACTTCAGGGTAATCAAAGAGAAAAGGGCTGCAGGAGTGCTTGATAATTTTGCGGAGGGTGAGAAATATGCAGAACATGGCCTGAGGAAGTTTGTTCGCAATAAGAGCCCTGAGATCATGCCATCCATCAACAAGTTCTTCTCTGATCCAAACTGATACACTTCCCAAATACTATTCTTCCCTCCTGCCTTCAGAATTATTGGCATTGGAGACTGATTTTGGATTTTTTTAATTAAAGGAAAAGGACCTTGAATTATAATTGATCATGATTATTTTTCTACAGAAGAAATATTTCAGTGCTGGGAGCACAACTGATTTGTTGAATAATGATATATTGATTGATATACTTTGCCTGAGCAAATGATTTTCATAAATACTTTGATATAGTTCTTTTTTTTTGTCAATTATTATTTAAGTTTCTATTGAACGTCTGCTTGTTTTATTATTATTATTTTTTTTTGCATTTTGTACAAATTCATTTTTACAGCTTTTGTCTTCTCTAGCTTGATGCTTAGAAGATGTAATATTGAACTGAAGTTGAAAAAAGAGCGTCGGTAGTACTAATTAAGTGTGCCATTTGAGTCCTGTTCTTGATGTTAAGGTGTAAACTTTGGCAAAAGAATAGTGTGCCTCGCGGCCTCACAGCAGCAGATGTTAAATGTAGTATATTAATATAAAAATGGAAAATCTTATATTAAGAACTGTATAACACTCTTTCATGCCACCTCATTTTCTTTTCCATTTAAATGAATTCTCGCAAGGATCGTATTAAAAGAAGATCAAGCATCAAATTCAACAAATGAGTTCATGCAGATCCTTTTATCCAATTAATGTTTTTTTACCAATAAATAATGAATTTAAGGAAAATGACATATAAAGTCTGCCCAATTGGGACTTGGACAATTGAGGTGGGTAAATTGTGGAAATGACAAGTTGGGTCATCTGAACCTAAAACAAATTACCATATTTAGGGAAAAGACTAAAGTGCCCTTAAAATTAGGGCGAAGGCCCAAAAATGATACACAACTATTGGCCAAGGAACAGAAATAGTACATAACTATTTCGAGGTACAAAAATGATACCCAACTTTTCCATGTGATCAAAAATGATATTTTCACTAATATGACAATAATATTATACATGAAATGTCCAAAATGCCCTTATAATTAAATAAACTTTTACCGGTCATCGATTAATGTAGGGCGAAGGCCCAAACATGATACATAACTATTGGCCAAGGAACAAAAATGATACATAACTATTGCAAGGTACACCGATGGTACCAACTTTTAACATGGGATCAAAAATGATATTTTCACTAATATGACAATAAGATTACACATGAAAAGTCTAAAATGGGCTTATAAATTAAATAAATTTTCTTCCTCACCCTCTCCTTCCTTAACTTCTTTCTTCTACCAAGAGTTCCTTCAATAAATAACTCGTCTATCGGCGGCTTCAACTCTCAGCAACTCTGTAGTTGCCGAGCTTGAGCAAAAGAAATGAAAGAAAATAAGAAAAATGAAGTTGAAACAAGAAGAAAACACATGAAAATGATAGAACAATGGTCCACCTTGCCACCCGCCGCCATCGTTCGCCGGAAATAGGACCACCGTCGCCGGAAAATGCCGAAATCGGAGCACCTCTTTCAGGCACGGATCGGGTTCGTGCTTTACAGATTCATGAAGAGGAGTGAAGGATGAAACAAAATGATGAAGCTTTTTTTTTAGTAAGGGAGTGGCCGAATGGTGTGTGTGGGGAAGAGAAAGTGAAGAAAATTGGCAAGGTGGGGGAGGGGGGAGGGGCGGCGCGTCTGCGCAAAAGAGGAGGGAGTTCGGTGTTTCAATGTTGAAAAGGGGGGAGGGGCGTGTTTGGTTGGTGAAATAGGGGTGGTTTTTCGATAATTACAGCCCAAACTTGCCATAGTGTACTCTTTTTGATTTAAAACCACTTAAACTAGCCTCAAATCTCCTTAACTTTCAAAATATTTTTAGCTTTACCATTCCCTCATATTTCAAACCCTTCATTTCTTAATTAGTTATATGCATATTAATTACTCAAAATTTCCAAAAATCCCCAAAAATTCCTAAAAATTCCAAAATTCCTAATTTCTCCATTTAATATTTCACAAAACACTCTTTTAATCTTGTATTAAATTTTTAGGATGTTACAATTCTCCCCACCTTTTAGGAATTTTGCTCTCAAAATTCACTATGTCAAACAACCCTAATGAAATAATATATAGCAGAATCCGCTCAATACATCCCTAATATCTTAAATTAGGGAAGAAGACCTCAAATTCTAGTCAACTAATATACATCCTTTCTTTTATTTCCAATTCTTCACGTTATATTCCAATTTTACTACCCTTAAATTGTTTATCTTCCTTGACTTATAGATTATGAGAGTCATTCATTAATCAACTACCAAAAATTTCATGCCAAAAACTATACACTTCCAGATTCTTAGACCAAATTTTTTTTTTATCCATTTTAAAGTTTGAGGTCGCTACTTAAACAGTTTCCACTATTCAAAATTGTCATCTAAGTCAGAGTTCCACTACCACTACAACCAGCCTGAATATATCCAGTAGTTTCTTCAATTTATTCTATACTATCTCTTCTTAAAGGTCAGATAATAATTCCTTAGAAATTTATTCTTTACCTTATGACTCTAACCTAACATATCCCACCATACCTAATTCATTCAATTGTATTCAATTCCAATGGATCAATTAGGAGTTCGCTAAAGCTTTTACATCTATTTAACTCATCTATGATCACAATTCCAAATCCCATTACCAACTTGAATCGTCTTAATTTCCTTAGTAGAATGACGATAACTTATCACATAACTAGCTCTTCCACTTAGTATATTAACAAATCACCATATTGCGAATACTAATTATAATTATCCCTATTGAACTCAATCTTTTGTCTAAATACTCATAATAAAATGTCATTTATCTACAAGATTTAGGAATTCATGCTAGATCGATTTGAATCACTGGGTACACAAATCGTTCACCAATATCATATATAGTTACCTAAGTTACATCCACGAGCCTAAACAGTAATCCATACCACATGATTCCCAGTGTCATGATTAAGATAGAATATAAACTCCTTAAACTCGATAGAACTTCAAATCCAACTAGTTATCTCACTTAATCTTCAATTCACACCTTAAGTATCATTTTAATCATCATACTACAGTGTAGTTCCAAGTAATCCCCTCAGTCATCATTAATCGGGAACTAAATTTTCTCTAATTCTCTTTTAATCATAATTTTCGGGTCAACCATCCATTTCTAATCATTATTGTATCTTCCAGTCATCAAAATCACAACTCCTCTTAATTACATCTAACTTAATTACTTCTTGCTACATAATCGTAACTTCAATCTCATCATTTCATCTATTTTAATCACAACAATTTGTACCGATTGATTTCTTTATTAATATCGATATTAATATGCCGTATAAACCAAGAGAAACTTCACAATCCCCCCTTTTACCTTAAAAGTTACATCCATATTTATATCGTTTACAACCCTTGGCGTATCAGCAATATCTTTTAAATTAACAACAATCCCCTTTTTACTAATGTCACTTCCAATAGCCAATACACTACAAAGGTCATTAAACTCACCGTTGAATCCTAAGTAGTCTCCTCAATCCTCAATTTGAAATACCACCACCAGTAATTACCTAATGCCTATTATCTATATTCATATACAATCTCATTAGAATCGAGGACTCACATCCCAAAAGTGCTTTTTTTTTAATCAATTACCTAAGCCTCTTACATAATTTACATCCTTTTTGAATAACCAAAAATCAACTCAAACACCATCCTCATACTTCATTAACTTCATATTCATATGTACCCTTATGTACCCTTAATAATATAGGAATCATGAATACCTCAAGGTTGAAGAGAGTTTCAAAATCATCACCACCCTAGCTAATTTAAATTCTGAGTCAAAAGCAATCTCAATTACCCAATTTGCATTCATGCACCACTTTTCCAATCATTAACTTGATTTAACTACTCACACCTTGCAAGTACAATTAATTTAATTTCAAGCCTAAGGATATTCACAAATTTTTTTTTAAATCTACAACAAAATTAGCCAAATTAACTTATTCAAGCATAATCGTTGAACCTAAATCAGCCCTTAGACCCCATAACCATAATTCAAATACCCATAATTAAAATACCTCAATTGGAAATCAAGCTTAGGTAACAACCAAGAGAAAGTTCAAACTCATATCCAACTTCAAACAACTAGGTATCACCGGGAATCAACTAACTATAGGTGTCCTCTTCATTGGCTTCCTATACATATATCAAATCATAAACCCATATTCATAAGCAATCATAATCTAACCATTTTTTTTTAACACAATTCAAACTTAAGAATCCAATATCATCAAAGCCTAAGAATAATCCATTCAAGACCTCACTAGTTCTCCAACCCTCAATGTAACATTTCCCCTCTAAAGTTATATTTTATTCCAATAAAACTGCGCCATTAAACATGCCTTAAACTTATTCAACTTCCCATGAATCTCTCAACAAATTCATATTTCAAAATCACCAACACTCCTCTAAGTCACAATTCATCCAACATACCAAATCTCAAATTACTACAATTATTCCTAATTTCACCACTTCTCAATCAACCTTACTACAATCCCACTACCGTATTTCTATTATTCAATTGATTCCTACACTTCCTTAGTAATGATTATGACATCCTACCTCTTCTAAACATCCTTTAATACACAATCATACTTTACTTTAATACCAACCAATTTATTTCCACCAAAATTATTGTTGAACTCCCACTTCTTCTAAAATATAGTTTCAATTGAACGTCCTGAATTTAAACATTTCTTTCAAATCCTACTGATTAATCACTAATTACTAATTGTAATCTCGTTTGTATTGCCTGTCACCCCCACTATAATTTACTTCAAACCAATAGAATCAAATTGATTCATCAAAATTACTATACACTTCACCAACACTCACCATTTACCTTGAAAATTATATTACCTAAGAAAATCACAGTCCAAATCATTCACCAATAAGTCCCAAAATAAGATATACCCTTTCATCAAAACTCATTCTACTACGCTCAAAATCCAACCAATCTCATCTTTTCAAAGCATAATGTGTCCTCATTCTATTTAACAAGGGTCATGACTTAACATAATGCCTGTACTTAAATTCTAAATACCCTTGATACATTGAACAACAAATTAAATAGATCGTTACTCTTTAAACTTGTGTAGTCCTTTAGCTCCTAATTACTATCTCACTTTACCTATTTTCATATTAATCTACATTTCCATTAACATCCCTTCCCCATTAGAAATCTTCCTCCAAATAAAACATTAATTCAGTCTCCTAAGACAAAATTCAAATAATCTACAAATCAGCTTACCAATATCACAGTCCTAATCCATTCACTAATCTCATCTGAACATCCTTAATGCGATTTTACCTTTCTCCCCACCAATCGAATTTTGTCCTCAAAATTCAACTGCACATATCCTCAATAGAAAGGTTAGTGATCATGCATATCGGGAGGGAAAAGGATATATATATATTGTCATTCTATATGCAATGCAACAGGCAGGGTATCGTTTACCATAAAACTGATACCAAGTTGTAACACTCTGTTACTAAATCCTTAATACCGTTACTAAATCCTTAATTCACCAATAAGATAAATATCAATTTAATAATTTCATTACTAACTATGATAGGAAAATGATTTTCCATAATATCAATATCGCTATCATAGTTAGAAAAAGAAATTTCTAACGATTTAAGTATTATCCACGATAGAAAAGAATATTCTAATACAATAATACTATCATGGATAATTAACTACTAACCATGTTAGTAAGAATTCACCTAACATGGTTAGAAAAAGAGAACAACATCACAAATAATCAAACACCTTAACCATGTTAGTAAAAGATCCACCTAACATGGTTAATAAAAGAATCACCTAACACATACGAAGAACACTCATGTTTCTTTGACAAAAATCTATGTTAGAGAAAAGATTCTACTAACATAGTTAACCAAAAGAAACAACATCACACTCCGAAAGATAATCATGTCAGAGAGGGGCCCATCCAACATGGTTATATTAAATAACAACACTAATCACAACAAGGCAACACAATCGCACAATATAACCATGTTAGGAAAGGAATTTCCCTTAACACGATTATTCGAAACATCTATATCAATTATACATAACAACACAAATATCTGACTTGAATATGTCAGTATCACAAAGCATAATCATTTATCACTGATCACAGTCATACGATGCATCCATATCAAGAAAAAGATATTGTCTCTCCATTAGCAGACAAATCCTCCTGTAACTCATAATACACATACAATATAATATCAATCAACACCGTCACAAAGTCTGTAGCACAGCTACGACTATCACATAATCAAAACTTTCACATGGAAGCATGAAAATGGACCACTCTAAAATGTGAAAAATATCCCTGGTTCCTTTACAATCCGAGGAACCCGTACAATTAACCTATCGATTTGCGCAAATCGATGGTTACATCGGCCGACGGTACTAATAGTCAGTGTCATGCAACAATACAAAAGATTTGTATATATAGATATATGTAAAGTACAGCTCAGTTGAAAGGTACCCTATAGCCCACGTTTAAATATAAAATAATATGGATTCATTTCATTTATATATATTTATAAGTAGAAGAGGATTTTTAGGAATCCTCAACTACCGTCACCCTCAGTATCATAGTCAGTTAAGCGTGATTACCTGTTCAAGCTCAAAAACAGCACTATATATCCTCAGTTATTATCATCCGCGAGCTCCACTCGAAGCGTCGCCGTTTACAATCACATAATGAGCTGCTGATGGTCAAGACACAATATCAGTGACTTTGACCACCAATTCAAACTAATTCTAAACAATTATTGCAGTAATGATTACTTCCAATATCAAAATTAATCTATATCCTTTAAACCTCCATAATCCCCTTAGCCAATCATAACGTCTATAGTATTAAACTTTACCATTTCTCCTAACTCTTGTAAAATTAATTGAAAATGTTAAAGTCCACTAGAACCACTTCTTTACATCAATTTAACAACTCAAAATGCCTTTCCAATCTTCCATACTTTCCATTACTTTTCCAACATACTATTACATGATCAATTCCCCTTTTTCTTCAACCCTTTACTTCCAAACTTCCTTCCAAACACCAACCTAACCAATTCCAACATCATTAAATAACTTCAACAAGCATTCCTAAACATAACTTTACATAACCAAATTTTCTAAACATTATTTACCAACTTCCTCCTACACACCATTTCAAACAATTTCACTCATTCAACATCTCCATAACATCTACACAACATTTATTAACTCCCACTCTAATCCATACAGCTCACATAACAACCTTAACTTTAAAGAAAACAAAAATGCTCATAAAAGTGTAAAATAATCATCAACCACCAAATCACCATATTAATATCAATTCTACAACTTAAAGTAACTTCCTAACTTCTCAAACCTTCCACCAACTTCAACCTATCTTTATCTAATCAATTTCCTCTTTATCCAACACTTTAATTATCAAAATTCCTTACAAACATCAATCCATCTAAAACCTAACCTTCCAACATCACTAAATAACTTCATCAAGCATTTCTTAACCACCAATTTATTCCAACACTTCTTTATGAACAAATCCTAATTTCAAAGAGTCATAAAATGTCCGAAAATTCCCAAATAACATTCTCACTTCAAAAACAACATGAGTATTTTGCCAAAAATCTCCAATTACTCAACTAAGCATTCCTAATATTTTAATTAAACTCCTAAGGTTCAAAAATGATCAAACCAACACTTCAAGAACCACTACCAACTTCAAAAATTCCCAACTACTTCACCTCTTCCAAAAATTCTTTTTTCTCCCAAGAATACCCAAATTCAATACATCCCAATTTCAGTATTACAACATTACACTCCCAAAAATCCAACATCATACCTAAATCCCAACTTTAAAGAATTCCTAGGTATTCTTCAAAACTTCCCAAGGTAATTTCTCACTTCCCTAAACATCAAATATGCTCACAAAACTTCAATTAACAACTTAACAATCATTATGGTAGCTTAATAATCCTAAAGTCCAATTTTTCACAAAAACCCTAACTTAAAAGAAAGAGCTTTAACCAAAAATCAAAATCATACGATGATCGGAGGACTTACGGAACTCAAGGATGAGAAAAAGGAAGCCGCCGCCGCCGGCAGCCGCCCCTGAACGCCGGAAAACACCTTCTCTTAAGTGGTTGCCGAGCTTGAGCAAAAGAAAGGAAAGGAAATAAGAAAAATGAAGTTGAAACAAGAAGAAAACACATGAAAATGATAGAACAATGGTCCACCTTGCCACCCGCCGCCGTCGTTCGCCGGAAATAGGACCACCGTCGCCGGAAAATGCCGAAATCGGAGCACCTCTTTCAGGCACGGATCGGGTTCGTGCTTTACAGATTCATGAAGAGGAGTGAAGGATGAAACAAAATGATGAAGCTTTTTTTTTAGTAAGGGAGTGGCCGAATGGTGTGTGTGGGGAAGAGAAAGTGAAGAAAATTGGCAAGGTGGGGGGGGGGGGGGGGAGGGGCGACGCGTCTGCGCAAAAGAGGACGGAGTTCGGTGTTTCAATGTTGAAAAGGGGGGAGGGGCGTGTTTGGTTGGTGAAATAAGGGTGGTTTTTCGATAATTACAGCCCAAACTTGCCATAGTGTACTCTTTTTAATTTAAAACCACTTAAACTAACCTCAAATCTCCTTAACTTTCAAAATATTTTTAGCTTTACCATTCCCTCATATTTCAAACCCTTCATTTCTTAATTAGTTATATGCATATTAATTACTCAAAATTTCCAAATATCCCCAAAAATCCCCAAAAATTCCTAAAAATTCCAAAATTCCTAATTTCTCCATTTAATATTTCACAAAACACTCTTTTAATCTTGTATTAAATTTTTAGGATGTTACAGACACCATTAGCTTTTCTTTTGATCATGAATTATTATAGTCCTCAACAATTTTCAACCCAAAAAGGAAGAAGAAAACAAAGTTGTTGATGTGTAAATACCTCCTAACTTCCACCCAAGAAGGATAAATATCTTAGCTCCGTCACCCAACGTCCACCGCCGTTAGCTCCGTCACCGTCACCTTCACCGTTAGGGTTTTTTGTTCATTCTCTGTTTCTTTTTTGCTTCCTAGTGGGTGTGGGTATCGTGATTTTTTTTGTTTAGTGTGGGATTCATGTTTGGTTATGTTGTAATATACTCCCTCCGGTCCTATATATAAGACCTAATTGACTTTTTTAGAAAATCCTATAAAAAGCAAAATAAGTTAATTATAAATTGATTTACCTAATATTTTCTCTTAGACTAGTTTATTTTACCTATAAACTAATGTATAATCTAAAAATATATCAAATATGTCATGATTTAATATCCTATTTCGCAACCTTAACCTCTCCAAAATAAAGTCAATTGGGTCTTATATTTAGGACCGGAGGTAGTATTAAATTAGTAGAGGGCACTTTAGTCTTTTCCCCAAATGTGTTAATTTGTTTTAAGTTCAAATGACCCAACTTGTCATTTCCACAATTTACCCACCTCAATTGTTCAAGTCCCAATTGGGCAATATGTCATTTTCCCATGAATTTATATGAGAGCGTTGCATAGTTACAATTACAACTTACAGTTTATAGCTATTCAAATGTGTGAGGTATTATTCTCATTGTTTTTATTTGCATGCACAAATTGTTTTTGAGAAAAAACAATACTTATCGTTTCAGCTGTGAAGAAAATTTGCAGACTCATTACCTCCCCTTGCCACCAAAGAAATCCTCCACTTATCAGCATTTTCCATCTGTAAAATTTGTACACACTTCTGAACAATATCTTCATTATTCTCCTAATTTTCATTCGACATCAGATTCCATGCTCTGTGTATCATCATGAATGTCATATTCTTGTTAATATTGACTGAGATAATTTTCTGATCTAACGTAGCACCCTTCAATTTCTTCCCATCTTGGTTTCTCCATCTATATATACTTAAAAACTCAAAGTAGTGAGCTTTATTGGAGACACTATTCATCTTACTGTTTTTAACACTGTGCATTTCTTCTATTTCCTCTCACATGTAAAGATCAAATCATGTCAAATTTTACTGTTTCGCCCTACTGTAGAATGAACAGTAATGAAAAAAAACTTCGCTTTGTAATGGAGTCTGGGTCCCATTGTGAGTTCACCTTTTGCCATGTATTGCAGCGTGTGCTACATTGCTGAGTCTTTTAATGTTTCTTCTGGGTAAAATTAATTTAATGTTTTTTTGAAAAAAATTAACAGATAAATAGAATAGTTGATAGAATAATCTATTTATACTTAAATTCAATATTTACGGCTAAGCAGTGATTCTTTTTTCAAATTATTATTATTATTAGTTAGTTTAATCATAATCTATTTGTACTTAATTTCAATATTCAATGTTAAACAGTAATTCTTTTTTTTTTAATGTAGTTATTTTGTTCTTAGTTTTCAGTTAAATTTTAGTGAGTTGAAATTACTTAAAAAATAATTGTTTGCCTTTATGATTGTTTTTCAGACCCATATTTATCATTTGTTTTTGTATATTATGTCCTTAATAAGTTCTGTCTTAAGTAGTTTAGAGTTATTAATTCCCTCAGTAATTTGAAAACTTTCCCGTGAATTTTTTAGTCAAATATTATGCATGTTTAGTTACATTGTTTTTAGGGTTAGTTGTGGGATCTCTTAGTCCCACATCGACCAGGAATGTGTGTGTGTGTGTGTGTGAGTATATAAGTAGGACATTCGCACTTCAGCTTGTCAACCGCATTAGTTGGTTTTGCTATTGTGTTTGGTCCGAAAAATGTGTTAAAAAAAATTACATTGTTTTTTATTGTTACTATTTATATTCATTAGTCATTAATATTCTTATTAACTATTTGTATTTAGTATTTTCAATGTTGTTGATATGCATATGTCATTTGTACTGACTTATTGCTAATTAATCACATTAATGTTTGCCAAATTCGTGCTTTCTGACATTCACTTTTAAGGGTTATATATTCTTATTGACTAGTACTCCCACCGGTCCCTAATATAAGAGTTAGCCGCCAAAAAAACGTTTTTTAAAAAAAACATGTGAATGTTAGTTGAATGTCTGGAGTTATTGTTTCTTTTCCAATATTGCTCATATTTATTATGATACTCTTAAGAGAAAGAAATACATAAGCATTAATGAATATCAAAGAGAATTAGGGGCAAAGTAGGAAAAATGCATTAAATGAGGAGAGAATGTGAGATGAGCTCTTATATTAGGGACCAAAACTATTCAAATTTTGGGCTCTTATATTAGGTACCGGATAAAGTACTATTTAATGTTTAATACTGTTTAATAACTTTTAAATGTTTTCTGAATTCCTAATTTTACGCCTTCAATTTTATATTATTTTAAAAACGAAATTTTAAAATCTAAATTTGAATTTTGCATACTAAATTTCTGAATCTAAGTTTCTAGAATATTACGTAGAAAAAAACACCTTGTAATAAAAAACACTTTGATATAGAGCTAAGATCATAAGAACAGGATCAATTTCTTTTTTGAAAAAGATGGAAGGATAGTTAATGTGCTTTGATGTTTAATGACTCAAGGGAAGGGAGATCTTAATGAGCTACATGTTGATTATTCAAGTACTTTTCATGAATTATACTTTTCTAATGGATTGTACTTATGATACTTAGTCTTTAATTAATTCTTTCTGTTACAAAGTTGTCAAGGAATTTTTTGTTTTTAGTTTAAGGTTACACTATAATTATTGTGATTAAGGATAATTATCAACAAAATATAGGAAGCGCGAGTAACCTTTATGAAATATCTTTACTATCTTAGCTAATTTTTTCATAAAAATAATTGTCCTATTTTGTTACGCTATTCTTCAATTTCTTGATCAATTTTCACTTGCAAGTTCTTTTTTCCGTGCAACGCACGGGAGTTATTGCTTGTTTTCTTTAAACCAATTTCGCTTCCAATGCTCTTCTTCTACCTTCTCCTCCTTCTTCCTTCATGTTTGTCATTCTCATCAAAAGAATTCCAATAATCTATCTAAGCCTTCAATAAAATCCTTTAAACCCTAACAAGAAACAAACCCTACTCTTTGAACCTGTCGCAGTGGGCAATACGCTCTCTATCTCTCTACAAATATCTATCGCAAGAAATAATAGATTGCACTCTCTTTATCTTTGTCACAGTGGGCAACAATGATCTCCTCAAAACCACTCCTCTTGAAGAATCCCTTTCTCTAGTATTTCTGTTTTGGTTCTTTTCGTGTGACATTGATTGGAGCACTACTACAAAAATACCCTTTCACGTCGCTTTTTTAAGGCCTTTCACGTCGCTTTTTTAAGCGAAGTCTATACTAGCGACGTGAAAAGTCTACTTTTCACGTCGCACAAAAAGAGTGACGTAAAAAGTACACTTTTTATGTCGCTTATCTAGGAAAGCGACGTAAAAACAAGACTTAGCACGTCGCTTCTTTAAAGAAGCGACGCCTACATATGTATCCACGTCGCTAAATTTAAGTCTAGCGACGTGAATAATACATTTGGCGTCGCCTTGCCAGAAAAGCGACGTAACAAGTATTATTCACGTCGCATAACTAAATAATAGTGACGTTAATAGCACAATTTGCGTCGCCTTTTAAATAAAAAGCGACGTGAAAAGTCAAAATTAATGTTAAAAAAAATGGGCATTTTTTGTAGTGGAATCACATCCATACTACAAAAAATGCCCCCACATAAACATTTAAATTAAGAAATAGAGAAATTTTGTTTGGATTAGAATCATTTACAATAGAAAATGTCTCTACATAGACAATTGAATTACAATAGGATAGTGGATACCTTTTCTTTTAGATACATAGGATGGTAAATACTAAATTGTTATAACCGTAAAACTTGAACATAAGAAATATATGGCAAATAGAGCATGTATCACCATCTATTATGTCAATAGTTGAAATGATAGTTAATAGTCACAATCATCAGAGGGGGAAAAGCAAAAAAATGCACATTACACGGAATAAGATGATAACATACAGCATTCATATATGATTTTAAGAAATTTAAGTAAAAGAGAATACATGCTTCAGAGCTTCAATTATTACCTCCAAAGCATTTGTTATTTTGTCCATCAAATCTAACTCTATCTACGCACCAAATTTTCTTTCACCTGGAAAAAAATGGATTTACTATAGAGAAAAGAGCACTGAGATCATAATGAAAAGCATTGGAAAATGTATACATGAGATGAAGTGTTATTAACAACTAACAACCTGTAGGACCAATTTCTCTGGATATCTTAATGGCATTTGATGTCTATGTCCTGATTGGCTGGTGTTATTGCCTAAGTTACACAATTTGGCTGTGAAACAAAGAAAACGATAAAGCACACTTTTTAGAGAAATCAAATCATGTTTCAAGGGATAATTCTACTAATATCCCCATCTAAAAGCTACCAATTAAAGGAAAACAACTTAATATGTGGTTTAGAGACAGTTGCAGGGCATGAGAAATAAGCTCACACATGAATAAAACAAATGGAAAATTGAGAATGAGTGAATAAGAAACTAGGAGAGCCAATAAATAGCAGTGAAAGATAGTTATAATACATGAACCAAACACTTCTCAATTTAACTAACTCAACAACAATATTGTTTCCAAATCATTCCATTAATCTACAAGATTATATCAAGTTTAGTAAAAATTATAACAATGCAGCCAAGTGTAGTAAGCCAGTCATAGATGGTCCTTGTATGTTTAGTCCCCTTGAAGCTTTCATGTATCTCAAAAAAAAATCAAAACTCTTTTTAAGTTTTTGTTCAGTCCAGAACCTTCCATGGCCAAATAAAAACTCTGAAACCACGTATTGGTTTCACTCTCTCAACCCAAAATCCCAAAATGAGCTTCACTTCACAAAATCTCTAACTCGCCTAACTTCGAAATTACAATTTCAAAAATCTATGCTTCCTCCTTTACACATCTCCAGATCAAAATCCTATCCTATATGTCCAGAACCACTTAGAGAAATTAGGAGAGAAGAATGCATGAAAAAAGAAAAATCAGAACATGCAATCTGTCATCACTACTCTTTTCATTCAAGAAAACATTCATATGAGCCTTTGTTGATCAAATGCGCTGACAATTTTGTAGGGGCAATATCATTATCATTCAGGAAGTTTCAAAGACGGGACAACATAAAAAATCAAATGCCACATTGCTTTTTTAATGTGTTAATGAGCTTCATCAGGAGTAACAAACCAGAGTATACTCAGGTTAGGCATGAACAAGAGAATACTTATTGAAAATTTATACTTACAGCAGCACCATTAGAGTTTGAGGCATCTTCATAAAACTCCTCCCAATTACCAAGGCAATAGAAGTTGAGGTAATCTTGTGGATGAGAGTCAGTAAGTTGCATTAATTTCAATTCTTCATCCATAACCATATACATTGCTTGCCTCTGTACGGGATACAAAAAAACAAAGAATAACCAATCAGTTTAGCTACATTTTTATAATTCAGAGGCAGGTGGCTTCAGTTTCATGTACTGCAGCAAGTTCCATCAATAGAAAAGTTTCTAAATTTTACACACCACAGTCATAATACCTGCCAAAACAGAATTTCTTGCATTGCTCCAGAATGAGGAACATCTTCAGGCCACATTGGTAAAACAACATATACTAAAGCAATTGAACTGACTTTGTTTTCTTGAAAACTGAAAGGTACTCAAATGTCAGACAAATATGAAGAGTCTAACTGAGGTGAAAATTAGCTCATAAAGAATCAGATGTCAATTAGAGATGTATCAATTCTAGAGAAAAGTATGAATATGTCATACATAAATTGTCCCTCCAAACTGCAAGAGAAAAGGAAAAAGGTGTAAAAGGCAAAATAACTTTATAATATGATAAAAGGCAAGGGGGATTCATCAATTCATCAACTGCATTTTGGTAAAACTCATACAAGATTGAACCAGTGAAAACCGAAACTATCAGTTGCTTGTTGCTTTATAATGCTCAACTTGTTGTTAGCATACCGAGGTGCTAACACAAACATGACAGAAGAGTGCTTAAAGAATATTTTGGTCTCCTCGTTATGT
This sequence comes from Mimosa pudica, assembly GCA_029929735.1. Classification (NCBI taxonomy): domain Eukaryota; kingdom Viridiplantae; phylum Streptophyta; class Magnoliopsida; order Fabales; family Fabaceae; genus Mimosa; species Mimosa pudica. Next base: position 11,303,845 of record JAKELP010000033.1, on the reverse strand, counting down.
GTTTTCATAATACCAGTCTACCCCAAAACAAAAGTACACTCAGCAAATAAAACAAACAACTTGCATTGATGATCAACCTGAGTATAAACGACCCAAACGTTAAATAATTCCTTGTCTCACCGACTTGAAGAGCAACTTATCATGAGAAGTTTCCATCATCCCGGACTAGTAACAGAATTGGAACCCTTCTTGAGACTTGTATTTAAGCAATTCACCAAGAGTTAAATCCCCACCTCGTGGCAAATTGGCAATGGTCTAGTAGGCTCCCTAACCAATTTTATCTTATGATAAATAGACCACCCCACAAGATATATCATATGATGAGCCTCGGATATAGCATAACAAATATCTTCCCAACATGCTCCCTGCCTCTAACTCAATTTTGGGCAATAACCCTTTAGTCACATGTTCAATTAAAACTTTCAAATTATTCAATCACTTTATATCTCAAATAAATCTAGTACTCTTCACAATATCAATCATCACAATTCATTTAATTCTTTAGCCAAACCAATCAGCGATCCAATAAGCTTAATCTTACAAATTCTGGGAGAAAGCAACCAAAGAAAACAAACATAATGTCCTTACAATATAAGCATCATCAATCTAACTAAATAGATCAACAAACAATTAGTGATAACAGATCAAATGTAAGCAGAGATCCAAAAACTATAAGTAAATGGCTAAGGCAGGACTATAGCATTAGGTAACATTAAGCAAGTAGAGCACAAGCAAGGAAAAACAGATATTCTTAGACTATACATTACATTGTCATATGAATCAAACAAAAGAGAATAGGAATAGAGATAAAGAAATCAAATTGATCAATAGAAATTACGATAAAGTATAGAACATTAAATCATATGGGAGGTAAGAGCTTAAGCCTCAGTGAAACATAAGAACTTACGTGGCCTATATATTCTGGAAAAGCAATGAAAGGGAAGATATCAGATTGCAAGAGTAAGAAAAAGCCTGAGTTCGCCAAAAATGGCTTCACTGGCCGCCAGAAATTGTATCAGAGAATGAAGATGAAGGTGGTAGAGCAAACATTAACCCATCCGTGTCATAAACGAAGAAAGTATTCAACAAATTAGGGTTTAGAGAGAAGGAACGGCGAGAAAGTATTTTGTATTGAAATAAAAAAAGGAAAATACAAAAATAGAAGAGGGGAATAATGCTCACCAAATTAGGGTTTCGAGAGAAGGAACGACGGCGGCTTTGTTTCTCAGCGATGAAGAAACTGATTTTATTGCAATCAGATCTTATTGCAATAAAAACGATGAAAATCTCGGTGGAGGTTGGGGTTCTTTTCTTATGTTACCCATCCCTCACTCTTGTTAGGGTTTCAAATGTCACCTCAACGGCGAGCGAAGCGAGCAACGGCGAAGAGATTTCTGTTCTCGTATGAAGGCGTGCGTGTAAATAGATCGACGGCGAGAGAAGGTCTAACGGCAAGTGAGGGTCTGATTGTGAGTGACGGTTAGCGAGATTGAGAGAGAGGGCGAGGAACAAATTCGAAGAGAAGGTGGGGAAGGTTGCATATGGCAAGGCCTGAAATTTTAGGCCTATTTGTAATTTTAATTTTAGGCCTGAGCCTATTTGTAATTTTAATTTTAGGCCTGAGCCTAAGCCTTCAAAAGGCCTGACAAGGCTTGAAAGCCTATTTTAAAGCCTACTTAAAATGTTGACTCTTAAATAGGCTTGAAATTCTATACTTCTAATTTTATATATAAGTCTTTACACCTATTAAAACTTGTATACAAATTATGAGATGTGAAGTTTAGATGCACAAATAAGTTGATACTATTATAATTAATTTATATATTTTATTTATTTTATACAATATTATAATAGAAATAACAAAATTATTAAATAGGCCCGGCCTGTAGGCTTTTGTAGGCTAGGCCTTGTGAAAAAAAGCCTGGCCTATTTAGTTAAATAGGTCAAATGATAGGCCTGTATATGAGCGTGACCTATTTACTAAATAGGCTAGGCTAGGCTTTTTGAAGGCTAGGCCGTAGGCCCCTGTTTAAAGCCTGGCCTATTTCCACCCCTACATATGGGTTAGTTACTGAAACATAGGAGATTGGGGATTGGGGATAATGGGCCGAGAAGTTCCGGGGGAAATAATGAGGCAAAACTGAAAAAATAATTACAAATACTTATTAACGTCGATATCTATTCAAAATGCGACGTGAATAGGTTAACCTTTTCAGGTCGCTTTTCGGAACAAGCGACATGAAATGTATTAACGTCGCTCGTTTAAAAAATGGTGACGTGAATAGTTAAACTTTGCATGTCAATCTCTTAGAAACGGGACATAAAATGTATTAACGTCGCATTTTTAGTGCATTGCGACGTTAATATGCCTTTTCTCGTCGCTTAGTAAGCGACGAGAAATAGCGACGAGAAAAGGCATTTTTGTAGTAGTGGAGATTAATTCATATTGTTAATATATAAGCAAGGGAATTAATATAGATACATTATACATATGATAACTCTTTCCCTACTGTACCCCTTGAAAAATTTCGACCGTACCCCATATGATAACCTTCTCGTAAATTCTCTTAAACATTAAAAACAACTCTACAAAGCTATCAGGAACACGCTTGGAATCACCTTTCTTTAGGGTTAGCAACCTTAATGATGACTTAATGGAACTCATGAGTTTTTTATTAAGAGAAAGACCATGCAGAAAGTAGCATCACTAGTAAGCCTACTCGTCATCATCCTCATGCATCACTTCATGCTCATCCTATTAGGATATCATCATTAATACCATATTTGGTCTCATTTTATAGATCACAACATACTAAGAATTATAACACCATCATTGTCATCATTTGGCCGATGTCTTGTTTATTGACTAAAACTCTTTATCATTGGTTTGCATTCCTGGGTCATCACATGCGTAATGTAACATCCTGAAAAATTTAATACAGGATTAGAGAGAGTTTTAGGAAATAATAAATGGAGAAATTAGAAACTTTGGAAATTTTAAGAATTTTTGGTGATTTTTAGGATATTTTGGAACTTTTGAGTAATAAGTGTGCAAATAATTAATTAATCAATTGAAGAATTTGAAATATGAGGGAATGGTGGGATCCAAAATATTCTGAAGGTTAAGGGGATTGGAGACTGGTATAAGTGGACTTAAATTAAAACAGTACACTATGGCAAGTTTGGGCTACAAATTATCATGAACCACCCTTATTTCTCCCAACCAAACGCGGTATTCTTCCTCTTTCTTCTCTAAAACACGTCAGACCACTCCCCCACCTCACCATTTTTCATTTTCACTTCCTCACCCACACACCCTTCGGCCATTCCTCCTCCAAAAAGCTTCCTCATTTCGATTTTGCACCTCTTCTCCTCCACAGATCCATGTAGCTTGACCCCGATCGGTGCTTGGAGAGAGTACTTCGGCCGTGGCTTCTTCCGGCGGCGGCGGGTTGTTTTCCGGCGAAGGAAGTTCGTTTTGAAGGTAGGTGTTAGTGTTCTTTCGTTTTTATGAGTTTGCTTCTTGTTTGAACTTCTTTTTCTTCATTTTTTCATTCTCCTCAAACCCCAGCTCGGCCAGCCACGTGAAGGATGTTTTCTGGCGAGTTCTGGACGGCGGCCGGCGGTGAAGAAGCTCCTCCCTGCGTTCTTGAACTCCGTAAGCTTGTTCTTTTCCTTTTGTCGATTTTTGGATAATGTTGTCTTTTGAACTTAGGGTTTTGGATGTACTTAGATTTTTGGAGTGTTTGTGCTTTAATATTGAAATCAAGTCATTGAATTTGAGTATTCTATGGGGCATTTGGGTTTTCTGGATGAGATTAAGCATTTGTGAATTTTTGGTTTTAGTTAGGACTCTTTGAAGTTAGGATTTTGCTATGTGGGCACCTTTGGAGTTCTAAATCACAAATAATGAGTATTTAAATATTTGATTTGAGAGTTCTTGAAGGTATTTGAGATTTCTAAAAGTTGTCTTAATTAATATGGAATTTCTTGGTTTTGAAAGTTTCTTGAAATTGAGGATTTTGGTAATGTGTGAGTTATTGGGAAATATTGGTATTTACTATATGCTTACTATGGTTACATAATGAGATTATAATGGTTGAATTAATTGGATTGATGTTATGGAAAAAGATAGGTGAATAAAGTGTCAAATAAAGAGAAATTAATTATGTGATTTGGTAATTTGTGATTTAATGAAAGAATTGATGGATATTAGAGAATTACTAAGGTCAGGGGGTGATTTTGGAATCTTGAAATTGATTGGGTAAGTGTGTAGGAAAGGAATTGTGAGCAACATGTTGAATAAATGTGAAATTTGGTTATTTAAATGTATGAAGGGAATGTTAGAGGTTAATAAATAGGTTTGGAAGGCCATAGTATGTTAGAATTAATATTAGTGAGATTGAAGTGATTGATGTTATAGGCAAAGATTCATATTGATTATTTAATTAGGTGGAATGGTTGGATTTGATGATGATTTGCACAATGACAATTGGAATGAAGTAGGGATTGATTTGTTGATCTTGGATGTGGATAATTGATGACTTAAGGTAATAAATGATTGGGTAAAGGGGCAAAAATAGCCACCGTAATTGCCAAAATGGACAACTTTGGCACCCGTAATTTCGAGGGTGCAAAATCGTACATGATAAACCAAAATGGGACAAATCTAGCCACGCCGTTAAGTTCTTGTTAACAGACGTGTATTTTGGTGTGAGACCCACATTCATTAAACAACGTGGCATGACAGTCAGCACCTGAAGTGATTACACGTTGGAACCCCTGCCACATCACCTCACTAGCATGAACCTAGCATGAACCTCAATGTTTCAACTGAAATGGACAATAATTCCTGAATTCACAAGCAGTTCAAACGAGCATAGACGACATATCCATTGGGACAAAATGGCAGCAGCAGGCAGTAACAAATCCGAGAAAGAAGGGGTAAAGTAAAAGGCGAAGGGAGGAAGGAATAATGAAAAAGAAGAAAAGAAGATGATGGAGGGAGAGAGAGAGAGAGAGACACAGAAGCATTTACAAAAAAAAAGAATGATAAAGATAGAGAGGTCAGAGATGGCAAGCAAAGCAATTACAGGTCTTGGGCGTGAAGGAACAGAAGCCAAAGGGACGGTTGGGAATGTTGCAATTGATGGCGTAGCAGCAAGGAGAGGGCAAGCAGACCCCTCTGCTTCCGCCGCAACAGGTGCAGAAAGCGCATATCTGGAAGCCGTCGCGCTCCGTCTGCCCCACCTCCGTCTACCCCACCTCCGCCACCGGAACGAGAACCATCCCAGAGAAGCCATCACGCTCCTCTGCCACGGCCGAGCCGTTCTCCACCTGACCACCAATCCAAAGCAGATCTCAGTGAGAGAGAGAGAGAGATGCCCCAACAGGAGGGGTGTGTGTACAGTGTAACATCCTAAAAATTTAATATAGGATTAGAGAGTGTTTTTAGTAAATAGTAAATAGAAAAATTCGAATTTTGAGAGTTTTGGTGAAATTTATGATATTTTAGAGGTTTAGGGGGATTAATTGCCTAAACTAGTTAATTAAATGATCTAGAATATTGAAGTTCGATTTAAATTGAGGGAGATCAATTAGAGAATTTTATTATCAACTTTATGAAGAAGAAAAGAATTATCCCAATTTGAGAAAGAATATTCAAAGTGAGAAAGAATATTCCTCCCATTTTTCCTTTTTCTTTCTTTTATTTTTCTGTTTCTTTTCTTCTTCCTTCATTCTTTCCTCACCAAACCCGTAGCCCCTCCCAAATTCTCCAAAATCCAACGCCTCCCTCCTCCAAAACAGCTCCCATCGTTTCTCATCCTCCCAAATCTCTCTCCCCCATATTTTCTCGTCCTCCTTGTTTCCTTCACTGTTTCTGTCATCATCCAGCAGCTACACCCATCGTTTTTATTTGTTTTCCGACAAGGAACAGCGGCCGGTGGTGGGGGAAAGAGGTAAGCTACCATTTCTTTGTTCCTCAACTTGTTTCTTCCTTTCAAAGTTGATTTCTCACTACCCCTTTCTCTCTTAGTTGCTGTTTCATCCTTCCATGGCTATGGCCATTTTTCCGGCGAGATTTCCGGCGAGATTTCCGGCGGCATTCGCCGGAAAACTATGAGAGATCACCTCCTTTTTATTTTGGAACCACGTAAGCAATTTCTACCTCTCTTTAACTTAGTTCTTTGGATTTATGTCCTTGAAAAGTTAGGGTTTGGTTATATTGTGGGATTTTGAGAATTCTAAAATTATATAATGAATATGAAGTAGTTAATTTGAGTGTTTTTGGAGGTATTTGAGTTTTATTGAAGCTTTTAGTTATTTTGGAATTTTTGTATTTATTTAGGGATTCTTAAAAACTAGGGTTTGGTGATGTGTGAGCTATTATACAAATTAGTGGTTCCTAAATGCTTATTAAAGTTATATAATGACATTTGTGTGGTGGATTTGATGAGATTGGTGTTTAGGAAAAAAAAAATTGGTGAACAAAGTGTTGAATAAATGGAAATTGACTATGGAAGGGTTGTTTGGAGTTAGTTGGTGGATTAGATACACTCAAGGAGGTTTCATAATGGTGATGATAACTTTAAAATGTCATGATGTGTGGTTGTGAAATTAATGGAGAGTAAATATCAAGAGGAAATTGTTCTTTATTTACTTGTGTGAGATGCAATTGTGTGAAAATAAGTTCGAAAGATGCATGTTTGTTTTGTTTGGGTGTTTGAGAATTTAGAGAAATATTGAGTTTATGATTGTGGTTGTTTTGCAAGTTACAGGTGAATAAGTGATTGGGAATGGATATTGGTTTTGCATATGAAACATCTTGCTAAACTTAAAATGATGGCTTAGTTGTCTGTGGATTGAATAAATTCTGATAGTTGGTCTTGTATGAAATGGATTTGAAAGTGTATATGAATGTTTAGGCATTTAAGGAAGTAATATCATTTATGCTTTCCTGTTTTGGTTAAATTAGTTTGTGAGAAATTCTTTTCTTTGTTTGGGCTATTGCTGAAAAATGGTAATGTGACTTGTAACATCAGGTTGGAATGGGAGTATTTCAATTGTATTTAATATGTTATCGGAAAATCTAAGTCTTGATGCTCTTTGTCACTTTCTTTTACTGTATGGGCTGCTATCTTGTGTGTGGAATGTTAGTACACAGATGAGTTCATTAGAAGTAATAATAATACAGATTTGTATGTTGGTTTTGTGGCATTTGTTTGGAAAATCTGATATTTCCTTATTCTTTTGTGCAATAACTAAATTGAATTGTGATTTTTAGTTAATTTGGGAACTGTAAGTGTGTTTAATTATATTAGAATGATAAGTTTTGTATAGAATTTGTTGAAGTAAAAGGCATTAGAAGTTCAATTAATCTTGCTGATTTTTGTACCTGGATTTGCAAGTTTGATTCCTTTTGGATGTGATGGAACGGTTACTTTGATGTGCAATTTCATATTATTGAAGAAATTGATGCTTTGTGTTGATGTATATAAACAATAATGAAAATAGTCTATAATACAATGTAAAAGAAGAAGGGGCGGGTAGTAATACGAGAGAGAAATCAAAGCATTATAAAGTGAAATGATATTAATTTATCATTTTGTATCATATCATTATAGGAGTATATGGTGGTGATGATACTTGAAGGAAAAAAATCTACAAGGAAACGGTAAGGAAAGACAGTGGAGTGCTAAAGGGCAACAGGTAATCACACTTAACCTTACTATAACATTGAGGGTGATGTTAGCTAGGATTTTGTAAAATCCTTTCTCACCCTCTATATATATATTTTATCTTTGAAAGGTTATTTTTATACAAAACAGGCTATCCGGTGCCTTTTTAAACACAATTATTTCTATATAAAAGATTTTTACACATTATATATATACTATTATCCTGCCTGGTGGTGACCATTGATCTGGAATGACGTGAAATGTATATAGGGATAGTGTTGGGTAGTGGTTTAAGAGGTGATGAAGATAGAAAACATGCTGAGTTGAGAGTTATGTTGATGGAATATAGAATAGGGATTGTGAGTATTGCATGACACTGATTATTAGTACCATCGGCCGATGTAACCTATCGATTTGCGCAATCGATAGGTTAATTGTACAGGTTCCTCGGATTGTAAAGGAACCAGCGATGTTTTCACTATTTATAGTGCTCCCTTTTCAGGGATGTTTTCACTATTTAAAGTGCTCCCTTTTTCATGCTTTCAGATTTGAGACTGGGCACAGTGTCAATCACGTTTATTTTGTCTGTTGAGTTGACTTGGAATTAACTGAGGGATTTGAGTGATATGTGGGAAGTAGAGATGATGAATTTGAGTTGGTTTAAACGGAGGGACTTGAATGATGAATGAATGACTTGATATATATATATATATATATATATATATATATATATATATATATATATATATATATATATATATTATTGGTTTTAAAATGAGGTACCCTTTAGACGCCCTCGCTACCGCACATCTCACTGTTATAGTGAGTTAAGCGGTGATTATTGAGACAAATTGTCTCATCCCACGATTACTGACATTTTTGCAGGTATTCATGCACAGGCGCAAGCATCAGGAAAGGGAATTAGGTAGTAGAAGTTATATAGTTATTTGGAATTGTATATTGCCAATTTGTATAGGCCTGCATTCGTTTCCGCATATATTTATATGTATTTGATATTATTGAACATTAGGTTGTTTATTTTTCTAACCATGTTAGGTGATTCTTTTCTAACATGGTTAGCTATTAATTATCCATGATAGTATTCAGGTTGTATTAGTTTATTCTTTTCTATTATGGATAATGTCTCATTCATTAGAATGTCCTTTTTCTAACTATGATAGGTATATTGATGTTATGGAAAATCCTTTTCCTATCATAGTTAGTAAATACATTAAAGGATTAAAATGGATATCATTATTTAATTAGAGATTAAGTAACAGAGTGTTACAGATAGTATTTAATCATTAGGATATTCTCTTTCTAACTATGATAGAGATACTGATATTATTGCAATTCCTTTTTCTATCATAGTTAGTAAAGATATTATTGAACTAAAAGAGATGTCACATGTTAATTAAGGAATTAGTAACATTATGTTACAACATTATGTTACATACAGTGTATGTGTAACTTTTAGTATTACTCACGAAGCAGAGTGGCTTGATTAGAGTGGAGGGCGGTGGCGAAAATGAAAATGAAGACAAGGGCAGGCATGGGCATGGTTGAATCTGAGATTGTGAGTGCGTGGGGGAGGAGTAGCTTGAGGTGATCTGGGAGTGGGAGATCTTTTCCCCCCTTCCGTTTTCCGCTGCTGAGGTGGGAATGGGGAATGGGGATGGGTGATGTGGCAGGGGTTCCGACGTGTAATCACTTCAGGTGCTGACTGTCATGCCACGTCGTTTAATGAATGTGGGCCCCACACCAAAATACACGTCTGTTAACAAGAACTTAACGGCGTGGCTAGATTTGCCCCATTTTGGTTTATCATGTACGGTTTTGCACCCTCGAAATTACGGGTGCCAAAGTTGTCCATTTTGGCAATTACGGTGGCTATTTTTACACCTTTACCCTAAATGATTTGGGAATCCTTTGGGCAGGAGATTGTAAAACTTGATTGTAAGGTAACTATTAGAGCTTAATGAGAATGTGTATTGGACTTGTGTGGTTTAGGTTGCGATGGGATGAAGAGTTGGAATGTTTAGGTGATGTGGAAGGATAGGATATTGCAAGTTGGTCTTCTTAATTTAGAATAATGACTTATATGAGCTGAATAAAGATATTTGGTTATATTTCAATGTTATTGAATAGAATTTAGATTCATGAGGGTTTAGGAAAGGATTTTACTATATATTAGAAGTTGTAAGTTAAAAAGAAATGAAGTTATATTTTCGTGGGATTAACATTTACTATGTTTTGTGAATTGGAAAGGTAAAGAGGAAATTTATTTATGTTACTTGAGTAAAATGAAAGTGATTGTTTATCAAAGTGCTCCAAGTTTGTGCTAAATGATTGAGTTTGTGGAGGAATATATTAAAGTGTAGGTTGAGTGCTTAAAGTTCATGTATATTTAGTATTAACAAGAGAAATTGGGTGAGTGGTGATTTTGAGATAAAGTGAGACTACATAGAGATTTGGTTAATGTTACTGAATTTTTAGATGTAAATTGTTGAGGATTGAAGTAGGTTTAACAAGGTGAAATAACACAATGAAATACTTTGTTGAAGTATAGGTGAAAAGCATTGTTAGGTAATTAAATTTTAGATTCTTGGTATATAAGATTTATGATATTGGATAATATAAAGATAGTGTTATGTTCATTATAGGGTAATTGAAGATGAGTTAGTTATCATAGGCCTGATTTTGGGTTTAAATTAACTTAGTCAAGTCATATGAACCCGAACTATATATTGACACCGCATTGTGTATTTTCTAGTGATTGTGAATATCCATGGGTCGAGGTGCAAGCGAGGATTTCATTGGTATTGTATTTTCTTGATGTGGAGCAGGTTCAGGTAATCACTCTTACCTTGCTATAACATTGAGGGTGACGTTAGTTGGGATTTTCAAAATCCTTTCTAACCCTCAAAATCTTTACAAGTTACTTTTATACAAAACAGACTATCGGGTGCCTTTTAAACACGATTATTTTTGTATAAAGAATTTGATACATTATATATAATATTATCCTGTCTGGTGGTGATTTTTCTTGGAATGGTGAGATATATTGGGGTAGAACTTGACAGCGGTGTGGATAGGTTATGTCGGTAGAAAGTGATAGAGTTGTGGTGGAGATATATAATTGATACTTGACAGGGTATTGAAAAGTGATGTGGACTGGTAGTATCATACGTTGTGGTTGAGAAATTGAGAAGTTGTGTTGAAGGAAAGTATTAAAAATTGTCATTGAGATGTTGAAAAGAATTGTGAACATTGCATGATACTGAGATATGTACCATCGCGCGATGATAACCGTTCGATAGGCCAATCAACGGTTATTTGTACTGGTCAACAGATTGGAGACTATGACCAATGGTCAACAGATTGGAGACTGTGACCAGCAGTCTTCTGATTGGAGACAGGGACTGCTCCCTTTCTGATTGGAGACAGATTGGGGTTTCCCTCTCATGGGGTTACCAGAGAGGGAAATTGCCCCCTCACTTTTGAGAAGGGCACAGTGTCAACTCATTTAGAATATATATATACGGCTCGATTGTAATGCCTCCGGGATGGCATGAGTAGAGCACCAGGGTTGTACATGGTTGTGAGCTGAGAAGTTGGATTTGCGAAAGTGCGAATGAGATTTACAATGATGAAAGTATGGATTGGAGATTGGATGACGAAGTTTAGTTGATGTGGAAATCGATTGCGTGATTTTGAGTGATAATTGGAAAATAGGGATGATGAATTTGATTTGATTTGTATGTGACAGAGAGATTTTTTTTTAACACATTTTTCAGACCAAACACAACAGCAAAACCAACTAACGCGCTTGGAGTGATAAATGGAAAAAGATTTGGCTTATATATGTATATTACTGATTTTAAAATGTGGTACCCTTTAGACGCCCTCACTACCGCACATCTCACTGTTATAGTGAGTTAAGTAGTAGATTACTGAGACAAGTTGTCTCGCCCCACGATTACTTGCATTTTTTAAGGTGATCATGCACATGCGCGAGCAACAGGAAAGAGAATTAAATTTCAAAGGTTTTTTAGATTATTTAGACATGTACATTGCCAAAAATGTATAGGTCTGTATTCGCTTCCGCATATTTTTATTTGTATTGATATTATTGGTTAATTGGAGAATTGTAATAGGTTGCTTCTTTTTCTAACCATGTTAGGTAATTCTTTTCTAACATGGTTAGCTATTATTATCCATGATAGTGTTCAAATTATATTAGGAAATTCTTTTCTATCATGGATAATGATTATTATTAGGAAATTCTTTTTCTAACTATGATATATTTATTGATATTATGGAAATCATTTTTCTATCATAGTTAGTAAAGGTATTATTGAATTAATCAGGGAGTTAGTAACGGTATGTTACATGTAAGGTCACCAATATTCATCATCTTCATTTAGACTTCATATGTTGCTCGTCATAGTGCATTAATCATCACATCTTGGGAAAGGTGTGTAGTGTCCTATCATTGTCACTATTATTGCCATCATTCATAACATCATATTTAGAACCACATCATTGTTATCATTTATAACTGTAATGACTGGAACACTCCTTTTCGAAAGCCCAATATCACTTGACATGATTCTTTATAAAACCATGTACCCATAGGCACCATTCTTTTAAAGTCTATTCTTGACTGACTTCATCCTTCAAAACCATGTCGTCTCACATTCTCTTCTATGAACCATGTAAGAGAGGCATGTGTACTGTATTTTTCCGATCCTTCTTGTTTATGTTTTCCAAGGCATCTTTGACCTATTTTCTTGTAACTCATGTTTGGCCGGACAAATTATCTGTTCTTATCTTTACTTGCTTCATAGACAAGAAACTTCACTCAGCTACGAACAAGCAAAAGAGGGGTGATTGTATACACCCAATTTTGTCTGGACCCACCAAATAAAAAAAATATATAAAAATATTAATAAACTAAGAAAATAATGCTCTCTTGATTCTTTCTTTTAGGCAAACACAAATTCAAATTGTGCAAAAGTCATACATGATAATTCGCCCCAAAGTGATGAAATAGATTGGAGACAATCATGGTGTTTTGGTTTTGGTCATAGTAATAAATATTGATATGAATCAATATCATGTGGTCAATCAATAGAAAGTTGATTTGGGTGTAATAATTAAGAAATTTTTTTAAAAAGAATTTTTTTTGAAAGTATAAGAAAAACAAAAGGAAATAATCACAATTAGAAATAAGAAAAAAAATGAAACAAAAAGCATAAAATGCAACCATCATATTTTTAGGGAATCAATCAACTTGATTGATTCATTGGCCATGAACATGTATAGTTATCATAAGTAATGAATGATTGAATTCATAGGGTGCATGAGAGGAATTTCATGGTCTTACTTGTAAAAACTAAATAAAAGAAAAAAACTATAATAATTTAAGAGGAAACCATTGAGATTTTGGCCTATATAAGTGAGAGTAAGAGAGCATTAGAGTGGAGGCATCATTTTTGTAAAGGCTATATTTTCTAGAGAGGTTAGGTTAACTAGAAAGGTGGGGGAGTTTTAGAGAGAAAAGAAAAGAGGTAGTGAGAATTGCTCATTGAAGAGAGAAAATATTATTGGGAAAGGTAGATAAACCTATTTCAATACATATTTTTGGGAAGTAGGAAGAGGGTGAGCTAAGAGAAAGGCCCTTGTATGAAACCTCTCCTCCTTCTTTTCTTTTGCCAAGGAATGTATCTTGTGAGACGGAGTCATCAACAATTTTTCACATCTCATTGAATAAGGGTGAATAGTTCTTTTAGACACAACAAAGTGTCTTCTCACCTAGGCAATATTTTTGGGATCAAGTGAGAATTATTTTTTATGAGCTCATGCTTGTATGATGTTGATTTTTATAAATGCTCTCACATGTTCCAACATCCTATTTAGTGATTTCACAATTTTGATTTGAGATGCTTAGCAAAGAGGTTGAATCATTCTATAATCTTATGTTTTCACTATTTGACCACCTTGTCATTTTGTTCCATATTTTACCTTTGGAGAGTTAAGGTTCAAATCTAGTCATACTCTACTATTAACAAAAGTTCACCCAACATAAACAAGAATTTTGGGTCTCAAATGTAGCATACATATATCACAAAATGAGTCAAATCTAGCAACTCCGTCAATTTTGACGGGTTTAACAGTTAAGTTTGACACGATTAGGCCACATCACTCAATTATTAGGTCACATCACCTGTCATGTCACCCAATTAGGCCACGTCATCTGTCAGGTCATCACCACATCATCCTCACATATATGAAAAAGATTTAAGGTTCATATCTAGCATTCAAGTATTTGTAAAGTTCACCTAACATAAAATAACGATTTCAGGTCCCAAATTTAGCACTTATTAATTACAAGGGTAATTACTCTATTTTTTCCTAACATAAAATAACGATTACAAGTTTGATTCCGTTAGCACAGTTAGCCCCTATGTAACATCCCTCATTTTATAATAGGATTTAGTTATTTATTTTTGTATGGCTTTATAATAAAAAAATGAATTTAATTAAGTAATAATATTGCGTAAAAAAATACGAATATAATGATTATTAATATTCAAAAGACTTTCATAATAGGAGAGCAACATAATGTGAGAAAGAATAAAAAAAATAATATTAATAACATGTAGATTGAGGTGTAAGCCCATCTAATATTCCAAGTGTAGAAAGCCCAATAAGAAAAACCCTAGTCCTTCCCCATGTAAAGTTGTCTCTTTTCCTCTATATTCACAAACACTCACTCACAAACACTCTGCCGTTGCTCACTACGTTGCTCACTATCGTTGCTCACTCCCAAGTTTCCCCTTACCTTCATTCTTTCATCTTATTCAATAGCTTTCATTGCTAGCCACATGTGTTTACATCCTTTCAATTTAATTAATTTTTATTTTGTTCTTTGTCTTACCTGTATAGAAGAACTCACCGATCACATCAAATATCTTGGTCTTTGGTCCATTTTATTTCTTTTCCTTCCACTGTTTTTGTTTTCAATGCCTCACAACAACACTTATGGTGATTTTGTCATTATTTTATTCCTCACAAGCTTTAAAAACCCATGGTCATTACCTTAAAGGTGAAATGTGTGACATTTTGTTATTAATTCCCTAATTAACTTGTGGCATCTCTTTTAGTTCAATAATATCTTTACTAACTATGATAGAAAAAGGATATCCATAATATCAATGTCCTATCATAGTTAGAAAAGGAATTTCCTAATGATTAAATATTATCCATGATAGAAAAGAATAAACTAATACAGCACAGCTGCTATCATGGATAATTTATTGCTAACCATGTTAGAAAGGATTTGCCTAACATGGTTATTAAACAGAACTAAATGATATTAAATAATAAATAAATACATATACATGCGGAAGCAGATGCAGGCCTATACAAATTGGCAATATACACAACTAACTAATCAAAATAACCTTTGAAACCTAATTCCCTTTCCTGATGCTTGCGCCTGTGCATGAATACCTGCAAAAGTGTCAGTAATCGAGGGATGAGACAAATTGTCCCAGTAATCACCACTTAACTCACTATAACAGTGAGATGTGCGGTAGTGAGGGCGTCTAAAGGGTACCACATTTTTAAAATCAATAATACATATATATAATTCTCATTTTCTTTCATCCATCTCTTAAATCCTTCTGTCACATCCAAGTCCACTCAAATCCCTCAGTCAAATCTAAATTAACTAAATATCATCTCCCAGTCTCCAATTTAATGATGCTACCATAACTCTCACACTCACCTATAGATGCATTGTGCCATCCTGGGGCATTCAAGCATCTAATCTTCTCTATATGATTTGACACTGTGCCCCTCTCTATGATGAGGGGGCAAATTTCCCTCTCTGGCAATCTCCAGAGAGAGAACCCCGATTCTGTTTTCCATTACAAAATGGGAACGATTGGGCTCTCCACTGCCAAACAACCGTAGGGGCGGTTGGGCTCTTCAATGCCAAACAACCGTAGGTCACTTCTCTCAATAAGTAGACCTATGAACCCCGATCCAATCAATCTAAAAAGGATCCTCAGTACATATAACTGTCGATTGGTCTATCGACAGTTATCATCGCGCGATGGTACATAAATAAAACAGTGTCATGCAATGCTCACAATATCCATCAACTTCAACCTCATTCAATATTTCAATCTCACATTTCATGATTTCCACAACATAGCTCACCATAATCTCAAACTCAACATCTATCATTCTTTTCTATTTCCATAATTTCTCAAGTCACTGTCTAACACTATACCTATCTATATACCTTCCACAATCATTCCAGATCAATACCAACCACAGCCAGAGTAATATATATATGTAGTGTTTCAAATTTCTTTATATGAAAATAATCGTGTTTGAAAGGCACCCGATAGCCTGTTTTGTATAAAAATACCATTTTAAAAATAATATATATATATGGAGGGTGAGAAGGGATTTTACAAAATCCCTAACTAACGTCACCCTCAATGTTATAGCAAGGTTAAGTGTGATTACCTGTCGCCCTTTAGCAATTTACGCTATTTCTCAACCTTTTTTGATGCCACGGAAGCCATATCGCAATCAATCCTATAATGTAGTACAGAATGATAAATTAGTATCATTCTACTTCATGTTAAACGTCTCTCTCTCTCGTATTCACATTACTACCCATTCCCCATCTATATCACAGTTTCTTAATTCTCTGATTACACTTTTTAACTTGGTCTTTTATGATTCTCACTCAATGTTCACCATTTAATAACATTAAGTATCACAATTTCAAGATTTAACAATGAAATCACTCATTCAAAACATATCAATCATCCAAGCACTACAAGATACATTTATAGTACTAAAGAACTCAATATACATGAATCCAAACCTATAGCCAAATCAGCAAAACAGAAGAGAAATATTCAGAATTGAATAAAAACATAAATCATAGTACCACATCAAACACCCAAATGGTCATATTAGGAAGAAACAGGGAGAAATAAGTTCAAACCAAATGTGTAACACCACAATTTCACTAATGTGTTTTGTAACTTAATTAGATAATTTCTCATGTTCAGTTTTCAATACTATAATCCACAAGAAAATGCCAAGACACAAATGTGCAGCACTAGCCTTTTAAGTATAACCCTAGAAATCAAAGTTTTACTAACCATTCCTCATTAAAGTCAACATAAAGCAACCATTTCCTTGTAATACAAACACCACAAGCTACACCCTTCATACCACTCTAAATGACATCATATAGCATATTCTTCTTTCTCTCCCTCAAAATCGAACACACACCATCTATTACTTATATTCAATTATTATTTCATTCATTCATATATATTACAAACATCCAAATCCAGAAAAATCAAATAAGAGACAAAACAGAGTTTGATTCCCTTTAAGATCAGAAATGCAAAACTGATCAACCAGAAGACAATTATTATCATTTCTTTACATTACTTTCCAGCTAAGTTTAAGGAGAAATATGCAAGCACATATCAAGAGCCACAACAGAAAAATAAATCCTTTAAACCATTCATTTTCTATGACTTAGAACAGAATTTATTCATGTAATAGTTCACAAAATCAGCATCATAATCATCACCAAATGTTAAGTTCCATGAGACTATATTCATGCAAAACAACCCCTCCCTAACTTCTCAAAATACTGCAACCATATCAGTCCAAGTTTTAGAAAAATTACTATAGCTTATGTAGTGAACCAAATCAGATTTTAACCTTCCCATAACACCATTTAGTTTATTATGGTTTCATTATTTCTTATTTCATTCGGTCAAGGCAACAAGAAGTGACAATATTTTCCAAATCAATAGGTACACTATCAATACATCATCCTATTACACAAAGCATAAACCAACCAAAAACAGATTTTTATTCAAGCAATTAAATTCATTCCTTCCAAATTCTAATCTGTCATATCAGTGGAAAATGGTTAGAAAAACTTTTAGTTGTGCATGCATCAACACCACCACAGCCCAAAACCTTAATTAACATATGCATCCTCACTATTTGCAGCACCAATACACATGTAAGATTCACAAAATCAGAACCCATTCAACCAGCAGCAAACAAAAGAAAAATGCTCAGTCAAAATCAACAAGAATTCAAGCAACCAACAAATATTTACTAACTTCAACTTAGGTAAGCTTTTCACAACAATGAATTCGAAGTTTTTGTACCTCAATCCTATATTTAAATCAGTTCAAAATCCTTGCAAACTACAACCCCGAATTCGGAATCCCTCACTCGAACTCGTTTAAATCAGAAAGGAAGGGCAGAAATGGAAGAAACATGTTACCTAAACTCATTTTTGGCCTTCTATGCCTCACCGGAGCTTCAACACCGCCGGAAACCCGCCGGAAATCGGCCATTATAGGGCTGACCGAACTGAAAAGGGAGGAGGGCCAAGGAAATGATGAGCTGAAGTTGGAAAATAGAAGAACACTCGAGATACTACGATAAAAATCGAACCTTTGTCATCAAATTCCGCTCCCGCCGGAAAATGAAGCCGCCACCGCCGGAAAATGGGAAGAGCAAAAAGAACACACACATCCACCGATCAAGCTCATGCTTCACGGATTTGAGGAGAAGAGGAGAAAAGAAAACGAAAATGGTTAAGCTTTTTGGGGAGGAAGGGCCGAAGGATTGTGGTTGGAGGTGGAAGAGAAGTATAACAATAGTGGTGAGGGAGGAGGAAGGAAGGGAAGTGGCGGAAGTCTCCGCCGTGTGGCCGCCGGAAAGCTCGCCTGGATGACGAGCACGCAGGGAGAGGGAGGGCGAAATCGGAGAAGGTGGAGGGGGAGTGGTCGGCGGAACTGGACAGGGAAGGAGAAGAGGACGGGTGAGAGGAGAGGAGGAGAAGAGGACGGGTGAGAGGAGAGGAGGGAGTCCGATGTTTTTATAGTAAGGGGAGGGCTATGTTTGGTTGAGTGAAATAAAGGGGTTATATGATAATTTGTAGCCCAAACTTGCCACAATGTACTCTTTTTAATTTAAAACCACTTAAACCAACCTCCAATCTTCTTAAACTTCAAATATTTTTAGCTTTACCACTCCCTCATATTTCAAACTCTTCATTTCTTAATTAATTATATGCATATTAATTACTCAAAATTTCCAAAAATATCCCAAAAATTCCCAAAAATTCCAAAATTTCCCAAAACACTCTCTAATCCTGAATTAAATTTTTCAGGATGTTACAAAATGCCTCTAGGATAAAAAAAACAAACAAACTTGATACCTTTACTACCTATTCACAAAACCCAACGTGTCTCCTTTCTTTTACTTTTCTTTGTAGGGAACTTTCATACAATCATCATTCATAACTTAGCTTATTCCCAAATGAAAATAATAAAAAAAAACTAATACTCTCCATTAGTTTATTTTGGGTTTAGTATATGTGTAAAATAGCTTATATAACACACATACCCTTCAAATGTTTTCAAACCTTTAAAGATTTTGTTGGCGTCAGAGGGTAACCCATTTTTATTAATGTGGATATTAAAATGTAAATATGTCATACATATTATAAACTATAATTTCAAGAAATTTAATTATATTCAAGTATGTAAAATAGAAAGGTTTATATATATGTAAGTAAATTATGAAATTAAGATGTAGCATGAGAGTATAGGCTAGTATTAGAGAACTTTAGATAGTATTGTGTAGTGTATTAATAAATATATATATGCTTATGATTTTGTAGATACTCAGTGAGAGATTTGAAGTGACCTTGTGAGTTCACCTGTGTGCTAAGGAGCGCCAGGTAACTCCGGAAAATTCTTCTGTATACCTGTGATTTGTGTATAACTGTATTATAAATAGTTACGACTTGATTGAAATATGTAAGATAAATTATATTGTTATATATTGAGATACGTTAGTCTTTTTAAGCATGCTTGTTTGCCATGTATATTATATGATATGTGTTATAGTTTGTTCCTTTTCAAACATGCTTATGTGAATTGTTATGATTGAATATTATTTTAGTCTTTTTAAGCATGGTTGTCTTCTATATATGTCAAAATGTGTTATAGTTTGTTTTTTTCAAGCATGTTTATGTGTTAGTACTGTTTACTTGGTAGTTGGACCTTTTGGAAGTATGACTATATATGTTGTGGGAATGTTATGATATTATGAACTAGAATTGTATATGTAGTTTTCTCTGAGATTGATAAAAATGTCATAGCATTTGCATTCATGGTAATCAACAGGATTAGAGAAGATTTGTGTGGGGAATTGTGTTATCACGTGGTAAGCTATCACTCGGTACACAGTGAGTGGTACTTTATCAGGGCCCCCTCTTCTATGATTTCCTTTGCCAGGGATTTCAAGAAGTTATGGGACATGTGACACCTCCTTACATTTGTTCTTTAAGGAGTGGAGTCATAGTCCATGCTTGAACTTTGTACCTTTGGCAGGGTACATCTCAAGTAATGGTGAGCTTGAAACAATCTAGTCAATTTGATGTGTTTCTGTTTGGACTATGTGTATGGGTTAGCCTATGACTCCTGTCAGCGGAATAAGGGTGGAGGTGGTATAAGGGAGGCATGCATGATACATTCTTTAACTTCATGAGTTAATTATTGTTATTTTTGTTTATGAGTTTGTGCAGTGTAATATGTGAGTAATTAGAGACTGTAAATTATTTCGTTGAGTATAATTATTTGTAATATATGTGTATATGAGTTGCTGGTGTATGTTAGGATTTTTCGGTAGTTACTGAGATGTCGATCTCACCCCATTATTAACATTTTTAGGTGAAAGATCAAATAGCAGGCAAGGTAAGACACTTGAGGAGTAAGCCTTAAAGGCTCTATTGTACTACTCGAGCACTGTTATGATATTTATTTTGCCAAGGACCAAAGATTTCTGTTTTTGTCATTTAACTACCAATAAGTTTTAAAATTTATTACTTGGTTTGAATTTTATTTTGAAATTAAATATGATGTTTGCTGGATTTTTATATTGGATATCCATTTTGCTATTGAGTGAACTTTTTTGTCTATGTATGATCAAAATTCTATTGAGGCATTACACCCTATAGTTTAATAAGGATTTCAAATATGGGTTAAAGGTATTAAATATGCTGACATGTCATCAGTGGTGTTAATTATGATGACATGGCTAGATGACTAGGAGATTGAAATGGGTAAATAAAATATAGATTTTGAATTTTTAAAAAGTTAAAATATTTTAAAATATTGATGGGGGGTGAGGGTGAGAATTTCTTTAATTTTTCAATTTTTTACCTATTTTAAAATCCAAAATTTATATTTTATTTGACCACATCAATTTCCTAGTTATCTAGTCATGTCATCATAATTAACATTACTGACAAGTCAGCATATTTAACAATGTTAACCCTTATTCAAGTCCTTATTAAATTGTAGGGACTAACTGTTCTAACGGAATCAAACTTGAGAGACCAAAACATCTTATTTTAGAATACAAGGACTAAATCGAAAATTGAAAAACTATTGAACAAAAATATAAAAAAGAATAACATAAGGGGTCAATATGCAATTTTGAAAAGTTTTTTAACGCTTAAACATCACTGACCGTCAGGTGAGGGTAAAATTGGACCACTTTGGTTAATTGAAGGGCAAATTAGAGTCTGTTGATAAATTAGGGTGCCCAGTGGTCCACAGTGGTTACTTGAAGGGCAAATTAGGGTCATTACCCTAATTACAAAATGGTTTAAATGTAGCAACGTCAATTTTTATGAGTTTGACTGTTAATTTTGATCTAATTAGGTCATGACACTTGCCACATCGCCCTATTAGGCCATGTCACTTGTTACATCAAGTCAAAATTAATGATCAATCCCTAAAAAGTTCACGGAGTTATTATTACATTTTTAATAGGGTGATGTGGGTCTCACGGATTTATTTTCAGATATGTATTGATATTGCAGTGAAGATGGTAATGATGTGATAGGTGACATGACCTTATACGGTGATGTGGCAAGATACATTGCCTAATCAGGTCAAAATTAATGGCCAAACCCTGAAAAGCTCACGGAGTTATTACATTTGTAATAGGGTGATGTGAGTTTCAAGGATTTATTTTCAGATGTGTGGTGATGATGTAGTGAATATGGTGATGATGTAGCAAGTAATATGGCCTAATAGGGCGATGTGGAAAGTGTTATGACCTAATCAGGTCAAAATTAACAGTCAAACTCATAAAAATTAACATAGTTGCTATATTTGAACCATTTTGTAACTGATGAGTGCTAGATTTTGGACCCAAAATTGTTATTTTTTGTTGGTGAACTTTATTAATACTTGAGTGTTAGATTTGAACCTTAAATCTTTTCATATACATGGTGATGATGTGGTGGTAACGTGGAATATGATGTGGCCTATTTGGGTGACGTGGCAAGTGAGATGGCCTAATTGGGTGATGTGACAGGTGATGTGACCTAATTTAGTCAAACTTAACAGTCAAACCCATTAAAATTGACGGATTTGGTAGATTTGACCCGTTTTGTAATAGATGTGTGTTACATTTGAGACCAAAAAATCTTGTTTATGTTGGGTGAACTTTTGTCAATAGTAGAGTGCTAGATTTGACCCTTAACCCATTATTATATTTTTTATGATAAAAAGACAAAATGATATTAATTAAGAAGGATTACATGGTTTTCACAATATCATGAAAAGTAAAAGGAAAATCTGAAACCAAGCAAATAAAAAGCAACTTAAAAGGACGAATTAGAGATGCTACATCTCTGGCAATGACATGTGTGACCGATGGAGCCCAACAGTGGAACTCAATGCTTCGCTTGCGTATATTATAAATTGTGAGCAACTCCTTAGGCAAGCATGATTGATTTATCCAGTTCAGAACATGACGAAAGCAACCCATGGCAAAAAGATGCCCAGGAATAGTAGTACGCGTCCAAGTGAAGGTTTGAAGAAGAGTCCCTTCGAAACAAACAAGAACGCAACAATAGGAAGATTGCTGGAGTTTAACCCATTATTATATGGTGTGTGTGTGTGTGTATCATATAAGTTATTTAATTTATTAAAATAAAATTCAAATTAAGGTCATATTTATTTTTAAATAAGGGTAACTTATCTCTTGAACGGGTGCTATGGGGTGACTAACAAATTCTCCACGAATAATCGACTCCTGAACCCTAATTTTAAAGAATATTAATATTTTGAAAGATTTTCCAGAAATTTTCTGTTTAAAAATTTTGGTGGCGGCTCCATTTAACCTAATTTTTAGCCGCTATATACCTCTTTAAAGGTAACTTTTTTACAACTAATTCCATCTTTCTTTTAAAGTGCAATTTGTTGGCAAAAGAATATTAGAAATGAGGAACATTTATAGTTTATAATTATAAATTTTATTTGAGGTAAAACTACAATTTCTTGGTTTATAAAAAAATATTTTTTTTCTCACTCAAAATCATCATAATTTAAAGGTTTAATTTCAATGTATTATTCAATGAAATTCATGCCCTTTTTGATATTTTTCATCTTCAACTTACTTTTCAACATATAATCATCTAAACCTGTGTTTTTTTTTGTCTAATGGAAGAACACTACTACAAATTGATCCTCTACCAGCGCACCTTTACATGCGCTTAGAAGAAACGCATGTATAGAGGGTCCTTTACATGAGCTTTAAGCGCATGTATAGAAATGTGCATCAATTAAAATTCACTAAAACAATAACTAGAAAAGGATTTAAGTATTTAGAGATAAAATATAAAATGAACTTAGGTGAAGAGCTCAAAATTATATGGAAACACACTTTACATGCGCTTAAAGCGCATGTAGAGGTTGAAACACCCTTTACATGCGCTTTAAGCGCATGTAAAGGCACTACTGAAGTGCAAAACATGGAGTCATGCATAAGAGGTCCTCCTCAGACCTCATAAGGTGTCCCTGCTTGTGGACTTAGTGTTTCAAGGCTCCATCACCACTTTTGGGTGCTATGAAATTGGTGAAACACCCTCTACATGCGCTTTAAGCGCATGTAGAGGTAGAAACACCCTTTACATGCGCTTTAAGCGCATGTAAAGGCACTACTGAAGTGCAAAACATGGAGTCATGCATAAGAGGTCCTCCTCAGACCTCATAAGGTGTCCCTGCTTGTGGACTTAGTGTTTCAAGGCTCCATTACCACTTTTGGGTGCTATGAAATTGGTGAAACACCCTCTACATGCGCTTTAAGCGCATGTAGAGGTAGAAACACCCTTTACATGCGCTTAAAGCGCATGTAAAGGGTGTTTATACCTCTACATGCGCTTAAAGCGCATGTAGAGGTACAAACACCCTTTACATGCGCTTAAAGCGCATGTAAAGGCCTCATAACATCCCAAATTTTTTAAATATAGAATGATATGAAATTAATTGGTGTTAATTAGGAAATTCAAAGTTTTAGGGAGGACTTTATGATATTGTGGGCAATTTATGAATATTAAATCTCAGTTAGTTTGGGATTTAAATAAGTATAGTAAAACGATTTAATTAGAGCTATAAACTTTCATGAAGAAATATTTTTGAAACCTGGAAAATAGCATGATAGAAAGAGAGAGTAAAAATAATATATGCAAACTTTTGGGCTAGAAATATAATTAAGAATAAATAATAGGGTAGTTAATTGTAGGTTTCCCTCAACTATATATATATTCACCTCCCCCTTCTTCCTCTCCATACCCTAGCCGCCGCTAACCCCCACCCCCACCCCCCCGCGATTTCTCTCCTCTCCTCCCTCAGCCTCTTCGTGTCTCTTCCTTCCGGCAACCACACGGCGGTGTCGACCGCCACTGGCTCCCCAAGATTCCTCCTTTCTCCTTCCCCAGCTCGTCTCCTCACTGTTTCTCATCTTCTTCTTCGTGTTCATTTTCTCTCCGTCATCTTCTTCGGTTTTCCGGCGAGATCGACGACGGATAGTGACGGGAAAGAGGTAAAGCTTAAGACTTTGTTGCCTCTTTAGAGATATGCTTCTCTTTATGTTGATTTCTCACATTTCCCCCCTCATCCCTCGGTTTCTTTTCGGCCCAAGCATTTGAGCTGCATTTTCCGGCGACTGTTGAAGTTTTTCCGGCGATGGGAAGCTATGGGAGACACACTTAAGGCCAAAAACGAGTTTAGGTAACCTTTTTCTTCCATTTCTGCCCTTTCTCTTTGATTTGGACGAATTTGAGAGAGGAAGTCCGAATTGGGTTCAATAATCCACCTAAAAACTAACCAAGATACAAACTTTATTAAAAATGGATTCTTGTAGTGCTTGTTTGGGGTTTGGAGTTATGAGTAGAGATTATGTGTTTGACTTATTCTCATTAAAAGTTCTAAGCTTTATCACTGTTTGGTATGTGATGCTGCTTGCTGTTTTGTTTCTTTTGACATGATTGAAGAGTGTATAAGTTGATAGTTGTTGGGTATGATGGGTCTCTATTTGCATAATTAAATTTTATCCTTTTATGCTACTTGTTCTGTTCGGCTAGGCTTGAGATGTTTTTCAATTGGATTTACAACTTTAGATGAGGAGTATAAACATTTTTAGGTTGCATGTTGAAATTGATAAAGGTTTGGCATTTTAGAATTGTTTTTACCCGTGTTCAATGCTTGATTCAGATTTAAATAGTGTTTATGGATTTTATATTAAAGTTGGATTTTAAGTTTGCTATTCCATGATTATGTTCTTGTATATGTTGGAGGAAGCAAACATGTTGTGGCTGTTCTTTTCAATGCATGTTTTACTTGTTTGAGTTAGGGTGTTTTATTTAATCTGAATCTGAATTTTCTCTATTCCTTTGTCTAATTCGAACTGGTTTGGGTATTTGAAAACTGTGAAGAAGGTTTTATTTGAAGGATTATGGATGTGTTGTGCTTGCATGTTGATACTTCTTGAAGATTGACTGTTGTTTGAATTTTAAATGTTCTTTTCTGTTTCTGTCTGATTTGGTGCTGATATTTTGAGTGAAGATTGTGATGTAATGAGTCATGATTGTGTGTGGAGCAAGGTTTACAGTATGCATGTTCGATTTCCTAATGTTTTTAATATTCTACCAATTTTTATAAAGAAGATTAGTATGCATGTTCGATTTCCTAATGTGTGGGCAATCTCTATTTCTGATTTCATTAGTTTTAACTTAACTGTTTTACATTCTTCAGATTGAAGGGTCATGTCCAAGTAACCGACAATAACCCTCTTCTCATATTTCCTGAAGGAACTTGTGTAAATATAATCACTACACAGTCATGTTTGAGAAGGTACATGAATCTCTGAAAAATGAAGTTGTATTAACATTCAAGATCGAAGTGTTTAACGTTTTGTTGAAATTTATGGTGCTTTTGAACTCGGCTGCATAGTTTGCCCAGTTGCAATTAAGTACAATAAAATATTTGTGAATGCTTTTTGGAATAGTCGAAAGTAAAGTTATACTTTTCAATGTTATTTTACCTGTACTTCCACTGTTCCCCTACTGCATTAGAGGTGTATTGATTGGATTTCATTCATCTACAGGAAATCATTCACTACGCATTTGCTGCTGCTAATGACATCTTGGGCTGTTGTTTTTTTATGTTTGGTACTTGAAACCACAGAATCTGAAGCCAGGAGAAACCGCCATTTAGTTTGCTGAGAGGTAAATGATTTTCTTCTTTATTCTAAGCAAAAAGTTGCATATGAAAGTCTATCTTTTAGGTGTTGAAACTGTCTGATTTGTACTTTTAGGCTGGAAGTGTTGTGTGATTATACAAATTTCAATGAAGATGTAAACTAAAGTTACATATGTGATTTTCATTGAGTTGATGGATTACTTGACACTTCCTTTTTCCTTCACTGTTCTGCTGATATTATTAGTGTTATAATTATTGTTTTGTAATTGATTTTAGAGGGGTATTTATGAGTAACGAGAGGGTTGTATGAAAGATTGTAATTGATTTCAAGTTGATTTACCATGCAAGATCTTTCTTATTTTTATGATTTGAGTTGTGATTATTGGAGTATGAATGAACAAAGAGATGAACTATATGTTAGTATTTGTATACTTGGCTGAATGATTGCTTGGGATGTGATTGTTCTCCATTATTGATGTTAACATTGATTCTTTTGTTTTATGAATATATTTTGAAGATTTTATGTGCTTCTTTTATCTCTCTGTCTGGAATATTTTTCTTGTCTCATATAAACTCTTATTTCTTGTTTATAGACAAGTGATAGATATGTGAAAAGAAATAAAGGAATTTCCGTGTATGAAAGTGTTTAAATTAGACATGCTTTATGAATGAACATGATGGTTATTGAAGTTGCAGATTTGGTAAGTGGTTTTGTTTGTTTGTTCTTTGATGAAGAATGATTTAATTATTGATTGATGACTAAGTGCCTATGGGATTGTCATAAAGTTAAAAGATAACTATGCATGTTAATTTTCTTTTTAAGTCATAAAGTTCATGTCTGAAGCTGTATGTGTTTCTCTTTGTCATTAAATATTAATTAACTTATGAATCTATGAATGTGCTGTGTGTTGTTCTTCATTTTAAAACAAGCTTGAATTATTTTAGGAGAAGGCACCTTATGTAGCTAAAGCAGAGAAACGAAAGGTTGATTATGAGAAGGATATGAAAGCCTATAACAAGAAACAGGTACATATTTATTCATACATGTTTCTGTGGGAGTATGATTGTTTGCCTTTCTGGACAATACTTAACATGTTTTCTTTGGGTATGATTGTTAGGCAGAAGGTACGAATACTGCAGATGATGAGGAATCTGATAAATCAGTTTCTGACATTGTGAAACTTGAGGTACTTCACTATAAATGCAAGATTTATTTGATTTCTTTCTATTATCCACGCTGTCTAATCGTTCCTTAGAGTGACCTTTCACATAGGATGAATCTTAACAAAGTTGAGGAGTTGAATATTTATTACTTTGTTCTGAATCATTTCCTGTTTTGTCAATATTTTTAGTATAGATTAACTTGTGAACAACTATGATGCACATAGTTCTTTTTGCTTATGTATATATAAAAAATGAATCATACATTGTTATTGTTTTGATATTGATATATAATTCATTTTTGAAGATATTAAGTAATTGACTTTTTCTGGTAAATTCTTTTGATATAATGCTAGTTGGTTCTATGAACTACAGCTAGTATTGGTGGTTATATTGGGAAATAATGTAAATTTATAATAATTTTTTTTTAAAAAAAATTCTATACATGCGCTTAAAGCGCATGTAAAGGGGCCACCTGTACATGCGCTTAAAGCGCATGTAGAGGTATGTACCTCTACATGCGCTTAAAGCGCATGTAGAGCCCCCCCTCTACATGATGTACATGCGCTTTAAGCGCATGTAGAGCCTTTACCAGCGCCCCCCTCTACATGCACTCTATAAGCGCATGTAGAGGCCAAAATAAGCGCATGTAAATGGGGTAATCTGTGGTAGTGGAATAAGTCATTTTTTTTCAGCAGTTAATCTAAAGATAAATACACAATCTAGCTTATTTTCAAACTGATTTAAAAATAAGTCATTTTTCTAGAAGCACAGTCAAACAAACTTATTTAGGCAAATAAACCTAGCCAAACACACATTAATTTTAACCAAGACCCTACTTGGCACCACTTGCTTAACAATATCATAGAAACTTCAAGTTTTGCCACCTATACATTCGTTCCTCATCTTTATTTCTTTCTTTTTTATTTATTCAAATCCTCCTTCTATCAGTTCAAAAAAAAAATCCTCCTTCTAGAATTTAAATTCTCTTGAATTAATACAAATAATGTACCCACTATTGCAACGAAATATCATTTTTTAACTTTTCTCACTATAGGGCAAAAGTAGTAATGCATATAATACTAATAAATTTGTTACATAGGAATTAGTTACTATCCTGAACAAATTGGGTTCTCATTTAACCACAACACTCAAAATAACATATTTCCTTATCGCAGTAATCATATTCCTTAATATTCATTTACTAACTACTTGAAAGCTTTAGAGAATTTGGGATATTTCAATTAGTCGTTTTGGTTTCTCTCCAATTCATCCGTGCCTCATAATTGTCAACAGCTTCATGGCAATTTCTTGAGGTCTTTCCCATAAATAGCTGTAGTACAAGCTCCTTTCATAAATTGGAAAACAAATTCAGAAAATATCATGGCACGTGGATGATCAAATCTAGAAATGAGCCATATATTTTTAGCTTGAGATAAGTCTTCTATTATTTAGATTGACCATGGTCCCTGTTCCATGAACTTGAGTTATGCAAGAGTAGAATGTCCTTGAACATTTCAAAAATGTAGTTTAACAGAACAAACCATTGGCCATGTCATCTGGAGCTAAATCATTGGCAGTGACAGCTTTATTTTTTGGGTCAAAGTCCTACACATTAACAGTCCAAGTATTAGTGTTGTATAGAAAGGGTGAAATTGATCCCTCTTTAAAAGAAAAACTATATGAAGCATGAAAAGAGACATTTGAATTGATGATAGACCAATGCGATGAGTGTGTTTAAAAAACTATTAACATTTTATTGAAGGGCTTTTTCGCCATTTACATAAAACTTTCAAAATGGCAGTTTAGTCCATGGTTTATTTCGCCATTTACATAAAACTTTCAAAATGGCAGTTTAGTCCATGGTTTATCTATCATTCCAGAAATTTAATGCATCTAAGTGTGTTTTATATATTTTGGGTGTCATTTATACAGATTTTCTCTATGTTTTAAGCTTCTTTTAATGCCTACATTTGAGCAGATTTTTAAAAGATTGAAGCCTTTAGAAGATCTAGGCCTGAACCTAACAATATTGGTTAAAAATATAGACTCTTACCAATCCATATTTGATCTATATTATATTTGATCCTTATATAGCTAAACTTTTTCACCCTATATTTCACTTGACTACAATCTCTATCCCAATGTCATATTTTCGCTCCCTTTTCCCTCAATCAATATTTTTTCTTATCAAGGGTAAAGTTATAGAAACATTAATTATTAGAATCACCGTGGAAAAAATATAAATGTTATAAGATTATAAATTTTAAAATAAACATGTGCACTGCCGCAATTCTATCAAAAATCATTAGCCAAAAATGGTTTTCATACAAAGCATAGTCCAAACATAAGAAAGGTATAAAATAAATTTGAGTGACGCTTATTGGTTGCTCTTTTTATGTTTTATAATCTTTTTAAAACAAGTTTCTTAGTTTTATTATTACTTTGATCATGAGTAGATGTTTTGGAAAACCTTTTTATGACCATAAGTAGTTTAGACTTAAGACTTTTATGTTTATTTGTTTTTATTTGTGAAATCTAATTTAAGCTTAATATTAGTTTGTTCCTTATTATAAGAATACTTTAACTAGTTCTCACATATCAAGTCAAGAATTGTTAGTTAAATAATTAAGTTTTAGATTGATAAAAACTATTAATGACTACTTATTCTAAATTTCGTTCACTATATTTATAAATCAATTTACACCTCTTTCCTTTTTTTCTCTTCCCAACAACAATCAAATGAGGATAAAATTGGGACAACAATAATTAATAACTAATAACCTCTTTTTTGAACTGAAATAACTAATAATCTCTAAGTTTGTAGTTGAACATATAATATGGAACAGAATACTACAGTTTTGGTCTTAATTTAATGTTCCTCATTTATTTTAGGTTTTTTGAACTGAACTCATTTATTTTAGGTTAGCTGTATGGAATTGTGGTGTATTGGACTATTGGTTAGAAGGCCCTGCTTAGTCCATCTATACTTGCCAGTTTTGAAAACTTCAAATAATTAACAACAAATGTTAACAGCAAATCTCACTAAATTTTGATAATAAATTTTTATACTTGTCAAAATTTTGATATATACAAGAAAAGTGACTGGATCATGTAAAGGTTAGAATCCCTTAACTATCTTGATGCCTACATCTTATGTTCGCTTATGTCGCGAATAAATCAAGTAACCTTGAGATCATTTGCCATAAACTAAATATGCTAAGAAATGTACTCTTTTCTGTTATGTATTGTTGAGTTTTGGTTTTAAGTTGTGACTACTTCAAAACTTGCACTCCATCTTCACATTGCATTGTGTCCTTTTGGCAATCACTGTGGTTTGATCTCCTCAAAAATTCTGATACTAACTTTGAGAATAATGATGAATTGTTCTTTAGCAATTCAGCTGGTTGATCAAACTCTGCAATCCTCCCCGTATATATCATAATATTAGCACTTATAGGATGATGCACACACACACTCACACACACACACACACACACAAGAAACATGCAATTCTCTAATTTCTTAGTTGAACTGAATAAATATTCTCCAATACCTTCATCAAGAACTAATACAAGGTCATTATCAATAACTGTAGGGATTCTATGTGCCACTGTAATGACTGTACATTCACTTGTCTCTTCTCTAATGGTCTTTTGAATTAAGTTATCAGTGGCTGTGTCGATCGATGCAGTAGCTTCATCAAGAACCAAAATTCTTCGTTTCATCAATAGCAGTCTGGCAAGGCAAACAAGCTGCCTTTGTCCAACACTCCAATTTTCTCCATTCTCAGCCACTGCAACATCGTTCAAATTCATTTGATTTTCAAACTGATAATATATATAAGTTGGATATTCAATTACATACATGCATTGGTCAGAGGTGCGAAAAATGACACCATAATTTTCAAAAAGGGCACCTAGTACTCTCGTAAATTCAAGGGTGCAAAAAAGTACATTTTGAACCAAAATGGGGGCAAATGTAAACTTGTCAATTATATGTGTTACTTTTGACCGTTAGTTGAGTGAGAATGCTAATGGGGCTTCATCACGTGGTAATATGTGGCACTAGGTGCCATTATGTGGCAGTAAGTGGCATTAATTAAATAAAAAATATACCTTTTAAAAATGAAATTACAACACATGAACCACGAGTAACCATTTGGGTAAAACCATGAGCCCTTTCCCCTTTAGAGATTAAACCACAAGCCCTAACCCTTTAGAGGACAAACCTCTTCCTAACAGCGTAAAGTAACGTCTATTAACCTCTTCCTAACAGAGAGATTAAAGTTGCCCCATTTTGGTTTATAGTGTACAGTTTCGCACACTTGAATTTACGAGAGTGCTAAGTGCCCCTTTCGAAATTTTTTTTTTGCCCGAAGCCCCTTTTGGAAATTACGTGTCTATTTTTGCAGTTTTGCTCTACATGCGTTTGGAAGGAAAACAACACTAGGATGTCAAAAGATCATAAAAATCACATGCATAATTATTTACCTGATGCATCAAGAAGCCTTGAATCCTTCCTAACTATATCAGCAAGATGGCATTTACCAAGAACCTGGACGGACAACTAAGTCCTTTTAATGCTGAGATATATAGATATTAATAATTTCAAGAAAAAATTGTTTTGATACTAACCTCCCAAAGTTCATGATCTGAGTGTTCTTCCAGAGGATCCAAGTTGTTCCTCACAGTACCTAGAAACAAGGTAGGATCCTGAGGAATGATGCCAAGCCTTGATCTTAAATCCTTTAAGCCAAGCTTGCAAATATCTACACTATCAATGAGAATCTGTCCCACAGAAGGTTCCACCACTCGAAATAGAGCTTGCACTAAGGTCGATTTTCCGCTTCCTGTCCTCCCTACAATCCCAATTTTCTTGTGTCCTGGAAAGGTGCAATTGATACCTTTGAGAACCATAGGAGCTGCAGGATCATACTGTATATGAAGATTGTGAAGTTCAATTTTCCCCTCTTTTGGCCACTCAAGTGGGGGCTCACTATTTGGAATAATCAATGGAGCTTCACTTGGTATCTTGGTGTATTGAAGTATTCGCTTAACTGATATCATTTTGTTTTCCACATTGCATAGGTTCCATATTACCCAAGCCTGGAGAACGCTCAAATTTAAACCATAAGTAGCTACCAGACCTGCCAAGCCTAAAAATTACACAAAGTAAATTGTTATTTAACAAAGATCATAGCAATGCAACATAACACATAAAATACAAGGTAGTGTCCCCTTGAGAAATTAATTATTGAGAATTAAGATGATAGATTGTTCATCTGGTACAAATAACTGATAAGTAGACTTGGGGGGATTTACTTACTGGGATCTATTGCAGACCTTGGTAGTGTAACCAAGATGGTGAGAACGAAAAGGAAGACTAGATTAAATAGAAAGTTTATTCTAACAGATAACCATTCCATGGTGGCATAATTATGGAATGCCACACGAGAATAATCATCAGTTAGGGCCATAACTTTGCTATAAAATCTTTGTTGTTGATTGAAACACCGGATTATGGCCACCCCAGCAATTGATTCTGAGAAGTGATGCAAGATTGGAGCCTTACTGATCCCTACCATCCTGGCCAATTCTCTTGCAGTAGCAATGTAATAAGCCTGCAAGATACATATTGCCTTCATTAAGAGAATATGAATATAAAGGTGACTTCCACATGGTTTTAAAAATCAAAAGTTGATATATTTTACCTGATACCAAATGGAGATTGAAAGCACAACCAGAAAGAAAAGAATGACTTGCCAAGCAACCTGGGACATTAGAATGATGATGCTCAATAACTGGATAAGTGCAAACACAAGTCCAGCTAGTCTATAAGGTATATCCGTGTCTACTGTGCTTTGATCTGTTGAACACTGCAACAATAAAGATCCATATTAAAATGAATTACATGAACTAATATATGTGAATGCAAGTAGTAATTACAAAGTGGCAAATATAAGTGGAAACTGACCCTACTCAGGATTCTGCTTGAAGGAGTAGTATCAAAAAAAGAAATAGGAGCTCTGAAAACTGATGTAACCATTTTATGATAAAGGCGTTGAGCTGTCTCTACAGCGATTTTCGCCATGAATACTGCCCTTCCCAATATGAAGATTGAACTGCCACCAGAGAGCAAAATAAAGGTCCCCATAAGTGTCTCTTTACTAACATGGCTTCCTTGTTCTGCAGCCCAAGCAATCCAATAATTGCTTCCAATTTGCAGTCCTTGAAACGTAACATGGCATAGGAGAATAATAGGAACAAGTGCACCTTTATATGCAAAGGTGACAAATGTTGAGTAAACACTCCAATCAACTCTACCCTTCTCTGATTTATCTTCTATGGATTTCTCAAAATTATTCCCGTTTTCTTCAAGGCTCATGACATCGTTTTTTTCATCCACTTCAATTTGGTGTGTTTGACATGGTGAACAATTCTTGGATAAGGATTTATCCTCATAGCATGGTTTAATCTGATTTATTGTTTCCTTATGAGCAGCTATTTGATCAAAAAGCTCAACTATGACATGCTATCAGATCTTTGTACCTTCCTGACACAACTATGTTCCCATCTTTCATTACCTATTAAAAAGGACGTCGACAAGTGAGGCCATTAACATGTAATACATTGTTCCGGGAATATAAGAGCTAAGTAGCTTACCAAGACAAGATCAGCAGCTTCCAAAAATTCCACTTGGTGGGTAGCATAAACAACTGTTTTCTCAGATAGAAGTTCTAAGAGACATTTCTGCACCACATTCCACACAATCAGTCAAGTCCATTGATATCTCTATGTAACTGTGTGCATTCAAGATAATACAAACGAATGAAAAAGGCTCTAAAAGTATAAAAGTTTTGGGCTTGAAAGTAAGTTTCACTCACCTTGAACAAATGAGTTCCTGTATGAGCATCAACAGCACTGAAAGGGTCATCAAGAAAATAAACATCTGAATCACTGTAAACAGCCCTTGCCAGTTGAATTGTCTGCTTCTGGCCTCCACTTAAGTTTATGCCCCTCTCTCCCACAGTGGTCAAAGTTCCATCTTTCCACTGTTTGACATCTTGGTGCAATGCACAACATTCCAGGACTTTCTCAAACAATTCCTCATTCATTTCCTTTCAAACAATATATTTTCTCTAACAGTCCCAGATAGAATCCAAGGACTTTGTGGCACATAACTTCTATTTCCATACACTTCAATTCCTGCCCCTGAAATCTTTGGAATCTCACCAAGCATACAGCATAAGAGACTTGATTTTCCGGACCCCACCGACCCACATATTGCAACCTTTTGACCTTTCCCTATCTTCAACTTCTCTATAATTTGAATAGTTGGTTTAATGTAGTATAGATCATCAGCTTTCCATGAGTATTCACCTATATTAACCTCAATGGCAACATCAGAATGTTTCAATGACGTGTTAGTCATGAATTGCATCTGGTCTGCTTCTTTAAAGAACTCTTGGATCCGATCAATGGACACTTTGGTTTGAGCTATCATGGAAACAAGCTCAGGTAAGTTGTATATTGGTTCTTGTAAGATACGAAAAGTCGCTAAAGCCGAAAGAACAGTCGCTGCTGTTAATTCGGTCTCCACCATAATACAAACACCAAAAGTGACCACAGAAACAAGAGTTGGCGATGTCCAAAACAGAAATTGCACAGCTGAGCAAGTATACAGATATTTCTTAAGCCAATTCTTTTCATTCTCCCTAAGCTGATGAAGCTTCTTAAGAAAAGTGGATTCCCATGAATGCAACTTCAAAATCCTCACATTCTTTAATATCTCCGATGTCGCTTTAATCCTCGAATCCTTCGCCTCCATGATCTTGGAGTGAAGACTTTCCTGCATATTAGCCATGGGAGTATTGCACACCATGACCAAAACAGTGACAGCAAATGCAGCAAGGGATGGTGTGAATCCTAAATTCCTGTACAAAATAACTAAAGCCAAGATAACTTGCACTGGAAGCAACCAAACTCCATGAATGAACCAGCAGAAATCTCCTATCCTTTCAACATCCACGTTGATCAAGTTTATGATTTTACCATGTGTTGGTCCCCCACATTTGATGGACAATGATTTGATATATATCTGACTCGTGAGGGCTGCACGTATTTGAATTCCTATTCTTTGTGCACCAAAGTACCATTGTCTTTGAGTTAGAGATTCCACAGTCTTTGATAGGAAGAAAATGAACGCAAGAATTAGCCCGTAATGGATGCTTGAATCATCATATTTTCCGGATAATAAATTCACAAAGTTTGTGATCAACAAGGGACCCATGTATGAGGCCATTGTGTTAACACCTGCCATAAATTGGTAGAAAAAGTTAAATGATGATTGTGAGAAATTGATACTGTTTAGGATGAACAGGAAAAATATTTTTTTTTATCAAAAATTTGGAAACACCATTTTTAAGGTTCCTTTTCTTCTTACTAACTCTTTTAGTTTGTTTAGTATTGTCAGTCTTTATAACTCTGTTCTATCAACTTTAACATTCTTAAAAAAGAAAAATTAAAAGATCAGGATATGGGAGAAAAACATAATTCCTAGAAATTATAGGTAGCTCAAAAACATTTTCCTGATTTTCTTTTTTTCAATGGCTTCTTATTTCCTCATGTGCTACTACTGTATAGTATGGGGATTTGCGTAATTTTTAATTAATTTAATATTCTAATCCTGATGTGTGGCCATGGAATAAGGTACCATTATTTTTTCAAGATCTAGTAACAGAAAATTAAAAAAACATGTAGAACTTATGATGGAATAATTACGCATCCAGATAGAACGAAACTCACCTGCAAAAACTAGTAAAATAAGTTAAATGATGACAATGAGAAATTGACAACGGAATTAGGATGAACAGGGAAAACAGTTTTTGTTTTGAACAAAAATTTGGAAACACCATTTTAAGGTTCCTTTTCTTCTTACTAACTTTTTTTATTTTATTTAGTAATGTGAGTCTTTATAACATTCTTAAAAAAATAAAATTAGAAGATTAAGTTACGGGAGAAAAACATAATTCCAAGAAGTTATAGGTAGCTCTAAAATATTTTCCTGAAACTTTTTTTTCAATGGCTTCTTATTTCCATATGTTCTAGAGTATAGTATGGGGGTTTGCATAATTTTTTAATTATATATTTTTTTTAATATTATAATCCTGATGTGTGCCCATGGAATAAGGCACAATTATTTTTTCCAAGATCCAATAACAGAAAAGTTAAGGACATTTACAACTCATGATTGAATAATTACACATCCATATAGAAAGAAGCTCACCTGCAAAAACTGCATTCAAGGCCAACGATTTCCAGATAAAATGAGCAATAGCTTTAGTCAATGAACCATTCTCAAGTTTACGTTTCCTCAGTGACTCTTCAAGCATAAAAGAAGCATATTCAGCAGTTTCAGCTTGAGGAACTGAAGGTATATGTGGAAGCTCAAGCCTCTGCATCTGACCTCTCTTAAAAATAAAATTCAACCATTTAAACGTAAGCTTACTCCATATCCCAGCATTAATAAATCCCTCCTTATCTTCTTCATCATTATCTTCCTTTTCCTCCTTTTGAAGTAACACTTGCTCAGACTCACTATATGACCTTGTCCAAACAAAAGACAAAGCATTGACCCAGAGAAGTAACAAAAGAGGAAAGGAAATTAAATCCAATATGTTTTCCTCTGATAGAAGGAAAGAAAAATCCATGGAATTGAATTTCCTAACGAGTTTTACAAAAACAAAGTTAAATCCAATACAGTAGCTACAAACCACCAGAGAAACAAAACGACAGGCCATGTTTTATTCTGGTGTTGTATACTCTTCATGGAATACACACAAACAAAAGTTGATATAACCCAAGTGAGAGCTAATGAGACAGAGTAATATGACACGATTTTCTCTGTCCAATACTCATGAAACGCAAAGGAAAAGCTCATAATAGAGAGAGCCACATGGAGCAAAACAGTGATATTGGACAATATAACGAAACGTTTCGGTGCACGTTCCGAATATTGGACATGACTACACTTGCTTTCTCTTAAACTATCGAGCAATATCCAGAATAGTAAGGTGAAGAAGAATGTGGCATTGAGAATAGCCAATGGTGTGTCAAAAACAAGAGCCATGTGTGAAACTGAATTAGACTCGGTAATAACAAAAGAACACTACCATGATTTTGTTATTTGAAAGTATGTAGATATAAAGAGAGAATCAGGTATAGGAATCTGACGCTAAAGGAAGAAACAAACAAACAAAAAAAGGAGGCTTAGGTGGATAGACAGTGAGCAGTGAGTAAAAGCTAGGAGAAGAAATCACGTGGGATTGTGGAGCAGAAAGAAGAAGATTATTAATGGTGGAAAAAAGTTTGAAGAAGAAGAAGAGTGAGGTTTAACTATTATGTGTGCATTGGGTGATTTTTATAGAGATGACTAACAATCATGGTCCATAGAATTTGAGGACATTTCTAAAGGAATTTTGCGCCACCAGTGTAAGAAGGTACCGAGAAAATCTGAGTTTGCAGGGAATATTCAAGTGAGAGAAGAAAATGATAATAAGAAAAACGGTAATAATGTAGATGTGGATTGCTTGGAAACTTTTGTACGATTTTACTCATCAAAATAACGAGATCATGATTTACTGAGGGGAAAGGAAAGGAAGGAAATAAAGAAAAGGAAGGAAATATTTAATTTTGATTGAAATCAACAATTAATATCAATCTATCTAAAATAGTTTCCTAATTCTATTTGATTGAATCAAAGATATTAATTAGTAGCAATATTTTCACACGACATGCGTTTAATTTCAAGAAGATTCTAATATTTTTTATAATTATATCAAGCTCTCTTATATGAATATCCTTAGCTTATGAAAGATTTCATGGGGACGATTTAAAAAGTTGACAAAAAGTTGACGTTCATATTTTGAAACAATATACTACCTCTGGTCCTATAGAATATAATTGACTTTTTTTTAGAGATTAAAGTTGCGAAATAGGTTATTAAATGATGACATATTTGATATATTTTTATATTATTCATTAGTTTATAGGTGAAATAAACTAGTTTAAGGGAAAAATTTAGGTAAATCAATTTATAATTAACTTATTTTACTTTTTAAAGAATTTTCCAAAAAAAGTCAATTAGGTCTTATATTTAGGATCGGAGGAAGTATATAATTTTCTTTTCATGTGTTTTTAGATTCCTATAGTTGTGTTGCTTTTCTTTGCAGTAATGAATTGGTTTGAGCATTCAGGTGACGATGAAAGTTATCAAATCTTCATCTTTGTACTCATGTTTATTTAATTTGTTATTATGTTTTAGTGAAAACTGCTCATGGAATTCATCAATAAATTTAACTCACACTCAATTAAAACGAAAAAGTAACTCATACATAGGTTTTTGTGTGATCATAAAAAAAAAATAGAATTCAACTTGAAAGACGACATTCATATTTGAACAATAAAATCTATTTATTGGGAATTTTGAGGCCATGCAAATCTTGTATACCATTCCTTTTAATTCTTCATATGCCTTTGTCGAAAGTGTCTTTCCAAAACTCCTTAGAAAGAGGTGTGTTTTCTAGCAACTTGACCACGATACGGATAAGCATGACTGCATGAGCTTCACAGAGAATTTTGCATTGTTAGTACATGTGACTTCATCCCCGTAGGCATACATGACATCATAGACACTATCAAAATTGATGTAATAATATTGTCTACTATGCAACTTTACACAGTAGATAATATTAATATTATTCTTTTGAAAGATAATATCAGCAAAAATGTACTTTCATTTTTGGGAAATAATAATATCAATATGGTTCACATTATTACAAATTAACACACACACATATATATATATAGCACTTGTTTTGTTATTTTTGCATCGGGTCAAAAAGTTGAATATTATTTCTGCACCACGAAATAGTTATTTACAGTATTTATAACAGAAGTAAAATATTCAATTATTATTAGATATGTGTTTTTGCCTATCTCTAATTCTTAATAATTAAGAGATAATTGACTGATTTAGCTAGGTATGTAAATCAAGAAAATCTGTTATATGTTGAAATAAAAATGGTTGGATTGTCTATAGAACATAAACCCCTTAACTAATCAATAAGATGCTTTCAAAAAATAATAAATTTAGAAGACAAAAAATTGAGATTTTATATTTCTGAACAAATTCATCACCAACTAGTTCTTGTATTAAGTATGACATTTCTTGTATATTATTATCACATGAGGCATATAACATAGGTTGTCATAATTTTTTTTTTTTTGGAAAAATAAGCTTTTACTCTTTTGTCTTGTTCTGCTTGCTATCTCTTTCGTGAAATGAATCTGTGGATGAGTGTCTTCATGTGCATGCATGTGTTCATTGCATCACTGAAATATATGGCTAAGTACAAGGAAACAAAAAGCTGATAACATGAAAGCGTGTCTTTTATCTTATATAATAATCAATGAATTATGGAATTTATATTATCGTATTTACTGTCAAAAATTTAAATTGGATACCAATCCTGTCCCGTTCGAATTAATCATGCAAACCAAATTGACAATATAGTATCTTAGTGGATTGACGAAATAAATATAATAGTGATATGGAATTAACGGATTAATTAATGCATGACCTTTTATTAATAGTAGACAAAAACTAATATCGAATTCTCATATGATTCAGTTTTGTAACTAATATAGCAACAATCCATCCGTTTAAGAATTAAGAGGAAAAGAGGATGAAGAATACCATTTACTATTAGAAAATGCCTCTCTATTTAATAGTTAGAGTAAAGAAAAGTTATTAACATACCTAATTACCTAATACCTGATTATGAATTTAAAAATGATATAAAACCAAAATATATACTTCTACTCTTCTGGATAAATAAAGCCGCATATTGGAAAAAATAATAATTTAACTAGATTTAATATGTATTATTACTGGACAGATAAGCAATTTTGTTTTTGGAACAACCCTAAAGGACACGTTCACGTATGGCAGTATTTGTCTGTATTTGAGGCATGACGGAGCCTGAAATAAGCTGGAAAAGCCATGTTGAAATATTTTATCCTTATCTGATAAAAAGCAAAAGATAAAGAAAACAAGAGATTTACCTTTTTTCTTTTGCCAGGATACTGAACCTGAACATTTCTCTTGGGGAGAATCGAAATTTGGGTTGCCATGTTATAATGCAATAACCCCCTTTTGTTGGGCAAAACCTTACTTCTAATAGTTGGTGAAAAAAACCTTACTTCTAATAGATACATTTTGTTTGAACATTCTCTGGGCTAGTGCACAAATTTCCCAACAGATCCTAATAAAGTGGAGTCTGGAGAAGGTTGGATGTTTGTAGCCTTACCCCAAGCAACCCTAGAAAATATTTTGAGCATTTTAATATTATTTTTATGTTTTGTTTTGACTATGTTTAATGTTTAATAATTCAAAACCTCCCTAACTTAATTGTATGTCATCTGTAAATGCTTCTTCATATTATAAAAAATTTATGCAGATTGACCTCCCTAAGCAGAAATATTTATATATGGACGACACTAGCTCGTACTGCTATTTTTTTTCCATTATTTATCTCACAGTGGTTTATAGTTTAACAATGATTTATCTTCATATAACCAAAAATTAAAGGGAGGTTGTACATACTTATATATAAATAAAGTTTAAGTGTCTCCCGAGCTATATTCCCTTTAAGGTGTCAACAAATCAGCTGATGAATATTAATCTCTCAATTGTCGAATGGACTGGGTAGATACATTGATCATTGATAATTTTTTTAAAATAATATAATGTTGATAGTAGATTATGTGAGATCAATTATACATAAACAATAATTATATGATATCTCATACTAATTCAGAGTTACAGCGAACGACTTATAATACTTCTAGTCATTACACTGCCCTTCTGACTGGAGTCCAGTATATTGTTGATATCTTTTGTAGTAACCTAACTAGTCAGGGAACTGGAAGTCAGAGCGAAGACTCTCTCTTGGGACTAGGTTTTTTGCCGTATCTTTCATATGTTGGTGTGTTCTCTACATCAAAGAACCCTTCAGTAGATAACCTATAAGTATAACCCTAATTTGACAATTGGGCCTAATGTTGATTATGAGTCATCTAAGTCATTTTATTATTTGCTAAATATATTTAACTAATGTGGTAAGACTAATAATAGTAATACTAACTGATTAGACCAAATAGATCTAAAGTTGGAGGGGAAATATTATTAAGTTTCAAGAGTTGATGGGATTGCTTGTATATTATATTATTCTAATTTGAAATTTTTATGTGATTTGATTAACTGTTGTTTTAGTTTAATTGCACTAGTTATACCTGGTATTATACGTTTTATACCTAATCACATTTTGTCATTCTTATTGTTGCCGTTGTGGTTATGTTTTGAGTGGAGTTCTTATTTGATTATCTATTCTTCTATCACTTTATATCTTTCCAAAATCCCACCACGCAATGTCCCTCCACCTAACGTGTGAAGGACCTTAGCTTTATAACCCTTTTTACTTTAACCTTTTCTAACATGCATACCTTTTTTATTTTATAATTTATAACTCGTCACTTTTTAGGCTTTATGATTGAAATATATAAAAATAGAACAAATGATACATATTTAAATATTCAACTTTCATCTTTGTTTAATAATTTGAAATATTTTTTGTACACAGCCCTCTCTTGAGAATTTCATTCAGTACAAGTCTTAATCCAATATTCATCTAAATTGAACAACTAGATCAGTAAATATTATATCACTATTTTATAATATATATATATATATATATATATATATATATATATATATATATATATATATATATATATATATATATATATTCTCACATTTCTTTAATTTTCTATCATTTTATAGTTGATTTCTAATTTTACTAATTTAAATAGAAAATATTGGATTGACATAAGATTAATATAATGAATTCTTATCTATATTAATCTCAAATATTTTTGTTGTGATTTTCTTAAGTTTTGTATCTATACAATTTATATACATACACTTCGTAATTCATAAATTAATTAATTTTTAATTTTCAATATTTTATTTTAGTTTTAATATTGACTTATAGACTATATCATCACTAGTTAAGGTGTTTTTGGGTCAATTAATGAATTGAGAGTGCATGTCTTCGTTTTTCCATGAGAAATAACGAAAATGTGGTTTCTGGGAAAGTTGACCGCCGCCCCACATCCGAGCTTCCAACCACACTCTTATCATCATTTCAGTTTAAATACAATTTCTCAACGTAAAGTACTACTCCTTCCGTTCCTAAATATAAGATCACTTTGGCTAATTTGGAGAGATTAAGGAAGACATTCAAATAACATTAACTTCCCGAAATACCCCTCACTTAAATTTGACAAGTGGTGATGACAAGGAGGAGAGAGGGAAAGATGGAGTAATATAAGGGTAACTTAGGCAAAATATGAGAAAAAATAGAAAGTGATCTTATATTTAAGAACTTATCCACATCCTCAAAGTGATCTTATATTTAGGAACGGAGGGAGTATAATTTATAAAAAACAAACAACCTTAAAACTCATTGATTTTATTTAAATATATTTAATATTTATTTCTACATTTACACCTATTACATTTACATGCTTTAGGATATATTAAATATAAAAATATATATTAGTATTCAATGAAGGCAAAAGAGGAAAAGTAGTGGTAAAGGTTAATAACATGGCTTATTGTTGGTGTACCTCGTGAAATTTGGGTAGTAGAAAAGCTCCTATGTGCAAAATTTAATACTCCCTCCGGTCCTAAATATAAGACATAGTTTACTTTTTTTGAAAATTCCTAAAAAAGTAAAATATAAGTCAATTATGAATTGATTTACCTAATTTTCCCTTTAAACTAGTTTATTTAATCTATAAACTAATGACTAATCTAAAAATATATCAAATATGTCATAATTTAATAACATATTTTGTAACCTTAACATCTCTAAAAAAAAGGTCATCTAGGTCTTATATTTAGGACCGGAGGGAGTATAATATTTGCAACTTTGACCTTCTTTTAATTGAATTGTCCTTTAATTTTAGTTTTATGTACTAACATCGCTAGTCTCTGCAACTTATTTGTTCAGTTAACAAGAGTAACACCCCCTGCATAAGAAGAGTTAAACGGTAAAAATTGATAAAAATGTTAAATGATATATTTAAGAGAGACAAACAAAAGATTATAAAGTTGAAACTTGGAAGTTGAAGTTAAAGGAAGTATAGGTACATGTAAAAATTAATGTTTCTGAAACATAATTAAAAAACTCTCATTTATTTACATTTATAAATGGAATGTAATCATGCGAGTGATATGTTTCATTGCCGCCCTTTCTTTAAAATTGAGGTAGATGAAGATTTGGCGAAAAGTAGGATGTAGGATGACGTGGAGATGAAGGAGAATAGAAACTGTGGAATAATGAGGAGGGGATTTTCTCATAATCCCTCCCCCTCATAATCCCTCATTATCTCCCTCTTGACACCATTGGATGAAAGATCCAATGGTTCAGATTTAATATTTTTATAAAATAATATAGTTAAAAATAAAAAAAAACTGTATTATAATATAAATTAATTGTTAGGATAAAAAATTTCAATTATCTATACCTATTTCATTTCAACAGAAGGATATATAAGAGATACAAACTTATCCAGTTAACTGTAAAATAATTTTACAGTTAATTGGATAAGTCTGTATCTCTTATATATCCTTCTATTGAAATGAAATAGGTCTACATAGTTGAAATTTTTTATGGTAAAAAATTTTTAAAAATAAAAAAAAATTAAAATTTCTTCATTTATTTTATATCATAATACAATTTTTTTTATTTTTAATGGTACAAATGACAAATTATGAGCCTAGATGAATTTTAACAGACAGAATGAATCTCATAGAGGTGATTATGAGGGATTATGAGGGTGGGATTCTGAGAGAATCCCGACCCGGAATAATGTGGGTGTCACACGACCCTAGTCTAAAGGAAAGGACTTGTGTTCATTTACGGGAGAGGGGTTTCTCCTTTTCCTCCCCTCTCCTTTTCTCTCCTTTTCCTTTTTCACAAAATAATCCGGTACTATTTTGTCCATTAAGATTCATCTAAGGGTTCATAATTTGTCACTTGTATCATT
The DNA here is from genome assembly GCA_029929735.1 of Mimosa pudica. NCBI lineage: Eukaryota > Viridiplantae > Streptophyta > Magnoliopsida > Fabales > Fabaceae > Mimosa > Mimosa pudica. Next base: position 11,259,187 of record JAKELP010000033.1, on the reverse strand, counting down.
AAAAATAAAACTAAAATATATTATAATATAAAAAAAAATTTAGCATATAAAAATTTAACTATCTAGACCTATTTCATTTCAATATAAGGATCTATAAGAGATACAGACTAGTCCAGTTAACTGTGAAATAATTTTACAGTTAACTGATTCAGTTAACTGTAAAATTATTTCTAAACCTATTTCATTTCAATATAAGGATCTATAAGAGATACAGACTAGTCCAGTTAACTGTGAAATAATTTTACAGTTAACTGATTCAGTTAACTGTAAAATTATTTCACAGTTAACTGGATTAGTCTGTATCTGTTATAGATCCTTATATTGAAATGAAATAGGTCTAGATAGTTGAAATTTTTTATACCAAAAAGTATTCAAAAATAAAAAAATTAAAAGTTCTGCATTTATTTTATATTATAATACATTTTTTCAATTTTTAATGGTACAAGTGACAAATTATGAGCTCTTAAATGAATTTCAATAGGCAAAATAATACCCCAAAGAGGGGATTCTGAGGGAATAGAAGGGTTAGATTTCTGAGAGAATCCGAACCCGTCCATTTACTCTTTGCATTCCACATTCTTCCTTTTGCTTCACACGTGTGTCCCCTCTTCCTTTACCAATTATCACTCAATAAGATTGACAATAAGATGACAATAAGATTGAATGTTTTAAGATGACAATTATCACCCAATTATCATTCATATATATAGTTATGTACTATTTTTCTTATATGACAATAAGATTGAATGTGAAAAGTTCAAAATGTCCTTATATGTATCATAAAGGAGGAAGAAAATGTTTTATTTTATTTTATTTATAAGGGCGTTTTGGATTTTTGACGTTTAATTTTATTGTCATATTAAGGAAAATCGAATTGTTAATCCATTGTAAAAGTTGCGTATCATTGTTAAACCTTGAAATAATTATGTAATATTATTGATCTTAAGACAATAATTATGTATTATAAATATTGGACCTTCGTTTTTTTTATCATACCTAAAATCAGTCCAACTTTCTAAAAATCATTCCGTTTCTTGGTTTAATTTTCAAGCTCCCAATCATTAATGTCTCTTAATTTTATTTCCTCAACTCAACAACACCATGTGTAAATGGTTTTTAATCCTTGTTGTTTCAAGTCCAATCAACAGTAGTCCAACCAATTAGACTTTCAAGTTAGTTAAACATTGTTTCATGGATAACTATATTTATTTTATTTTTAAAATAAACAAAGTATAAATAAAATGTGTCATCTTGTAATCTCATGAACTATCTAAAATGACTCTTTTAAGGATTTACATAAGTTCTTGTTTAGCATCTTTCTTTAAACTTTTTGGGGTGAGGTGGAGATCAGAATTACTTAAGTGGCATTTTATGAATCGAGGCATGATATTTTTTCTAACAATGACATTATATTTGATAAAATTTAGATGTTGCGGAGTCTAAATATCTAGTTCAGAATGATTTTTTAATTTCAGTATAATTTTTAAATAATAAAATATGAACTGTTACTTTTATTTAAGAGACATGGGACTCTTAATAAGAAAACTTAAAGAGGGCATGGACTCTCATGACATACTTGACGTGAATAAACCTGTATTATTTCTGACATATTGATTAAGCCACATAAATCTTGCCGCGGTAGCATCATGATTTATGTATTCAACTTCAAAGGGCCAGTAAGAGAGGTTATTTTGGGATTGCGAGTGTATATAATATATTTACTCGTGATTATATATTCAGAGCTTTTCTCCCATGATGATTGACGACCGACATAAATAAACTTACACTTTTTTAAGGGCAAAGTTGCATTTCTATGACTAAAGTTTCGCAAGGAGCAAAAATACCACTAAACTTGGGATCGAGGTGCAAAACTATTATTTCCTTCAACTATGACAGTGTTGACCGTTAGTTTTCGACTTGTAGGATGCTGAGTGTGCAATAATGACCATGTGGCATGCTGAATAGACTCTTTATTGGTGTTATGTGGAATAAGGGGTAAATGTATTTAAAATAATGCAAAAAATATGATTATTTTATTCTAACAACAGACCCATATTTGCACTCAAAGTACATTTACTTTAAATACATTTACCCCTTATTCCACATAACACCAATAAAAAGTCTATATATTCAGCATGCCACATGGTCATTATTGTACACTTAGCATCCTACAAGTCGAAGACTAACGGTCAACACCGTCATAGTTGACGGAAATCATAGTTTTACATCTCGATCCCAAGTTTGGTGGTATTTTTGCTCCTTGCGAAACTTTAGTCATAGAAATGCAACTTAGGGTAAAATTTAGTCATATTTTTGCACCTTTACCCCTTTTTTAATTAATTCTGTTAAAAAATGATTATTTTATAATTAGGTAGATAATTGGGAAAATGTCATTTAAATCCCTCCGAATATACAAAAGGACAATTCAGGAACTCAAACTTCCAAAAGGACCATGAAGGAACTCAGACCTAGTTCACATTTCAAATTTGTGTGAAAGGACAAAATTACCCCCATCATTAAAGTTTCGTTGTTAATGCACCAAGTTCCATTGTTAACAGGTGCAGTGTAAATGTTAACACCAATGTTATGCTGTTAATGAAGAAGTTAATTCTTATGTTCAAAATGTTAATGCCTAAAGTTTAGCTGTTAATGCCGAAAGTTCCATTATTAACAGGTGCGATGTAAATGTTAACACCAATGTTATCTTGTTAACGAAGAAGTTAATTCTTAAGTTCAAAATGTCAATGCCTAAAGTTCAGTTGTTAATGCCCAAAGTTCAATTGTTAACAAGTGCAGTGTTAGGGTGAGAAGTAATTTTTGTTTAATGATGGGGGTAATTTTGTCCTTTCACACAAATTTGAAATGTGAACTAGGTCCGAGTTCCTTCATGGTCCTTTTGGAAGTTTAAGTCCCTGAATTGTCCTTTTGTATATTCGGAGGGATTTAAATGACATTTTCCCTAGATAATTTCCCCGTGCACGTGTATTCCACAAATATGCTGTCCAAAAAGTTAAATATCTTATAATAGTTTAAAGATAAAAAATTTGTAACCAATCAACAATAACTTAATTGGGTGGTAATTTGTAAATTTGGTTGATTTTTTTATGTTTTGGCTTTATTATTAGATTTACTAATAATTTGTAAACTTAGACGAGATTTTGCAACGACAAAAAACAATCATATTAATATTATTATTATTATTATTATTAATTGAATACAAACGAAATAAAAATTAATAATTCAATGAATTTGGATAAAAGATCAATAATATTTATATTTGAATTATCTTTTTGTAACTTTAAATAATCAGGTATTTGGTTCAATCATATTATATTAAGTGGTCCAATAGGAATGTCGCCATGAGCTTTCATATATATATATATATATATATATATATATATATATATATATATATTCCAATTTATTATGTATTGTCCTGTTGTACGTCAAACGTACTGCCTACACAAGACATATAATGGTAAAATAATATATTAAACTGAAAAATTTAGTCACATGGTGTACATGTAGGGAAAGAAATTTTTTTCTCTGGTTGATAAAGTGTTAAAATTTCCGTGATAAAATTACTAATTATTCGATACATAAAAACATAAATACATCCATTTAGACGGTGGTTAAAACTCGTACAAAAATTCTTTTTTTTTATTACAAACTCGTACAAAAATTCTTATAAGCTTCAAATTATATTTGAAATCTAAATATTTCATTTGCAATAATCAAGATTTTAAATTTGTAATCATCTTAATGCAATATTTTCAATCACATTCACTTCTAAAATGTAGTATGACTTATTTATTTAGTTTGATGAAATTAAATGTTAGTTATATAAGTTAATATGATATAATTTTTATAAAATACCCTGCTCAACTTTTTTAATCCCTCTATCATGTGTTGTGCATGATTATTGTGGAGTAACTATTAATAGGCAGCTGATAAAAAAAACTATTAATAGGTTAATTTGATAGTGAGATTAATGAATTACGAACAAATCTCATGAAAACAAAATTTTGGACTAAAAGTATATGCCTATTATTAAAAGATAAAATAGTGGGTACAAAGCAATAAAACATGAATACAACAATTAAATGGGAAGAAACAAGATAGCAAATGACTGAGAGCATAAAACAAAGCACAACAACAAATATAATTCAAATTGCTTATAAATAGGCTAAGAGGACTCAAGATTTTACATGCACTCATTGAAGTGAAAATAACAGAGAAATGAAGTGATGATTCCTTAACCCACCAAATTGGGAACAAAAATTAAAGTAAGACAACAATTGACTGAGAACAGAAAATAAAGTACACAACAAAGATATCAACATATGTACTTCAAATTGTTGATGAATAGGTGAAAAGGGCTCAAAAGATTCACAAGCACCCATTGCTTCCAAAGTTGGACTGAAAGAAAAGGGAAGTGATGATTCCTTAACAATTAACCCACCCAATTGGGCTCATATTCTTACAAGTAACAGCCGCGAGATGAAAGACCACTTGATTCGCCACCTTAGGTTGAAAAGAAAATCCGATGTATAATAGGTTATTAAATAAATTTATTTGACATATTTGATAAGGTTATTAAATCAATCCTAAATATAAGACCTAATTGAAAGTGTGGATGCACAAGAGGGGGGGTGAATTGTGCTACCAAATTAAAAACAAATAATAAAACACACAAGGCTTTATACTGGTTCGGTCTAACTCTTGACCTACGTCCAGTTCTCAATCACCCAGATTGAGTTCCACTATCCCCAGGTTTTACAAACGGGTTCACCTGGAACCTTTACAACCACAAGTTTTAACACGGGATCACTTGCAACCTTACAACCACAAGTTTTACACCAGGTTCACTTGCAACCTTACAGACTCACTCCCCCTTACAACCTGTAAGGGTTCAACCTTTCAAATAAAGGATTTTCTAAACTTAGTTCTCTCTAAGAACAGATAATGTTACACACTTAAGTACAATCAATGCTCTCAATAAATGAAGAGACTTAACTACAAAGAGTACAAGATGAGTAGATGAAAAGAACTCTCAATGTGTTAAATGCTCCCTTGCTTTTCTGGGCAGCTTTGAATGCTTGAAGAATGTTCTTAGTTTCTCTCTCTAGATTTCTGCGAATTTCTCCAAGATATCTTCATAAATGAAGATGAGCTTCTTTATATAGTGGCTTCAAGTATTCTCTCTCTTGGTAGGTGACAATGCCGTTTGAATATAGCTGTTAAACCAATGTTACCGTTGCTCATTAATGCTCCATTAATGCTTAGCAGGGTTGACTTTGCTTTATCTCTGAAAAGCAACTCTGACAATTCTGCTCTGCCAAAAAGCACTCTGACACTGCAATGCTGTACGTTCTGACATTCTGATTGCTACCGGAAGCAAATCCACATCTGGAAGCAACATCACTCAGTGTGCTGCACTTGAACGTTAGTCTAGCAATATTATCACATAGTCACATGCAGTGGGAGTTCATTTAGTCTAAGGGAGCTCTCTTACTTCCGGAAGCAATTCCACATCCGGAAGTACTCCTATGTTATGACTTAGTTTTACTCACTGATGCTCGGGGTTGCCTAGTCCAATAGGCAGCGCTAGTCACTAAGCATCCGGAAGCATTCCTGCATCCGGTTGTGTCCTAGCTTGGTCTCAAGGATTTTATACTCTTAATGTTCCTAGACTGAGTTATGACTTAGTGTATTACTTACATCCGCTGGGGGATGAGTCATTCATCAGCGAGCGCTAGTCCTAGTCCATCCGGTCGTAAAACGACATCCGGTTGTACTCTTACTTGTGGTTCTATATTAACCTGATTGTTTCTAAGTGATTAACTCGTTTCTTCCTATTTTAGTCTTCATCAAAACTTAAGATTCTAACACTAATTGACTTTTTTTTTTGAGATTAAGGTTGCAGAATAGGTTATCAAATCATGACATGTTTGATATATTTTTAGATTATCCATTATCTTATAGGTAAAATAAACTAGTGTAAGAGAAAAAATTAAGTAAATTAATTTATAATTAACTTATTTTGCTTTTTTTTAGGATTTTTCAAAAAAGTCAACTAGGTCCTATATTTAGGACCGGAGGGAGTATAATATGGACCAATGAAAACTTTTAATTTCTTTTACAAAAATTAGCACATGTAACCTAATTGATTGTCATTAAGTAAATGCATCGAAATCAATTTTTTCTTATTATCCAAATTGTAGGAAAATAGGGTCCACCCTTAGTGGGTTAGGACCATACCCAATTGGGATTGGGGCCATTATGTAAATATGGAAAATATGGTTTGAAAGGAATAATATTTCCCCATAGTTTTAAAGTTAAATCAATGTGTCTTTTCACATGGGGATATGACTTTTCCATTGACTCATTATAAATACATGAAGCCTATTGGAAAAGTCAAGTCATAATTACTGTTTTTTTTATGTGTAGAAAAACAAATTCCTTTCTCTCATTCTCTCTATTCCTCCCTCATGTGCATCTGCTGTATATCGTAGTCAGATTTCAATTGGTCATCCAACTTCGTGTGGGTACCCGGTCAAGTTGAGCGGCATACAGGTACGCCCGAAATCCCTACAGTGGCATCAGAGCCATCTTATTATTGAGTTTATTTTTTGGATTGCTTCCGCTATTTGTGTTGTGGGATTTGTTTGATTTTACTGTGGTTACATGCTTTGCAATATATGTACATATTGTTCAATCGCATGCTTTTGTACATTTTGCTTTGCATTTTTTTTCTCTGAAGGCATCATTTAATTTCAGCCAACTTTTTCCACTATGTTTCTCAAATTCAATTTCATTTGGAAATACCGTTTCTTCAGATGTTCTGATATATTTTTTGGTTGTTATTATCATAGATGCTTTCTGTTCTAGATTGGTTGCCTATGTCTATATATGTTTGTCATATAGGAAGGGGATATAGGAACTATAAAACCCATAACACAAATCAAAAAATCGAAGAGTCACGTTTTTGGGGATTGGGTTTCATGAAATAGATAGATTTAGGCTATGAAATTAGTCCCATTGTGTAGAGCACGAAAAAACGATGAAAATGGACTATAAGAACGCGGAAAAGGGACACCAGACGGTGGAGATATGGCGGTTGAAAGGTCGGGTCCGTCGGGTCCGACCCGTGAAGACATCCGGGTCTGTTTGACCCCGCTGGAGGTTAGGGGTGACACCCCTAACCGAAGCGACGCCGTTTTTGACGTCCAAATTAAAAAAAAATCAAAAATCGCGCGCAAGGTTCCCGGCCAGGGATACCTCCTATTCCATCCTATTCCCATAATCTTATCCGTCTATGTGATCCAATGGCTCATACCCCATACACACCCCCACCCAACCCCATCATATCTCCCCCCATAACTACTTCCCCATTTTTCTCTCCCACGTTCAGATCTGCACCCACGTGATTGGACCAAAATTTATACCTATAAGCATGTGTATTTGAGTTTAATTAGTGTGGTTTATTTGTTATATTTGATCATTATTGGTACATTTTCATGCGCATGCTTATGTGTAAATATTTGAAGAATAATAGCCTTATTACTTGCATTTTATGAAACCAAGGGTATTTTGGTCATTTTGACTATGTGACGTGTTTTTCATGTAGGGGGTCCCAAGTGGGCCCCACACACCCTTGGTGGAGCTTCAGTGGAGATAACTTGGCAAGAAGAGGCTAGATGACAGGTACTCAAAGTCACTTCTGGATGCAGGTTCACATCCGGAAGCATACTCACATTAGGATGCAAGTTCACATCCGGAAGCAAAGTTACATCCGGAAGCTGAGCCACTTGAGGAAGGGGACTTACATCCGGAAGTGGATGTACTTCCGGAAGTGAACGTGCTGGCGCTGGCGGACAGACTTGACATCTTGAAGCTTAAGCCCATCAGTCAGTGAGTACAAGAGTCAGACTGCACAATGATCAGAAATGTCAGTTACTTTTCCGAAATCTTTTGTGCAGAGGTAATTTAAGGCAAAGTCAGCCCTGCAGCTTGAAGGTACTTGGGGAGCATCTTTCCAAATGAGGCAAAATTGGCGCCAAGGTCAAATTCAAGTCTGGAGGCCTCATTAAGGGCAATTTTGGAAGCACAATCACTTGGAGAAAAAGGAGGAACCTTTAGAAATGCATGGAGATGAGATCTAGTCCACATTCATCCCCACCTTTCACCAAATACCAAAAATACCCTTTGGGCGATAATCCCAAAGTTACTCACCACTATAAAAGCCCAAATGTCACAAACTCTAACGAACTTTAACCATTTTTTCCACTTTCACTTTCTCTCTCCTCTAACAAACTCTCTCAACTCCGTCTTCGCCATCTTTATCTTCTTCACCTCGCAAACCACTTCCATGGCCATTTCACCTCACAAATCCTCCATTCTTTCCGTCTCCATGCGAGGCTAGGCGTTCTTCTCCTTCCTTCAAGTCCAGATTTGTGTTCGAGCTTCAATGTAATCGGCCTTATGTGAGAATTTTCCTTTTCTAGGTTTTCAAGCTTGTAATCACTTAGATCTTTCATGTCTGGAGATTTTTAGGTATGTTAGATCTAGGATTTTGCATAGAGATTTCTATGTAGAGTTCATTCATTCTTTCAAGCTTGTAAACCTAGCTTCTAGATCTTGAACTTTTATGTGTGTTAGGTGTATACATTGTGTAGCTTCATGAGATTAAGCATATGTGTGTACATTTTGTTTGATTCTTGAAGTGAATGTTAAATATAAGTTAGTTTTGATTTCTATCTCACCTAAGGATATGCATCAAGTTCAAGGCTAGACTATCTTGATTAATTAGTTTAAATTAGCTAACGCTTCTTAGATTTAAGAGGTCTTGGCCGATTTAAGCTAGTTAATTAAGAGGAAATTGTCACATGAGGCCTAACAATTGAGATGCACAAATCGAGGCTTGAAGGAGGAGATTCCACTCTTGATTTTTCACACTCGTTCTTTCGGTACATTTTATACTTTTAGTTGTTAATCTTAGTTGTTAAACAATCAACAAACCTTGAATCATTGTTAATTTGCGTGACTTATATACTTTTAATTAGCTAGATAACCTGAACCGTGGAAAGACCTGTACTCACCGCTATCTACCTAATGGAATAGAGTATTGAATTGTTTTGATTGATCTTTAGAGGCGACAAAAAGGTTAAATCAAGTGGCGCCGTTGCCGGTTTAGGCCAGTTCTTGCTAGTTTTAGGTGTTAGTAGTCACAATCTTAATTTGTGTAACTTGTGTGATATTTTAGTTAGTTTTAGAAGTAATCTTATTTTAGTTAGTTTTAGGTCATTTCTTGCTAGTTTTATTTGCATTATGTATAGTTGAGACTGTTTTAGAAGTGCTCTGGAAGTGTTAGGCTGATCTCGTTGGCCTTTGAATGCTGAAATTTGCTGTCTGACTGTGCTGAATATATTCTGTTCTCTGCTGGAAACTGTCTGGATATTCTGTATTTGTTGGCTGGCTGGTGTTTGTGGATTGTTTGCAGGGCTTTGTTGGTTTGTTTTGCTTATTTTTGCAGGACATTTTAAAGCTTGTGCTTAATGGATGGAAGAATGAGTGACTTTGCAAGGCCATATGCCTCATTCGCACCTCAAGGCATGGCCATCATTTCACAACAATTCTATGACACGAGACCTCCATTCCAAGAGCATAACCCTGACATCACCACATATAATTCAGGATGGAGGGACCATCCAAGCTTTCAGTGGGGGGGAGGAGGTTATGCTACTCCTTCACATGCTTTTGAAGATCAACAAGGTTATGCTCCTCAATATCAAGATCATGATCCTTATCAAATGAGATTTAATGCTTCTTGTGCTCAAAGTTCGGATTTGTATGGTTATCAAGAAGCTTCGCAATTTGAGCCTCATCCACCTCCTTATGGCTGTGAGCACAATTTTTATGATCATCCAGAGCCTTTACAAAGCTGTGTTCCTACACATATGGAGCAGAATGACTTCCTTCATGCTCAAGTGCCCAATGAGTATGCTCCTCCAAGAGAAGATTCTTCTTTCTCTTCTAGTCCAAATGACTTGATGATGCAAATGGTTGCATCAATTATGGCGAAGGTTGAAGAGAGCCTAAAGGAGCAGCAGGAAGATTTTATCACCTTAGTGTCTCAAATGTTGAACAATAACAGGGCCGAGGAAGAGGCAAACCAAGGTGACCTACCTTCCAATATGGTTGTAAATCCTAATGACATGAATTTGGAGGGACGAGTTCAAGTTGAATCAATTCCTTGCTTTAATGAAGAAAAGCATGAACCTCAAGAGTGCCACGAGGTTGATCCTAAAATTAAGATGACTATTGACAATCCACCTAGCACTTTTGAGTCTAATGGAGTCTTACCTAGTGCTTCTCATAGTGATGATCTTGATGATTCTATGACTTGTTCATGTGATGAGTTGAGCATATGCGTTGACTGTTATGAGGATAAATATTCTCTTCTCGTGGAATTTCATAGAAAACAATTGACAAAATTGCAAACAACCAATGATGATGTTGTCTTGGGCAATGATCCAATGGATGAGGCCACTTCTAGGGATGATATGCATGTTGAACATCATTCTAATTCCCTAGAGAATAATGAAGAGGAGGAGCAAGAAGTGACTGAATTGCCATCTTCCAGTGGGGAGAAAGAACCAGAGGCCGAGAGCTCTCTTTTCATGGAGAAAGAGGCCAAAAAGGAGTTTATCAATGATATGGTGCAAGATGGACAAAATCCTACTATTCCAGTAACACATGTTGAGGCCGAGAACCCTCCTCCCTTGGTTGGCGAATGCCAAGAGGCCGACAACTAAAGTCCTGTTGAAGAGGAGGAACATGAAGTCTTTAAAGCTGAAAGCAAAGTTGGCGAGTCATTGGCACAAGAGTTTGAATCTGTCTCTACTTCTCAACTCATGCATAAATCATCTCAAGGTATAATTTTTGATCCTACAGTTGTTACCTTTCCTAGTTCATGTAACTTAGGGAAGAAGACATTTCATGAGCTTGTTCAGAGCGTAATCCTTGATTTGTTTTCTATGCTTGAGTTTAATGTGCCATTGCTGGTTGTTCTTGAGCCACTACGTGCTTATGCTAAGTTTTCATATAATATTTGCATATATAAGGAAGCATGTAGGCCATATACATTGTTGATTGAAAATCTGGTAGAACAACCTGTAAGTCCCTTGAGCTTGCTTTCACATGAGGATGAGCACACATCTTCCGGTTCATTTGACTCTTGCTTGGTGACTGTTAATGATGCTTGCATGAATTCTCTTGCTGATGATTCTAGTACTGTGAGCATGCGTCTTGATGTTCCTAGTTCCAAGCATGATGAATGTGATCTTGATGATGTTAGTCCATTTATATACTCCGTGTCTAGCGACAACCCCTTGGAAAAGGGATGTTTGTTCGATTATGTGGATACAGCTAGATTGGGAGGAGTGTTAGATCTCATGATGGAGGCCGGGGTACAATTGACGCCAGACTTGCATTTTTATACATCCTATACCATCATGGATTGGCGGAGCCGGTTGCGAAGCATGAATGAAGAAAGAGATTCGCAAGTCCAGAACTCCAACACGGTTCTGTTTAAGACTACTTTGGAGGCCAACAATTCCATTTTTAGGTAGAATGGTGATCCTTGGTTTGGTGCTTCGAAGGAGCAAAATGTCATGTTTAAAGTGCCCAAATTGATCATCATTTTTCAGCATATTGTTTTACCTACTCATGTGCATATTGATTATCCTTGTGGTTCTTTGAGTTTATCTTGGTGTTCCTACAACCCCTTGCACAAGGGAAGTTTGTTTCATGTTGTAGGCAATTTTAGGATGCACAAGGACTACTGGGAAAACAAGCAAGGCCAGATGGAGCTTGCAACAAGTCTTCAAGCGGATGATCCTAGCTTGAATGTGTTGAAGTCCGAAGAGCTTGTCAAGAGGAGTTTGGAGCTTGAAGCCACAAAGGAAGAACGAGATTTCTTCAATAGGAAGCTCACCAGAGATGACATCAGAAGGCTAGTGGTTCAGTTGAAGATGCTTAAAAGGAACATGGAAGTTAAAGGAAAAGTTTTGAAAGCAACAATGTACGAACCTTCACTTCTAGTGTTCCTTGCAAGGAGAGTCCAGAAGTTTCTCTTGAAACTGCAAGCCCATTGGAGAGCTAGGCGACCCAAAGAAAAGCAGAAGGGTGCACCTTCTTGTTATTCCACGTGGACACATTTACTACTTGAGAAAGCTAGATTGCTCCAGTGGAACTTAGTGACGGAAGAACACTCAGCGTCTATATTTGCGGATGGTCGAACCATACAGGACCACAAGCGCAAGTTCTTCAAAGAGAACTTCAAGCCACCCTAAAGGTTGCTTCTTTCCTTCCCTACTTGCTTTATATTGTTTTATTCTAAGTGTGGGGGAGGACATTAGTTAGTTTTTTTAAAAAATATGTAGGATTTTGTTTAGGTTTGTTAGGTTGTTAAAATAATCTGAAAAATATTTCACTAGTGCTTGGGGATGTCTATAAGCTTTTGGAAGTGTCATTGAGGAGATAGAGGATCTTGCATCCAGAAGCATTTTTGCTTCCGGAAGCTCTCACTTAGACTTGGCTACTTAGGATCAGATGGTGTTCACTTTGCTTTCGCTAGGGGATGCGTTCTTGCTTCCACAAGCGTCAGGGCATCCGGAAGCATTTTTGCTTCCGCTAGGGATGAGACTTAGAATCTGAACCAGAGTGACTTCATATAGCCATTTTGCTTCCGGTAGCATTTTTGCTTCCAGAAGTGACTTGAGTTTAAATCCAGTTAGGCTTCCTGAGCGTAAGTGAGAGAAAAAAAATCATACTATACATGTGTATATTAGGTTGTGCTTAGTATGTGTTTGTTTGTAAATAATACATGCATAGGCCATTTGTATGCTTGGACTGCCCGGCCTTTTATGTTGCTGCTTTGCCTTTAAAATACATCTTCCTACTCGAATTGATTGGTCCATTAAGGACAATGTATGCTTTAAGTGTGGGGGAGGTGTATTATGTGCTTAAAAGTGGTTTATTTCAAAGCTCACACACTTAATTTTTGGACTTCATTGGCATAATTTTCTAAAAATTTTGACTTGATTATGGCTCTTGAAAGCAAATGGAATTGTGCTCTAGTGTGTAAGTAGAATTTTTGGAATGATTACTTAGGGCATTGCATGGGGCACTTTTAAGGTATAAAGAGGGTGTAAGTTTCTCATTTAACTTTTCTTAGGTAGGAAGTGACTAATTAGAGTAAGCCATAAATGTGAGAAGCCTTCAACCGAATTGAGTGAGCCAATAGTTACTTGACCTCCTAGAACTTGTCCTAGCTCTTGTTCAAGATCACAATGCATGGCATGATTGAAAATGAAAGGGGCGGTTCTTTCTAAACCCTTATGACCCAAACACTAAGCCAACCAAATATTATCCTTTGATTAACCTCTTTGGGCCATTCACTTTTATTTTCTACCACCTTGACCAAAGTGTGAATAAGTGATTATAGCATATGCTTGCATTCATATTAGTATTGTATTGTTGTATCTTGTGAAAAGCAAGCTATATGAGTGAAAAACAAAAGATGGCCGAGAGCCACAAGAGAGGAAAAGAAAAGAGAAAATGGCCAAAGGCCAAAGAAAAGAAAAGAAAAAAATAATAAGGCCAAAGGCCTATCAAAAGACAAAAAAAGTGAGAGAAGCACAAAGTGCTTGAAAAAGAAAAGAGAAATGTAGCATGCTTTGTGAGGATTGATTTCATTGTATTGCATGCATATGTGGTGATTACTTGTTCATGTCATTGGTCATTGACTACTATCCATCATTCACCATTTATAATTAGCCTTCCATCTAACCCCAAAGTCCCCTAGATTTGGTTGTGCTATGCATACTAATGGGTGGAGAACTTAGAGCTATTACAAGCCTATGGTGATGGTCAAGTGCATTGAGCCAAAGAGTGATCACAAGTCCCTAGTTAGACATTTTTCCTAACTTGAGTGAATGAGTTAAACACTTAATCCGGTGAGGAAAAATCTCAATTGGCACTCCTCATTAATTTTAGTTGATTGTTAAACTTGCATTCGCTTTGTATTCTTAGATTTGTTCCATGCGAAGCTTTAGGGAAAGGTTCAAGAAGATCAACTTGTACTCTATGATAATTCCAATTGCCTTCACTATGCTTAATGATTGAGTTAATCTTTTACATAACTTTGCCCGGAGTGCAAAGATTAAGTGTGGGGGATTTGATTGGACCAAAATTTATACCTATAAGCATGTGTATTTGAGTTTAATTAGTGTGGTTTATTTGTTATATTTGATCATTATTGGTACATTTTCATGCGCATGCTTATGTGTAAATATTTGAAGAATAATAGCCTTATTACTTGCATTTTATGAAACCAAGGGTATTTTGGTCATTTTGACTATGTGACGTGTTTTTCATGTAGGGGGTCCCAAGTGGGCCCCACACACCCTTGGTGGAGCTTCAGTGGAGATAACTTGGCAAGAAGAGGCTAGATGACAGGTACTCAAAGTCACTTCCGGATGCAGGTTCACATCCGGAAGCATACTCACATCAGGATGCAAGTTCACATCCGAAAGCAAAGTTACATCCGAAAGCTGAGCCACTTGAGGAAGGGAACTTACATCCGGAAGTGGATGTACTTCCGGAAGTGAACGTGCTGGCGCTGGCGGACAGACTTGACATCCTGAAGCTTAAGCCCATCAGTCAGCGAGTACAAGAGTCAGACCGCACAATGATCAGAAATGTCAGTTACTTTTCAGAAGTCTTTTGTGCAGAGGTAATTTAAGGCAAAGTCAGCCCTGCAGCTTGAAGGTACTTGGGGAGCATCTTTCCAAATGAGGCAAAATTGGCGCCAAGGTCAAATTCAAGTCTGGAGGCCTCATTAAGGGCAATTTTGGAAGCACAATCACTTGGAGAAAAAGGAGGAACCTTTAGAAATGCATGGAGATGAGATCTAGTCCACATTCGTCCCCACCTTTCACCAAATACCAAAAATACCCTTTGGGCGATAATCCCAAAGTTACTCACCACTATAAAAGCCCAAATGTCGCAAACTCTAACGAACTTTAACCATTTTTTCCACTTTCACTTTCTCTCTCCTCTAACAAACTCTCTCAACTCCGTCTTCGCGATCTTCATCTTCTTCACCTCGCAAACCACTTCCATGGCCATTTCACCTCGCAAATCCTCCATTCTTTCCGTCTCCATGCGAGGCTAAGCGTTCTTCTCCTTCCTTGAAGTCCAGATTTGTGTTCGAGCTTCAATGTAATCGGCCTTATGTGAGAATTTTCCTTTTCTCGGTTTTCAAGCTTGTAATCACTTAGATCTTTCATGTCTGGAGATTTTTAGGTATGTTAGATCTAGGATTTTGCATAGAGATTTCTATGTAGAGTTCATTCATTCTTTCAAGCTTGTAAACCTAGCTTCTAGATCTTGAACTTTTATGTGTGTTAGGTGTATACATTGTGTAGCTTCATGAGATTAAGCATATGTGTACATTTTGTTTGATTCTTGAAGTGAATGTTAAATAGAAGTTAGTTTTGATTTCTATCTCACCTAAGGATATGCATCAAGTTTAAGGCTAGACTATCTTGATTAATTAGTTTAAATTAGCTAACGCTTCTTAGATTTAAGAGGTCTTGGCCGATTTAAGCTAGTTAATTAAGAGGAAATTGTCACATGAGGCCTAACAATTGAGATGCACAAATCGAGGCTTGAAGGAGGAGATTCCACTCTTGATTTTTCACACTCGTTCTTTCGGTACATTTTATACTTTTAGTTGTTAATCTTAGTTGTTAAACAATCAACAAACCTTGAATCATTGTTAATTTGCGTGACTTATATACTTTTAATTAGCTAGATAACCTGAACCGTGGAAAGACCTGTACTCACCGCTATCTACCTAGTGGAATAGAGTATTGAATTGTTTTGATTGATCTTTAGAGGCGACAAAAAGGTTAAATCACCACGTCACTTTTCTCCCTTCTTCTTTCAAATCTGAACTCACCATCTTCAACAATCTCCTCAACGGTGTCGTCTCCTGCCTCTCTACTCGCAGTCGCGTATGCCGTCAGCACGGCGTTTCCGGCGAAGCCGGCAGCGAAGGATTCACTCGAGATCATCATTCCACCGCGCGGAGGATCGTTGACGGCCGATTCGAACCGTCCGACGTCAAGAATCGGCGGTGGCCGGAACCGGGGGAAGTAGGAGATGAAAAATGGTGTTAGTTACTTACCATTTCCCAGTGAAACTCGCCGGGAAAGTTAGTACGGCGGCTTCGGTGTATTGGGGAGAGAGAGAGAAGGAGGAGGAAATGGTTGGGGGAAGAAGGACAGGGAAAGCACGCAGCCGCCGCCTTGGGTGGTTGCCGGTGATGTGGGAGGAGGGTGGTTGTCGGTGATGGTGGGAGGAGGAGAAAGGATAGAGGTGTGGTGTGAGAGAAATAAAATATGATGGGGTAGGGTGTAAGCCATTGGATCACATGGACGGATAAAATTATAGGGAATAGGATGGAATAAGAGGCTAGGGAATAGGAGGTATCCCTAGCCGCAAGGTTCTTGGCCGTGGTTGGTTTCGAACCCGCGTGCAAGTGGTTCTGAGTGCTTGCCTCTGCCACTCCGTCGAGGTGTCTTTATTTGTGATGTTTACCGCGTAATTAATGATATACCTAAATGTTTTGATCTAAGAAGGAGCATTTCAACTCCAATTCAGACACGGTTGGTTTCTAAAAATCCCTAAATTTGATATTTGTGAATAGAAATATAATTTGCATATTTCTAACATGTTTTGGATTTTCATAAATATTTTGGTGCTATCTTTTGTGATTTTTATTAGTTTAAAAATCCTAAATATTTATGATTTTTCATAAATATTTTATTTGAGTCAAATATGAACTTAGAGAGTTCTAAAATACACCATTCAAAAGAATTTCACTCTTTTGAATTATATTTATTTAGAGCATCTTAATCCTAAATATGATTTACATAGCGGTAGATCGGAAAAGGAATAAGTAATGAGATTTTGTTTCTCAAGGTTAATCCAAAACTAATTATTTAGAGCAATGTGAGAACCTCTAAATAATGAATGAAAAAGGGAATTTTGTAAATTAGAGTTTGAGACTCTAATATATGATCAAAAAGGGTAGATCCTTTAGAGGATCGAAAGAGAGGTATATATAATTCAAAGTAAAGTTCATTTGAACTTGAAATGAAACAAAAGGTGTACCATGAGTAAATGATGATGCATTAGAGGAGAATTCTTGAATACCCAAAATCCTAAAGTGTATGATTGTGATTCGGATAACCTTTAAAAGGTTAAAATGAATGATCAAATACTAAAGAGATAGTATTAGATCAAAGCGAGTGTTAATCTCAAAAGAGAGAGATATTCAAGTTTGAACTCCGAATCTTGGTGAGATTTAAGAAAAGAGTACACCTAGAATGTGATTTCAAAGTCCATATTAGGATTAAGAGAATCCTAAACTCAATCCAACTCAACTTAGGTTGAAACAATAAAAGACTCAAGAGGAAATACATTAAGTTTCTGTGAAGAAACACAAAATATTTCATAAAACATTTGGAATGTTTCTTTTAGAAAATAGGAAACCTTTAAGAAATTATTACCAAATAACATGACATAACTTCTATCATGTCACTTAGGAATATGAGATTTCTAAGGCCTCGTTGAATGACTGTTATAGAGAACCTGTCAAATTTGAGTTTTGGGAAGTATAAAGACTTCACTCTACCATTATGTCTTAGTAGAAGTTACTAAGATATTATGTAGATAATTTGAGGGTAGACATGAAGAAGTAAATGTCAAATACTCTGAGTGAGTGTGAGCAAATGGGTAAATGCTTCATCTAAGTAGAAGTTCTTAGTAAGAAAGTCTTCTAAGAATTTCATGCACGAAGTCTAAGTGGGAGCTCTTGGAAAATGTGTTTTCTAAGAGTGTTATATGCTCTACCTAAGTGAGAGCTCTTAGAAATAAGTCTTGTATGAGTTTCATACACTAAATCTAAGTGGGAGTCAATGTCAAATACTTTATCTAAGTGGGAGCTAATGACATTACTCTATATAAGTGGGAGCTTTCAGAAAGTAAGTATTCTGAGAGACCCAATTTGAGCATAATCAAAGTACTTGTTTAAAATTCTTGATAGATAATAGTATTGTTATTGGAATTCATGTGATGGGAGTCTTTAAACGCATTCTCCCGATCATGAACCCAATTGTGCTATTATTATCTAGTTAAGAATAATACAATTACATGACATTGTATACTTCAATGTGCTACAAATAGATTAGTTCTTGGTTCAAATCAAATTGTGAATATCCAAATGAGGAGTGGGCTGATGTTGGGCTTCCTCCCTTTGTACAGCTCATATGGAGTCTTGTCCAAGCCCTTGCGAACATAGGCTCTGTTAGAGATATAGCAAGCAGTGCTCATAGCGTCCGCCCAGAACACTTGAGAAACTTCTTTCTCGTTGAGCATGCTCCTGGCCATCTCAGTCAGAACTCTGTTCTTCCTCTCGACCACGCCATTTTGTTGTGGAGTTCTAGGAGCTGAGAAGTTGTGTTCAATACCATTCTGCTCACATAGCTCAGAGAAGCTATGGTTCTCAAATTCTCCTCCATGGTCTGTTCTTATGGCTGTGATTTTGAGCTCTCTCTCATTCTGCACTTTCTTAGCCAGGACAACAAAAGCATCAAAAGCATCTTGCTTAGAGGCAAGAAACATAGTCCAAGTGAACCTTGAATAGTCATCCACAGAGAAAACCCAAGAGCCCAGAGCCAGCACTAGGCCAGTGGCACAGGATGATCATAAGCCCAAGGTCAAAGCTAACACTAGACCAAGGGCACTGAAAACTAATGACAGAAGACCCAAGAATAGTTGGGTACCTAAGCTTACTTGATTCTTTCAGGTGTGTCTCAAAGCATCCAAGAATAGAAAATGGTATATTGACAGCGGATGCTCAAGACATATGACTGGAGACAGAGACAAGTTCAAATCTCTGGTGATCAAAGAAGGAGCCACAGTAACCTTTGGAGGAAACCAAAGTGGAAAGATCACTGGAGTATGAGAAGTTGGACCAGTGAAAGACGTCTATCTGGTGGACGGTCTCTGTCACAACCTGCTGAGCGTGAGCCAGAGCACTGACAAAGGAAATTGGGTAATCTTCGATTCACATGAGTGCATAATAGTTGATAAGCAGGATCTGAATTTGGATAAGGCCAACTTAAAATGCAAACTTAAGGCCAATAGGAATGGAAACCTATATACTCTGGACTTATGTCAACAACTGGAAGAAAAATGTTTAATATCTAGTGATGAGAACAGTTGGCTTTGGCATAAGAGGTTAGCTCACGTTAATTTTACTCAACTTGATATGCTAATTAAAAAGGAGCTAGCTATATGTATTCCATCCTTTAAGGTAAAGCATGATTTTATTTGTGAATCCTGCCAACGAGGGAAGCAAACAAAGTCCTCGTTTAAAACCAAGAAGAGAGTCTCCACCAGCAGGCCCTTGGAACTAATTCATATGGATTTGGTTGGGCCAGCGAGAGTAAAGAGCTTGGGTGGAAACCTGTATGCTCTAGTGGTGGTGGATGACTATTCTAGGTTCACTTGGACTATGTTTCTTGCCTCTAAGCAAGATGCTTTTGATGCTTTTGTTGTCCTGGCTAAGAAAGTGCAGAATGAGAGAGAGCTCAAAATCACAGCCATAAGGACAGACCATGGAGGAGAATTTGAGAACCATAGCTTCTCTGAGCTATGTGAGCAGAATGGTATTGAACACAACTTCTCAGCTCCTAGAACTCCACAACAAAATGGCGTGGTCGAGAGGAAGAACAGAGTTCTGACTGAGATGGCCAGGAGCATGCTCAACGAGAAAGAAGTTTCTCAAGTGTTCTGGGCGGACGCTATGAGCACTGCTTTCTACATCTCTAACAGAGCCTATGTTCGCAAGGGCTTGGACAAGACTCCATATGAGCTGTACAAAGGGAGGAAGCCCAACATCAGCCCACTCCTCATTTGGATATTCACAATTTGATTTGAACCAAGAACTAATCTATTTGTAGCACATTGAAGTATACAATGTCATGTAATTGTATTATTCTTAACTAGATAATAATAGCACAATTGGGTTCATGATCGGGAGAATGCGTTTAAAGACTCCCATCACATGAATTCCAATAACAATACTATTATCTATCAAGAATTTTAAACAAGTACTTTGATTATGCTCAAATTGGGTCTCTCAGAATACTTACTTTCTGAAAGCTCCCACTTATATAGAGTAATGTCATTAGCTCCCACTTAGATAAAGTATTTGACATTGACTCCCACTTAGATTTAGTGTATGAAACTCATACAAGACTTATTTCTAAGAGCTCTCACTTAGGTAGAGCATATAACACTCTTAGAAAACACATTTTCCAAGAGCTCCCACTTAGACTTCGTGCATGAAATTCTTAGAAGACTTTCTTACTAAGAACTTCTACTTAGATGAAGCATTTACCCATTTGCTCACACTCACTCAGAGTATTTGACATTTACTTCTTCATGTCTACCCTCAAATTATCTACATAATGTCTTAGTAACTTCTACTAAGACATAATGGTAGAGTGAAGTCTTTATACTTCCCAAAACTCAAATTTGACAGGTTCTCTATAACATGCCTTGAGGAATACGCAAAGCACCTCCTTTCCTATTATTACATCATGTAATAATAGTAGATTAATAATCATTCTATATCATGGATTATCTAACGTCTCTCTCGAATCCTAATATTTCTACCCAACCACTTTAATTTAAGATAATTCTTCAAGGGATTTCCAATCAATAACATGATTCACACAATGATTAAATCTATTCTCATAAGAGAAAAATAAGCAAACTAATGACCAATCACCCAATATACATTTTTACGATCACATTTTGCCACACCTCAATCACAAATTCTCCATACACTTAAAATCTATTTCTTTTTAGCCTTTTTGATCAGCCAAGGCAAAAGGAAAAGAGAAGAGATATCAATTCGTATTCATTTTGACCACTGTTCAAACATAGGAATTCTTTAGCCATTTCAAACCAATGAATATAACCAACCACAAATACCATAATCAAAAATCATCTTCAACTATACTGCACTCGTACATTTTAATCGTTCACACAAATTTTCAAAATAAAGGGCATGTATAAGAAACAACACATTCACACACTTAGATACCTTTCAATGTTATAGTAGTCTTTACTCAACATTACATGTCATTCAATCATGGTTTACAAATATTTACAATGACTTCCAACTCATAGCCAAACAAGTAACTTACAAACCTTCACATATAATTTAGTAAATCAAAGAGAGGAGAAACTAAATTTCTCATATTTCCTATTTGAGGCAAACAAGATTCTGTTAAAAACCATCTTCCAATGTCACTTTACCACTCCAATTATTACATAATACCTTTTAAAACTACACAAAACATACTTTCATGCTCAAAACTGAATCTTATAAAACTTCCAAGTTCACATGCATGTAAAACACCTAATACTTTTAATCAAAGATTGAAGTACTCATAATCCAAACATTTAATAGTTCCCTTAAACTAATATCACATATTTTTGTCATCATGGTTAACTAAGATAATAATTCAATTACTTTCATCCAAATCTCAAAATTTGTTATGTGAACCCATGCTTCATCCTCAATTCAGCCGAGCAAAAGCACAAGGAAAAGACACCATTTTCATCAAGCAGAATTCAATTCACAACACGAGCTAAACATGCAAAACCATTAATTAATATTTCAACTTGATTCAAAACTGAATCTGGCATGTATGACCCACAACGCAGCCTTATATATTCAATGACATATAAATTACAATTTGAAACACCCTCATTCCAAACAACCTTCAGCCAAAACAACAAAAAGACAAAGAACACCATTATTAACATATGACAAATCCCGTAAACTTAAACCAATTCAAACAAAACTTCATGCATACCAAAATTTTCTTTCTATTCGCTCAAATGAATGTAACATAAGAGGATATCATACTCAAAATTAAACCAAACAGCCACAATAAAAATCAATCATGCTTGTCCTAGACCACAACTTAAACACTTCACACAGTGAGGATGTTTCCACATAGAAAGCAACCAAAAATGTCAAAAACTCAAATAAATTCTCCAACCTTTTAATCATCAATCAAACACCAAAATCCTTTCTAAAATACCAAAAATTTAAGCTTAATCATCATCTCAAACAATTCCTAAATTGAAACCCCAAACCCTAAATTGAAATCTCTCTAATCTCGCAGAAAAATTAAAGAACAGCGTATGAATTGCATGACAGAGCTCACCATAGTTTGATATGCGTTTCTGCTGGTCTAATCCGAGGTCGCCGTCGCCGGAAATCGTTCACGTCGCCGGAAAACAGCCACCACCGAAGGTAGGGCGAAAAATAAACCAGAAAAAGAAAGAGAACAATGAGAATAACTTTAAAATGGAAACATAGTCCCACAAATACCAAAAAGGCGGAAGCTTTTTACCCATTTCTCACCTCTGCTTCGCCAGAAAAACGCAACTCATGAAGGAGATGAAGGAAATGAACAAAGAATCTTGCTGGACGTAGAGAAAACGGAAAGAGAGAGAAGGAAAAGATAGGGAGGGAGGCCGCAGCTGCCGCCGCTGTTGGCCGCCGGATTCCGAAGAGGGAGGGAGGAGAAATCGGTTGAGAGTGATGGTGAGGGTGGAAGGGTTTTAGTGAGAGGGAAGGAGGCGCGGTTTAGGGAAGAGAAGAGACAAGGGAGGGGGTGTCGGCGCCGCCGCGCCGGAGGCCACCGGAGTCGCGAGGCAGAGGAGAGGAGGAAGGGTCTGATGAGGGAGGGTCGGAGGCGGAGGGAGTTTTGGAAGTGAAGGAGAAGGAAGGAGTATATATATATATATATATATATATATATATATATATATATATATATATATATATATATATATCTGTGTGTGTGTGTGTGTGTGTGAAAATTACCACTAAGTACCCTATCATTCATTCTGAATTATATTTTTAGCCCAGAAGTTTGTATATATTACTATATCACCTTCTTTCCATCATAATATTATCTACTATCTCAAATACTTATTCATGAAAGTTTCTAACTCCAAATAATTATTTTAACTATATTTCCTTAAATTCCAAAAAAATTAAGATTTAATAACAATAAATCTCCATAAATTTCTCCCTAAAACTCAAATTTCCTAAATAACACCTCAATAATTTCCAATTAACCCTAATCAAAATTTGGGATGTTACACTACCTCCATTGAGTCAGCTGAGAGTGAGGAAGAGACCCCATCAGACCAACCTGAGCAAGAAACTACAACTGCCCAAGTTGAGCAGGAGATCCCATCAGAACAAGCAATTCCAATTCTAAAGGAAGTCAAGCTGGAGATAGAGGACATGACTCCTGAAGAATTCGAAAAGTATGGGTACACGGACAGACTCTCTTTTGGTCAGATGGCTTGCCTGGATGCTGAGAGAGCAAGTGCCAAACCTACTCAGTCAATAAGCAAGGGCAAAGGGAAGGGAAAAGGCAAGGGGAAGAGGAAGACCCCAGAAGTTGAGGAGGATCCCAACTTCCCAGTATGGAATGTGAAGATTCGGGCTGTACACTTCCCTAATGGCGAGGTCACCCACTTCTCAGATGCAACAGGCTTCCCAGGCTATGAGGAAGTCGAAAATATGAAGAGAGCCTTCGAGGAGTCTGTTGAGTCTGAGAGACTCAGAAGAGAAAGGGAAGAAGAAGAGCTTCAACGGATTATTGCTCAGATTGACCAGAATGTGCATGAAGCCCACTTAGCCCAGCTCCAGAAAGAAAATGAGGAGAAACAGAGAGAGAGGGAAAAGAAAAAGAGACACCAACTCTGAACCCCCACCTCAACCCTTAAAACTTAGAATTTTTCTTTGATTTTCATGCATATTTCATTTTTGCTTAGTATAGATTACTTGTATATTTTATCTGCTTGTATAACACTAACTTGTAATCTCTTGGTTATCAATAATATTTGTCTAAGTTATTTATGCCTTGATTATTTATTGTTTTAATTCTTTCATAAGAACTTAATCGATAGATTTAGTTTGTCCTCATCAAAAAGGGGGAGAATGTTAGAATCTTAAGTTTTGATGAAGACTAAAATATGAAAGAATGAGTCAAGTACTTAGAAAGCAATAGGTTAACATTGAATCCCAAGTAAGAGTGCAACCGGATGTGGATTTACTTCCGGATAGACTAGGACTAGCGCTCGCGGATGAATGTCTCATCCCCCAGCGACAGCAAGTAATTAACTAAGGAAATAACTTAGTCCAGAAGCACTAGATATACAAAACCTTAAGACTAAGCTGGGATTCAACCGGAAGTGGATTTGCTTCTGATTATATTTAGACTAGCGCTGGTTGTTGGTATAGATGACACTAAGCGTCAGTGAATATGAGCCACGACTAGTAGAATTGCTTCCGATAGCTTAGTGACTAGCGCTGGCTGTTGGAACAGGTAACACCAAGCGCCAGTGAACATAACCAACGTCCAGTAGAATTACTTCCGATTGCTTAGTGACTAGCGCTGACTGTTGGAATGAGGGACACTGAGCGAGAGTAAGTAAAAGTGAATATCACCCTTCATCCAGTAGTAGTGTTTCCGGATGTAGAAGTGCTTCCGGATACAAGGAAGACATCTTAGACTAAGTAAACACCCACTGCATGTGACTATGCGCTTATATTGCTAAACTAACGTTCAAGTGCAGCACACTAAGTAGAGTTGCTTCCGGATGTGAGTCTGCTTCCGCAAGCAATCAGAATGTCAGAACGTTCAGAAGTGCAGTGTCAGAATGCTTTTGTCAGAGCAGAGTTGTCAGGACTACTTTTCAGAGATAAAGCAAGTCAACCCTGCTATGCATTGATGAAGCATTTATTGGGCAAACGGTAACATGGGAAAAACGGCCATATTCAAACGGCTAACCCACCTACCAAGGGTGAGAATGTTTGAAGACTATATAAAGGAGCTCAACTTCATTTATGAAGACATCAGTTATCTTTGACATTCTTGAAAGAAGCTAGAGAGAGAAATCGAAAAATCCTTCAAGCATTCAAAGCTGCCCAGAAAAGAGAAAGAGCATTTAACTCATTGAGTGATCTTTTCATCTACATATCTTGTACTCTTTGTAGTTAAGTCTCTTCTTGTTATAAGAGCATTAATTATACTTAAGTGTGTATCGCTATCTGTTCTTAAAGAAAACTTAGTTAGAAAATCCTTTATTTATAAAGGTTGAACCCTTGTTGGTTGTAAGGGGGAGCTAGTTAGAAAGGTTGCAAGTGAGCCTTGAGTAAAATTTGTGATTGTAAGGTTGCAAGTGATCCCGTTCAAAAATTGTGGTTGTAAAGATTCCAGGTGCACCCGTTGTAAAACCTGGGGATAGTGGAACTCGGCCTGGGTGGTTGAGAACTGGACGTAGGTCAGGTAGACCGAACCAGTATAAACTCTTGTGTTGATTTTATTTGAGCTTTTATTTTGTAGCACAATTCACCCCCCCCTCTTGTGCATCCATTACCTTCATGTATTTCACTATATCTCTTTATGAGACTTAGTGACAAGGTGATACAAAACAAGTTTTAAGTCTTCCATTGCCCATGTAAGTGGGAGCTTGAGAGTGAGTTCAACTTTGAAAAGCGTTCTTAGTTGCTCTAGGAGGATAACATAACTGTTTTGTAGATGTCTTACTTATTCCTAAGAAGGAATGGAAGAAAGCAATATGAAATGACATTGATTCTTTGAGAAATAATCAAGTCAGGATTTGAGATCCAAAGTTACAGCTTAAGAAGAATCCATTTTTTTGTTGCAAGAGAGCTACAATATGGAAATTCTTAAGTCATTCTAATGTGGATGAATGTGATACCAAGGATACTTCAATGACTTCAAAAGTGAATTTGAGTTTTTACGAATATCCCTAAACTGAATAAACTTAAATGTAAAATGGAAAAAGGTTTCCATGTAAATGTTGTTGGTAGTTTAATGTACACAGTGATGTATAAAATAACAGATATCCATTGTGGTAGAACTATGTAAGTGAATACTAGTTCAACCATTGTGAGAGACATTTTATAACTCCACAAAAATGCTTATGGATACTTTTAAGGGCATGTAATTGTGCGCATTCAAAGTACTTACTATGGTAGTACGTATGACTGTATGGTCAAAGGTGTTTAAAAGAACATCTTGGTTTCGAAATGAGATTTCAAACCTAGTGTTAGTGCATTGTGCAAACACTGTGATCATTACTTAAATGAAGACCCTAAGTATTATAGCATGAATAGAATATGAGGATAAATATGTGAGAAGTTGTAGTACATAAGGTTGTTGTTGAACAACATGTTCTTATGTAAAGTCCCCTACTTAAGCCTAAGGCGAAGGATGTACATGTGTGACATGTTAAGTCTTCTGGCATACATAGGACTTGGAGTAAGAGATACTTCATTATGGCTTTTCATGTGTATGTGATAGTATATAATGTCTAGTACGTCGTACAGGTTGGTGAGGTCGCTTTCTCACACGAGCGACCGCTTTTTGACACTCAGGTAGAGTGTGCAAAGATGAGACAAAGTGTTCACTGACAGTATTGATCATACTGATATGGTAGAGAAGAAACACAATCTTTATGTCGCCTCGACTTAAAAGTGCAGTAAGTCGAGATGAGATCCGTGGTTACACATATGGATCGACTTACGGATACCCACATCCGTATTACCTGTAGCCAGATAACAAGTTCTTCAAAATCGACGTCTTACAAAGTGAGAAGAGTTGAAGAATTTGGGTTTAGATACTGTGTGTGTCTATACCAAAGTCTGTATGGTGTTAATGATGAGATTAAATCGACGTATGCTCTTATAGAAGAAGAGTAACACCATAGCATGTGATTCATACTGCATGTGCTTAAGTTACCGCAAATAGGAAGCTAGTGAATGGATCCCTATTTCACTGCTGTGTGAGTCCTAGAAAGTTTCAATACTTTCTTGATGTCCTTTGACTTTAACAATTTCATGGAAATATGTTTTGATGTCTGCTGCCTTAGTGTAAATGCTATATGGTCATGAAAACTGCGATCTAAATGCTTTATGCTAGGAAAGGAGTTAATTCATATCGAAGTGAAATTTGGGCGAAAGGAAGATTTACGTGAGGATACACACTTATGCTAGTGTCTGAGGTCGACCCATTATGATGTTAGTGTGCTAAAATCATAAGTGTGGATGCTAAGCATATGAGAAAGGCTATCTGAGTTTTATCTTGATTCAAAAGGGATTAGATTAGCCATGAGAAAAGTGTATTAAAGTAAATCTAGGATATCTGAGGCATTATGACAGAATGATCATGCTGCACTGCAAGGTAGTTTTGTGCTGGTCTCAATAAAAGAGATTTCTAGTATGAAAGAAGGATAGAAGAGAAAGAGATTTGACCCTTTACATTTAACCCACTAAGTGTGAGTGGGAGATGTAGGAAAATAGGGTCCATCCTTAGTGGGTTAGGACCATACCCAATTGGAATTGGGGCCATTATGTAAATATGGAAAATATGGTTTGAAAGGAATAATATTTCCCCATAGATTTAAAGTTAAATCAATGTGTCTTTTCACATGGGGATATGACTTTTCCATTGACTCATTATAAATGCATGAAGCCTATTGGAAAAGTCAAGTCATAATTATTGTTTTTTTATGTGTAGAAAAACAAATTCTTTTCTCTCATTCTCTCTATTCCTCCCTCATGTGCATCTGCTGTATATCGTAGTCAGATTCCAATTGGTGATCCGACTTCGTGTGGGTACCCGGTCAAGTTAAGCGGCATCCAGGTACGCCCGAAATCCCTACACAAATTAAAAAGATGGGTTCAGCTTTTCTTTTCGGGCTAAAAAAGATGGTGTCATCTTAAGGTAATGGTGTGGTGTCGTGCTGAGGTCAAGTTGGAATTTTCGGGACTTGATAATGACCAAATCAGACTCCATCAAACAACTATATCAATTTTGTTTTCTGCCATGAAACGGTGATATCATTAATTTAAATATTCATTTTTCAAATAGACAACTCCCAAGTCACGAGGAGAGCAAATGGCCTGTGATCAAAATCCGTCGATGCTTAAATTGATTTTTTTTATCAAAGTCGATGCTAAAATTGATAGATTTTAGTTCTTTTTAATAAAGGTTCGTTCATTCCACGAATCACATAGAAAGGAACTAATCGTAATTAGGTCCAAAAAAACTTGAAATTTATTGAATTGAAGTCCCTATATATAATCTGGGTTTTATGGGACAATTGCATTTAGGTCCCAAACAAAAAATTTCGTATCAGATAGGTCTATTAATAACAACTCCTTCAATTGATAGTGAAAACTATTTCATTTGTTAATAGAGGTTATTAACAACTCTTTGTGATCAATATAAAGTTAAATCTCTTGTTTGGGACTAATGTGCAGTGGTATAGGATTATATTAAATTGTAGAGTATAGGTATAAAAATGACCCTATAGTTTAGCTCAATGTATAACGTGCCCAACAAGGCAACAAGCCAACAACCCATAATCTTTTTATGAACAGAAATGATCCTACTCTAATCATTTATTTAATTAACATCGATATGTTACTTTTCAGCGTTAGAGGCGCCACGTTGATGCATATTTTGAACATAAAACGTCACACATCAACATGTTTGACATCTTAGCAATTTTTTAAAGAAATTGCCAAAAATACCCCTTCCATCCTCTCTTCTCTTTCTATGTCTTCGTTACTATTAATATTTACCCAGCCACCTTCATCCAAGCCCCATTACAGGCTCTCTCTCACTATCTCATTTGTGTGATTAATGAGAAGTTTCAAACATACTAACGTGTGAAGTTATGTATAAAAAAATAAGCATCTATGTGGCGCCCTAAACTTGAAATGTAATAGTGTTAAATAAAAATATTAATTGTATAGGGCACTTTTGTCTCACTTTGATGACTACAGGGTCACTTTTGTCCCTAAAAACACTATGGGGTGTTGGATGTAGTCAAAGTCATATTTTGTAGTAATGTCAGTACTATTAAGAGGGTTTATTCCCAAATTACATTACTTTAGGGGGAGTCCTTGCTGCATTTTATGATGTTTGCGTTCCTTGCTGCAAGTGCAAAATCATGTGATTTCTTCTTCATTTTATCCATTTGCTAACATTCAAGCTTTTGCATTAGTCAAGTCATTTCTATATATAAGATATAGTTTAGATTTTATGAAATTGACAAGGAAATATATTTCTACATGTATTTTTTACCACAAGATGTTTACTAATCCTATGTATTAGAAATCTTATTTGTAATTTTTTTTTAAAAAATCCAGCTATGATAATTTATTTGTAAAAGCGTGTGTTTATTTTTATAAATAAATTACCCATTTTAATCATTGGCATTGAAAATTACGAGCATTCCATAGATAGAAAAACATCCATCACATTTGTAAGAAAATATATCATAATTATTTGTAAAAGTCTTATAAAGGGATTGAAACCTAAACTTACTTAGAAGAATGAACAAAAGTAATTACCACACGAATCCTTATTATATTATAATTATAATATAAGAATTCGTGGTAATTAAAAAAAGATGGTTAATCATTAAATTTATTTGAAAATTTAAAAAGTCTACGTCGACCCTTACTTAAATAATATAATCCTTAAAATCACGATTACAGAAGAAGAGGAAAATTATAATAAATTCAATATGGACAATTTTATAAAAACAAAATGTTATTAGTATCACCCATTCTTTCTAAAGAGTCCTACAGAAACCTCTCTCTGATAACTCTACGTCCGCTATTGGAAAATAGAAGTTCTAACCTGATGAATCTTATAACCTACCTCATCTAAAATTTGGTTTATGTAAAAGAAAATTACTCT
This sequence comes from Mimosa pudica, assembly GCA_029929735.1. NCBI lineage: Eukaryota > Viridiplantae > Streptophyta > Magnoliopsida > Fabales > Fabaceae > Mimosa > Mimosa pudica. The sequence continues at coordinate 11,229,200 of JAKELP010000033.1, read as the reverse complement.
CTTAGTTTGAGAACAAAGAAATACAGCAATTATTTTTAAAAGGTGAAGGACTAATGAATACATAGTGTCGACACAATGGAGAGAGAGAGAGAGAGAGAGAGAGAGAGATGATATAAGATTAGCACTTAATTCTCTTTATTTATCGTTTAGCCAATTAAGTAAAAATGTTACGTTATTTATTACGTTTTGGAATGTGCTGAGATTTCGTATTTGGACTCACCCGAGACAGAGATATCAGAATAGAACCACTCGTTTAGTCGTTTACTATTAATCTCTTGGCCCCGGCCCATAATTTCTTTGTCTTTTGTCACATTATATTTCAATATTTTTTATCAGATTTCAATAATTTTACTTGGCTTGTTCGTTTTTCTTATGTCAACCGGTAAACTCATTCATTTTGCTTGAAACTTTAGAACCGTTATTCCTCCATCCTAAAGAAAGTAGTTATTTGGTTAGAGATATGAATTCAGTCTTCATTATAAAATATATTTTCTATTTCTCTGAAATTTTCCCTAAATTAACCATATTGATCCTCCTTAATTAATAATAAGCAAGTAAGATAGTAGGTGGGAATAAATGTTGATGATTAGAGTATGTTTTAGTTATATTATTTGACCTTAATTAATTTAACTAACACCCTTAATTTATTCAAAATAATTATTTAATATTAGAGGGACTATTATTTAAATATGGTTTGTAAATTGTAATTATGAAATGTTTTATTTTACCTTAGGTCTATAAAATGTCATTCTATATCATCTCCTTAATTTCTCTTGCACAGCAGAAACAATTTGTTTTTACAAAAAAATATCTTTACCATAATAAATTATTTAGAGCTAATACCTAAAAAGGGAAACTAAATATTTTTGTCACGATAATTTTAATACAAATATAAATAAGTCCTTATACTTTTCTCTATTAAAGGAAGTTAATTTCTAAGAATTCTACAAGTGACAAGGTTTTTTTGAAACATTATATCTGTTTATTAGGAATAACATAGTAAGAATTCTGAATTTTAATTTTCATTACTGATTAATTGTAGTTGGGTTGAGTTTAATTATTTTTTTCTCTTAAATTAAGGCTGAACATGGATATTTTTTTTAGAAAATATAATGTTTTTACTCCCTTCGTCCTTAACTATAGTTGTCCAATACATAGTGTCCAAAAATCACCATATCAATGATGTTTTAAAAGGGTTTTTCTTGGCCGGCTCTCTTGAGTTGGTTCTATCCTCTGTCCCCCTCCTCTCAAACTCTTTTGGTGGTGGGATTTCTTCTCTCGTCATTGTACGAGCTTTTTCATCGGCGTCTCCTTCCCTGGTTCATGCCAGGGAAGGAGACGTTCGTCACTTTCATTGGTCTGCTTTTATATTTCTTCCATTTTCAAATAAATTGGTTTAGGAGGTTCGACGACAAGAGAAATTTCTTCTACCCAATCTTCATCTTATGTATTAGTTTTGTGGGTATGTTTGTTTCCGTGAGATGTACTCATGGAGTTTCTTTGAAAACCAAATTGATTGGTTTATTGCCGATAAGAAGTGTGAATCCTTTGGGATGGTTCTTTGAACAACCACTACTCAATATCGTTTCTACCAGTGACGGTTCTTTTCTACCCACAAATTTTCATGAAGGAAAGATGAAGAGGATGATAGGGTTTTTGCTGTGGCGGCTCCCTCATATCCATATTTACCATTTTAGGGTTTCAATGTATTATCATTTGAATTTTCTTTTTTCCAGGCCTATTTTGTATTATCATTTCTAGTTTAATAAAAATTCCTACTTCCTGATAAAAAAAAAGTTTTTCTCGTTACCAAAAAAGGGGTTCTTCAATATGTTCCCATTTCATGAGTTTTGTTTCATCACTTAATAAAAATTCATGGGTTAAAAATTATTATCTCCAACGAATTATTGCGTAAATATTATTTATTACAAGATTAATAAACTGTATCATTTTCTAACTAAGTTTTTAAAAAAGAATAAACTGGTCAAAATTGTTATATGTAGATAAATTAAACAACATTAAGCCCATGTCATGTGACAACTCGTCACTCATCTACATGGATTTTCAACAAATCATAATAATGATATGGACCATAATAAATATATATATATATATATATATATATATATATATATATATATATATATATATATATAATCACACAATATTTTGGCCAAAAAAGTTTAAATTTTTCAAAAAGATCATTATAATGGGTTTACAATTTAAAATAAAGACAATTATCCCTTAACAATCATTTTATTAAAAAGCTAATATTTTACCTAAAACACGCATCATTTTGAGAACAATTAAATTTAGAACGTCTCTATAAATCTAGAAGGTTTAGATTTCGTTAACTCTCTCTCTCTCTCTCTCTCTCTGTATATATATATATATATATATATATATATATATATATATATATATATATATAAAATAAATTTGGACCATAGAAATGAAATATGAATGTTCGGATATACTCCCTCCGGTCCTAAATATAAGACCTAGTTTACTTTTTTAAAAAATCCTAAAAAAGCAAAATATAAGTCAATTATAAATTGATTTACCTAATTTTTCCCCTTAAACTAGTTTATTTAACCTATAAACTAATGACTAATTTAAAATATATCAAATATGTCATAATTTAATAACATATTTTGTAACTTTAATATCTCTAAAAAAAGTCATTTAGGTCTTATATTTAAGACCGGAGGGAGTATGATATATCCATCTATTCCCACCAAACTTTGTGCATAACGGAGAAACTTGCTTGATGTGACTTTTCCATTCAGGATCGGGCTTTACACGTCTAAGGTCGGAGGCCGGAGGGTACTAAAATAGCGATGCACATATAAGGTTTGACTTATTTACATTCGTAAATAATATAAATAAATAAATAAATTTTATTCAGGTTGAGATAAGACTTTTGTTGTTGTTGACTTGTTATTTATATATATCTTGTTATTCGTGTGTGTGTGTCATAATCTAGAATGAGATCGAGCTAGAGTGGTATGTCAAAAAGCCTTCGTTAATTATCGCTTCACAAGTAATCTTTGGAGGAAGGGTAATGACTCTAGTTTACCCTTCAAGTAACCACCGTAGATCACTGGGCGCCCTAAATTAACAACAAACTAAAATTTGTCCTTCAAGTAATCAAAGTAGTCCAATTTTACCCTCACCTGACGGTCAATGATGTTTGACAGTTAAAAAACTTCGCAAAATTGCATATTGACCCCATATTGTTTTCTTATTTAGTCCCTATAGTTTTTTTCAATTTTTGTTTTAGTCCCTGTAGTATAAAAAAGATGTTTTGGTCCCTCAAGTTTGATTCCGTTAGCACAGTTAGTTCCTATAGTTTAATAAGGTCTTGAATGTGGGTTAACTGTGTTAAATATGCTGACATGTCGTCAATGATGTTAATTTATGATGACATGAATAGATGACTAGGAGATTGAAATGGGCAAATAAAATATAAATTTTAAATTTTTAAAAAGTTAAAATATTATTGATGTGTGGTGAGGGTGAGAGTTTCTTTAATTTTTCAATTTTTTAACTATTTTAAAATCCAAAATTTATATTTCATTTAGACCACATCAATTTCCTAGTTATCTAGTCATGTTATCATAATTAACAACGTCAATGACATGTCCGCATATTTAACAACGTTCAACCTATATTCAAGTTCTTATTAAACTATAGGAACTATAACCATGTTAACGGAATCAAACTTGAGGGACCAAAACATCTTTTTTTAGACTACAGGGACTAAAACAAAAATTGAAAACAGTATAGGGACAAAAATATAAATAAGAAAAAAAATATTCGGTCAATATGCAATTTTGCAAAGTTTTTTAACTGTCAAACGTCATTGACCGTCAGGTAAGGGTAAAATTTGACCACTTTGTATACTTGAAGGGCAAATTAAAGTCTGTTATTAATTTAGGGTGCCCAGTGCTCCACGGTGGTTACTTGAAAGGTAAATTAGGGTAATTATGTTTGGAGGAAATCTTTTTATGGCCCTTTTGGTTCAATTGCATAGGTATTTAGAAGGTAATGCAATGTAATGCATTGGTTAGTAATGAAATCTCTATTACCATACATCTGTTTGGTTAGTTTAAAAAATGATGGTTTAGCATACATAATTTTAAAATATTTTAAAATGTAAAAAAAGTGTAATTACTTTTTTACCCTTTTTAAATAAAATCTCCCCTCTCTTCTTCTAGAGAATGACCCCCTCTAACTAATTATCTGCTTCACTTTGCTTCATCACCAACAAAAGGTTCTCATCATTTTTATTCCCTCATCCAAAAAATTTAAACTGCATGTTAAACATCTAATTCTAGATCTTTTTTTTGACCAATTACATCTAATTCTAGATCTGAATCCGTAAAAGAAATCCTAGATTAATAGCTGTTTATATGATAAATTTATATTTTTTAAATTTGAATTTTAATCCTTCTTGCTAAGCTAGAAGGGATTAACGTATTTTTTGTTAAAAAAGATAGATTAAATTAGCGTACTTCAAATTGATGTAAATATTGTTTGTTTTGCTAGTTTTTTTTAATTATCTTATAGTTTTTTTAATTATCTTATAGATAAATTTTTACCATGTGGGTTTTTGGATGATTCTGATGATTTTTATTTATGTAGGTGAAAGAGGGGAATTTATTTTTGATTTTAAAATCTTCATTGTAGAGAATTTTTAGGATGTGATGCTAAAAGAAGGGAATTTGTTTCAAGACTTAATAAAAAAGAGGTTAGAAGATTCTTTTAACATGTTTAAGTAGGAATAAAATAGACATTATACACCTCATTACATTAGTGCAATGAAGATTCATAGGGGTACCCTGTGTTTAGAGATTACCATGGTTTGTGTAATCATGATTACATAGGTAATTTGGATTATCATACTAAAGTTCAACCAAACAGGCTCCGTATGGTAATGTAATGGGAATTACCATTACAGTGGTGCAATGGGGTTGAACCAAACGGGCCTTAGTATGTAGTGGATTGATGTTACTTTACGTAGTGGATTGATGTTAATTCAATGGCCAACTCTGATTGACCATTTTTTTGAGGAAACACGCTATCCAATTCCAAGTCTAATTCGACTATTCAACTTTGGTGAGCTTTCGAGAAGTTTCACAGAAATTGTTCAAATAATATTGGAGATAAATATGAGTAGAAAAATATTTTAATTTGTATTTATGATAGGATGTGGTCAAATCTTAAGTGTCAATGACTCTCATCTTTAGTGGTTCAATGAAATAGCAACATATAATACAATAAAAATAAAAATTTTTATTAGGAAATTTGAGAAGGTAAATTTTGATTTTTCTTAAGAAAAATTGTTTACCTTGATTCTTTGAATTGAAGCGGCAAACACTCAACTTGAGGTTACAAAACAGGATCGGACCTGCAATCTCCCACCAAAAAGATATCATACCACTGAATTACAAAATCCATACCAATATTTAGTCTTTTTCCGTAGTCTAAAACTCAACATTTGTTGATTTCTAAAAGTTCTTGTCTTTCGATAACTGTATGTTGCAACTCCTCAACTCCATTTTGACCGGCCAACTCAACTATAAAATCGGTTATCTAACCTAAATCAAATACTCTGAACCAATTCTATAATAAATGAATAAATGTTTGAGTAATTCACTGTATGTCGTGCGAATTGAAAGAACAGAGATTTTATAAATAATAAAATGTCTTTAATTAGTAACCTTAATTATTAAAAAAGCATGAAATAATAAGTAGTGGTTAAGTAATAATAAACTTGTTTTAAACATAATGCTAATTATAAATCTAATCGTATAATAATGCACTAGTAATGTTGATAGCTTTAGCTTAGCTCGTACCTATCACAATCATCTCAATGATTTTAATTTCATGCACTTTGTAATGTAATACCTTTATGTTGATAATTCAATTTGTTAAGTTTTAAATATAACTAGCTAATGTGAATAGTAAGTTTTCTATGTGTCAATTTGTAACTAGTAGGAACATCAGAACATGCATGATGGAATAATCTGTGACTACCACATCCTAAAAATCCTAAAAATTCACTTTCCTTAATCTACTCAAATTAGAGAAAGTGATCTTATATTTAGGAACGAAGGGAGTACAAATTAATGATAAAAAATCAAGGTTAAGGGTCAAATCTAACACTCTACTATTGACATAAAACTTCACCCAACATAAACAAGAATTTTGGGTCTCAAATGTAGCACACATCTATTATAAAATGAGTCAAATCGATCTAGCAATTCTGTCAATTTTGACGAGTTTGACTGTTATGTCCAATGCTTGTGCCATTCAAAGCACCGGTCTTGACAAAATGTTTTTCTATGAATCTTGTGCGAAGCCTTGTTCCATAGCAAAGACCTACCGCTTGATCTATATTCCTAATTAACATTATAGGCACACCGACCTTAAGCGGACACCTATTGTGGTATTCACCCCAATAAAATATAATGAAAAAATAAATAAAAATGTTGTGACTTGTGTTTTTTATTATTAGGATAGTGTAATTACATAAAAAGATGTTAAAACATTTGGGGTTGTAGGAATCAAACCATCCAGTCTTGATTGGTTAAAAATATCAACCTATCTAATTTAAAAAGATCATAACCCTTATGACGAGGTGAAATTCTATGAAGGAATCAAGTCACAACCATTGTATCATAACATTTATTCCCAATCAGTTGTATTTCATAACATTGAATAAGAAGTAGACATAGAGGATATAAGATACATATAAGATGCCTATGGAGGAAAGAAAAAAGGGGGGAGTTTTAAAATTTAAAATTCAACCACTCCTAAGATTTTTCCTTTCCAGGTTGCAATATAAGAGAGTAGTGAGAATATTTACTCATACTCTACCATTATAATGTGAAGGAAAATTCAATGAGCATTAATAATTTTTATATGGCATGCATGGAAAGGAAAAATTCAGCTCACATTAATAAAGTGATATTAGAATAATAGACCAATAGTACTTAAGGGAAAGAGACACATTCGCATGACAAAGTGATATTAGAATAATAGACCAATAGTAATTAAGGTAAAGAGACACATTAGCATGGCAAACCTGGTGGATTGGTGTGAGAGTGGTAAGTACTTTTGTCCATTAAACAAGTGGTTGGGGTTAGATCCCTAACCCTTGTGCATGGAGCAAATTCACGGCACAACTGTCTACCCCCTATATGGGAGTTCATAACAGTGAGAGATAAGTCTCACTTAATATACGGGTAGAGATACCCTTGGGAAACAAAAAAAAGGAACAGTGAGAGTAAGTATTGGTGAGTTTGGAACAATCTAGTTGTATGGAATTGTTTCTATTGGACTTTCTATTGCGTATAGCTCCTGTCAGCAGAATAAGGATAATGAAAAGTATTATAAGGGGGTTGCATACTGCATTTATCTTGAGCAAAACATTGTTGTATGTTAAATTAAGAATAAAATTGATATGTATGCAATTATAGATGATTTTGTGATATAATTCTACATGATTTGCTTGTGCATGTTAGGAGATTTCAGTAGTTATTGAGATGTCGATCTTACCCTATTATTAATGAATTTAGGTGAAGAATTAAATAGTAAGCGAGGTGTACTTGAGGAGTAAGACTTAAAGACTATTTTGTACTACTCAAACATGTGTTATGTTATATATATTTTACCATGGACTTAAGAGTTCTATGTTTTATTTTGCTATTTGAGTTACCATTAAGTTTTGAATTTATTACTATGGTTTGAGATTTACTTGAACTAAATATTTTGTTTTGTTGGTTTGAACATTGGTTATCCGTTTTTCTATTTTAGATAGAGCATTTAAATTAAACATGATGGTTATTTTGTTGAGGTGTTACACAAAAAAATGATTATCTATGGACTTTAAAAATTAGGTCAATTTGGTTTTTTTAATTAATATAATCGCTAGTTCTTTAAAGAACCTGCTGCCTAAAACAAACTATTTCTTAAGTATTTGATCAATTTACCTCTTTATCAAAGGGGCTTTATGATTATTTTTCCTTGAATTTACTCATCATTTCCCTCAAATTTTTCATAATTTAATTCTTCAAGAGTCAAAGTATTACGGAGAAAGAAAATTCTTCGGTTTCTCTGAAAAACGAGACTTTACATTGAGTAAACAAATAAAAAGTATTAATGAATAGTATTATTTTAGCCAACTAAATTTTAAAATTGAACTACATAAATATGTCATTCCTCCACATAGATTGCCTCCAAATCAAATTCATGATGTGGACTAGTATCATGTATTAGGACTTGGCAATCATAGAACATTTATTTAGCTGAGCTACATCTGATGGTGTTGCCACTTTATTGAATTTAAAAACTTAGTATGCTAAAATGATACCATTTATTAGTACTTGTGTCGTATGATACTTACACAATAGTTCATTGGTCAAAATGATCTTTAATCAAAATTAAAATTATAAAGTGTGAAAGGGTCTTTAAAATATATATATTGTTGATATACATAAAGTTTCTGAAATATGTTGGATTCACAAAGCTTAAACCAATTAGTGTTTGCACATATAAATAAAAAATTAGGGCAAAAGTGCAAAAATAGTCACCGTAAATTTAAAAATGGGCAACTATAACTCTGGTAAATTGAAGAGGGCAAAACTGTACACTGTAAACTAAAATGGGGCAAAACCATACATCGTAAACCAAAATGAGGCAAAAGTAACCTCTTTGTTAGGCCGAGTTAAACAGGCATTTTCCAGACGTGGGCTCCACCATCAGTAAATGACATGTCAATTCCAAAATCTAACGTGAAAGCTAAAATGCATTCAGTTTAACCATAAATCACTAAAAATGAACTCTAAACCCCCAAATCATTTCGATAAGAAACCAAATAGAACCCAAATCATGTGAAATTCACCTTACTTCTACGTAATCATCTGAAAAAATAAAGTCTCATCAAAAAATTGTGATGAGAATATAGCAAATTGCACCTAACATAATATACAATATTGTGATCCATTTGTGATAACCAAGAATTATTTTCGTGGCTAATTTAGTATTGACGTTAAATAAGTCAAGTTTGACCGTTATGTGTCAAATTTTGACTGTTAAATTGTGGGGTAAATGAGCATTTTCAGTACTCTAGAATATAGAAGGAGCACCAAACATAATATACAATATGTTGGTCCATTTGTGATAACCAAGAATTATTTTCATTGCTTATCTAGTAATTCGTTAGCTAAAACTCACTTTTGTAAGATAAAATCTGATGTGACATAATGATGTAATATATGTATGTTGAAATGATAATTTAAGGAACATTTATTTTAAGTTTATAACTATGTAATCAGATAGAAGTAACACTTCTTCTATTACATCATAGAGCCATTAATTCGGGTCGAATCACTATGGCCAACCCGTTTTAATTTGGGTAGAGCCAGTATGACCAACCCGATTTAACTCAGTAAGGTCAATCTGTTTAGTTTATGATTCTTTGCTTACATTTTTTATATATGTAAAATTCTAATGACTTATTAGTTCATACATGCATGATATAAGGATAGTCTATGGATTTTTATAACTTTGTAGAGTTAAATTATTTGACACTTTGAATAATATTGTGATTTAGTTGTTTATGGTGTTTAAATATTGTATATTATGTTTTGTACTCCATCAATATTCTAAAGTACTGAAAATGCTCCTTTACCCCCCACAATTTAACGGTCAAAATTTGACACATAACAGTCAAACTTAACTTGACTTATTTAACGTCGTTACTAAATATGCCACGAAAATAATGAAAACACGGATGCACAAGAGGGGGGTGAATTGTGCTACAAATAAAAACTTTAAACAACTAAAACACAAAAATTGGTCCGGCCAACCACTTGCCTACGTCCAATTCACCAACACCTCATTGGGTTCCACTAACTTCAGGTTTTACAAATAGGTTCACCTGAGAACCTTTACAGTGAAAGACTCTCTCTCACACTCCCCGTTACTACCGTAAGGTACTAACCTTGTTCTAAAGCCCCAAGCTTCAGAACAACCTCAGAACAGAAGAGGATTTAAATCAGAGAATAAGTTCACAAGATGAACATATATTGATAAACACTTAAGCTTATGATCGCACAGAAGAATTGAATGCTCTTTAAGACTTTTGACAGAAAGTAGGTGCTTGTTCGGTGAAGATCAATAAATTCCACTCGCCTATTTATAGTCTTCAATGGAGGATATAGACGTTTGAAACATACACCAGAAGACTTGTATCCATTGAGCTCAATTAATGCTTGGTACTTAGTTCTTCTCATGTTGCTTGAAGAAGATGATGGATATTAAATGCAGCTTCAAACTTTATCAGCATTTGCTTCTTTTAGGAGAGAAGTTGCCTTGAGTACTTAAATGACAGAGGAATGAGTCTAATGTCTTCTGAAAAAGCATTCTGATCATGACAGTGTACTTTTGTATTTGATTTGCTTTCTGGTCAACACTACGATGAGGCATTGATCACTCTTGCTTCAATCACTTACTACACACTTAGATCACAGGTTAAATTCATAACAATATCAATCACTCGATACTTCGATCACTATTAACTTTGATCATTGATCCGATCACTTCGTGTGATCAAAGGTTTCCCTTTTACTTCTTAGTTCAGTTTGACTTAGACTGCTCTGATTGATATTCCGATCATTGTTTTAACTTAGAAAAAATATTTGTTCTTATTCCTTGATCGCTTCTTCTAAATGTGAACAAAATTTCTAAGTTATTCATGATCGCTCTTCTTAGTGATTGCTTATCCGTGAGCACTTAGTCTAGTGACCATCCTTTCTTCTCATGTGATCGCATTGTCTTAGACTCATACTCTAGTGATTGCTTTATCTTATAGATATCTGGTGATCACACCTTCTTAGATTTATACTTGTGATTGCACGATCTAAGTTCTATATCAATCTTAGTGATCTCAATGTCTTAGTCATATACTAGTGATTGCTTTACCTTATTTTAGTGATCTCATTATCTATGATCTATATTAATTATGATCAAAACTTAAGATTCTAACAAATAATTCTTGGTTACCACAAATGGACCACAATATTATATATTAAGTAAGGTGCACTTTGCTATATTCTAGAGTACTAAAAATGCACCTTGACCCAAAAATTAAAGTCTCATCAACATATTGCATCCTTAAATGTATGACACATCATTTACAGATGGTGGGGCCACGTCTGGAAAACGTACGTTTAAATTTACGATGACTATTTTTGCACATTTGCCCAATTTTACCCCATTTTGATTTACAGTGTACAGTTTTGCCCCCTTCAATTTACCACAGTTATAGTTGCACACTTTTAAATTTACGATGTCTATTTTTGCACCTTTGCCCTAAAAAATTATTTAATTTAAATGATTATCATTTATAGGGTGAAGGTGCAAAAATGATACTAAACTTTACGCAAAATTGCATTTATAATACTAAAGTTTCGCGAGGTGCAAAATAGTACCCAACTTGGGGTCCAGATGCAAATATAGTATTTTCACTTGAGTGAAATAAAATTTAGATATGAAAAGACTCTTATGTCCCTCATTAAATAAAAATTTAATGAGGGAGGAATGAGGGCATAAGAGTCTTTTCGTAATTAATAGATAGAGTAAAGAAATATGAAATTTTTGCCCCTAGACCAATATGCCTAAGGGCAATTCAGAATAACATGAGTTGACAGAGTTATCTTCATCACTCACACCAACCCTCTCTACCATTTCTATTTCCCATTTTTATCCTTCATTCTCACAAGAACAGCATCCACCGCATTTATAGCCTTAATGAAGGATATATTAAGCCTATGTGTAGACTTATGATCAACTCTGTCAAACTTGTGATTTTGAACAAACTCATGAAAAGAAAGATAAAATCAAAACATATACTTATTTAAATTTTACTTTATAAATAGCATGTGTTTTTCAATTTACATTTAAATAAAAGATACAAAACAATTAGCAAGAATTTGACAAGAATATATTTTCAATATAAATAATTCATATTAAATGTATCAAAATTCATAACCTCAATAAAACAATTCTGTGAGATTTATATCAACCAATTGAATGAGGTGTAACAATAATTAAAATAAGTTTTAGGGCAATTTAACACAATTTTATATAAGGTAGAAACGTAAAAGCTGTTAGAATCTTAAGTTTTGATGATAACTGATATAGGATAAAGACAAAGCAATCACTAAGTCAAAATAGAACGATTACTAGTTAAAACACAAGAACAAGCAATTGTTGCACAAGTAGTAGAACGATCACCCACATAATGACATTACTTGGTGATTCAATTATTAGTTCACACAGACATGGCGATTACTTGAAAAGAACGATCACTAGTAAAATCAAGTAAAATCTAAGTTAGAATAATAATCGAAGTACCAGGTAAATAACTTCAATCACTGGACCATAGTGAGTAATCTAAGACAAGATGGCAATCGAAGCACACTAGTAGTTAGCTTCAGTCACTGATCTAATCTAAGCATAGGGAGTAATCGAAGCATTCGATTAGATGACCTCAATCACCTTTTCAGTATAGCAATTCAATCAAGTTACTTCAATTAGAGAATCTTAGGTGAGTGTTCTGAAAAGATAACATCAATCACTGATCCAGGTAATCTAAGTCAGACCAATAATTGAAGAAGTAAGAAAAACGCCTTCAATCACTAAAAGTAATTGAATCTATGATCAAATTGGCGATAATTGAAGTATCGAGTAATTGCTCTTCCTATGCTTTTAACCTGTGAACTAAGTGTGTAACAGATAATCAAAGAGGAGTAATCACTCTATAATCGAAGTTGCGACCAGAAAGCAAATCAAGTACAAAAGTACATTGCAATGATCAAAGGACCTTTTTCAGAAGACGTTAGACTCAGTCTTCCTTCATATAAGCTCATAAAGCAACTTCTCTCCTCAAAATGCCTAAGGTCAACTGATAAAGCATGAAGCTGCATTTATTGTTCATCTTCTTCTTCTTCAAGCAACAAAGCTAAGCTTCAGTACACAGCATTAATTGAGCTCAACAGATACATGTCTTCCTCAACATCTTTCAAACGGATCTATTCTTCCATGAAGACTATAAATAGGTTGAAGAATTAATTGCTCTTTACCAACCTAGCACCTATTCTATGTTCAAACTCTAAAAGAGCATTCAAGTCTGTTGTGCGATCATTCAAGCTTAAGTGATTATCATTATCTGTTCATTATAGTGAATTCATTACTGATATAAAATCCTCTTCTGTTCTGAGGTTGTTCTAAAGCTTGAAGCTTTGGAACAGGGTTAGTTCCTTACAAGTAGTAAGGGGGAGTGTTGGAGAGATTCTTTCACTGTAAAGGTTCTCAAGTGAACCTGTTGTAAAACCTGAAAATAGTAGAACCAACAAGGTGTTGGTGAACTGGACGTAGGCAAGTGGTTGGTGAACTGGACGTAGGCAAGTGGTTGGTCGAACCAGTATAAAATTTGTATGTTGTGTTTTATTTGTTTAAGTTTTTGAAAAGCACAATTCACCCACCTCTTGTGCATTCTCTAGCCTTTCAAAAGCGTTCAATTGAGCATGTAAATTAGTATTCTCTCTTGTCCTAGATATTTACCTAATTTGATTAGATTAAGGTACTTAGTTAAAATAACATGATATTTTCAATATACCTTAACTATCTACCTTTATATTCCTCACCCTCTCTCTCTTTTTGTCTTTTATTATTGCGATCATGGATAAGGATAATTGGGGGAAAAGCGGGTAAGAATTAGAAATAGGCGATCAAATTCATCTTTCCAAATAGAACTTATATTTAGAAATGGAGATAATAAGTTTCTACCGAGATTACAACAAATACAAAAAAATTCATAAATATTTATTATAACCATGTAACATTCAATGTCTTCTTTCAATTTGAAAGTTTGTCATGCATTTAATTAATTTTCCTGATTTTGATATTGCTATTCTAAGTATTTAATCTCTATGTATTTATTTAAAATTAATCGAATTCAATTGCATTTAGAGTATTCATTTTTCAAGCATCAATAAAAAAAATCAATCAATTTTACCTTGTATTTGAAAAAATCAATTAATATAATCCCTCTATTTCCTATTATAAAAGAGATAGTGGACTCTTTAGACATAATGATTAAAAACATTTTACCCAATGTCTCTCCCTCTTTTGATTCCTAAATATAAGATATATTTATCTAATTTGATTAAATTATTTTAGTTAGTTAATTTAGTTAAAATAACATGATATTACCAATATAACCTAACTATATATCTAGCGTTATCTTCCTCACCCTCCCTTTCTTTTTGTCTTTCATTAGAGAACATTAATAAGGATAATTTGGGGAAAAATTTGGTAAGAATTAGGAATAGGTCTTATATTCATAATCAAACTCATCTTACCAAATAGGTCTTATATTTAGAAATGGAGGGAGTAAGTTTCTATTGAGACTACAACACTTACAACCAATTTCATTTGCATTTATCATATCCATGTACCATTCAATGTCTTCTTTTAATTTGGAAGTTTGTGATGCATTTAATTAATTTTTCTAATTTAGATATTGCTATTGTAAGTATTTAGTCTCTCCATATTTATTTAAATTTAATCGAAATCAATTGCATTTAGAGTATTCATTTTTCATGCATTAATCAAAAATATCAATCAATTTTTACCTTATATTTGAAAAAGAAAATCAGTTAATTATACTGCCTCTAGTTCCTATTATGAGATGGTTGACTTTTTACACATAATGATTAAAAACATTTTACCTGTTATGAATATAAAGATGAGAAGAGAAGATAAGAGAGACAAGAAGAGAGTAGGGGAATATCTTATTCAAAGGGGTTGTCATATACAATAGTGAGTCCTCAATTTATAGAGGAGAACATTAGGGTTACATCATGCATTAATATGGAATAATGAATATAGCCCAAACTTTAGGAGGAATGGGATTGGACATGGACATCCACAATTAGAGGGATTTCATAACACTCCCCTTTGGATGTCCAAGACTAAACATATGTCTCATTAAAAAAAATTCCAACTAAGTAAAACCCAATGGGACAAAAACTTAATGGAAAGACAATGCTTAGCGATACACTTATTGGTGTTGTCTCATTAAAAGCCTTGCTAGGAAATCCCAGTGGGAAAAATCTAGACAAGGGGAAAAAGAGTACAACGTGTATCATCTCCCCCTCTTGACCACTTCAGTTGATATCTCTAAGTTGACGAAGTCCAATGCCATAAGTAAGTTTCTCATATGTTGTTGCAGGAAGTGACTTCGTGAACATATCTGCTAGATTTTCACTTGACCGGATTTGGTGGATATCAATTTCACCATCTTTTTGGAGATCTCGAGCGAAAAAGAACTTTGGTGAAATGTGTTTAGTTCTGTCTCCTTTGATGTAGCCTTCTTTGAGTTGGGAGATACATGCAGTATTATCCTCGTATATGACAGTGGGACTCATTTTACTAGAAGATAAACCACAAGTAGAACGTATATGATGTATCAATGATCTCGACCATATACACTATCGGCTTGCTTCATGCATTGCAAGAATTTCTGCATGGCTAGACGATGTTGCTGATATAGTTTGTTTCATGGATCTCCATGAGATTGGTGTACCACCACAAGTAAATAAATAAATAGTTTGTGATCTTCCAGCATGTGTATCAGATCTAAATCCAGCATCTGCATAGCCAGTAAGATCCGTCTTGTGTTTATTAGGGTAAAATAGTCCATGTCTAAAGTACCCATGAGGTAACGAAGAATATGCTTAACATCATTCCAATGTCTTCAGCTTGGTGAGGAGCCATATCTTGCTAACAAGTTAACAGCAAATGTTATATCTAGTCATGTGCGATTAGCAAGATACATTAGTGCTCCAATTGCACTAAGATATGGTACTTCTGGACCAAGTATTTCTTCATTACCATCTTCCCTCATTTCTCAAGGTCTAAAAGGATCTTTGTCTTCCTCTAATGATCTTACGACCATTGGAGTACATAATGGATGTGATTTATTCATATAAAAACGTTCCAGGACTTTTCTTATATAGGTTTCTTGGTAAATGAAAATTCCATTTTTCAAATACTCAATTTGTAACCCAAGACAAAATTTTGTTCTTCCTAAGTCCTTGATTTCAAATTCTTTCTTCAAACAATTTATTGCCTTATCTGACTCTTGAGAAGTTCCAATGATATTTATATCATCAACATATACGGAAATTATAGCAAACCCATTTCCAGATCTTTTCATGAATATACATGGGCATATTGGATCATTTTTATATCTTTCTTTCAGGATATATTCACTAAACCAATTGTACCACATACACCCTGATTGATTTGATCAGTATACAGACTTATTTATCCTTATCGAGTACTGTTCTCGTGAATTTAAAGTGCATGTTTCTGGTAGCTTGAATTCTTCAGGGGGTTCCATATAAGTTTCACCATCAAGTGAATCGTAGAGATAAGCCGTAACAACATCTATAATATATATGTAACCATTTTCATAATACTTCTTGTATTTGAAATCCTTTTAGGATTCAACTCACAATATGTACCAATGGTTTATAATCATATTCTCTAGACGCACATCAAAATTTCATATATTGCTAGACTGCCAAATCAAAACATGAATGTTCATTCAGACTGAAAAGCAAGCAAAAAGCAATAAAGAAAGCTGAATGGGAAAATGGCAGGCCGTACATGAACATGCCTTCATCATATTATTAAATAGAGGAGCAATTGGTTACAAATGCCAAAACGGTTACAATATGCACAATTGAGAACCATACACGTGGAGGCACTAAATCCTAGCCATTCACGTATGAGGGAAAGGATAAGCTTGACAGCTAGAAAGAATCTTTACAGGATATACATCACATGACCACATATGCATAATTACAATTATATTTTAACATTCCCCCTCAAACGAGAGGGTGTAGCATACAGCCCAAGTTTGGATCTGAATAGGGAAAAGGTAGTATGTGATAATGGTTTGGTAAATAAGTCAGCTACTTGTGTAGAAGAAGGCGTATACCGAACACGAATATCACCAGCCTGCACCATGTCTCGAACAAAATGAACATCAATATCGATATGCTTGCTCCTTCGATGATGAACCGGATCAGCAGCCAATGATCCAGCACTTAAATTATCACACCATATAATTGGAGGTTGATAGAGATGAAGACCAAATTCAAACATAAGTGACTTAAGCCATTTACTCTCAGCAGCTCCATTAGCAAGAGCTCTATACTCGGATTCAGTGCTGGAATGAGACACAGCATTTTGTTTCCAAGAAGCCCAAGAAACTAGTGTATTTCCTAAATACACACAGCAGCCTCCAACAGATTTGCAATCATCCTAATCAGTTGCCCAATCAGCATCAGTGAAGGCAGTAAGAGTTAAAGTAGAAAAAGGGTTGTATTAACAAACCATAATGATATGTACCTTTCAAATAACGAAAGATTCTCTTAACACCTTGAAAATGAACATCAATGGGTTTAACAAGAAACTGACTTAACTTGTTAACAGAGTAAGCTATATTCGGTCTAGTAGTTGTTAAATACTGTAATGATCCAATGGCCTGCCGAAACAGTGAGGGATTCACCATGAGTTTACCATCAGAAGCAGAAAAGGATTTACCAGTCACCATAGGAGTAGGAACAGGAGCACAATCTAACATTTCAAATCTTGTTAGAATATCAAGAACATATTTTCCCTGGTTCAAATACAAGCCTGTGGAGTCTCTATACATTTCAATACCCAAAAAGTAATGGATATTACCAAGATCCTTCAGAGAAAAGAGAGTATTTAAACGCTGAATAAATCTTTGAATATATAGAGAGTCATTGCCAGTCACCAATATGTCATCAACATAAATAAGAATGAAGATAGTAACATTCCTAGTCCTCAGATAGAATAAGGAAACATCACTACGGGCATTATGAAAACC
The DNA here is from genome assembly GCA_029929735.1 of Mimosa pudica. Taxonomy (NCBI): domain Eukaryota; kingdom Viridiplantae; phylum Streptophyta; class Magnoliopsida; order Fabales; family Fabaceae; genus Mimosa; species Mimosa pudica. The sequence continues at coordinate 11,211,199 of JAKELP010000033.1, read as the reverse complement.
CCAGCTTAAAAGTGTACCTCGTAGTCGATCAAACCAGGCTCGGGGTGCTTGCTTTAAACCATACATTGCTTTGACAAGTTTACAGACATGGTGAGGTCTTTGAGGATCAACAAAACCCTCAGGTTGACTCATATATACTTCTTCTTGAAGATACCCATTCAAAAAGGCATTGTTAACATCCAATTGGCGAATTTCCCAATTAAAGGAAACAGCAAGAGTAAGCACAACTCTGATAGTTGTTGTCTTCACAACAGGGCTGAAAGTTTCACTATAGTCAATGTCGGCTGTTTGTTGAAAACCCTTGGCCACTAATCGAGCTTTATGTTTAGAGATCGAACCATCGGCATTGAATTTGTTCTTGAAAACCCATCGAAAATCAACTATTTTCTGTGAAGGGTGCCGTGGGACCAAAAACCATGTGCAATTCTGTTATAGGGCTTGAAATTCATCTTTCATGGCCTTATACCAGTGAGAAATTTCAAGAGCTTCTGAAGCTCGAGAAGGCTTAGAGAAATTATGAGGAGATAAGGGATTTTCAGATTTAAGTAAACCAACAAAGGGATACCTTGGTTTTACAATTCCTGCCTTCGCTCGAGTAATCATGGGGTGTTTATTCAAAACAGAGGATGGAGGTGATGAAGCATGCACCGTCGATGGAGAAGAAGAGATCACTCCATCACAAAATGGAGAGACACAAGAAGAAGGAGGATTCAGTTGAGATGGTTCTGGAGGTGATGAGGGCAGTGACTCAGAATCACCAACACACTGTGGTTCAATCGGCCTTTCAACAATGACTGGACTTGGGCCTTTAGCTGTCAGCCCATCACGAGAAAATAAAAGAGGAAGTGAGCTGGTATTGTCATTGGGCTCAAAAGATGAACTCCTCCTGTTCAAAAAACCTTTAACAAAGGGAAAAATTGATCCATAAAAACAACAACATGTCTAGAAATGTAAATTCAACCCGTTACACTGAGACATTTAAAACCCTTATGATTAGGAGCTGGACCAAGATACACACACTTCTGACTATGAAATTGTAACTTGTGATTATTATAGGGCCTCAAACAGGGATAACAAGCACAACCAAAAGGTTTCAAATCAGCATAATTGGGCTTAATTTTGTAAAGAGCAAATGATGGAGTTTGTCCCTTTAAAACCTTAGTTGGAAGCCTATTAATGAGATATGTGGCCATTTGAAAGGCCTCGACCCAATAAGTCATTGGTAGAGAAGCTTGAGCTAATAGAGTAAGACCCATTTCAGTGATATGTCTATGTTTTCGTTCAGCTCTCCCGTTTTGTTGAGACGTGTAAGGACAAGTAAAACGCATTTGAATTCCCTTACTATTAGCCAAATTAGAAATTGGAATATACTCTGCACCATTGTCACATTGTAGAGATTTAATCATAGTGTTGAATTGGGTCTTGACAAATTGTAGAAAGTGCTTAAAGGCAACAATAGCTTCACTCTTGTGTTTTAATGGATAAATCCATGTAAACCGACTATAGTCATCAACAAACAAAATATAATAGCGATGTCCACCAACAGATTGGATTGGGGCTGGACCCCATAAGTCAGAATGAACTAAATCGAAAATATGAGAAGCATGAGAGTCTGATTCAACAAACGGCAACCGTTTTGATTTTCCTTTTTGACAGGCTTCACAAACAAAGTTTGAAGTAGAAGAAACAACAATACTACATTTAATCAGAACCTGCTTTAAAACATTAAAGCTAGGATGTCCTAATTTAAGATGCCAAGCAAACAACTCAGCAATAGAAATACAAGAGGCAAAATCATTATTTCTAGAAGCTGAAACTGAAAAGGTTTGTGCCTGTCTCTGACCACCAACACCATCACTCACTGGGTACAGTCCTTGGTTTGTTTGCCCTTCCATCAGCAGCCTGCCTGTCACCGGATCCTTCACAGTACAACCAGTGTTAGTAAACGTTATATGAACTCTATTATCCTCAGTCAGCTTATGTACACTCAGAAGTTTCTTAGTAGCAGATGGAACCACTAAAACATCATTAAGATGAATCTTAGAAGAATGTAAAGAAGCAGAGCCAATACCAATAATACGAGCTTTCTCACCAGTGCAAGTAACAAGATGAGACTTACCTACTGGATCAATATGGTCAAGAGGCTCAGGAGTTGGTGTAACATGAAAGTTAGAACCGCTATCCATGTACCAGGCAGAATCATCTACTGACTCATATCCAAAATAGTTTCCTGTACTGTAGAAGGCTTGTGGAGAACCACAACCACCATTCTAATTAGGAGGATAACCAAGACGTTGATAGCAAGTAGCACAAACGTGTCCAGGACGTTCACACCAGGTACAGAAAGGACGGCCAGAACCAGAACCGCGACCACCACGGCCATGTCCTCTTCCACGGCGGCCTCGACCACCACGCTGAAAACCACGCCAACCAGAGCCACGGTCAACATCAGAAGCACGGCGACCAGAGTTTTGCTCACGGTCAGCATTTACAAAATCTTTGACAACCATATTTGCAGAAGGCTGAATGGTAAGCGACGAGAAATGATTAAGCTGTTCCAAACGACTCTCAAAGGCAAGAAGAGAGGCTTGAACATCAATCCAAGTAATACCAGGTTGATCAAGAAGTTTCACAACTATGGCATTATACTCCCTGTCAAGACCATTCAAAGTGTGCATCACCAGCTCCTCATTCGAAATATGAGCACCAGCAAGAGAGAGATGATCTGAGTGAGTTTTCATCTTAGCCAAATAATCCTCCATTTTCATACTAGCTTTCTGAGCACGAGTGATTTCAGAACGATGCACCATAACACGAGCTCTTGAAGCTGCACAGGTGAGGTCTCGAGCACCTAGCCACAAGTCACGAGCAGTCTCACAGTGGAGAAGTTGAGACCCAATATCTTGGGTCATAGTATTACGTAACCAACCAACGAGCATACGGTCAACAGCAAACCAGTCAAGAAAATCCAGATTAGGAATTATAACACCAGAGAGTCCAGGAGCCGACATCTGCTTCTCTGGAGGAAGGAAAGAACCATCAATGTGGTACTCAAGACGATTACCTTCAATTAAAGGTAAAACAACAAATTCCCAGACAAGAAAATTATTTCGATCCAGCTTGATTGAAGTAGTCTGAGCAGAGGAGCTGAAGAGAGAATGTATTTTAGCATCTGGTCTTATACCAGAGCCATTTGACGAAAGAGATGAGTCTGCTTCTGAGGCCATGACAGAAGAAAAAGCAAGAAAAAGGACAGAGTATTAATGAGCTCTGATACCAAGACTGAAAAGCAAGCAAAAAGCAATAAAGAAAGCTGAATGGGAAAATGACAGGCCGTACATGACCATGCCTTCATCATATTATTAAATAAAGGAGCAATTGGTTACAAATGCCAAAACGGTTACAATATGCACAATTGAGAACCATACACGTGGAGGCACTAAATCCTAGCCATTCACGTATGAGGGAAAGGATAAGCTTGACAGCTAGAAAGATTCTTTACAGGATATACATCACATGACCACATATGCATAATTACAATTATATCCTAACACATTCCACCACGAGACAATATCTATCATTATTGAACTACTGCGAAAACTATTATAATCATACTTCTCCCCCTTTTTCGCATAAGTGTTCTCATTTTTATAATTCAAATAGCTTTTCAGGTGTATAGATTACAAATTCATTTTATCACATTTCATATAGCGTCTTTTATTTTCTACTAGCTAGCCATTTTATGTCTACTAGTGGCATATTGATATACCGGATACTCATTTGATCACGTGATATTGAAATCAGAATTATCGTCACAAATTTATCCTTTCATGGTTCCTTTTCCTTATGACATAACATATTGAGATTTTTTTTATTTCTTTCAGATACTTGAGCACTTTTGGGGTCTTACAAATAGTTATGTCTCAAGTCAAGCCTCCTCAAAATGATCATCATACTTATTTGCTCCATTTTCATTTTCTTTTGGAATCGATCATTTTCTCATGCTTCAAGCATGTTTAATTCTCATATATAATTATTGGAGCATTCTTCAACTAGATCATGAAATATAAAAATCTTTATTTGGTCAGTGATAGTGTCTGGCAAATATTTTGCAACATTTTATGAACTTCTAGTTCACATTACTAATATTTGAGGATCCACATTTGTTGCATACAACATATATCTCTTCCAGTTATTCATTTCTCCCCCTCATATTGGGAACACCAATATTTATCCCAAATTTCATTTAGGGCAAAAGCGCTGATCTAACAACTAAGTATTTTACTTTGGGCAAAAATAATAAATGACTGTTACGCGGTGCAAAAATAATAACTAACTTTGCGACCCGGTGCAAATGTAATAAAACCGGTGACGGTGGGCTATTTTCCGTTTGATTTTTATCAGGCAAATTTAAACGGCGTTAAGCCAACCGTCACCGGTTTTGTTACATTTGCACCGGGTCACAAAGTTAGTTATTATTTTTGCACTGCGAAACAGTCATTTATTATTTTTGCCCAAAGTAAAATAGTTAGTTGTTAGATCAGCGCTTTTGCCCTTTCATTTAATATCCATCTAAGTGCATTATTGTGGTGGAACAATATGAATAAATATTTCAAAACATCAGATGGAAAATATTTGGCTACTGACCAAGAGCCAATGGGAGAATTCATTCTCTTTTATTTGCATGATGCAATTATAGTTGTAATACATTTTACCCAATTCTAAGATTGAAAAATTTGTTCTCACAAATATTGATCTAGCTATTTACTATTTAGGGAGATTTTGCTAGAAATGGATATGCTCTCACATGGCATATTAACATCAAAAACATAATTAACAATCACTAGTGATTTCAGTGAAAATCATATGACTAATGTACTTAACTGAATAAATTTGCAAACTTCAAGTTACAAGTTGATCATGTAACATGGACATCAATATGACCATTTCATAGATGCATCTAATATTCATAAAGTATCATTTAGTCCATATGATATCTGTATGGGCCCATATATAATTCATACAATACACATCTACATGTGTATAATCTCAATCAAAACTAGTGATGTTTCATATTTCATTCTTTTGAGAACAAGTAATTGAATCTTCTGGTTCATTAGTGAGTATTGATATTATTTTGTATCATTATGATCTGGGATGATCCAACCGGTTATTGTCAAATATTACATTCACAAACTTCAGGTTTATGGTAATATTCATCATCGATAACTTCTGGTTATCGTGTCAAATTATTAATTTGATCTTTATAGGGATATTATACGAGGTTTATGACTTCGGGCTATTAAGCTCTGCACATTTAACAATTAAGCAGAAAATTTATGACTTCTGGTCATAAAGATAAAACTTTTATAGTTTCATGCCGTTACACTTTGACCACTTAATCAAGTAGAAAACATACTTTTAATAACTACATGTCATAAAACTACAATGTGATTTAACTCTTTTTCGTCGTCTAAAAAGAGTTAAAACAAATAAAACTAGAATTAAACTACAGTAGGTAGCAGCAAGTCCTAGGTCAATTCACAGTTTGGTTTTATCTCTTGCTTAGGTCAAATAATCACAAGTTAAACAAATTATCAAACAGGTTGTGTGCAAGCTTTGTATCTAAGACTAATTAAAACTAGTAAAAACTACAACTAACAGAATTAGAAGTGTGAAAGTATTGAATGGAAGGTACCTCCTTCTCCAAGTACTTCGTGCTTACGTTTAGTCAGACTTCATATACTTGTTCTTCTTAATATAAACTAGTTAAATTCTCGAGATCTCTTTAATCAAAGAAGTCTACAAGAGTTTAACTAATTTAATTAAGGCTTAAGCTCTTTCAAGCCAAGAACATACCAAAAGCAACTCTAAACACTAGATCTAGCATTTAGGAAACAAATTCATTCCACAAATGTAGGAGGAGCTAATCGCACACACATACATGTATGAAACTACAAGAATTAAGCCTCGGTTTTCATGTTCTTAACGTAAAAGAGAGGTTACAAGCTAACATAAAGTAGAACACCTAAATTACAGATGCTCTAACCTATATAAGCCTAGATCTAGACATACATAGGCAAAAATTTACATATAGCTTAAAACCTAAAAGAGAAAATTACAAGCATATGAAGCCATAGGTTGATTCTACAAGCACATTTCCTTGGAGAAGAAGGCTAGGCGATCTAGCCTGACATGGAGATGAAGGTGGATGAAGGTAGGTGTGAGGTTCTGGACATGGCGGAGATTTCAAAGTGAAGAAGGTGAAGAAGATGGAGTTGAGAGAGTTTGTTAGAAGAGAGAGAAAGTGAAAGTGAAGTGAGAGAAGTTGTTCAAAAATGAAGTTAGTTGGGATTAAGTAGGGAGTTAGTTAAATGATGAGCTGGCAAAGGTGAGCTGTCAATTTGGGGTTATGAGCTGTCAAAAGATATTTTTGGTGATTATGGAGGGTTATGGCCGAGAGGTGTAAAGTTAAATGGAAGGAAGGGTATTTTCAGTATTTGGTGAAATGTGGGGATGAATGTGGACTAGATTCATCTCCATGCATTTCTAAAGGTTCCTCCTTTTTCTCCAAGTGATTGTGCTTCCATTTTTGCCCTTAATGAGGCCTCCAGATTTGAATTTGACATTGGCGCCAATTTTGCCTCATTTGGAAAGATGCTCCCCAAGTACCTTCAAGCTGCAGGGCTGACTTTGCCTTAAATTTACTCTGCACAAAAGACTTCTGAAAAGTAGCTGACATTTCTGATCATTGTGCAGTCTGGCTCTTGTACTCGCTGACGGATAGCCTTAAGCTTCCGGATGTAACTCTTCGTCCGCCAGCGCCAGCACGTTCACTTCCGGATGTATATCCACTTCCGGATGTAAGTTCCCTTTTTCAAGTGGCTCAGCTTCCGGATGTAACTTTGCTTCCGGATGTGAACTTGCATCCTGATGTGAGTATGCTTCGGATGTAAACCTGCATCCGGATGTGACTTTGAGTACTTGTCATCTAGCCTTCCTTCTTGCCAAGTTATCTCCACCGAAGCTCCACCAAGGGTATGTGGGGCCCACTTGGGACCCCCTACATGAAAACACATCACATAGTCAAAATGACCAAAATACCCTTGGTTTCATAAAATGCAAGTAATAAGGCTATTATTCTTCAAATATTTACACATAAGCATGTGCATGAAAATGTACCAATAATGATCAAATATAACAAATAAACCACACTAATTAAGCTCAAATGCACATGCTTAAAGGTATGAAATTTGGTCCAATCAAATCCCCCACACTTAATCTTTGCACTCCGGGCATATTTATATAAAAGATTAACTCAATCATTAGACATAGTGAAGGCACTTGGAATTATCATAGAGTACAAGTTGACTTTCTTGAACCTTTCCCTAAAGCTTCGCATGGGCCAAATCTAAGAATACAAAGTGAATGCAAGTTTAACAAGCAACTAGGCTTAAGGATGAGTGCCAATTGAGATTTTTCCTCACCGGATAAAGTGTTTAACTCTTTCACTCAAGTTAGGAAAAATGCCTAACTAGGGACTTGTGATCACTCTTTGGCTCAATGCACTTGACCATCACCATAGGCTTGTAATAGCTCTAAGTTCTCCACCCATTAGTATGCATAGCACAACCAAATCTAGGGGACTTTATGGGTTGAATGGAAGGCTAATAATGAATGGTGAATGATGAAAAGTAGTCAATGACCAATAATATGAACAAGTAATCACCACATATGCATGCAATACAATGAAATCAATCCTCACAAAGCATGCTACATCTGTCTTTTCTTTTTCAAGCACTTTGTGCTTCACTCATTTTTTTTTCTTTTTCAATCTTATGCCTTTGGCATACTTAAGCACTTTGTGCTTTCTTCCTTTTTCTCTTTTGATAGGCCTTTGGCCTTATTTTTTTTTTCTTTTCTTTTCTTTGGCCTTTGGCCATTTCCTCTTTTCTTTTCCTCTCTTGTGGCTCTCGGCCATCTTTTGTTTTTCATTCATATAGCTTGCTTTTCACAAGATACAACAATACAATACTAATATGAATGCAAGCATATGCTATAATCACTTATTCACACATTGGTCAAGGTGGTAGAAAAGAAAAGTGAATGGCCCAAAGAGGTTAATCAAAGGATAATATTTGGTTGGCTTAGTGTTTGGGTCATAAGGGTTTAGAAAGAAACATCCCTTTCATTTTCAATCATGCCATGCATTGTGATCTTGAACAAGAGCTAGGACAAGTTCTAAGAGGTCAAGTAACTATTGGCCCACTCAATTCGGTTGGAGGCTTCTCACATTTATGGCTTACTCTAATCAGTCACTTCCTCCCAAAGAAAAGTTAAATGAGAAACTTACACCCTCTTTATACCTTAAAAGTGCCCCATGCAATGCCCTAAGTACTCATTCCAAAAATTCTACTTACACACTAGAGGACAATTCCATTTGCTTTCAAGAGCCATAATCAAGTCAAACTTTCTTAGAAAATTATGCCAATGAAGTCCAAAAATTAAGTGTGTGAGCTTTGAAATAAACCACTTTTAAGCACATAATACACCTCCCCCACACTTAAAGCATGCATTGTCCTCAATGGACCAATCAAATCAAGTAGGAAGATGTATTTTAAAGGCAAAGCAGCAACATAAAAGGCAGGGCAGTTCAAACAAACAAATGGCCAATGCATGTATTATTTACAAACAAACACATACTAAGCACAACCTAATACACAAGTATAGTATGATAATTTTTTCTCACTTGCGCTCAAGAAGCCTAACTGGATTTAGACTCAAGTTACTAGGCTTCTCGAAGAAAAAATGCTACCGGAAGCAAAATGGCTATAGGATTTATGCTGGTTCAGATTCTAAGTCTCATCCCTAGTTGAAGCAAACATGCTACCGGAAGCAAAATTGCTTCCGGATGCACTGACACTTGTGGAAGCAAGAACGAATCCCCTAGTGGAAGCAAAGTAAATATAATCTCATCCTAAGTAGCAAAGTCTAAGTGAGAGCTTCCGGAAGCAAAAACACTTTCGGATGCAAGATCCTCTATTTCCCCAGTGACACTTCCTTAAGCAAATAGGCATCCCCAAGCACTAGTGAAATATTTTCCAGATTATTTGAACAACCTAACAAACCTAAACAAAATCCCAAACACACAAACATAATCCTAATTTTTCTAATACTAACACCTTCCCCCACACTTAAGAATTTGCAATAAAAGAATAAGTGAGGAAAGGAAAGAAACAACATTTAGGGAGGCTTGAAGTTCTCTTTGAAGAACTTGCGCTTGTGGTCCTGTATGGTTCGACCATCCGCAAATATAGATGCTGAGTGTTCTTCCGTCACTAAGTTCCACTGGAGCAATCTGGCTGTCTCAAGTAGTAAATGCGTCCACGTGGAATAACAAGAAGGTGCTCCCTTCTGCTTTTCTTTGGGTCGCTTAGCTCTCCAATGGGCTTGCAGTTTCAAGAGAAACTTCTGGACTCTCCTTGCAAGGAACACTAGAAGTGAAGGTTCGTACATTGTTGCTTTCAAAACTTTCCCTTTAACTTCCATGTTCCTTTTAAGCATCTTCAACTGAACCACTAGCCTTCTGATGTCATCTCTGGTGAGCTTCCCATTGAAGAAATCTCGTTCTTCCTTTGTGGCATCAAATTCCAAACTCCTCTTGAGAAGCTCTTCAACCTTCAACACATGCAAGCTAGGATCATCCGCTTCAGGTCTGATTACAAGCTCCATCTTGTCCTGCTTGGCTTCCCAATAATCCTTGTGCATCCTAAAAGATCCTTCAACAAAGAACAAACTTCCCTTTTGCAAGGGGTTGTAGAAATGCGAAGATAATGAAACACAAGGATAATCAAGATGCACATGATTAGGTAATACAATATGCTGAAAAATGGTGATCAATTTGGGTACTTTAAACAAAACAACATGTTGCCCCTCTGAAGCACTAAACCAAGGATCACCAGTCGGCCTACAAATGGAATTGTTGGCCTCCAAAGTAGTCTCAAACAAAACCCTGTTGGAGCACTCGATTTGCGAAACACTGACTCCATGCATGCTCCTCAACCGGCTCCGCCAATCCATGATCGTATAGGAGGTAAAGAAATGCAAGTATTCTTGCAATTGAACTCCAGCGTCCATCATGAGAGCAAATACTCTTGCCAACCTAACTGGATCCACAAAATTGAACAAACATCCCTTTTCCAAGGGGTTGTAGCTAGACAAGGAGTGTGTAAATGAATCAACATCATCAAGAGCACAGACATCATGCTTGAGACTTGGAACATCAAGACGCATGCGCACAATGCTAGAATCATCAGCAAGAGAGTTCATACAAGCATCATTAACATTCACTAAGCAAGAGTCAAATGAACCGGAAGATGTGTGCTCATCCTCATGTGAAAGCAAGCGCAAGGGACTCATATGCTGTTCTACCACAGTTTCAATCAACCATGTATATGGCCTACATGCTTCCTTATATATGCAAATATTAAATGAAGGCTTAGCATAAGTAGGCAGTGGCTCAAGAACAACAAGCAATGGCACATTAAATTCAAGCATAGAAAACAAATGAAGGATCACACTCTGAACAAGCTCATGATATGTCTTCTTCCCTAAGCTGCAAGAACTAGGAAAGGTAACAAGTGTAGGATCAAGAATTATACCTTGAGATGATTTATGCATGAGTTTAGAAGTAGAGACAGATTCAAGCTCTTGTGCCAATGGCTCTCCAACCTTGCTTTCAGCTTTAAAGACTTCATGTTCCTCCTCTTCGACATGACTTTGGCTGTCGGCCTCTTGGCATTCGCCAACCAAGGGAGGAGGGTTCTCGGCCTCAACATGTGTTACTGGAATAGTAGGATGTTGCCCATCTTGCACCATATCATCGATAAACTCCATTTTGGCCTCTTGCTCCATGAAAAGAAAGCTCGCGTCCTCTGGTTCTTTCTCCCCACTGGAAGATGGCAATTCAGTCACTTTTTGCTCTTCAACCTTTTCATTATTCGCTAGGGAATTAGAGTGATGTTCAACATGCATATCACCCCTAGAAGTGGCCTCATCCATTGGATCATTGCCCAAGACAACATCATCATTGGCTGTTTGCAATTTTGTCAATTGTTTTCTATGGAATTTCACGAGAAGAGGATATTTATCTTCAATACAGTCAGCGCATATGCTCATCTCATCACATGAACAAGTCAT